>QXEO01000044.1:1450526-2170202 GCA_007115705.1 Dactylis glomerata | reverse complement strand
CCTACTTCACTTTTCCATCTCACCATTCCACCAAGGTAGTTCATTTTAGTTGAAGTTGTTAATTTTATTCACAAAACAACTTTTCATATGATCAAAGCATAGCATCAATATTCATGTATTTAGCATCCTACCAGGTGGTGTTTGAGGGATAGCTACTCACTACTAGGATCTAGCATTTTGTAAACAAGCTTTCAATTCCACCTATCATGCACACTACTGAAAAACACTAATGCACAATAAAAATAGGTAGAAGAATGTGTGTCACTTGCCTTTTTGAAGAATACAATCTTTCCACTTCTCTCAACTAAGCACGTAGCTCTTCACACAAACTATAACACAAAATAACAATACATAAACACACCATACAAACACCATTCAAACAAATCAAACAATTAAAAAGTGTTTGTTTAACAATTTAGATTTACTAAAATACTTTGACAAGAGAGATATGGCAAAGGGATTGTGGTTTGTGAGATATGGATTTGGGAGCTTAGTGAGGAAAGATCAACATGATTGGAGAGAATTGGACTAGGCAAAATATAATTGATGAAGTCTTTATGCTTTAAGAAAGCATGAATGAAGCTTTAGAATGGCTCATGTGAATTAGATCACATAAGTGACAAGTAGTGTAACAATAATACTATTGAATAAGTGTGACAACAATTATTCTTAAATAGTATACATTACACTTAGGCTTTGGGTAAGTATTAGTGAATCATTTCATTACTCAATTAGCACATTTGCAAATTGAATAGTTCAGCACAAGTGAACAAGTTTAAATAGGCATGAGACTGGATATGAATGATTGACATTTGAGAATATAGCTCAAAGGGTTCATTGGACAATATGAAGTAAGATAATGGGCTATGGTAGTAGAATTAAATCAACACTACAATAGCAACAGTTGAATATTGGATTGAGATGTATTCACATCTTACTCAAGTAGCACAATTGCAATTTGAATATATATGAATTAGACAAAATAGACTTAGATGAACAAGATTTGGATCAAGGTGATGTCTAAATGATATTTGATGAATGGGTATGGTCACAGGATTCACTAAAGTAGAGGGAAACATTAATTGAAAAAGAACTAGAATTAATCTATATAGGAAATACACAAATTCTCATATTAGAATTTGAATAATTGTGAAGTGATTCAAGAAATTATGGAAGTGATGCTACAGGATAGCTTACAGTAAGACAAAGCTACTGCAATTGGAATTATTCAAAAATAGATTATAGAATTCAAATTATGTTCAAATTAGTGATTTAAAGGGATTTGAATGCACAAAGTGTGTGCACGTATCCACTTTGATATTTCTTGATCCTAAGATGTTCTACATTATGAGAGGATTCCAATGACTACAAATTTGTAATTTTTGGATGGACAGGACAAAAGATATGAATTTAACAAGCTAGCAGATGTGTTTGATTCAATTTGAAATTAGATTCAAATTGAATACTGAACCTATGAAATATAAGTGCACTAATGGATTCTACACATTCTAAGGATTCCAATGGTATATTATTTGTTATTTTTGGACGCAAGAATCAAAAGATATGAATTTTACAAGATTGGGCACAAATCTGATTCAAATTTATATTTCGAATCTGTTTTGAACCAGGAGCTGACACGTGGACGTTTCCTATTGGTGCATACCATTTCGTGCGGATCAGGAACTAAGGCCGTCGGATTTTAGTGGATCTGGATGCACAGGATTGCTCGGTACCCCTTGGCTTAAGTGATCTGTTCTGGGCCTTAGATCGGGATCCAACGGCAGTGATTAAACAGAGAAGGCGCTCACCGGGGAGATATAGGGTTCCGGTCATCGCCGGTGATCTGCGCACTGGAGGTGGACGATTCCGTCGCTGAGCAGCTTCCCGGCGATGATGGAGTGCTGCACGACGTTCAGCGTCTCACGGCGAGGATGGGGGTATGATCAACGGCGTCGATCACGACTTGCTGCGAGGAAGAGAGGCGGCTGGAGGAGCTCGGGCGGGGGTGGTCTTTGGTTCCCGTCCTGGGGGTTGATTCTCGGATTTTGCCGGGTTCGAGCGGAGTCGGTGGCGGATACTGCGGGATCCGGCGAGAAATTTTGCAGTCCTCGCTGCGGCTCGAGCTGAGAAGCGAAAAGGAGAGGGGCGAGGGATCATTAGGCTATTTATAGGCGCAGTCATCTTGCAGAACAAGCTAGGGTTCGGGGCTCGAGGGCGATCGGATGGAGGAAAGGGCGTCGTGCTAGGCCAGGCCTCCCTGCCAGAGGAAGAGGAAGGTCCCGACAGGTGGGACCCACCTATCGGTGGAAGGAGGAGGGGAAAGGGGGTACCCTTTCGGGATGGAGCCTTGTTGGGCCATGGGCCGATTTGGGTGCGAGGCCGAACAGTTTCCCTTCGGCCCTTTTCTTTTTCTTTATTTCTTTTCTCCTTTTCTATTTTCTGATTTCAGATTTGTTTCAATTCTTTTGCAAAATTGGTTCAAACACAATTCAACAAATTCCTATAATCTTCTAATATTCATCACTAAGCTTTAAACCAGTAATAACCAAGTTTTCAAAATAAAATATGTTTTCAATAAAACTTTATATGCATAGCATAATGGTTTTGCTTGCATAACAAAAACTAGGATTAGGGTTTTCTAAATGAATCCTTTAAAATCAAATAAAAATACTTTTATCAAACAACACTTGGGATTCATCATAAATTATAGTTTTGAAAATGCAATCTTTAATAAAATAACTAATTTTGTAAACAATCCTTTGCAAGCAAGTTTGCATTGGTTTGAATGAAAAGTAGAAAATAACATTTTTGAAATCTTCCCTTTTCTCAAAGAAACTCTTTAAGAAATATTAGGGGGTTTGAAATGGTTTTTGAAATAAGGCTTATAAAGTTTTAATTCCTTGTGAAATTTCAATCAATGCACTCAAAACAAAGGCAAAAAAAGTCCCCCAAAATTTGATAAAATCTTGGAATGTTACAAGTACTATGTGTGACATTCTTGCGATGCGATGTGTATATAGTGTGTAAGTCTAAAAAAACACATGTATCATGTGTCCTCGGTCTACTAGTTTTGCATTCCTGGTATGCTATTATTCAAATTCCCTTGTTCATGGGGAGAAGTGGTGCAGTTGCGTGGCTTCTAAATTTTCAACATCATAGCTAGTTTTTGTTTGTGATCTGGAGATTTTTGTGACGGCTGAAAAGGGGAGCAGAGAGAAGAAAATGTAATTGTGGCAGTTCAGTTTTTTCAGTTAGTAATGGTGGATATCAGTTATCTTGGGGGAAAAGAACTTCAGGTTCAAATAGGTTGAGGTGAAGGGACCGGCATGGCAGATTTTGCCGTTACTGTTTTTTATCTGGTCCGGTTGGAAGCGCATATAAGAAGGTGGCCCAGAAAGAAAAAATGCACAGTGACTGCGCACTCCAGCGAGAAAACGCAAAGCGAGAGGTACTATTTTTTCGACAGGGTACAGCCACCGTACGGGTCGAATCTTGTGCGGCATCGTCAGATAGTGTGGTCCTTTTTTCTTTGGCTTTAGCCTGTGGTTGTATGTTTTCCTTTTTTTAGCTTTATCATATAATTGTTGCTCCCTTTCCAATTCAGTGACTAGGCATTCCTCATGCCTCGTTAAAAAAATCATTCAGATATCAAAATTTTAGATTGATGAACCTATACGATTTATTTCTAGCGCAAGACATCTGGCACTACTTTTTCCCTAGTAGTCGGCTATGACTGTAAGAGTGTGAGCACCTTTAGAGAATAAATCAAGGAATGTAATGTTGTAAAATACTTCAGCATGTGCAAATGTATTACTCTTAAGTCCCCAGCGACACCAATTTGTCTGCTGAACCAATAAATATTCACTATGTCATGCCAAGTAGCGTATGCATGGAGCACCATACATGTGATACATATCGTGTTTGCACTTCCCTGCCCACATACCCGATAGGTGACACTCCTCCACTTCTCACTACCAAAACTAATGTTCTTTGTGCTCCTAGCTACATGGCTTTGGTATTTCTTTCTTAGGTGAGCCGATGAAAATACAATTAGTTGATGTGGATATGGTGCATGTACACACGAACATCGGAATGCGGGGTACCAGGAAAACATATCCAGCTTCCATGGTTGTTTTATCATCGTTTAACAAATCTTGTACTCCTTTCCAAATCAGTTGGTGACGAGGGTATGACTCCTCGGGTCCTTGATATTGGCCTACCTGCTTCAGCCCAAGAACAAGATGGACACTCGAAGCCCAAGAAGTTCAAGACTAATTAGGGTTCGCACACACCTGTAACCGACTTGGACCGGATCCCGAGACCTCGCCCCCCATATAAGGACGAGGAGGGGCGGCCAAGAAGGGTCTATCTCTAATCTCGCATAGACACCTGACCTCGCATAGATCCCACGTACATAGGCTAGCCACGCCATCTTCTTCAACCTCCGCCAGATATCATCTGCGCACTATTGTAACAGCTCCAACTATACAAGCAATACAAGATCAGACAAGCAGGTTGTAGGTCTTTACCCTCCAGGGGCCGAACCTGGATAAACTCCTGTGTGCGTCATGTTCCTGTCTGAAGCCATCGAATCCATCAGCGCCCACATACGCTCCATGAATCGAAAGCCCCTAAACATGGGCATTGCCGGGTTAAAACCTCGTCAGTTGGACTTAGAGAGTTTTAATTCACCACAAATCTGAAGTATAAATTAGACAGAGGAATAATCGTTACTCATGTAAGACACCGGAGAGAAGGAGTGACTCACACATGATTTGTGCTACTGATGAGGGGTGGTCTTCACACAATCACATGATTTGTACTGATTATCAGCACTACTGATGAGGGGTGCTACCTTGTGTCGAGATCTTTAAAACTAGATCTCCTATTGATAGCTAGGTTTCGCGAACCAATGTGCAAACTTTTATTATGAATTTTTTTTATATTTTGGCTACACAAAAATAATAAAATCTTATAAAATTTGTAGATTCCAAAACTTAGATCTAAACATTTATCAATTATGTGTAGTCCAAAATATATATTATTTGGACATGATGTTTTTTACGTTTGTGGGATAGATAGTTGAGCTACATGTAAAAAAAGTTATAATGTTTTAAAACTCAAAGATGTGATTTTTCAATTATTATTTTTTAGCAAGACCAATGCTGTTCATGTGCACCAAATCTTAACTCCTAGTTTTTTTTAGGGGGTCCGCCTTTATTACAGATTTAGCAGTACAGGGATGTTTACTCCCTCTAGCGGTGTTACAACCACACATGGTGGCCAATATCAACTAAAATTGAACTTCTTGCAAGGTGATGTGCCTCGCCATTCGACCATCTTCCTTCGTGGCAGAAAACAATCTCCTCGAAGTTACTTCTTACGTCCTTGATCTCCTTCACAACCTGAGCGCACGCACCCAGTGTTCCTTCTTGGATCATTCTGACTGTAGCCATGCAATCACTCACGACCCTAACCGCCCTCGAGCCGATGTCGGTAGCGAGCGCCATAGCTTCCCTGCAAGCAAGGACCTCCAAAATCTCCGGGTCAGATTTTCCAAACAAGGTCACCGAGGAGGCTCCAAGATAGAGCCCCCCCCCTCCCCCCCGCGCATCTCTCGCCATAGCCGAAATGGTTGAACCTCCCGTGCTCTTCCCAACAGCGGCATCCACGTTGATCTTCACTTGCCCCAGCGAAGGCGGTATCCAAGCTGGATCCAAAGACCCGCCCTCATCCACTGCTCCCGGAGGCCGTGTTTTCCTCGCCGACGCTAACCTGAGGTCGGCAATGAAACTTTTAATGAAAAGATGAGTTGATAATGGGCTCTGGAAGACGTGTTCATGGATCGCCTTCCTTCTCGCGTGCCAAGGTTTAAGGCTTATTTTTTTTAGAAAGTCAAACAAATAAAGTTTGACCAAAATTTTACTCTATCAACAAATATGATATTTTGTAGATACCATATGAAAATATATTTTATTATCTATCTAATTATATTGATTTTGTATTTTTCATATTAGTGATTTTTGATAAAAACTCGGTCAAACTTAACATAGTTTGACTTTCTAAAAGTTTAGAGCGTGCGACACGATGCTTGACGATAAATTTTGTCTCCACGTGTATTTGTGTAACTTCATGTGATTGATCCGTGGGCGAATCCCGTCAGTGCTGTTTTGTCCCTTCGCCATAGTGGTGTAGTTCGTTTTCAGCATGAAACCACCTACTTAAAAATTCACTGGACATCATAGCCATAGAGCCACATAGAACACCATATGGCTCATGATTTGATCTCAGCACCCTGAGATAAGGATTGTTCTTCAACATGACAACTTCGACCACTGAACTTACATTGCAACATGCTAGTGGAAGTCAAACTGTGGTGCAGCCGTGCAGAGACAGCAAACATTGGAAAAAGATACACAACATACCGCTAATTTTGTTTCTCACAAGTGCTAAAAATTGAAGACCTTTATAGCGTCAATCTGGGAAGGTGCCGCTATAAACACTTCACCATGTGCAACTCTACTCTTGTCCAATGTACCAATAAATATTCACTCCGGAATGCACGAGTACATATGCATTGGCTGTTATGCGTGGAGTGCCCGTACATGTGAAGTATTTATATATGATCTTTGCACTTCCCTGCCCACATACTCTATAAGTGACAGCCCTCATGTTTCTCGCTACATGCAATCAGTGTTGTTTGTGCTCCTAGCTATATGCCTGTCTTTGTTTGGTGAGCTGGTCAAAGATAAACTTAGTTGATGCGAATGTGGTGTGTGCATGCACGAATCGGATTGTGAGGTACCAGGAAAACATATTCAGCAACTCCTCCTGGCCCGATTTACCCGTCGCGGCAGCGTTTTCGTAAAACAACCCTCCATGAATTCCCGACAAAAACAGGAGTCCATCCTTCCCACACCATCTTCGCGTCATGTCTGCGCCGCTCACCTCGCTGGCCACACCATGCCGCTCGCGGCAGCTTTCTCGCTGGCCACACCACGCCACTCGCCGCTGCTCCTTTGTTGGCCACCATGCCGTCGCCCGCAACGCTCGCCGCCGCTCCATCACCAGCCACCACGCTCGCCCATGGCTCTCGAGGATTGATCTGTTTGAGTAGCAATTAGTTTATTGGACAGTAGTTCAATCTACTTTAGAATCGCTTCAACGTTTGTTCAAATCAGCAACCTAAATCTGTTACTCCATGCTTGAAATAAAATCACTTTAGGATCCGAAAGTAGTGCTACTGACTGAATGCATGGCAAGCTTGCAATTACTTCTTCCGTGTTCTTTTGGTTAGCACTGTGATGTGATGGTTTATGTTAGCTTTTACGTGGGCTAGTTCTGAACTGTATTTCTAATAATTTTCTGGGAAGCTCGAGTCCATTGCTGGTTATATCTATACATGTGAAGTTAGTGGCGGATGTAGAAATTCACTGCGCCCCGGGCCACCTTTAGTAACTATAGCTACATCGCCTCCTATAGCCGTGCTATAATACATCGTCAAGCCTAAGCATCACCGTCGCGCCCCGGGCCATGGCCCTCCTTGCCAGGGGCCTAGATCCGCCCCTGGGTGAAGTGGGTCCTCTACACCTGTGATATTCAAATGCTCGTGCTTTGTTTTCATGATAATTGGCTGACGTGAGATGGCGATATTTTACAGTTGAGAGTTGCAAGTGAACAGTGGTGAATCAGCCGACCCCGTGTCGTCTCGCTGAGGTGACTCGGGGAGAAAACTAGGGTTCCTGCCCCTCCGGCGCGTCCACCCCAGCGCCCCTCGCTGATGTCGCGGACATAATAGTGACTTTCTCCATGACATCCATGTTGGCAGATTCCTGAAGTTTTGTGCTAAACCTTGCTCCACAATTAATCTTCAACTTGATTAAGCAAATGGAGCTTGTGTTCAGAATTGGGCATGGTGTCAACCACTTGTTGGGAGGCACCTGAGCAGAATCCTCATGCTCTCTGTGCATAGTTTCAATCAGAAGCTCATCTCCAATGGTGATGTCCTCTTCAAACTCTTGTTCAACTGGTTCATTCTCAGGAATTGTTTCAAAGTTGGTCACTTGCTTCACAGATTTAGTTTGACTGCCTTGCACAAGACCCTCAGAAGTCTCCTCATTGTTTGAGCCATGGAAATCAGTTCTAGCTCTTTTTGGGGAAGGAGGCCTTGAAGAACCACCCACTCTGGTGGAATCGTCATTCCTAGGAGGGCCAGGAACCACAATTCTGGCAACCTCATAGCAGAAGTCATAGAAGTTCTCACCAAGACAACCTTCAGCAACAGGAGGAATCCTCTCAACATCTTTGCAGCCAATCAGGACTCTAACATACTCTGGTTTTTGCAGGGTAGCATGGTCAAGGTCCAAGGAAACTCCAACTAGGGATCCAGCATAAAAGCAATTCGCTTCAGTCCTTCTGTCCAATGGAATATTGATAACTCTGGCCTAGGCTTTCCGTTGACTGCATTTGGCACCCACCGAGGCAGTCCAGGTTGAAAGACGAATAGTAGCATCAACAGTCTTCAATCTCATAGAAGAACCATAGTAGACCGCACGTTCTACTTCTCTAGGGTTAGGGAAACGCATGATAAACTGGTTCTGTCCAATAGGTCTAGCAGTGCAACGCCAGCCATCACCAAAGACAATGTTAAATTCGTGTTCAATCTCTCTGAAAGAAGCCCCTCACCACACTACTGGCCCTCTCTTTTGCTTCGTTTTTCAGTACTATTAACAAGAAAAAAGAAGAACCCCAGAATGGGAGATTGGAAACTACACATAGAAGGCACACACTCCCAAGGCAAAATAATCTAGCAGATTTGAGAAATATGACCAAGCTTTATACACCTTTCACATCTGATAGTAGGGCATCTAGCTGTGAAATGACCATTGGAGTTGCAGTTCAGGCAAGAGGGGTCCTCAGGGCGAGAGTGCGAGCTAGTAGATTTGTTACCAGAGGAGATCCCAGTTCCACCAGCGGGAGAGTTTGCTTCCTAGCGACGCATCTCAGAGTCTCTGGCAGCCCTTTCCCATCAGTCACCCGAACTAGAGGTTCTCGCCGAGTTGGAAGAAGCCTGAGGCGCTTCTTCATGGTGCCAGACCATCTTGTCCCGGCCACGTAGCCGCAGCCACGATTGTTCCCGAAACCACCACGCCCTCCGCCCATCTCCCATCTCGGAGACAACTTGAGCAAAGGAGCGCGGATCTCCCGCAACCTTCCCCGACCACCACCCGAATGAATCTGAGGAAGGAGGGCGAGTAGGGTTTGGCGGGGGAGACGACCAGAAGTGTTGAAACTAATCCGCTGTGGCATCCTTGGTCGTGTGGTTCTGGCGTAACTCCATACTCCATTCCTCAGTTGTTTCCAAGAGGGAGACGGCTCTGGCGTCTTCCTGTTTTGGAACTTGTGGAAGATAACAGTAGCAGAATTCGAGGATAATTTTCAAGGAATAGGAAAGAAATTTATTTGCATCAATCTTGATGCAAAATTTGGTATCTCATAAACTTTCCCAAAAAATCAACTACTTGTGCTCATAAAACGGCTATCATAAAACAGTTTCAGTTACACACTTTTTACTTCTTAATTTATTCATGATATCTATATGAGACAAAGATTGTAATGAGCACATAGCCAAGCTAAGAATCATCCACGAGACCAAGAGTGACACAGCATCATAAGCAAGAAACCACCTGCTTGAAAATTCGCTGAACAACATATACATACAGCCACGAAGAATGAAAGAACGTATGACTCCTTGCTTGATCTCAAAGCCCTGAGATAACAACTGTTCCTGCAACTTGCCGACATCGACCACTGAACTTACAATGACTTGGTAGTGGATACACACTTATAGTCAGACTTGAACTATACATCATGTAATAGTCTCATCAAAATAAACGGTGTACATTCATTCGTATTTTTTTTTTTTGAAACGAAGGCAAAAGTTTTGCCTTATTCATTAATTAAGAAGAGAGTGCCCAGTTAATTAGAGGAAAACTGGGCGAAAACCGATACAAACAGGGCCAAGCCCACCCACACATGCCGACAACACAGCGGACACCACAACATGACGTCAACCACACGAACACAACCCACGGTGACCCAGTCCACCAAGCTAGCCGAACTCCCACCATTATCGAAGAGAAGAAGCCGTATCTGCTATGAGAGGAGCAGACCCGGGACGCTCCAACAAAGGTGAAGAAGACCGCATCCACCAACCAAGCGCCAGAACTGGTGCCCGATGCGTCGACGACCAACATCGAGAGACACCTCATCGCCCACACGACACAAGGCCAAACACCCTCAAAGTTGTCGAACACTCGAAGCCGCCGCTCCGACTTTCCGCTGCTCCGCCGCGCCCTGCGCGATCAACCAAGACCACCACCTTCCGGGGCCGCCGCCCCGACATACCACCGCTCGCTCTCGAGCTGTAATGCCGCACGCACCGTCAACCCGCAGCCCAAGCTACACAAGGCAGCCGGCCGCAGACCACGGCCATCACACCTCCTCATCCGGGGCCGCCGCCCCGACATAAAGCCAACCGCCCCCTCTAGGACGCGTCGACCGAGTCGACAATACCGCCACACAAGTGGCGCAGCACTGCCACCCAAGCCATGACGAGTGTTGGTCCTACCTCATAGGGCCACCACCCGCGATGGTTCCCGAGGCCGCCGCCTCGGCACACAAACACAACCTCTCGGGGCCGCCACCCCGACATCCACCACACTGTCGACGAGAGAGACCCGAGCAAACATCCACTTGCAGACCCTCCAAGACGATGCCTCCAAGGAGGTAGCGACCTATCCGTCACCATCGCCCGCTTCAACAACCCCAAGCTAGGGATTTCTCCCGGAAAGCCACATCCCCATGAGGGCGAGAACGGAGCTCTACGACAGCGCCTCCAAGAAGGTAGACGACGCCGAGATGGCGCCGCCGCTATCGGCACCGACCAAAGGCCGAGCTAGGATTTCGCCTAGAGCTCCTCCTCTTCCTCGCGAGCGGGACGAACGTCCAGCAGATCAGCGGCACCATAGAGCCCCTAGATCGCCGGTGCAAGCAGACTGCAGCCAGAACAACTCACCGCGGACAACCACCAAGCTTCTCTCGATGAAGTACCTGCTGCAGCACCTCACCCTCTTCCGCACGTCAGCGAGCAGGCTGGGCATCTCCCAACCGCACCTGCACACCTCCACTTCACCTTGCACAGCACGCGCCGCTTCCCAGCCACCCAAGTGGCCAGAACAGCAACGCAGCCGCCGGGCCGCCACCGAAGGCCGACGCCCCATCTCCCCATCAGATCCGGGTGCGGGAGCCCCGGATCCGCCGCCCCCAAGATCCGGAGCCGCCGCTCCGGCCTACATCTCGCGCCCGTCGGGCCGAGCACCGCCGAAAACGCCGCAGCACGCCGCCACGAAACTCTGCCGTCGCACAGCGCCACGCTGAGCCCGCGGCACGAACTGCACCGCAACCAGCCAACCACCACCGCCGCCGAAGCCTGGAGGCCGCCGCCCGGCGTCCCCGCGCCGCCAGAAACAACCAGAGTAGGCCGCCGACACACAGACGCCCCCCGCGTCCACCGCGAGCACTCCCCGCGCCGCCTTCGGAGGCCGGGGCCGCCGCCACCGCGGCGAGGGCAGCGGCAGCGGCGGAGGGGCAGCCTATGTGGAGCTCCTGCCGGCGGCGAGTGAGGGTTCCCCCGTGCCGCTCAGCTCGAGCGACGCGGGGTTGCATATGATAAAAAAAAAATCCGTATAATAGCAGGCAGTTCATTCGTATTTATAATCTAGTTTAACTCACTAAAATAAACTACGTACATCCTTTCTTTCCCTCTTGGATTATACTGCAAAATTAATCATATTAGGGCTCATCAAAATAAAGACTAGACCGCTTTCCTTTCCAGTAAAACTGATCTAATTTGACATACACATAAAACTTTGCCAAACAGCCAACTGACTTCTACAGATTCTATACCTAATCCAGTTCAGAATGGTCTATACTAATTGAGTCGGCAGAACGTATCAAGTGCAATACAAACTGAATCCGGAATCCCTTTGTGTGCTCGTAGGTTTCTTCCTTGTGTGAACTAATTCCTATTGTTAGTCCTCCATGACAACTTTTTTCAGCCATGGCTGATTTTACTCATGCACGACCAAGGGGGGCCTGTGTTTATATTGATGATTTTCTATCATTGAGATGTCACAGACAGAGTGCTGATTATAATTTTGCGACACCAAATAATTGACACACTGTTTTATCTCTAGTACTAGTTGTCTGTCGCAGTAAGAAATTGGAGACTTTTAGAGCATCAATCTGCCAATCTGGGAAGGTGCTGATGTAAAATAACTTCACCATGTGCAAATGTATTACTCCTTTTTAGTGTACCAATAAATATTCACTCTGGCATGCCAAGTATATGTATATGCATGTGCATTGTCTGTTATGCGCAGAGTGCCCATATGTATATATCACGTTTGCACTCGCTTCCCACATACCCGCTAAGTGAAACACCTGTTCTCGCTACCTACAATCAGGGTTCTTTGTGTTCCTAGCTACATGTCTTAGTTTTTTTTTCTTTGTTGGGTGAGCTGCTGAAAGATATACTTAGTTTATACGAGTGTGGTATGTGCATGCACGACATAGGAATGTGAGGTACCAGGAAAACATATTCAGCCACCATTGCGACGATGCCTGTTCAGCATTGCTAGTGTTGCGCTGGTGGCTACCTTGGTTAAGCCATGCTGGCATAACTCCACACTTTTTTTTTACCAGCGCCTCCTGCCTGGTTTGGAGCTCCTGTTAATATAGGAGGAGCAGAATTCGAGAGATTTTTTAAGGCAGAGGAGAGAAATTTCTAAGCTCCGATCTAGATGCAAATTTTGATGGCTAGATAGATGGTGTACCTGCATGGGAACTCTATTACAACATTCCCAAAAAAACAACTATGCGTGCACAGAAACCGGGTATTATAAAGGAGTGTGCAGTTATACAACTTGCACTTCTTAATTTAGTCACGACATCTATATGAAACAAAGATCGTCTTTGCGCATAGCTAAGCTAGGAAATATCTGTGAGACCATGAACCACCTACCTGAAAATTGAGTGAAGAGCATATCCATACAGCTAAAGATAACAGAGGCCATGACTCGTTGGTTTGATCTCAGAGCCCTAAGATAATGGCTGTTTTTTCAACATGCTAACATCGGCCACTGAACTTTCAATGACTACCTAAGTAGCTAGTGGATACACGCTTATAGTTAAACTGCAGTGCAAAGACGACAAACAATAGAAAAGATACACCACATACCACTAATATGTTCCTCAGAAGTACTACCATCTCTTGCAGGCCAAAATGCATCATAAAGCATATGTTACCTGCATCCAAAACAATTTTACAACAACAAATTAGGCTGAAATTGCATTGGGAAACACTGCAATTTACAACCGTAGCATGTTTACCTTAGCAGCCACAGTCCTCTGCTTCATCTTCCAGCTCCCCGTCCTGCACAAACCCACCGCCCATCTCACAAATCCAATCCCAGATCTTCACCGGCACGGGCATCACGGACAGCCGGGCCTGCCGGATCAGCGCGAAGTCCTTCATCCCCTCCACCTCCCCCGCCGCCGTCTTGATCTCCCCGAGCCCCACCGGCCTCTGGAACTCCCCGACAGCCCGCACGTCCACGGCGCCGCCGGCCGTAGCCTCCCCCTCCTCGCCCTCGTACCACTCCCTCGCGACCTCCACGACGCCCACGACGCGGCGGGAGGCGGCGCCGGCGCCAGAGTGGTAGAAGAGGCAGCGGTCGCCGCAGCGCATTGCGCGGAGGTTGTTCATGGCCTGGTGGTTGCGGACGCCGTCCCACGGCCCGACGCCGCCGGGGGCGCTGGCCTGGTCAGACCACGACCACTCCCCCGGCTCCGTCTTCAGGAGCCAGTACTTGCTGGCGGCGGTGGCGGTGGGCGCTGCCTTCTTGCTGGCGGCGGTCGCTGCTTTCTTGCTGGCAGCGGTCGCTGCTTTCTTGCTGGCGGCGGCTGCTTTCCTCGGCATCCTGCGAGGGTTCAGGGCTGCGGCGATCGCCGGAGCAGGCGAGGTTCTTGTTTTGGCGGGAAATTGGGCGATAGGGCTTGTGATTGCGCGGGGAATTCCTACCATGACGATGCCGCTCCCTCCCGTCTCCGTGCTCTCAAATCCTGAAAAGGGAAGGCGGTCCAAGCTGGGCCGGGCCTGACTAATAAGGCCTCCTTTCGCCACTAACAAGTCATTCTTTCTCCAAGCCGAGGGAAAGCCTAACAGGACAACCAGGCCCGACAAGCATTTCCTGAAATTAATTTCGTCAACAGAATCCCCTCACACACTTAAAAAAAACCTTCGTCGACAGAAGAATAGAAGATCAAACTGAGTTTAATTAGAACAAAGAATAATCAGAAATTCAAAATGACGGTTTGGATTGACAGAAGAATAGAAGATCAAACTGAGTTTATTTAGAACAAAGAATAATCAGAAATTCAAAATGACGGTTTGGATATCATTTTTAAAAAAAAAAAAAACTGGTTTGGATATCAATTTATTCTGTCTATGGTACAAATGATACCTTCCAATACAAAAGCTAAAGCAGCTAGTTCGATCATTGGAATAATACTAGCAAAAACTGTGGCTACCATAGTAACCAATTACATCCACATCACTACTTTAGTTTCATATTTCTATATCTGGGACTGATCGAGAGAAGTATGCCAACATTGACTCAGCGAAAAACAAAGATATATCCCTGTCAAGTCGACCCAGTTTGGGCTTCTTTCGCTGCCTGATCTTGCTGCTGCTTCTCTGCCCAGTACTTCTGAAGCGGTGGCCCAAATATCACATTCCCAGAAATCACTCCAACCCTGAGCCATTTACAAGGCAGAATGACAAAGTCAGAAGTTGGTAAGCACAATAATGAACTGAAAGGAGACCACGAAACAACACTTGCACCCACAATAAGCAATTCAATAGCTACAATAGAAACAGCTGCAAGAATGGAGCAACTATGATGTTGGATGCGATTATAGGGATGTGTGCTTAACAATGTACTGCTGACCAGAGATACACACGATCCAGTGACCACTAGCATCATTTCTTTCACAATTTACAAGCAGTTAACATCCCGTGTATCTGCCCATGAACCTTGTGCCAGCCACATTACTGAAAATGCGCATTCCACTATTAATAACTACTCAACAAAGTAATGGGAAAAGGTGTACAATTATCATTAAGGAATGGTATTCCACAGCTCACAAACTTAAACGAACTTTAGAACTTCACTACAAGATTAAAAAACATCTCCAAATATCCCCAAATGATCATATATAAGCTCGTCCCAAACATATCTCAGGACATCAACCAACGTCATGAAGCTCCATATGATACTATTATAATTTAAAATAGAAATATAGGACATGGCTTTACAGGTTTTGCAACAATTACAACTGAAAATATAAGTCATTTAATCAAATGAAAAGTTAGGAAGCACATGAATTTTGCGCAACGAGAACTATCTTTTTTTTTACTGAAACTACAGCGGGCCTAAGCCAGCCTGAACAAAATTAACTATCCTAACCAGGTGCACTACTGCACTTGCAATAGTTTTTATGAGAGATGTGCTGAACTTTTCACAAATAAACTGACTATTCCCATCTTCTGTAAATAGATCTTGGACTGTCTCCAATATACAACTTCACTGTTACTTTTTTGTACTATTGAATATGTAGTTACAGAAAATAAGATATAGATATAGCGAAATACATGACAAATCTATGGTATCCTTTGCACCTAAGCAACAAAAATAGTTATTTATTGTCAAACATAGGACTACTTCTTAACGCTCTCAGAATAGACTTCCATGAACAGCACAACTTGTATTTCCATGGAAGCCACACATTATTTCTTCCACCAACTAGTATACTATCTCTTTCTTTATACCAGGTGATATTCAGCGATCTCTGATCATGTCAATGAAAAAAGGCAGCATTCTTTTGTTATATCTTGCAGTCAAATTAGTATAATATCCTGCATGCTAGTGAGTCATTTGGTCTTAGGGGGGTAGAATATGCATTCCTCAAACATTTGTCGGGATATTTTCCTCGAACAGGCCCATACGGGAAGCCTGTGCAGATTGTGCACCTGCACAGGGCCTCCAAAAAAGTCAGGGCCCCTAATTTTCGTCTAAAGTTGTGTTAGCAGTACTAGTAGTAATCAGCAAAGTGCAGTATAATTTAGATTAGAAGCAATAAAGAGACCATTTAGTCTCACGTAGATTTGCCAGACCGAATACGCCCACGGCCACTGCGTGAACAGTACCATGCACAATTCTCTCTCCCCATACCTTTCATCTTCCCAATAACAGAACGTGAATTAACCTTTGCATATGGATTGACTCTCACCCCGTCCTCCTCTTTTCTTGATATACAAATAGGAAGAAAAAAAACCCTAGTTCCATTCTCAGATCCTCCTATTCATTCCCTGTCAAAATTATATGGCCTCATAGTAAATCTTTTGGTAGCAATGAATTGCTAACTTCAGCTTTAGTCTCTCCAGTGGGAATTGGAGGGAGCGCCCCCTATTGGACTGTTTGAGATTGGATACGACGTGTTTCCTGTTGTCGGTAGAGTAGCTCAGAGCATCTCCACCGGCGCTTCCAATGCGCCTCCCAATAGAGCTATTGGGGCGCCAACGCTTATTTGGGCTCACTGTGGCGGCCCCAATACGAAGTGGGCACATTTTGGAGCCCAACAAAACAGCCAGCGCTCCCACGCCGGTCCCAACGCGCCAGAAGCGGATTGGGAGCTTCGGCGCCTCACGGCACGTTGGATCTGGCAAGCCAGACCCCGTTGGCAGTGAGCGAGATGGCGGTCAACATAATTTATGACGACGGCAGGGAGTTCGGTCGCCGGTTTTATTGGAGACGCCGGTTCCCAAGGCGTTGCAGACTGCAACGGCCATGCGATTCTCGCACGCGGCGACGCCATGGCTTATGCGCCGCTGATTGAATGTGTGTGCCGCCCTCTCCGTCTCTCCACTTTAAAAGCCAACGCTCTCCCGTCATTACACCACTTTAGAAGGAGCCGGCGCCGGTGGTGAAGGAGAAGTTGTGGTGGTAGGAGGAGCTGGAACTTTAGGCAACATAGGCGCGCCACCCCAATGACCCCGAGGACGCGTCGGGCCAGCGCTTGTTGGAGGCGAGGTCCTTCAACAAGGTGCAGCCGATGGACACCGACACTGTCGCCTTGTGGTCGGCCCTGGACAGCGGCAACTTCATCGACCTGGGCAACGACAGGAGGACGGCAGCGACGGCGGCTACTAGTTTAGTTTAAATTTTTGTCGAATTTTGTTTGAACCATCCAAACTATGTAAAATTTTAATGAAATCGACGGTTTTAACACATTTCATTCAAATTCAATGCATCGGGGCCGGCGGTATCGGGCGCGCCGATGTGGGAGACCGCTCCTGATATAACGGGAGCGTGTGCCGGCGCTCCCAATAGGGCCCTGCCGGCACTTATTTGGGGAGCGCCGGTGGAGATGTTCTCAGCACCCAGGTCGTCTCCTCTCTTTCAACATCCATATTCTCTATTTCTTCATGCTCATTGTTGTGAAATTAGATTTAGATAGTGTGTTTACACAAGAAAAGAGAATAATGGTTTTGGCAAAATTATCTCAGGTTATCCTATATAGATGCCAACAGAATGGTACATTTCCGTAATAAGATAGATTAGGAGTTCTGAAATTGCATCTGCCAAAATGAATTCTTTGAGAAAATATAATTTACTTTTTCTATATGAAGTTCTTGATTTAAAAAGTTAAAGTAGGGCCTACTATTGATTACGCACTGGGCCTTCATTCTCTTAGGTACGGCCCTGGCCTCGAAAGGTAGTAGTTATGATAAACAGCAGTTCAAATCAAGTCGGGCAACTGCGTCGTGTGGCCGTAATGGCAGCATCCATGTCACACAGCTAGGAAATGAAAGGCGCAAAAATAGAAGGGGGATATCCCGATATGGACTTGAGAGTCATTTCTAGACAATGACATCCAGCGAGTCCTCTATAAATAGAGATAATCCAACATAAGTGTGCAAGCTAAATCATCTCTCTAATCGGCTACATTATAGAGATCTTAGGTCTATTCAGTTGCACTGGCTAGACAGCTGCAGCTAGGGGCCTACGGTCCTCTACCATGGTGCCTATATAGGATTCCTGATACAACAGCAAGCTTGCACTAAGAAATGCTTGCTGACGCTGGTCAAGGAATCCGATTTACAGGCGAAATTTTAATCAGAGAGGACAGGTGCCTAATTTTTCTTCGACGTATCTGTGAGACTGTGACTGGGTCTGACCGTCTGATACTCTTCTGCTAAGAAAGCCCCAATACTCAACGACTGGATATGGTTTTACTTGCAGAACACTAGGTGACTAGCAGCATAATGTGAAGAAATCACTGCTTTTGTGATGATGATAACGTATCCCTGCAACAACGAGCTCTAAGAGCAAGCCTCCCAAAGGAAATCTGATATTGTAAACTACTGTTATTGCGCAGATAATGTCACCTGTTGGTTTCTCAGCCAATATAATAATGCTCGAACCCTATTACCCTTCCACCCTATAGGCAGGAACTTCAATCGTGGGGAAAAAAATTAAGTTTCTTCTCCAAAATAAATAAAGATTGAGGTATAGGACTCCAAAAATCACAACTAGCAGGACTGAGAAACATCCATAATAGACATGATAATCATCAAGAACGCATCTAATAGCGCCAGACTGGTAAGATGCAACCCCGCCACAACATTAGCAGCATAATTTCATGAAAGCTCTGCTTTTTATACGATGATGATAATTGACAAATACCCCCGAAACAAAGAGTTCGAAGAACAAGCCTCCCATTGGTTACCCGATCTTGTAAAGTACGGTTGTTGCGCAGGTAATGCCATCTGTTGGCTTCTCAGCCTCATCTAAATCATGCTCGAAAACTATTACCCTTGGAACTAAAATCGTGGGCAAGAATACAATTTACTTCTCCAGAAAAGAGCAAGATTGGAGTTAAGCACAGAAATAAATTCCATAATTAGGAAACCCAAAATCGCAACTAGCAAAGGATCAAGAAGCATCCATAAGCATCAAGAACGCATCTAATTAGCGTCAAACTGGATACAGCGCCGCCAGAACAGATCTACGACGAGATGTTACAGACAGATAGAAATAAAAGAGGGGATTAGTTAAACTCACACGACGGCGCCAGCCACGAGTGGGAAGGAGAGCCGCATCTTGATCCCTCTTCTCCGCTGCGGCGCTGCCGCTTTGATCTTTTTATTTATTTATGAAATTAACAGAAGAAATGAACAGGAAAACGTGTTCGATGTATCGATCGCTTCCAGCACCGTTGGATCAACATGGCCTTACACGTGGTCACATCCAAACCCTCAATAGCTAGGGTACTGCCTCATTCTCAAACCCTTTCTGATATTCATCTAAAAAAACAAATCAGTTGGATCTGGGCTGTAACACATATTTCATGTCTTTTTGAAGGATTTAGACGTTGCATTAAAAGGAGGGCTTACAAATTACATATAGGACCTTGAAAGAAAGGAAAATTACAACATATATGTGTTCGGAAACACTCCACCTCCACCAAATCCTGAATTCTGGCTTCTAACTCTGAAATCTAGCTTCTCAACGGAGCTCAAAACGTTCGGTTCAGCTCCTGGGTTTTGTCATTGACGCTGACGAGTGGACCCTGCTCGTCAGGATCATCTTCCCCACATCTATCTTCAAAATTCCCAAATCAGGAACACACTAGCGTTCATGGAAACGTCCGCCCGCTGTGTCCCGGAGTTCATGCTCTAGATTTCGAGGCTCGGCGCTCGTTGCCGGAGGAGGCCGGGGTGGCAGCGCTCGGCCGGATTAGATCGAGGGTTGGGGGTGCACGAACGGGAGGCGGGGGCGAGTAGGCGAGCTCGGCCGGAGGAGTTAGAGTATGGGGGTCAAAGAACGGGAGTTTCAGCAGGGGAGGGGCGGCATGCTCGAGGTAGGACAGCGGAGTGCTCGTTGTAGGACGGCGGCGGCGGTCGTCGGCGGTGCGCGTTTGTTATGTTTCGTGGGCGCTGGATAAAAGTGGGGGAGAGAGAAAACGCTTCGTCACACTTCGCGGTGGCATACCTCCGTAAATACCACGAAATCCAGCTTCTCTAAATCTGCGGCGTACCAAAATGCTAGCTTCACGTTTTGTACACGGTTTTGGGCTAACTCCGCAGATTTAGCTTCACGGATTTTTGGTGTTCGGGCTAGCTCCGCTGAAGGATTTTGAGAAGCCAGAAGCTGGGACGTTACCGAACACACCCATACTCCTCAACTTTTGCAAAATAGGACCCTTAGAAGAAATTGGAAAAGCCATCGATGCCTTCTCCATTGAATATGATAGTGAGCTCTACACCAGGGCCGCATGCGTAGTTGCTTCGGACAAAACCACTTGGAGACAGTCGATGATGAACGCCTTGATGGAGGTGTCAAAGATCGTCCTATTTTGGCACGTCGAACATGAGGAAGAAGATCCTCTTCAGCCTACAATCACAGCGGCACATCTCACTGTCGTTGATGACCTCCGCAAGTCACATCTCCACGGACTTCTGGTGGAGCTCTAAATCCCAACTTCTTCCCCTTCAGGTCGCCTCCATGATTGCGATAACAAGCAGATCCACCAACATATAGATCTTTTGACGGAGATCTTGATAGATCCAAATCTTCCAGTAAGTTGTCAGCATGGTAGGTCGGTATCCCATCAGAGATCAAATATGGCGAATCTCAGAATCTCATGACGACGCCGACGAGAAGAATCCCTAGGCATGTCACCAACACGCCACAAGGCAAAACATCAACAACCAAGACGTGTGCATGTACGAAGAGGGCTGAACTCGGAAGCACACGGAAAAATCTTCCACAAAAATATGATTGGTCGGCTCATACAACAAGAAAGGGAGAACAAAAGAGATATTTCTAAGATCTAGAAGGGTATGCCATTTTTGCAAATAAAAACATGTGGGTTACAAGGAAAAGGTAACAGACATGTGCGCCAGACTTTCAAATTTCTCTTGCATAGGTGGAGATAGCATGAATCGCAATCTTGATCATGTTCACTTTGTAAATGTTGTTTTGTAAAATAACTCCACCACCATGTGCACATGTATTTATGTCCATGGCCACACTAATTTGTCTAATGTACTAATAAATATTCATTCTGACACGCACATTACATATGCATATGCACTATCTGTTATCGCTAGAGTATATATATTTACCATCTTTGCACTTTCATGTCCACATGCCTGATAAGAGACACTCCTCAAGGTTTTGGTTCTCGCTACATGTAAGTAGTATTCTTTGTGGCCCTAGCTATATGTCTTGGGTTATTTTCTTGGGTGCACGACTGAGAGATGCACTTAGTTGATGTGAATTTGGTGTGCGCACACATAATATTGGAATGAGAGGCACCATGAAAACATATTAATCTAAGCAGTTCACTTGAGCGTTGTTTATCTGAATTTACCATCCAAATCGTATCACATGGCCATAGAAAATGAAAGATATATATGACACTTGGGCAATGGACATATTTTGGTATGGCACTGATACGTCTCTAACGTATCTATAATTTTTGATGCTCCATGCATGTTTTTACACCATTTGCTTAGTATTTTGTTACACTTCGTGGTATTTTTATGCATTTTCCGAAACTAACCTATTAACGAGATGCCACAGTGCCAGTTCCCTATTTTCTGCTGTTTTTGTGTTTCAGAAAAGTTACACAGGAAATATTCTCAGAATTGGACGAAACAAAAGCCAAACATCCAGAAATTCACCGAAGCTTCCAGAGAACCGAAGAGGAGACGGAGTGGGGCCACAAGGGGCCCACACAACAGGGTGGCGCGGCCCAGGGCTAAGCCGCGCCCCCTATGTGTGTGGCCGCCTCGGTCCACTTTTGACGATGCCCCTTCACCTATAAAGACCCTCCGACGGGAAAAACCTAAAGACCCGATCACTTTGCCAGAATACATCGCGATCCGCCGCCGCCGTCGACCCGAGATTGGGAGGATCCAGAAGCTCTTCTCGGCACCCTATCGGAGAGGGGAATCGCCACCGAAGGCCTTCTTCGTCGCCATGCTTGCCTCCAGCGTGATGAGTGAGTAGTCTACCTTGGACTATGGGTCCATAGCAGTAGTTAATTGGTTGTCTTCTCCACCATGTGCTTCATGTTTAGATCTCATGAGCTGTCTTACATGATCGAGATCACCGTTATGTAATTCTACATGTTGTGTTTGTTGGGATCCAATGAATATTGGTGTTATGATTGAGTTGATGTGCTGAATATTATCTTATGTTATCTCTATGTTGTTTATGATCTTGCATGCTCTCCGTTGTTAGTAGCTATCTTGGCCGAGTAGATACTAGTGACTCCAAGAGGGGGTATTTATGCTCGATAGTTGGGTTCATGCCTCTATTTAATCTGGGGGAGTGACAGAAACCTCTAAGGTTGTAGATGTGCTGTTGCCACTAGGGAGAAAACAACATTCATATGCTCAAGGGCATATGCTTTATTTACATTACACACTTTGCTTAATGCAGTTATATGTTGTTCGCAACTTAATACTTGTGGAGTTCTCGGATTGATTCGCCACAAGTGGATTATTAGTCATAGATGCAGTTGGATGGCGGTCTATGTATTTTGCTGTAATGCCCAGAGTAAATCTCATAGTGATCTTCTTTACATATGCACGTTGTCTTTATTCTATCAATTGCCCATCTGTAATTTGTTTACCCAGCATGTGTTATTTTATCTTATGGAGAGACACCACTAGTGAACTGTGGATCCCGGTCTTATTTCCATTATATTGCTATCACCTGTTTACTTTACTCGTACGGTTTACTTTACTCATATATTACTATTGCTTTCCACTCGATACGCTCATACCCTTTGTTTCAAGCAAACCGGTGAGATTGACAACCTCATCATAAGTTGGGAACAAAGTATTTGGTTGTGTTGTGTGCAGGTTCCACGTTGCTACTAGTTGAAGACGTGCTAACAAGAAATCGTTAACGGCGCCCTTGTTGGAGTGTCACTAGACTAGCAAGCATCACCTTCTGGAGTATTGGCTTTTTCCTACTGGATTGACTACCTTGGTTTCATAACTGAGGGAAAACTTGCTGCTATATTCATCAAACCTTCCCTTGGGGTTTCCAACTGGCCGGTCATTTACTTCATCAACTACACGCCATCAAATGCAAACAAGACATTTTTTGGCACCATTCGTCACCGCGCCATCAACAAGTTTTCTGGCGCCATTGCCGGGGAAAAAGAAGACTTCTGCAAGGAGAGTTTCGCACGCACATCCTTTACTTTGTTTTAAGTTTTACTTTACTTTATTTTTACTTGCATCGTTTTATCAAAAACAAAAACAAAATAGTTTCCTTTATAGTTGTTTTTACTTGTCTGCTTTTAGCTTTGCTAGAATGGGTACTCATGAGAACACCAAGTTGTGTGATTTTACTAGCACTAATAATAGTGATTTTATCTGCACTCCTATTGCGCCACCTGCTCCTGCTGCAAATTTTTATGAGATTAAGCCTGCTTTGTTGAACCTTGTTATGAAAGAGCAATTTTCTGGTTCTAGTACTGATGATGTTGCAGCTCATCTCAACAATTTTGTTGAGCTATGTGAGATGCAGAAATATAAGGATGTAGAGAGTGATATTATTAAGCTTAAGTTGTTTCCTTTTTCTTTGAGAGGAAAAGCTAAGGATTGGTTGCTGTCTTTGCCTAAAAATAGTATTGATTCATGGGCTAAGTGTAAGGATGCTTTTATTGGTAGATACTATCCTCCTGTTAAGATTATAGCTTTGCGTAGCAATATTATGAAGTTTAGTCAGTTTGATAATGAACATGTTGCTCAAGCTTGGGAAAGAATGAAATCCATGATAAAGAATTGTCCCACTCATGGACTGACTACTTGGATGATTGTCCAAACTTTTTATGCAGGACTGAATTTTTCTTCAAGGAACCTATTAAATTCAGCTGGTGGAGGCACTTTTATGTCCCTTACTGACAAGGGTATAGCTAATAGAGCCCGCTAGTTGAGTACCCCTGAGGCCCGTTAAGCTAGGCCCAATTGTAATGATAGCCGAAATACGAGTTCTCACCGTATGTCGATGTTGTAATCTGTATCGGACCCTACCCGATCCTCGAGACCTGGCCACCTATATATAGGGGCCAGGAGGGGATGGTGTAGGCCAGATTGAAGGCAAGCAAGGTTCAACACCCGAGTTTACTTTTGATATACACCTGTTTCGACTAACTTTACCTTCGAGTTCATCTGACGCCCTATCTCCCCGACCCTAAGTCCTTCATTTAGGACATTTGTCGAGTTAACCCCTCGTCAATTGGCGCTGACCATGGGGACTCTGGGCGTTCGAATCATGAATTCGACGGCTTTTTCGCTTTTAGCCAACAGCAGTGCAGGAATCGACGAAAGTCAAGAGATGGAGTTGACGATCGGAAGTCTAAGCATCCTAATCGGACCCTCGAGTTCAAACCGCCTCTCGGATTCGACAAAGCCAGATCCGTCGGCGAGTGAGCCCGAGACAGTAGCAATGATGGAATCATCTGAAGGCTCTTCCAGCGAGGTAAACTCGCCGGTCAGCTTAGGAGAAGCACAAATCGCAGAAGGCGACAAAATTCAAGAAAAACTCGACACGGAAGTAAAAGAGTTTAAAATGCACAATAGTACAAGGGACTTCGCCGCTGGAAGTGGTGGCGTCTCCAAAAGAGTACACCAGTTATGCGTCATTATCACTGAAGCAGAAGAAGAAAACAATAACGAGGGAAACGAAGGGGTCGACAGGCAAGTCGACAAGATAAGGGAGCACAACAAAAAGGAGAAGGAGAAAATTCACGTCTCAGCCGGAGAGTGGAGGATTATCATGTCAGCTGTCAATCATGGCACAGAAGTACCCGAAGGCTCAAGAAGAGAAGTTCTAATGGGATATCAGTACGCATTACACCAGCACAAGAAGAAACTGAGCGAGGAAAGAGACATGTTTGTGAGAAGTTGAGATAATAACAGTATTTCAAGGGAAGAGTATTGGGGTGATTATAGTGATGATTCAGAGTACAGCAGGGAAAGGCGCGAATACCCAAAACACAACAGAGGGACAACGGCGCAGAGTAGAGAGGAAAGGTACTCAAGAAGCATGACCCCATAGCTAGAGGAGGAGGAAGAAGACTTTGTACAAGAAACACCGGAAGCAGCGCTGATAGCAGCACAGGCATATCTGCTAACCACGCGGCCAGAACCCGGAGACCCACGGGAAGACATGCACCAAGCCGCAATACGAAGCCTCGGGATAGTGGAAGACAAAATCATGGGAAAAGGTCCAGAGGCAAAGTCGACAAGCTACAAGGAAAGGCGAAAGGAGGAGTTCAAGCGCAAAATCACACGAAACGAGTCTAGCGAATCATCAGAAGAAGAGAAGCGACAAAAGAGGAAGGAGGACGCAAGAAATATAATAGCGCAGGCTCGAGTAAATAAATCACGCCACGCCTGGAGGGAAGAAAATTATGAGGACGATGAAAAAGAGATGGGCGCGTTGTGCTTTACCCGCAGGGTTCGCAAAACGCGGGTACCCAAAGGATTCAAGCTACCACACGACCAGCAAAAATATGATGGGTCGCAAGAACCTACCCTATGGTTATCGGATTACCTGTAGGCAGTACAGATATTAGGGGGAACAAAAGCGACAGTAATGCAAAGTTTGCAATTACACCTCACCGGCGCAGCACGGTCCTGGTTGAATACCCTACCCAATGAATCCATCGGAAGCTGGGGAGAACTCGAAAGCCAATTCGTAAGAGATTTCCGCTCGACATATAAGCGCCCAGCGTCACTAGAGGAAGTCAAGGCGTGCGTGCAAAGGAAAGGGGAAACCCTACGTTCTTATATACAATGATGGAGTGTAATCAAAAACTCAGCAGAGGACGTCTCCGACGAAAGAGCAATAGACGCTTTTGGCCTTCGTCGCTGCTACTCCAAGTTGATGTGGGAGCAAACTGTCCTTGTGCGTGGTGAATAACCAGCCCGTTGGGAACCCCAAGAGGAAGGTATGATGAGTGTAGCGGCTAGTTTTCCCTCAGTTAAGAAACCAAGGTTTAATATCGGTCAGGAGAGGAGAGACAATGACGACTGAAGGTGATGCGGACTGGCTTAGTGACACTCCAACAAGGGCGCCGTTAACGATACTTGTTGACTCGTCTTCGGCCAGCAGCAACGCGGAACCTGCACACAACACAAACAAATACTTTGTCCCCAACTTGCGATGAGGTTGTCAATCTCACCGGTTTGCTTGAAACAAAGGTTATGAGCGTATCAAGTGGAAAACAATATAGTATGTGAGTAAAGTAAACAGTGCGAGTAAAGTAAACAGGTGAAAGCAATATGATGTAAATAGGACCGGGGTCCACAGTTCACTAGTGGTGTCTCTCCATAGATAAAATAACACATGCTGGGTAAACAAATTACAGTTGGGCAATTGATAGAATAAAGATAACGTGATATGTCAAGAAGATCACTATGAGATTTACTCTGGGCATTACAACAAAATACATAGACCGCCATCCAACTGCATCTATGACTAATAATCCACTCCCTGGGATATCAATCCGAACACCCTAGAAGTATTAAGTTGCGAACAACAGATAATTGCATTAAGCAAAGTGTGTAATGTAAACAAAGCATATGCCCTTGAGCATATGAATGTTGTTTTCTCCCTAGTAGCAACAGCACATCTACCACCTTAGAGGTTTCTGTCACTCCCCCAGGTGAAATAGAGGCATGAACCCACTATCGAGCATAAATACCCCCTCTTGGAGTCACTAGCAACTACTCGGCCAAGATAGCTACTAACAACGGAGAGCATGCAAGATCATAAACAACATAGAGATAACAAAAGATATAATTCAGTACAGCAACTTAATCATAAACACCAATATTCATCGGATCCCAACAAACCAAACATGTAGAATTACATAACGGTGATCTCAATCATGTAGGGCAGCTCATGAGATCTAAACATGAAGCACATGGTGGAGAAGACAACCATCTAGCTACTGCTATGGACCCATAGTCCAAGGTAGACTACTCACTCATCGCTCCGGAGGCAAGCATGGCGATGAAGAAGACCTCCGGTGGCGATTCCCCTCTCCGACAGGGTGCCGGGAAGAGCTTCTGGACCCTCCCGATCTTCGGGTCGACGGCGGCGGCGGATCGCGATGTGTTCAGGAAAACTGATTAGGGCCTTAGGTTTTTCTCGTCGGGGGGTCTTTATAGGCGAAAGGGCGATGTCAGAGGAGGGGCCAGGCGCCCTCACGCGGGCCCGGCGCCCTCACGCGGGCCCGGCGTGGCCAGGGGGCTGGCCGCGCCACCCCTGCATGTGGGGCCCTAGTGGCCCCCCCTCCTACTCCTCTCTGGATCTCTAGAAGCTTCCGGGTAAAATAAGACTTCAGGATGTGGTTTCGTCCAATTCCGAGAATATTTCCTGTGTATCACTCTGAAACACAAAAACTGCAGAAAACAGGGAACTGGCACTGTGGCACTTCGTTAATAGGTTAGTTCCGGAAAATGCATAAAAGTGCCACTAAGTGTAACGAAACAATAGGCAAATGGTTTAAAAACAAGCATGGAGCATCAAAAATTATAGATACGTTTGAGACGTATCAAGCATTCCCAAGCTTAACTCCTGCTCGTCCTCGAGTAGGTAAGTGATAACAAAAGAATAATTTTTGAGGTGACATGCACCTACACAATCTTGATCATATATGTAAGCATTGGTGAGCGGGGATCATAAGAACTTAAAACATGGGCATGAAGATATAATCATGACAATAAGAACTTAGCAACCATGTTGTAAACATGCAAATGAACACAAACAAAAGATCATGAAAATGAAACAATGAAAGTCAAACGTGTGTTCAAATCATAAGGAAAAACATACAAATGGTTTTCAACTTGTCCTTCAAAGAGAGCAAAACATAAATGCATAGGACACCTTCAAGTTTAAGAGGGCGACTAGATACAAATAATTTAAGAACAAGTGAAACCAACAATATGAATCAATCAATGAACTTTGGGACAATGCATATCACACTAAGAATGACAACTATGCTCTCTTAATGGTGCATAAAGAAAGAAGGTGGTGACTCAACATAAAAGTAAAAGAAAGGCCCTTCGCAGAGGGAAGCAGTGATTGCAAGTTTTATAACCTTCAAAAATTATGGTACTTACCGGCTTTGAGCTCTCATTGCCCCCATCATAAGCATCTTGAATGGTTAAAGTTAATGCGAGAACAATTATGATGCATATGCTTGACAAATCATAAGTTGAAAACCTCCTGTCCCGTGAATACGAGTACCCAAACCTCATGCTACTTTACTTAGAGTCCCAAGCAAGGCTCTTGTCATTGTAAGTATATGCATATCATTGAAAACCGCCAATGGGGTACCTCCGTGCCCGATGACATGGAACAAGCCCACACCAAAATGACAGGACAAGCAGACAATGAACACCTCGACATCTCTTTTATTTGCCATTTGTTTAGCTTTTTATTGTGAGATGCGTCGTCGAATGTTCACCATGGGTATGCTGCAAATTTCCACCATGAATTATGCATGGCTTAGATTAGCGGCCCGGCGTTTCCCTAACACATATACAAACTCCATGATCCCCACAAGATTCCCAATTTATTTCACACCGCGGGCATCTATAAACAAAAGATCACGATATCAACTCAAATAAGAAGTGCAATGTTGAAAGCTTGCCCATGACTGCATGGCTGGGCTAGTCTCCAACTTACAACTTGCAAGCATAACAACTCAACATAAGAGACCACAATGTCAAATTTTTAAGAACGGGAAAAAGTAAAGTGTGCCTTCCGGTTCGTGAGAGCTTGATGTCTACGCACTTCTATTCTTGTAGACACTTGTTGGGCCTCCAAGTGCAGAGGTTTGTAGAACAGCAGCAAGTTTCCCTTAAGTGGATCACCCAAGGTTTATCGAACTCAGGGAGGTTAGAGGTCAAAGCTACCCCTCTCAAGCAACCCTGCAATTACGATACAGAAAGTCTCTTGTGTCCCCAACACACCCAATACACTTGTCAGATGTATAGGTGCACTAGTTCGGCGAAGAGATAGTGAAATACAAGTAGTATAGATGATTATAAGTAGCAAACGTGATGTGAAATAAATATCGCTGCGAGCAAACAAGTAACAAAATAGCAAGTAAACGGTATGCAAAGCTTGGAAACAAGGCCTAGGGATCATACTTTCACTAGTGGACACACTCCCAACAATATAACATGATTGAACAAATAAACAACTTCTCTCCACTATGGTACTCTGAATTACTCTCCTATTGAATAACACTAATCATTGTGTAGTGGCTACAGAAGCACCCCTTAAAGTTCATCAAGTACTTGACAAACACCACTCATAGAGATATCCAAATCAGATCACAACTCAAGATAGATATCATTGCAACTTAGACCAAGTACTAACACGGTGCACACACTATCAACATTACACCATGAAAGGAGGAATAGATCACTCAATACTATCATAGTAATAATTACTCTCATAATCCACAAGAGATCACAATCATAGCCTAAACCAAGTACCACCATGATGCACGCACTGTCACCGTTACACCATGGCAGGAGGAATAGATTACTTTAATAACAACCACTAGAGTACACTATAATAATTAAGCATAGGAGTAGCATAATATCTGAATAATAACATCTACTTGTTCAACATGATACAAAGCTCACGATCACATAAAGATCACATCATGGGAGAGAGAGGTGAACCACGTAGCTACCGGTAGAGCCCTTAGCCCCGGGGATGAACTACTCCCTCCTCATCATAGGAGACAGCAAGGTTGATGGAGATGGCGGTGAGGTCGATGGAGACGGCGGAGACGGCGATGGAGACTGATGGAGATGGCTCCGAGGGCACTTCCCCGTCCCGGCAGGGTGCCGGAACAGAGACTTCTGTCCCCCGAAATTCGTCGGTGGCGGCGGCGGAACTGCGGAACTCTTTCTGGAAAATTGCCGACTCCCTTAGGGTTTTCCATCCCGAGGCTTTATATAGGCGAAGGGGCGATGTCAGGGGTGGGACCAGGCGCCCTCACACATGGCTGGCGCGGCCAGGGGCCTGGCCGTGCCACCATGGTGTGTGGGGCCCCTATGGCCCACCTCCTACTCCTCTTCGGATCTCTGGAAGCTTCCGGGTAAAATAAGACTTCAGGATGTTGTTTCGTCCAATTCCGAGAATATTTCCTGTGTATCACTTCTGAAACACAAAAACAGCAGAAAACAGGGAACTGGCACTATGGCACTTGTTAATAGGTTAGTTCCGAAAAATGCATAAAAGTGCCACGAAGTGTAACGAAACAGTAGGCAAATGGTGTAAAAACAAGCATGGAGCATCAAAAATTATAGATACGTTGGAGACGTATCAGCATCCCCAAGCTTAACTCCTGCTCGTCCTCGAGTAGGTAAGTGATAACAAAAGAAATAATTTTTGAGGTGACATGCACCATCGCAATCTTGATCATATATGTAAGCATTGGTGAGCTGGGATCAATAGAACTTAAAACATGGGCATGAAAGATATAATCATGACAATAAGAAACTTAGCAACCATGTTGTAAACATGCAAATGAACACAAACAAAAGATCATGATAATGAAACAATGAAAGTCAAACGTGTGTTCAAATCATAAGGAAAAACATACAAATGGTTTTCAGCTTGTCCTTCATGGAGAGCAAAACATAAATGCATAGGACACCTTCAAGTTTAAGAGGGCGACTAGATACAAATAATTTGAGAACAAGTGAAACCATAGTCATGAATCAATCAATGATAAACTTTGGGACAATGCACATTATACTCAGAATGACAACTATGCTCTCTTAGATGGTGCATAAAGGTAGAAGGTGGAGACTCAACATAAAAGTAAAAGAAAGGCCCTTCGCGGAGGGAAGCAGTGATTAAACATGTGCTAGAGCTTTTCATTTGTAAAACAGAGAGATAAAAATTGGTTTTGAGAGGTGGTTGTCTTTGTCAACGACTGGCAATGGGGTTCTTACTATCTTCCATACAAAAATGAAGCAAGTTTTTGAGAGAGAGATTGGCACTTTTGTGCTCTTTTTATAAAGCTTGGCACTCCTCCCCACCTTTTTTCCTTTCACAAACCATGGCTAACCGATTCCATCGGGTGCCCACCAACATTCACTTTCCATGAAGGAGCGCTTTTTTTTTCTTTTTTTTTTCTTTTTGGAATAAGCAATATGGAAGATAGCAAATCCGACCACTACGTCCCCATGAGCTGAAAACAGTGTCACAAAACGAGAAGTGTTTTGAAGGTTTTTGAAAGGTAGCACAAGAAAATTTACTTTGGAATGGCTTACAAATACCATGCATAGGAGTTTATAGTGGACACAATGGCAAACTTTGGCTTTTAGGAGTTGGATGCACGAGTAGAGCTCATACTCAGTACAAGGCGAGGGCTAGCAAAAGACAGGGAGCGACCAACTAAGAGAGCAATAACGGCCATAATCATGCAAAGCGACAAAGCGACATTAAAAGAAGCATAAGATGGCATCAAAAGTCAAAAACTAAATGATCATAGAGGCTATTGGCGACTTATTTTGTAGTCAACATGGTGTAAGCATGTGCCAAGTCAACCCAAATAAAGCATCAAAGGAGAAAACCAAATAAATGCTTCCATATAATAAAAACAACGCATGATTTTTTCAAAGGCTCATTAAGCAATCTCAGTCATTTGAGACAAGTCATGCTACAGCAAAACCACTAAGCATACTATCAAAAAGACATCAAGCATGACATGAAAAAGCCTAAGCCACAGTCTACACAAGCTCCTTCTTGTACCACTTTTTTGCATAAAGCTTTTTCTCTTTTCCAACACCATTCAAAAAATTTATAAACACCTCTTTTTGATGAAAACCAATAAGGATCAGAGGCAAAAATACACCTTGATGAAAATATATGACAAGGTATGAACGCAAATCAAGGCGAAAAATGCAAGCTAAACCCAGTAGCAGAAAAAGAGCACACTCATTGGACGATAAGAGTGAAAACTAGAGTGTTCTTGGCAAATGAAAAACGGAATAAGTCTCTCTCTAAAACAACATGATGTGATCAAACCGTTTATTGCAGCAAACTAAACTAAACTAATACTGAAAACAAAAACAACTGACGCTCCAAGAAAAACGCATAGTGCATGAAGCAATAAAAATATAGTGTCTTGAAAGGTGACCTGATTTTTGCCGATGAAGAAGGGGTGCCTCGGGGGCATCCCCAAGCTTTGACGCTTGTACTTCTTGGATATTTCTTGGGGTGATGCATGGGAATCCCCAAGCTTGAGCTTTTGTCCATTCTTCAACTCATCTCATCATTCTCCAATCCCTACACTTGAAAACTTCCTTCATACAAAACTAAACACAATTCTATTAGCAACATTAGTGCAAGCATAACATATAATCAACCTCTTTTTGCTTCAGGTTTCAACTCAAAACCACCACATATATAGTAGATACTACTGTAGCAACCTCCCCAAAAGTTCCGTGATCAAAAGAACTCAAAAGAAAGCGATAAAGTGGCAAACACAAATATTGGCAGAAATCTGTCAAAACTGAACAGCTGACAAAGGTCGAATTTTTGAGGGTTTTTCTGTTGCTCAAATCAAAAAGTGTTCAACTAATTAAAGTTTGGATACAACCTGGGGCATATGCACAAGAAATCGCAGGTCCAAAAGACATACAGAGAATTTTCACGAATTTTTACGGTGCAGCACCGAAAACTGTTTCAGGACAGCAATATCCCCAAATCTTACCTCACTCAAATTAGAGGCTTCTCTTGGCACAAAAACGAAATAAAAAGGATAAGGAGCGGTTATTACAGTAGTAATAACTTCCAAGACTCAAATAAAAGAAAAATTACTGAAAATAAAACAATGGGTTATCTCCCAAGAGTGCTTTTCTTTAACGCCTTTGAGCTAGGCGCAGTAATTTGCAAAGATACTCATGTGGGTGCCATATAAGAGCTTGAGGCAAAGGCGCCATATAGGAACTTAAAGCAATAGAGAGCATCAAAAAGCAAATGTGAAAGACATTTATATCTGAACCACTTCCTATGCATAGGAATCTTGTAAGAAAATAAATCAACGAGGCACATAGTAGCAAGCATGGATAGATAAAACAAGTGCCACTTCAAGATTTGCAACATAAAGAGGGGAAACTTAATATTGTTGAGATCCATCAAACCATGTTTCCCTCTCTCATAATAACTTTTAGTAGCATCATAAATAGAACTAACAATATAACTATCACATAAAGCATCCCTATCATGAGCCACATGCATAAAAGAATTAATACTCACCACAGGAACAATAGTAGTAGGAGCAGATTCAACAGAATAATTATTCTCATCACCATAATCATCATAAATAGGAGGCATATTGTAATCATAACTAATTTTATCCTCAATAGTAGGTGAACTGAAAATATTATACTCATCATCATAACCATCATAAACTAGAGGTTTAGTATCATCACAAGCTAAAGAACAACTATTTCGCAAAGCATATTCTTCAAACATATCATCATAAGAAGGAACATCACATATGGGAGATAAAATATTATCAGAACAAACTTTCTCCACTAAAGCTGGGGAACTAAAAATATCATGCTTAACAAAACCAGCTTCCCCAAGCTTAGACTTTTCTATAGCATTAGCAACAACGGTGTTCAAAGCATTCATACTAACAACATTGCTATGCGAAATAAGCTCCAAAGGATTTTCAATTTTATCTTCAAATCTAAAATCAGGAAAAAGACTAAAGAACTCTTTGTTTTCCATTAAGCCTAACTAGTGAAAATAAAAACAGGAAACAAAAAGATGTAATTGCAGAATCTAAAGGAAATAACTCCGAGCACTCACACAGGAGGATGCGAGTACCTTTTACCTTACCTCCCCGGCAACGGCGCCAGAAAAGAGCTTGATGTCTACGCACTTCTATTCTTGTAGACACTTGTTGGGCCTCCAAGTGCAGAGGTTTGTAGAACAGCAGCAAGTTTCCCTTAAGTGGATCACCCAAGGTTTATCGAACTCAGGGAGGTTAGAGGTCAAAGCTACCCCTCTCAAGCAACCCTGCAATTACGATACAGAAAGTCTCTTGTGTCCCCAACACACCCAATACACTTGTCAGATGTATAGGTGCACTAGTTCGGCGAAGAGATAGTGAAATACAAGTAGTATAGATGATTATAAGTAGCAAACGTGATGTGAAATAAATATCGCTGCGAGCAAACAAGTAACAAAATAGCAAGTAAACGGTATGCAAAGCTTGGAAACAAGGCCTAGGGATCATACTTTCACTAGTGGACACACTCCCAACAATATAACATGATTGAACAAATAAACAACTTCTCTCCACTATGGTACTCTGAATTACTCTCCTATTGAATAACACTAATCATTGTGTAGTGGCTACAGAAGCACCCCTTAAAGTTCATCAAGTACTTGACAAACACCACTCATAGAGATATCCAAATCAGATCACAACTCAAGATAGATATCATTGCAACTTAGACCAAGTACTAACACGGTGCACACACTGTCAACATTACACCATGAAAGTGAAGGAAATATGCCCTAGAGGCAATAATAATATTGTTATTATCATATTTCTTGTTCATGATAATGTTTATACTCCATGCTATAATTGTATTAAGCGGAAACTTTAATACTTGTGTGGTTTGTGAACAACACAGTGTCCCTAGTACGCCTCTATGGACTAGCTCATTGATTAATGATGGTTAAGGTTTCCTAACCATAGACATGAGTTGTCAATTAATAATGAGATCATATCATTAGGAGAATGGTGTGATGGACAGACCCAAATAAAGCAGAGCAATTAGATCGTGTCATCGTGTTCATCTTTGCGAAGCTTTTTCTTATGTCAAGTATTGTATTCCTTAGACCATGAGATAATACAACTCCCTAGTATCGGAAGAAAGCTTTGAGGTCATCAAACGTCATCCTATGTGAGGGTGATCATAAAGGTGTCTCTCAGGTGATCGGAAAGTACTTGTTGGGTTGTATGTATCGAGATGGAATTTGTCCCTCCCAAGTCGGAGAGATATACTTCGGGCCCACTCGGTAATCGATATCAACACCGCTTGCAAGCATGTGGTTAAGGAGTTAATCACGAAGTGATATCAGATTACGGAACAAGTAAAGTACTTGCTGTGAACGAGATTGAACTAGGTATGTCGATACCGACGATCGAATCTCGGGCGAGTAAAATATCGTGTGATGAAGGGAATACATATACGGGATTAATTGAATCCTGACATCGTGGTTCATCCGATATGATCATCGATGAATATGTGGGAGTCAATATGTGTTTCCAGATCCCGCTGTTGATTATTGATAGAAGATCATGTCTGCATATTCTCGAACCCGTAGGGTCACACACTTAACGTGCATCGACGCTAGGATAGAATGGATAATTCGTTTATGAGTTTTAGTTCAGAGTCTCGGATGAGATCCAGGACATCACGAGAGGTTCCGGAATGGTCCGAAGAATAAGATTCATATAAAGGAAAGCAGTTTTTGGATTCCGGAATCATTTCGGAGTTTATCGGTATTGTACCGGAAGGTTCTAGAAGGTTCCGGAGTGGGACGAACGTGGGCCCACTTGTCGGAGGCCTGCGTGGGCCTAAGGGGAAGTGTCCTGGCCACCTTGGGCCAGGCGCACAAGGCCCCTAAGGCCCAGCCGGCCAGCCCTAGGGGAACCTTCCAGAAGAGGGGGGGGGAAGACTTGCCCCCTACTCTTCCCCCCTAGCCGCCGCCCTAGGGCTTGGAGGAGGGGCCAAGGCAACCGGCCTGCCCCCCATATAAGGGGGGGCAGGGGCGCAGCCCCCTACTACTCCAACCCTAGCCGCCGGCCAACTGCTGCCCCTCCACCTCTCTCTCTCGCGACTGTGCGTAGGCGAAGCCCTGCCGCAAAAACTCTCCACCATAAGCACCACGCCGTCGTGCTGCAGATCCAATCTATCTCTCCACCATACTTGCTGGACCAAGGAAGGAGGAGACGTCGCTGCACCGTACGTGTGCATCTCTCGGAGGCGCCGCCACTTGCGGCGTAGGATTGGATCGGATCGCGGGGAGGAGACGGCTAGTACGACTACATCATCCACGTTCTGTTGAACGTTTCCGCTGTGCGATATCTTCAAGGGTATGAAGATCTCATCTACCTCTCTCATTGATTACATCTCCTAGATTAGATCTTGGCTTTCTTGTTCGCATCCGTAGGAAATTTTTTGATTTACTATGCTGCGAAACCCTTCAGTGGTATCAGAGCTAGATCTATGCGTAGATGTGTTTCACGAGTAGAACGCAACATGCTTGTTGCGGGCGTTGATGTTTTCTGTTGCAAACCTCTTTGTTTTGTATTTCTTATGGCGCGACATAGTGAGATCGAAGCGGTCCAGGCCAACTTTACGCGACCTCGTTCGCGAGACCGGCTCCGCACTTGACGTGTGGCTTGTTCCACACATGCGGCTGGTGGATGCCAGTTTCTCTCACTATAGTAGTCATGAGATTTACAACGGATGTTAGCAACCATAATATCACCGTTGTGGCTTTTTGTAGGTAAGAATCGTTCTTAACTTGCTACTCCCATAAGCCACGTAAAACATGCAACAACAAAGTAGAGGCGTCTAACTTGTTTTTGCAGGGAGTGTTTTGTGATATGGTATGGCCACAAGATGTGATGTGATATATGTGATGTATGCGATGATCATGTTTTGTAATATTTCACGACTTGCATGTCGATGAGTTCACAACCGGCAGGAGCCATATGGTTGTCTTTATAATTGTGTATGACCTGCGTGTCAACTTCTTATACGCCATGTAATAGCTTTACTTTATCGCTAAGTAGTTAGCAATAGTTGTAGTTGCTATTCGTGGTGGAGGCAATCATGGTGGAGTGATGGAGATCATGCCGGCGCGCACAAGATGGAGATCATTGCGCGGAGATTGGCTATACCATGTCACATAAAATTATATGCATGTGATGTTTATCCTTTTATGTATCTTATTATGCTTAGATCGCGACGGTAGCATTTTAAGATGATTCCTCACTTAAAGATCAAGATAAAATTGTGTTCTCCCCATGTATGCACCGTTGCGAAAGTTCGTCGTTTTGAAGTATCTCGTGATGATCGGGTGCTATAAACTCTACGTTCACATACAACAGGTGCAAGCCAGTTTTGCACACGCGGAAATACTTGGGTTTGACTTGACGAGCCTAGCATGTACAGACATGGCCTCGGAACACACGGACCGAAAGGTCAAGCATGAGTCATATGGATGATATGATCAACATGTTGATGTTCACCATTAAAACTACATCATTCACGTGATGATCGGTCTCGGTGTAGTGAATTTGGATCATGCTTCACTAAACAACTTTGAGGGATGTTGAATTTAGTGGGAGTTCATTAGTAATTTGATTAACTTGAACTAATTATCATGAACTAAATCTTGATGTATTTGCATAAGTCGTTGTAGTCTTTGGCACCGTTTCCACCGACACTTAGCTTAATTGAGTTAAAAGAACTATAGAATTCTGTATAATCACTTTTCGGTCTAGTGCCGTTTAATGTCAAGACTAAAGATTAAGTCCTATTGCAAACTTTAGCAAACCTTGCTTGCTCCATACGATTTAATAAATTGTATTGATCTAAGAGCAACGATTCAAATTTAGTATCTAAAGATCATATGTTTGCCTTCATGATAAATTGATATTCAAAATTGTTTGAGAATCAAAGTGATCATCGAGCTGAAAGAATTGTTTCAGAAACAAACAAGAAGTGAAAGATATTTGATATCTAAAACTTCGATTGTTTGCAAAATGATGAAGTATAATTTAGTAAAAGAACATATGCTCATATTGTATGACTATATGCGAAGATTGAAGATGCTAGGCGTCCCGATCACCCAAAAGTTTGGGAACTAATATTATACTTGCATTCATCCTTATAAGCTATAGTAGTTTCATCATGAAAGTTGTCATGATAAGATGAATGAAAGGGTATTGGCTAAATTGTTTTTGCTATACCAAAGATACTAAAAATGGAATCTAGAAGAATGCCAATTATATGATGATGGTGATCCACCTCAATGTGCAAAATCCAAGGCTATTAGTATTTGACTAAAAATCCTTTGGACTATGTGTCAAATGATTGACGCCACTATTGATGTCGATAGATTCTTCTAAAAAGAGAGGAAATGCTAATAGGATCTGCAAAATTATTTGGTAGAAAAAGGAAAAGACTGGAATTGTCCAGCTCAGGTATATAAATGATATACATGTTATAGATGAATTCTTTTGCTCGTTAACAATGTAATTCTTGGGTATTCGATACTGATTTGTTGGTATGAAATGTCATACAAAGCAACACAATACAAGAAGTACAATGGCCTAAGTAACTAGTAAAATAATATGGTAATGATGCATGTCGAGATACAAATAAAAGTGTTATTGTGCTTCTTGTCGGCATAAAACCTAGCCTTCTAGATATGTTAAGAACTTAATAATTGTTATTTTGTTCTAGTATTATGAGAGCAATGGTTGTTCAAATTATTACCGTCTTCCATAATCGATGGATAGATTATTATTATCTTATTGGTGAAATAGACATTTATAACACTAATGCTAAAGGTCGCAAGACAAAACAAATTTCACTTATATGTGACACCGCCGTTTAAGTCATATTGGAAACAAAACATGAAAGAAATTCTATATTGATAGATTTTCGAGTCATTTGATTTTGAATTGATTGACGCTTGTGAGACTTTTCCTAAAGATGATTAAACTCCATTCGTGGGCCATAGAAAGAACAAGCGACTAACTACATGGAGATCGTACATGTTGATGTATGTAGTTCATGTGTGAAGTCGAGCGTGGTGTATTTTCTATTTCATCAATGACTCGAATAGATGTACGGTATATCTACTTGATGAGATAGAAGTATGAAATTGTTCAATTTATGAAGTGAAAATTGTTGTAACAAGAATATTCAAGTTGTATGATTAGATCATAAAGAAGAATATTTGAGTTACAAGTTTAGCAAACATCTAAGAGTTAGAGGAATTGTTCCACAAACTTGCATCATGATAAACACCATAGGAGTATGGAGTTTTCGATGGATGTAATCAAACCTTGTTTGACATGGTTAGATCAATGATGAAATAAACTACCAATATAATTTGTGGATTATGCTTTAGAGACTACCGCTTTTCACTGAATAGAGTGCCATCATAATCTGCCGAAATGACACCATACAAGTTATAGTTGTCTTTTCTTGAATTTTGGTATGCAAGGCATATGTGTAAAATGTTTACAACCAAAATCGGATTAGTAAGTCTTTGTAGGTTATCCCAAAGAATGTCGATGGGTATTCCTTCTATTATGAACCCAAACACATAGTGATTGTCACTAAAAGAAGTGAATTTCTTATGAAGGAGTTTTTCGCAAAAGGTTTAAGTGGGAGGAAGATAGAACTTGATGAGGTTATTGAATCTGAGCAAGATGATCAGAATAGCGCAACACCAGAATATGTTCTGGAAGCGGCAACTGCATTCATAGCTCACGCGTCTACAATATGTTGTAGTCACGGCATCGAAGTTCCTATTTAACCAAGTTGGTCGTAATCAAATAGCAAGATTTGAGGACGAGATATTATTAGATAATAGTAACCAACAATATACAAAGAAGCGGTGATGGGCCCTGACTTCGTCATATGAATTATTCTAGCAACAATTACATACAGAGATATGTTAGTTGAATAAACGAAACAACGTTCCTCTACCGGAATGCACACCAAGGACGTGTACCTGACACGACCCAATGGGTTTTGTTGATTCAAAGGTTGCTAGATATGTATGCAAACTTCTATGGTAGAAGTAAGCATAGCGAAGTTGGAATCTTCAATGATGAAAATGTTAAAGTGTTAATTTCATCAAGATATTTGAAGATGCTTGTATTTACAAGAAAGTAAGTGGGAGCGCTAAGACATATTTCTAATGCTTTATGTAGATGACATATCGTTCATTGGAAATTATGTGTTTTTCTTGATATTTGTGAAGTTTTCACTAAAATTAGATTTCTAATGAAAGACTTAGGTAAAACCAGAATATTAAGCATCAATGTCTATGCAGATAGATTGAGGCACTAATATAGTTTTACCAGAGTACATAGATGAAATATTGAATTTGTTCAATATGGAAACAATAAGAACGTTTCTTGTTGCATGGAAGAGGTTGGAGCAAGAATCAATTGTTTTGACACTTGATGAGTGAAACCGCAAGAATGATTTTATCAATCTTGTATACCATGATATGTAGATCCAGATATGTCTGATGCTCTAAAAGGTTACGAGCATTCATATGATGATTGTTGGACAATAGTAAGATATTCTTATGTACTTTAGAAGAACTAAGAATATGTTCTGTATGCAAAAGTGACAAATGGTTCATTGCAATGTGTTACATTGACTTTGTCACATATACAGTTAAAATTTTATCTCAATTTTAAAGCTATTTGTTTTGAGTAAGAAGGTGGCACAATAAGATGGAAGAAATTTCCATGATGACTTGGATGAGTTCCAATGTTAACATTGTGGCGGACACTGCAACGAGGGCTAAGTATATAATCGCTTTAGAAGCGGCATAAAAGATGCAAAGTGGATAGTGATAATCCAACTTATTTGTGGCACTGTCGTCCAGGTCATATTGGCGTAAAACGCATAAAGAAACTCCATTCTGATGGACTTTTGGAGTCTCTTGATTTTGAATCATTTGACACGTGCAAGCCATGCCTCATGGGCAAGATGATCAAAACCCCGTTCTCCGGAATAATGGAGCGAGCAATGGACTTATTGGAAATCATACATACCGATGTGTGCGGACCAATGAGTATTTCGACGCACGGTGGATATCGCTATTTTTAAAAGTGTGCTAGTACTATGTAGTTCTATTGTATGACAATAGTGACAACATAGTCTCGGCCAAGAAACAAAGGTCTCACCAGAAGACCAAGTTTATACGATGCTATCTCATACAAGATGAGTAATGCGTGCTGACGCAAAAGAATATGCAAATACAAACGGACCTGAAAGTGTCAGACCCGTAGATAAGGTTTACCACGTGCAACACGTATGAAGAACACCGGAATGCCATAGGTGTTAAAGGCGCAAGAATGACTAGATTATTGACTCTAGTGCAAGTGGGAGACTGAAGGAAATATGCCCTAGAGGCAATAATAATATTGTTATTATCATATTTCTTGTTCATGATAATGTTTATACTCCATGCTATAATTGTATTAAGCGGAAACTTTAATACTTGTGTGGTTTGTGAACAACACCGTGTCCCTAGTACGCCTCTATGGACTAGCTCATTGATTAATGATGGTTAAGGTTTCCTAACCATAGACATGAGTTGTCAATTAATAATGAGATCATATCATTAGGAGAATGGTGTGATGGACAGACCCAAATAAAGCAGAGCAATTAGATCGTGTCATCGTGTTCATCTTTGCGAAGCTTTTTCTTATGTCAAGTATTGTATTCCTTAGACCATGAGATAATACAACTCCCTAGTATCGGAAGAAAGCTTTGAGGTCATCAAACGTCATCCTATGTGAGGGTGATCATAAAGGTGTCTCTCAGGTGATCGGAAAGTACTTGTTGGGTTGTATGTATCGAGATGGAATTTGTCCCTCCCAAGTCGGAGAGATATACTTCGGGCCCACTCGGTAATCGATATCAACACCGCTTGCAAGCATGTGGTTAAGGAGTTAATCACGAAGTGATATCAGATTACGGAACGAGTAAAGTACTTGCTGTGAACGAGATTGAACTAGGTATGTCGATACCGACGATCGAATCTCGGGCGAGTAAAATATCGTGTGACGAAGGGAATACATATACGGGATTAATTGAATCCTGACATCGTGGTTCATCCGATATGATCATCGATGAATATGTGGGAGTCAATATGGGTTTCCAGATCCCGCTGTTGATTATTGATAGAAGATCATGTCTGCATATTCTCGAACCCGTAGGGTCACACACTTAACGTGCATCGACGCTAGGATAGAATGGATAATTGGTTTATGAGTTTTAGTTCTTTGTCTCGGATGAGATCTAGGACATCACGAGAGGTTCCGGAATGGTCCGGAGAATAAGATTCATATAAAGGAAAGCAGTTTTTGGATTCCGGAATCGTTTCGGAGTTTATCGGTATTGTACCGGAAGGTTCTAGAAGGTTCCGGAGTGGGACCAACGTGGGCCCACTTGTCGGAGGCCTGCGTGGGCCTAAGGGGAAGTGTCCTGGCCACCTTGGGCCAGGCGCACAAGGCCCCTAAGGCCCAGCCGGCCAGCCCTAGGGGAAACACTAGGGGAACCTTCCAATAGAGGGGGGGTGAAGACTTGCCCCCTACTCTTCCCCCCTAGCCGCCGCCCTAGGGCTTGGAGGAGGGGCCAAGGCAGCCGGCCTGCCCCCCATATAAGGGGGGCAGGGGCGCAGCCCCTACTACTCCAACCCTAGCCGCCGGCCAACTGCTGCCCCTCCACCTCTCTCTCTCGCGACTGTGCGTAGGCGAAGCCCTGCCGCAGAAACTCTCCACCATAAGCACCATGCCGTCGTGCTGCAGATCCAATCTATCTCTCCACCATACTTGCTGGACCAAGGAAGGAGGAGACATCGCTGCACCATACGTGTGCATCTCTCGGAGGCGCCGCCACTTGCGGCGTAGGATCGGATCGGATCGCGGGGAGGAGACGGCTAGTACGACTACATCATCCACGTTCTGTTGAACGTTTCCGCTGTGCGATATCTTCAAGGGTATGAAGATCTCATCTACCTCTCTCGTTGATTACATCTCCTAGATTAGATCTTGGCTTTCTTGTTCGCATCCGTAGGAAATTTTTTGATTTACTATGCTGCGAAACCCTTCAGAAAGGAGGAATAGATCACTCAATACTATCATAGTAATAATTACTCTCATAATCCACAAGAGATCACAATCATAGCCTAAACCAAGTACCACCATGATGCACGCACTGTCACCGTTACACCATGGCAGGAGGAATAGATTACTTTAATAACAACCACTAGAGTACACTATAATAATTAAGCATAGGAGTAGCATAATATCTGAATAATAACATCTACTTATCAACATGATACAAAGCTCACGATCACATAAAGATCACATCATGGGAGAGAGAGGTGAACCACGTAGCTACCGGTAGAGCCCTTAGCCCCGGGGATGAACTACTCCCTCCTCATCATAGGAGACAGCAAGGTTGATGGAGATGGCGGTGAGGTCGATGGAGACGGCGGAGACGGCGATGGAGACCGATGGAGATGGCTCCAGGGGCACTTCCCCGTCCCGGCAGGGTGCCGGAACAGAGACTTCTGTCCCCCGAAATTCGTCGGTGGCGGCGGCGGAACTGCGGAACTCTTTCTGGAAAATTGCCGACTCCCTTAGGGTTTTCCGTCCCGAGGCTTTATATAGGCGAAGGGGCGATGTCAGGGGTGGGACCAGGCGCCCTCACACATGGCTGGCGCGGCCAGGGGCCTGGCCGCGCCACCATGGTGTGTGGGGCCCCTATGGCCCACCTCCTACTCCTCTTCGGATCTCTGGAAGCTTTCGGGTAAAATAAGACTTCAGGATGTTGTTTCGTCCAATTCCGAGAATATTTCCTGTGTATCACTTCTGAAACACAAAAACAGCAGAAAACAGGGAACTGGCATTGTGGCACTTGTTAATAGGTTAGTTCCGGAAAATGCATAAAAGTGCCACGAAGTGTAAAGAAACAGTAGGCAAATGGTGTAAAAACAAGCATGGAGCATCAAAAATTATAGATACGTTGGAGACGTATCAGAGCTTTACTGACCGAATTTCGCATAACACTGGTAAGAGTTTAATTTGAAGAGAAAATAAAAGCAAGTCAAATTTACTTGGAATAGCAAATTGCTAGTAGGTATGTATGGTGGACACTTTGGAAAACTTTGGCTTTTAGGAGTTGGATGCACGAGTAGAGCTCATACTCAGTACAAGGCGAGGGCTAGCAAAAGACTGGGAGCGACCAACTAAGAGAGCAATAATGGCCATAATCATGCAAAGCGACAAAGCGACATTAAAAGAAGCATAAGATGGCATCAAAAGTCAAAAACTAAATGATCATGAAGGCTATTGGCGACTTTGTAAGAGTCTAACATGTGTGAGCATGCGCCAAGTCAACCCAAATAAAGCATCAAGGAGAAAACCAAAATAATGCTTCCATACAATAAAAACAACGCATGATTTTTTCAAAGGCTCATTAAGCAATCTCAGTTATTTGAGACAAGTCATGCTACAGCAAAACCACTAAGCATACTATCAAAAAGAATTCAAGCATGACATGAAAAAGTCTAAGCCGCAGTCTACACAAGCTCCTTCTTGTACCACTATTTTGCACAAAGCTTTTTCTCTTTTCCAACACCATTTGAAATTTTTATAAACACCTCTTTTGATGAAAACCAATAAAGATCAGAGGCAAAAATACACCTTGATGAAAAGATATGACAAGATCTGAACGCAAATCAAGGCGAAAACAAAAACCAAAAGCAGTAGCAGAAAAAGAAGAACACATGATAACTGATAAGAGTGAAAACTGAGTGTTCTTGGCAAATGAAAACGAGTACATCTCCTCCAAAAGAAATTTGTTGGGGTCCAACCATTTATTGCAGCTAACAAACAAACTAAACAACTAAGAAAACTAAAACAACTGACGCTCCAAGAAAAACACATAGTGCATGAAGCAATAAAAATATAGTGTTTTGAAAGGTGACCTAATTTTTGCCGATGAAGAAGGGGTGCCTCGGGGGCATCCCCAAGCTTTGACGCTTGTACTTCTTGGATATTTCTTGTGGTGATGCATGGGCATCCCCAAGCTTGAGCTTTTTTCCATTCTTCAACTCATCTCATCATTCTCCAATCCCTACACTTGAAAACTTCCTTCATACAAAACTAAACACAAATCTATTAGCAACATTAGTGCAAGCATAACATATAATCAATCCTCTATTTGCTTCAGGTTTCAACTCAAAACTACCACATATATAGCAAATACTACTGTAGCAACCTCCCCAAAAGTTCCGTGATCAAAAGAACTCAAAAGAAAGCGATAAAGTGGCAAACACAAATATTGGCAGAAATCTGTCAAAACTGAACAGCTGACAAAGGTAGAATTTTTGAGGGATTTTCTGTTGCTCAAATCAAAAAGTGTTCAACTAACAAAAGTTTGGATATAACCTGGGGCATATGCACAAGAAATCGCAGGTCCGAAAGATATACAGAGAATTTTCACGAATTTTTACGGTGCAGCACCAAAAACAGTTTCAGGACAGCAACATCCCCAAATCTTTACCTCACTCAAATTAGAGGCTTCTCTTGGCACAAAAACGAAATAAACAAGATAAGGAGCGGTCATTACAGTAGTAATGACTTCCAAGACTCAAATAAAAGAAAAAGTACTGAAAATAAAACATTGGGTTATCTCCCAAGAGTGCTTTTCTTTAACGCCTTTGAGCTAGGCGCAGAAAATTGCGAATCAAGTAATATCAAGTGATGAAGCATCAAGCTCATAATTTGCTCTAAGAATAGAGTCAAAAAGTAATTTCTTTCTTTTCCTAGGGAAGTGTTCCATACCTTTCTTTAGTGGGAATTGATATTTGATAGTGCCTTCCCTCATATCAATGATGGCACCTACAGTTCGAAGAAAGGGTCTTCCCAAAATAATAGGACATGAAGCATGGCATTCAACGTCCATAACAAGAAAATCAACGGGAACAAGGTTATTGTTAACCACAATAAGAACATCATTAATTCTTCCCAAAGGTTTCTTCTTAGCAACATCAGCAATAGGAACATCAAAATAACACTTTTCAAGCGGTGGTAAATCAAGCATGTCATAAATCTTTCTAGGCATGATAGAAATACTAGCACCTAGATCACATAAAGCATGGCAATCATAACCATTAACATGCATATCAATGTTGGGTTCCCAACCATCTTCTAACTTCTTGGGAACAGAAGCTTTTTGCTTCAACTTTTCATCCCTAATCTTTATGAGAGCATTGGTAATATGCTTAGTAAAAGCAATATTTAAAGAACTAGCATTGGGAGTCAAAGCAAGATTTTGCAAGAACAAAATTACTTCAGATATATTGCAGCCATCAACATCAAAATCATTAAAAGAAATAGAGCTATCATCTCCCATACTCTGAAAAATTTCAGCACTCTTTTGAGAAAAAGTTTTGGCAGTTTTAGGATTTTTAACACAAGGAGTGGGAGTTTTCTCTACACCAATCAAAGTAAGAGGATTGCTAGCATTAGGAGCAACATCATTAGAGGTAGTAATGGTACATACCTTCATCTTTCTAGCCATCTCATCTTCTCTTTCCCACCTGGCATGCAATTCCGCTAACAATCTAATATTTTCATCAATTCCAACTTGGATAGCATTAGTGGTAGCAAAAACATTGTTCTCTTTCACATCATTAGGAAACACTTTTAATTTCAGAAGTTCAACATCATGAGCAAGGCTATCAACTTTAGAAGCAAGAATATCAATTTTGCCTAACTTTTCCTCAACAGACTTGTTAAAAGCAGTTTGCTTACTGACGAGGGTTAACTCGACAAATGTCCTAGATGAAGGACTTAGGATCGGGGAGATAGGGCGTCGGATGAACTCGAAGGTGAAGTTAGTCGAAATAGGTATGTGTCGAAAGTAAACTTGGGTGTTCAACCTGGCTTGCTTTCAATCTGCCCTACACCGTCCCCTCCTGGCCCCTATATATAGGTGGCCAGGTCTCGAGGATCGGGTAGGGTACGATACAGATTACAATATCGACATACGGTAAGAACTCGTATTCGACTGTCATTACAATTGGGCCTAGCTCAACGGGCCTCAGGGGTACTCAACTAACGGGCTCTATTAACTATACCCTTGTGAGTAGCCCCTGAGATTCTACCAAAATTGCAGATTCAGGTCGAATCTCTAATCTTCAAATCTTCGACTTGATCAATTCTTCGACTTCTTCATATCTTCAAATCTTCGACTTTGGTCTTTCGACTTATTTTCATGATATTCTTTTGCAAGGGGTTTTGATGAACAAGCCTGACAACTCTGACGGATCAAGAGGTCAGTTAACTGCCGGAACAGATACTTGTCACCTACTTCAAATTCAATCCCCTTGGACTTGAAGTCGGGATACCGGTCAAACCCACTCTTTTGCCGCATTTAGGACTTATAAAGAATGAATCCCAGTGATTCTTAGGGTACCCAGTGCGTCCACCAGGATTTTCTTCGCGTTGTAGACACGGATACATACCAGCAGAGCGCATCCATGTGCGTATACCAGGCCACACAGGACGGATCCCGGGGTCTTACCTTCGCGATAACTCACGGCATTCGAGTTTCGTTGCGATAACGTAACTCGAGAATCTTATATTTCGCAGCCAAGTTTCTGACTGATAAAACCAAAGAATTTTGGATTTTAAATTGATCTTCTTCGCTCCCGATGGGAGTAATCTCTCTTCAGTTTTATCGACTATGTAGTCGAAGTTTGTATGTTTATCCTTCTGCATCTCTAGTATTGATTATCTTATCCTCTATCGGGTGCACGCTCAGCGCTCCCGATGGGAGTAGCCCCCGAGGCTATGTTTGGCTACTTGTAGTCAAGCATAGGCTCGAAGTTCAGCTCTTCTTTCTTCTGTTAACGTCTTGCTGTTGCTGAGCCCCCGAGTCCAAGTCGGGGTTTTCATGTCGTGCGACCATAGTCTCCTTTTCTTGTTTTTCTTCTTTGATATTATCGTCTGCTGTGCGCAGAATTTTAACTCCTGCTGTAAAATACGTTTACGGGCTTTGCTGTAGCACGGGGGCCCAATAATACGTGCTTATAAATAAAGCACCTTCTGGTAAAGGTAAAAAACCCTAATCAGATTCCTCCTCCGCCGCATCATCTTCTCTCTCCATCTAGGGTTTTCCGAGGTTTTTCCCGTGTTCTCAATGGCTGATGCTGAAGGTTCTCGTCTGAACCTTGGCTCCCCAGTGGCGCCGCGAGGTCGGGGTCGCCCTCGTGGAAGTAAGAACAGGAGCAACATCACTTCAGCCGCCGCAGGAACTTCATCGGATGCTCCGGCTAAGCGTCGTCCCGGCCGTCCACCTGGTAGCAAGAACAAGCCTAAGGTGACTGGCGCTGCTCCAGGTCCAATCGCTCCTCCTCCTGCTGCTCCTCCCCGAATCTTCTCCTTCTTCTGCATTGCCATGGCGCAGTGCCGTGAGATACAGCGCCTGCCGCTGAATTTTACCAAGTTCATGGATGGCCGCGAACTGCGAGAGGCGGTTCTCCGTGAACAGTCTGGCAGTGGCATCCCATACGAGGTGGAGGTGTGGTATGATGGCGACGGCGAGCAGTATTTGAGGGGCGGCTGGCCAGAGTTTACAGAAGACCACGACATCCACCAAGGCTTCTTCATGGTCTTCGACTTCCATATCGGCACGTCGAAGTTCGACGTGACGATCTATGATGGCACCCAGTGCCAGAAGAAATATGAAGCTGAAGTCCATTTCCATTAGTATTTGCTTTTTATGTAATTTCTTTTGATAATGTCCTTGCTACCATGTTATCTGTAATGAATATTCGTACTTTGTGTCTATGCTTTCGCTAGTACCAGGAAAACAAATCATTGTTCTGAGGTATACTTTCCATCTATCGGGTTCTTTGCGAACCAATTTATACAAAAAATATCGGGTTCCTTTGTGAACCAAGTTATGCGAATATTTATCGGGTTGTCTGCACAACCTTTCAGTGACAAAATTCTTCCAAGTCGCGATAAGAAATTCCTTTCGTTGGACCTGAGGGCTAAAGCCCCCGAGGCGGAAAAGTAAAAATAGTTGTACAATTTTGTCGAGTTCAACCCAAAGAACCCGAACGGTGGCCTCATGTTCTGGGTTCAGAAGGTTGACTCGAATTTACTGATACCTCTATATTTTATTCTACGCGTAAAAACGTCGTAGCTGCTCTGCATTCCATGGGTTGCTCTCGTCCTTCCCAGTCTTCTTGTCTTGTAGTCGATATGCTCCACCTGGTATTACTTCGGTTACGATGTAAGGTCCCACCCAAGGGGACTCCAATTTGCCGTGGCTGTCTTGCCTTAATCGCAAAACTAGATCTCCCACCATGAAGGATCGTGGACGAACTCGACTACTATGGTAGTTTCGTAGACTTTGTTGATACTGCGTAGCTCTTTCTAACGCTTTATCTCTTGCTTCATCTAGTGCATCGACGTTGTTTTGCAATTCTTCTGTTGACGTTATCTCGTCATATGCTGTCACTCTTGGAGCCTCGTGCGTAACTTCGACTGGAAGCACGGCTTCTGCGCCATGGACCAGGAAGAAAGGAGTTTCTTGAGTTGCTGCATTAGGTGTAGTTCTTAAGCTCCAAAGAACGGAGGGTAATTCTTCTACCCAAGCGCTTTTGGCTTTCTCAAGAGGTGCTAAGAGCCTCTTTTTTTTATCCCACTACATATCAGACCATTGGCTTTTTCGACTTGCCTGTTTGTCTTCGGGTGCGCCACAGATGCGAATTTGAGCTTGATCCCTAATCCTTCACAGTAACTCTTGAATTCCTTTGAAGTGAAATTTGTCCCGTTGTCTGTGATGATGCTGTATGGTACACCAAAATGGAAAACTAATGACTTGATGAAGCTGATTGCTGCTGTAGAATCTTGAGTTGTTACCGGGGCCGCTTCCACCCATTTGGTAAATTTATCGACTGCCACTAGCATGTAGACATGCCCTCCTGGCCAGGATTTGTGCAACTTTCCCACCATGTCGAGGCCCCATTGTGCGAAGGGCCAAGATAATGGTATTGTTTGTAACTCTGCTGCTGGTGCATGCGGTCTAGATGCAAATCTTTGACATGCTTCATACTTTCGAACTATATCTTTTGCGTCCTCGATGGCTGTTAGCCAATAGAATCCTGCTCGGAAAGCTTTTGCTGCTATTGCTCTGCTGCTAGCATGATGACCACATACTCCGCCGTGTATGTCTTTTAATATTGTTTGTCCTTCCTGGGGCGTTATACAACGCTGCAAAACGCCAGTAATACTTTTCTTGTATAATTTCCCCTGCAACACGACAAACGCTTTCGATCTTTGAGTTATCCTCTTGGCCTCCACTGCATCTTCTGGTAATTTCTTATTTATCATGTATGCAAGATATGGCTGCATCCATGTTTCTTCTATCATCATGACTTCCTCTGGCTCTGATGTAGCCCCCGAGCCTGCTGTAGTAGTCGAGCTTTTTCCACTTTTTATTGATCTTTCCACTATTTCCTCCCAAAATACTCCGGACGGCACAGGTAAACACTGTGACCCGATATTTGCTAAATTGTCGGCTTCTTCATTGCAGTTCCTGCTTATGTGCGAGACTTCGCATCCATCGAATGTTCCTTCTAGATAATGGTACAAATTTTTGTATGCCATCATGTTGTCATTAATTGTGTCACATCTGTTCATAACCTGCTGGACAACAAGGTTGGAATCTCCAAATATTTTTAGGCGAGTTGCTCCACATGCTTTAGCCATCTTCATGCCGTGCAACAAAGCCTCGTACTCTGCTTCATTGTTAGAAGCTTGTGGAAAGCTCATCCTTAGTACGTACTTCAATTTGTCGCCATGAGGTGATATCAAAACTACTCCAGCGCCTGCGCCTTGGACTCTTTTAGAACCGTCGAAATACATTGTCCAAACACTGGATAAGTCTGGTGGTCCTGTGCTTTGCAGCTCCAGCCATTCTGCCATAAAATCTGGCAAAACTTGCGACTTGATCGCCTTCCTTTTCTCATACGTGATGTCCATGGGAGACAGCTCGATTCCCCACAAAGAGACACGTCCTGTTGCTGAAGGATTATTCAATATGTTTGATAATGGCGCCTCGTTGACCACTATAATTGGGTGCACCGTGAAGTACTGTCGTAGTTTTCGTGCAGTTGTGAAGACACTGTATGCCAACTTCTGATAGTGCGGGTACCTCTGTTTTGTTGGAGATAACACTTCACTGATGAAATATACCGGCCTCTGGACGCCATGGGCCTTTCCTTCTTCGCTTCTTTCGACTACTAATACTGTACTCACCACCTGATGGGTTGCGGCGATGTACAATAGCAATGGTTCTTTTTCCTTTGGTGCGACCAGCACTGGTGGCGTGGAAAGCACTTTTTTCAACTGTGCGAACGCTGCGTCTGCTTCTTCTGTCCACTCGAATTTATCGTCTGATTTCTTCATAAGTGCATAAAAAGGAAGCGCCTTCTCCCCTAGTCGAGCAACGAAACGACTTAGTGCCGCGACACGTCCTGCAAGTTTCTGTACGTCGTGTAGTTTCGTGGGTTTCCCCATTGTTAAGATTGCTTGGATCTTTTCTGGGTTTGCCTCTATTCCTCGTGCTGATACCAAGAACCCCAAAAGTTGTCCTGCTGATACACCGAAGGAACACTTTTTCGGGTTAAGCTTAAGCTTGTACCTGCTCAGGTTGTCGAAGGTTTCTGCCAAGTCGCTGATTAAAGATTTCTCTTCTCTTGTCGTGATGACTACATCATCAATGTAGACTTGGATATTGCGTCCTATTTGGCTTCCGAGGCAATTTTGCATCATCCGCTGATAAGTTGCTCCTGCATTTTTTAGGCCGAAAGGCATTACTTGGTAGCAAAACACTCCGTATGGTGTGATGAAGGCCGTTTTTTCTTCGTCCTCTTTCTTCAATTTGATCTGATTGTAACCAGAATATGCGTCCAAAAATGAAAGCCTCGCGCACCCCGCTGTGTAATCAATTATCTGATCGATGCGGGGTAGAGGGAAGGGATCCTTTGGACAATGCTTATTGAGAGATGTGTAGTCAACACATACTCTTTGCACATCTATATTCTTCTTGGGTACTATAACTGGGTTCGATACCCAACTCGAAGTTTTGATTTCTCTGATAAATCCGGCATTTTCTAGCCTGTGCAATTCTGACGCTATCGCCTTCCTTTTAGGTTCGTCAAATCGTCTCAATGGTTGCTTGACTGGCTTTGCCTTGGGATCTACATTTAGTGCGTGCTCGACGAGTTCCCTGGGAACCCCTGGCATGTCCGATGGACACCAGGCGAAGATTTCCCAGCGCTCACGGAGGAACTCGACGAGCGCGCCTTCCTATGCGGGATCCAAGTTCACTGCAATTGATGTCGTTTTGTTTGGATCTGTAGGATGAACCTGAATTTTCTTCGAGTCCTGCGTTGTGTCGAAAGCCTGATCTGGCAGGGATCGTCCAACGTCGGGTAGCACATTATGATCCGTTTCTCCTTTTAACCTCTCATATTCTGCTGTCATGCCGAAGGTTTGCGCCATCCTGTTGAATTCTCTGTCGCATGTGTTGGCTACTTCAAAGCTCCCTTGTACTATAATTGTTCCTTTGGGCCCTGGAATTTTCAATGTAAGATACGCGTAGTGTGGCACTGCCATGAATTTTGCAAATGCTGGACGCCCCAGGATTGCATGATATTGCGACGGCCAGTCCATAACTTCGAACTCCAGCTTCTCTCTTCTATAATTTTCACTACTGCCAAAACAGACATCGAGTTCTATCCTTCCCAAAGGGTAGTTTGCGGCTCCTGGTACTATTCTGTGGAAAGAGCAATCTGTTGGCTTCAAACTCGTCAGCGAGATGCACATTGCCTTTAGGGTTCTAGCATATATTAAGTTTATGCCACTCCCTGCATCCATGAACACTCTTCCGATGTCGTACCCTCCTATTTGAGCCTTTAAGACCATAGGCGAGTGGCCTGGCCTGGGAATTTTCCTCGGGTGGTCTGCTCTACTGAACTTGATTGGTTGTTCCGACCACCGTAGGTACTCTGTGGTAGCTGGTGGTGATGATATTGCTAGGTTTACTTGCCTGGATATGCTCTTTCGCTCTTTCTTTAACTTGGGCACCGGTTGAATCATGGCTGATATGTACACTTTTGACTCTAGGTGTCTTGCTGGCCTTTGTATTTGATATCCTTGACTTCTGTGCCTTTCTCCTTGCCTCCTTTCTTGGCTTGCGCCCATGGCGCTTTGCAACCTTAGGAATGTTCTGCAATCCTTCATCTGGTGATTTGAGACCCTTTTCCCGTCGAGATACGCGTAGTGGATTCGACAAGGTCCGCATAGCATATCCTCGGCCGAAGGACCAGAGTACCTTGATTTTTCTACTCCTTTTGCCTGAAACCTCCTACTTTCATATCCTTCCTCCTCTTCTAGTACGTAACCCGCGGCTACCTGATTTCGCCTTCCATGGTTATCCCTGCTGCGGTGTCGTCTCCTCTGTCTACTTATTCTGTCGACTTCTGGCGAACGTCCTCTTTTGTTGTTATACGCGTCCTCTCCATCAGCGAATTTGTTGGCTTGTTCCATTAGCTCGGCTACTGTCGTGGGTCTTGTTCTTCCTATTTCTTCCACAAGATCTGAGCGACGAAGTCCTTCCGAAAAGGCGTCTATTGCTCGTTCGTCGGAGACTTCCTCTGCTGAGTTTTTGATTATACTCCAGCGTTGTATATAAGAACGTAGCGTTTCACCTTTCCTTTGCATACATGCTTTAACTTCCTCCAGTGATGCTGGGCGCTTGTAGGTGGAATGAAAATTTATTGTGAATTGACTTTCGAGTTCCCCCCAACTTCCAATGGATTCGTCGGGTAGGGTACTCAACCAGGACCGTGCGGCGCCGGTGAGGTGCAGCTGCAGGCTTTGCATTGCAGTCGCCTTTGTTCCCCCTAATATCTGCACTGCCTGCAGATAATCTGATAGCCACAAGGTAGGTTCTTGCGACCTGTCATACTTATTCTGGTCGTGTGGTAATTTGAATCCTTTGGGTACCCGCGTTTTGCGAACCCTGCGGGTAAAGCATAACGCACCCATATCTTTATCGTCGTCCTCGTAATTCTCTTCCCTCCAAGCATGTCGCGATTTATTTACTCGAGCTTGTGCTATTATACTTATCGCGTCCTCCTTCCTTTTCTGTCGCTTTTTCTCTTCTGATGACTCGATGTACTCGTTATCTGTGAAATTGTACCTGAACTTTTCCTTTTGATTTCCCTTGTAGCTTGTTGACTTCGTCTCTGGATCTTGCTCCCTGATCTTTCCTTCTACTATTCCGAGGCTTCGTATCGCTGCTCGGTGCATATCTTCTCGTGGGTCCCCAGGTTCTGGTCTTGTGGCTAGTAAATACGCTTGTGCTGCTACTAATGCTGCTTCTGGTGTTTTTTGTATGAAGTCATCTTCCTCCTCTTCTAGATGTGGGGTAGGACTCCTTGAGTACCCTTCTTCTCTGCCACGTGCTGTCGCCCCTCTGTTGTGTTTTGGGTCTCCGCGCCTTTCTCTGCTGTATTCTGAATCTTCACTATAGTCTTCCCAGTATTCCTCCCTTGATATACTGTTGTTGTCTTGAAAAATCATGTTTCTTTCCTCCCTTAGTTTCTTCCTGTGTTGATACAATGCATACTGATATCCCATTAAAACTTCTCTTCTCGATCCTTCGGGTATTTCTGTACCATTATTAATAGCTGACTTGATCATTCTCCATTCACCGGCCGAAACATGGACTTTCTCCTTTTCCTTTTTGTTGTGATCTTGTATTTTGTCGACTTCCCTGTCGGCCTTTTTACTTCCCTCGCTGTTGTTTCCTTCTTCTGCTTCAGTGATAATGACGCATAACTGTTGTACTTTGGAGACGCCGCTGCTTCCCACGGCGAAGTCCTTTGCATTGTTGTGCGTCTGACACGCTTTTTCTTCTGAGTCAAAATTTTCCCGCATTTTGTTGCCTTCTGCGATTGATGCTTTTCCTAAGCTGACCGGCGAGTTTACCTCACTGGAAGAGCCTTCTGATGATTCCAATGTTTCCTCTGCTTCGGGCTTGTTTGCCGACGGATCTGGTTTCGTCGAATCCGAGAGGCGAGACGAACCCGATGGCCCGACGATGATGCTCAAACTTCCAATGGTTAACTCCATCTCTTGAGTTCCGTCGAGTTCTGAACTGCTGTTGGCTAGAAGCGAAAATGCCGTCGAATTCATGATTCCAACGCCCAGAGTCCCCACGGTCGGCGTCAATTGACGAGGGTTAACTCGACAAATGTCCTAGATGAAGGACTTAGGATCGGGGAGATAGGGCGTCGGATGAACTCGAAGGTGAAGTTAGTCGAAATAGGTATGTGTCGAAAGTAAACTTGGGTGTTCAACCTGGCTTGCTTTCAATCTGCCCTACACCGTCCCCTCCTGGCCCCTATATATAGGTGGCCAGGTCTCGAGGATCGGGTAGGGTACGATATAGATTACAATATCGACATACGGTAAGAACTCGTATTCGACTGTCATTACAATTGGGCCTAGCTCAACGGGCCTCAGGGGTACTCAACTAACGGGCTCTATTAACTATACCCTTGTCACTTACCGATGAAGTCCTTGAGCATTACCTCAAGCTCGGAGGGCGCGGCCCTAGTGTTGTTGTAGGAATTACCATAAGAGTTACCATAACCATTACCATTGGTAGAAGGATACGGCCTATAATTGTTACTAGCAAAATTGTTCCTATAAGCATTGTTGTTAAAATTATTATTTCTAATGAAATTCACATCAACATGCTCTTATTGAGCAACCAGAGAGGCCAAAGGAACATTATTAGGATCAACATGAGTCCTATCATTAGCAAGCATAGCCATAATGGTATCAATCTTATCATTCAAGGAAGAGGTTTCCTCAACAGAATTTACCTTCTTACCTTGTGGAGCTCTCTCGGTGTGCCATTCAGAATAATTTACCATCATGTTGTCGAGTAGCTTTGATGCGGCGCCCAAGGTAAGGGACATAAAAGTGCATCCACCAGCTGAATCAAGTAGGTTCCTTGAAGAAAAATTCAGTCCTGCATAAAAAGTTTGGATAATCATCCAAGTAGTCAGTCCATGAGTGGGGCAATTCTTTATCATAGATTTCATTCTTTCCCAAGCTTGAGCAACATGTTCATTATCAAACTGAGCAAACTTCATAATATTGCTACGCAAAGCTATAATCTTAGCAGGAGGATAGTATCTACCAATAAAAGCATCCTTACACTTAGCCCATGAATCAATACTATTCTTAGTCAAAGACAGCAACCAATCTTTAGCTTTTCCTCTCAAAGAAAAAGGAAACAACTTGAGCTTAATAATATCACTATCAACATCCTTATATTTCTGCATCTCACATAGCTCAACAAAACTGTTGAGATGAGCTGCAGCATCTTCAGTACTAGCACCAGAAAATTGCTCTTTCATAACAAGGTTCAATAAAGCAGGCTTAATCTCATAAAAGTTTGCAGCAGTAGCAGGTGGTGCAATAGGAGTGCAGATAAAATCACTATTGTTCGTGCTAGTAAAGTCACACAACTTGGTGTTTTCAGGATTGGCCATTTCAGCAAAACAAAAGTAAACAAGTAAAAACAACTACCAAGGATTCTAATTTTTTTGGGTTTTTGATATAAAACGATGCAGGTAAAATAAATAAAGTAAAGCAAAACAATAAAACAAAGTAAAGAATGTGTGTGCGAAAAACTCCCCTCGCAGAAGTCTTCTCTTCCTCCCCGGCAACGGCGCTAGAAAATGAGCTGCTACTCCAAGTTGATGTGGGAGCAAACTGTCCTTGTGCGTGGTGAATAACCAGCCCGTTGGGAACCCCAAGAGGAAGGTATGATGAGTGTAGCGGCTAGTTTTCCCTCAGTTAAGAAACCAAGGTTTAATATCGGTCAGGAGAGGAGAGACAATGACGACTGAAGGTGATGCGGACTGGCTTAGTGACACTCCAACAAGGGCGCCGTTAACGATACTTGTTGACTCGTCTTCGGCCAGCAGCAACGCGGAACCTGCACACAACACAAACAAATACTTTGTCCCCAACTTGCGATGAGGTTGTCAATCTCACCGGTTTGCTTGAAACAAAGGTTATGAGCGTATCGAGTGGAAAACAATATAGTATGTGAGTAAAGTAAACAGGTGAAAGCAATATGATGTAAATAGGACCGGGGTCCACAGTTCACTAGTGGTGTCTCTCCATAGATAAAATAACACATGTTGGGTAAACAAATTATAGTTGGGCAATTGATAGAATAAAGATAAACGTGATATGTCAAGAAGATCACTATGAGATTTACTCTGGGCATTACAACAAAATACATAGACTGCCATCCAACTGCATCTATGACTAATAATCCACTCCCTGGGATATCAATCCGAACACCCTAGAAGTATTAAGTTGCGAACAACAGATAATTGCATTAAGCAAAGTGTGTAATGTAAACAAAGCATATGCCCTTGAGCATATGAATGTTGATTTCTCCCTAGTAGCAACAGCACATCTACCACCTTAGAGGTTTCTGTCACTCCCCCAGGTGAAATAGAGGCATGAACCCACTATCGAGCATAAATACCCCCTCTTGGAGTCACTAGCAACTACTCGGCCAAGATAGCTACTAACAACGGAGAGCATGCAAGATCATAAACAACATAGAGATAACAAAAGATATAATTCAGTGCAGCAACTTAATCATAAACACCAATATTCATCGGATCCCAACAAACCAAACATGTAGAATTACATAACGGTGATCTCAATCATGTAGGGCAGCTCATGAGATCTAAACATGAAGCACATGGTGGAGAAGACAACCATCTAGCTACTGCTATGGACCCATAGTCCAAGGTAGACTACTCACTCATCGCTCCGGAGGCAAGCATGGCGATGAAGAAGACCTCCGGTGGTGATTCCCCTCTCCGGCAGGGTGTCGAGAAGAGCTTCTGGACCCTCCCGATCTTCGGGTCGATGGCGGCGGCGGATCGCGATGTGTTCTGGAAAACTGATCGGGGCCTTAGGTTTTTCTCGTTGGGGGGTCTTTATAGGCGAAAGGGCGATGTCAGAGGAGGGGCCAGGCGCCCTCACGCGGGCCCGGCGTGGCCAGGGGGCTGGCCGCGCCACCCCTGCGTGTGGGGCCCTGGTGGCCCCCCTCCTACTCCTCTTCGGATCTCTGGAAGCTTCCGGGTAAAATAAGACTTCAGGATGTGGTTTCGTCCAATTCCGAGAATATTTCCTGTGTATCACTCTGAAACACAAAAACAGCAGAAAACAGGGAACTGGCACTGTGGCACTTCGTTAATAGGTTAGTTCCAGAAAATGCATAAAAGTGCCACTAAGTGTAACGAAACAATAGGCAAATGGTGTAAAAACAAGCATGGAGCATCAAAAATTATAGATACGTTTGAGACGTATCAGTCGCTCAGACCTCGTAGAAGAGATAGGAAGAACAAGGCCAACAATAGTAGCCGAGTTAATGGAAGAAGCCAACAGATTTGCTGACGGAGAGGATGCATATAACAACAAAAGAGGACGTTCACCAGAAGTTGATAGAACAAGCAGACAGAGGAGAAGACACCACAACAGGGATAACCAAGGAAGGCGGAGTCAGGTAGCCGCGGGGTACGAAGCAAAGGAAGAGGAAGGTTATGAAAATAGGAAGTTTCAAGCGAAAGGAGTAGAAAAACCAAGATACTCCGGCCCTTCGGCCGAAGACATGCTATATGGACCTTGTCGAATCCACTACGCGTATCTTGATGGAAAGAGAGTCTCAAACCACCAGATGAAGGATTGTAGAACTTTCCTGAGGTTACAAAGCGCCATGGGTTCAAGCCAAGGGGGATGGCAAGGAGGAAGATACACAAGTCAAGGATATCAAGTACAAAGGCTAGTGAGGCACCTAGAGTCGAAAGTTTACATATCGGCAATGATTCAACCGGTGCCTAAATCAAAGAAAGAGCGAAAGAACATATCCAGGCAAGTAAACCTAGCAATATCATCGCCACCAGCCACTATGGAGTACCTACGGTGGTCAGATCAACCAATTAAGTTCAGCAGAGCAGACCACCCAAGGAAAGTTCCCAGGCCGGGCCACTCGCCAATGGTGTTAAAAGCGCAGATAGGAGGGTACGACATCGGGAGAGTATTTATGGATGCATGAAGTGGCATAAACCTAATATATGCTAGAACTCTAAAGGCAATGTGTATCTCGCTGTCAAACCTGAAGCCATGATGGCTGGCGTGTAGTTGATGATGATGATTATTGCCAGGCAGTTGGGAAACTCCAAGCGGAAAGTATGATGAGCACAGCGGCAAGCTTTTCCCTCAGTTAGAAACCAAGGTTTGTCGATCAGGAGAAGAGCAGACAAATGACTGAAGGTGATGCAGACTGGCTTAATAACACTCCAACAAGGGCGCCATTAACGACTCTTGTTGACTCGTCTTCAACCAGTAGCAACATGGAACCTGCATACAATACAACCAAGTACTTTGTTCCCAACTTGCGATGAGGTTGTCAATCTCACCGGTTTGCTTGAAACAAAGGGTATGAGCGTATCGAGTGGAAAACAGTAGAAGTATGCGAGTAAAGTAAACAGTGCGAGTAAAGTAAACAGGTGATAGCAATATGATGGAAATAGGACCGGGGTCCATAGTTCAATAGTGGTGTCTCTCCATAAGATAAATAACACATGCTGGGTAAACAAATTACAATTGGGCAGTTGATAGAATAAAGATAAACGTGATATGTCTAGAAGATCACTATGCGATTTACTCTGGGCATTACAACAAAATACATAGACCGCCATCCAACTGCATCTATGACTAATAATCCACTCGCGGGGATATCATCCGAACACCCCATGAGTATTAAGTTACGAACAACAGATAATTGCATTAAGCAAAGTGAGTAATGTAAACAAAGCATATGCCCTCGAGCATATGAATGTTGTTTTCTCCCTAGTACAAACATCACATCTACAACCTTAGAGGTTTCTGTCACTCCCCCAGATTAAATAGAGGCATGAACCCACTATCGAGCATAAATACCCCCTCTTGGAGTCACTAGCAACTACTCAGCCAAGATAGCTACTAACAACGGAGAGCATGCAAGATCATAAACAACATAGAGATAACATAAGATATAATTCAGTATAGCAACTCAATCATAACACCAATATTCATCGGATCCCAACAAACCAAACATGTAGAATTACATAACGGTGATCTCAATCATGTAGGGCAGCTCATGAGATCTAAACATGAAGCACATGGTGGAGAGGACAACCATCTAGCTACTGCTATGGACCCATAGTCCAAGGTAGACTACTCACTCATCGCTCCGGAGGCAAGCATGGCGATGAAGAAGACCTTCGGTGGCGATTCCCCTCTCCGGCAGGGTGCCGGGAAGAGCTTCTGACCCTCCCGATCTCGGGTCGACGACGGCTGCGGACCGCGATGTGTTTCTGGAAAATTGATCGGGTACTTAGGTTTTTCCCGTCGGGGGGTCTTTATAGGCGAAGGGGCATCGTCAGAAGTGGACCGAGGCGGTCTCACACATAGGGGGCGCGGCCAGGGGCCAGGCCACGCCGCCCTGGTGTGAGGGCCCCTCGTGGTCCCACTCCGTCTCCTCTTCGGTTCTCTGGAAGCTCCGTGAAATATCTGGACGGGTGGCTTTGGTTTCGTCCAATTCCGAGAATATTTCCTGTGTAACTTTTCTGAAACACAAAAACAGCAGAAAACAGGGAACTGGTACTGTGGCGACTTGTTAATAGGTTAGTTCCAGAAAATGCATAAAAGTGCCACGAAGTGTAACGAAACATTAGGCAAATGGTGTAAAAACAAGCATGGAGCATCAAAAATTATGGATACGTTGGAGACGTATCAGCATCCCCAAGCTTAACTCCTGCTCATCCTCGAGTAGGTAAGTGATAACAAAAGAAATAATTTTTGAGGTGACATGCACATACACAATCTTCATCACATATGAAAGCATTGTGAGCTGGGATCATAAGAACTTAAAACATGGGCATGAAAGATATAATCTTGACAATAAAAACTTAGCAACCATGTTATAACATGAAAAAGAACACAAACAAAAGATCATGAAAACGAAACAATGAAAGTCAAACATGTGTTCAAATCATAAGGAAAAACATACAAATGGTTTTCAGCTTGTCCTTCATGGAGAGCAAAACATAAATGCATAGGACACCTTCAAGTTTAAGAGGGCGACTAGATACAAGTAATTTGAGAACAAGTGAAACCATGATCATGAATCAATCAATGAAAACTTCGGGACAATGCACATTATACTAAGAATGACAACTATGCTCTCTTAATCGTGCATAAAGATAGAAGGTGGTGACTCAACATAAAAGTAAAAGAAAGGCCCTTCGCGGAGGGAAGCAGTGATTGCAAGTTTTATAACCTTCAAAAATTATGGTACTTACCGGCTTTGAGCTCTCATTGCCCCATCATAAGCATCTTGAATGGTTAGAGTTAATGCGAGAACAATTATGATGCATATGCTTGACAAATCATAAGTTGAAAACCTCGTGTCCCGTGAATACGAGTACCCAAACGTCATGCTACTTTACTTAGAGTCCCAAGCAAGGCTCTTGTCATTGTAAGTATACACGTATCATCGAGAACCGCCAACGGGGTACCTCCATGCCCGATGACATGGAACAAGCCCACATCAAAATGACAGGACAAGCAGACAATGAACACCTCGACATCTCTTTTATTTACCATTTGTTTAGCTTTTTATTTTGAGATGCGTCGTCGAATGTCCACTATGGGCATGCTGCAAATTTCCACCATGAATTATGCATGGCTTAGATTGGCGGCCCAGGCGTTTCCCTAACACATATACAAATTCCATGATCCCCGCAAGATTCCCAATTCATTTCACACTGTGGGCATCCATAAACAAAAGATCACGATATCAACTCAAATAAGAAGTGCAATGTTGAAAGCTTGCCCATGACGGCATGGCTGGGCTAGTCTCCAACTTACAACTTGCAAGCATAACAACTCAACATAAGAGACCACAATGTCAAATTTTTAAGAACAAGAAAAAGTAAAGTGTGCCTTCCGGTTCGTGAGAGCTTTACTGACCAATTTTCGCATAACACTGGTAAGAGTTTAATTTGAAGAGTAAATAAAAGCAAGTCAAATTTACTTGGAATAGCAAATTGCTAGTAGGCATGTATGGTGGACACTTTCGCAAACTTGGTTTTTAGGAGTTGGATGCATGAGTAGAGCTCATACTCAGTACAAGGCGAGGGCTAGCAAAAGACTGGGAGCGACCAACTAAGAGAGCAATAATGGCCATAATCATTCAAAGTGACAAAGCGACATTAAAAGAAGCATAAGATGGCATCAAAAGTCAAAAACTAGACGATCATAGAGGCTATTGGCAACTTTGTAAGAGTCTAACATGTGTGAGCAATGCGCCAAGTCAACCCAAATAAAGCATCAAGGAGAAAAACAAAATAATGCTTCCAAACAATTAAAACAACGCATGATTTTTTCAAAGGCTCATTAAGCAATCTCGATTATTTGAGACAAGTCATGTTACAGCAAAACCACTAAGCATACTATCAAAAAGACATCAAGCATGACATGAAAAAGCCTAAGCCGCAGTCTACACAAGCTCCTTCTTGTACCACTTTTTTTGCATAAAGCTTTTCTCTTTTCCAACACCATTCGAACTTTTTTAAATCCAACTCTTTTGAGGAAAACCAACATGGTCCATAGGCAAAAAATACACCTTGATAAATAAATATAAGAAGATCTGAATGCAAATCAAGGTGAAAACGAAAACCAAAAGCAGAAGCAGAAAAAGAAAAACACTCGGTTTTTGATAAGATTGAAAACTAGAGCGTTCTTGGCATATGAAAAGCAAGGCAACTTCTCCAAAAGAAATTTGTTGGGGTCCAACCATTTATTGCAGCAAACAAACTAAACTAATAAAGAAAACTAAAACAACTGACGCTCCAAGAAAAACACATAGTGCATGAAGCAATAAAAATATGGTGTCTTGAAAGGTGACCTGATTTTTGCCGATGAAGAAGGGGTGCCTCGGGGGCATCCCCAAGCTTTCATGCTTGTACTTCTTGGATATTTCTTGGGGTGATGCATGGGCATCCCCAAGCTTGATCTTTTGTCCATTCTTCAACTCATCTCATCATTCTCCAATCCCTACACTTGGAAACTTCCTTCATACAAAACTATACACAAATCTATTAGCAACATTAGTGTAAGAATAACATATAATCAACCTCTTTTGCTTCAGGTTTCAACCTAAAACCACCACATATAAAGTATATACTACTGTAGCGACTTCCCCAAAAGTTCCGTGATCAAAAGAACTCAAAAGAAAGCGATAAAGCGACAAACATGAATATTGGCAGAAATCTGTCAAAACAGAACAGCTGACAAAGGTCAAATTTTTGAGGGGTTTTTTGTTGCTCAAATCAAAAAGTGTTCAACTAATGAAAGTTTGGATATAACCTGGGGCATATTCACATGAAATCGTAGGTCCAAAAGATATACAGAGAATTTTTACGAATTTTTACGGTGCAGCACCGAAAACAGTTTCAGAACAGCAACATCCCCAAATCTTTACCTCACTCAAATTAGAGGCTTCTCTTGGCACAACAATGAAATAAAAATGATAAGGAGAGGTCATTACAGTAGTAATGACTTCCAAGACTCAAATAAAAGAAAAAGTACTGAAAAGAAAACAATGGGTTATCTCCCAAGAGTGCTTTTCTTTAACGCCTTTGAGCTAGGCGCGGAAAATTGCGAATCAAGTAACATCAAGAGATGAAGCATCAAGCTCATAATTTGCTCTAAGAATAGAGTCAAAAAGTAATTTATTTCTTGTCCTTGGGAAGTGTTCCATACCTTTCTTGAGTGGGAATTGATATTTGATAGTGCCTTCTCTCATATCAATGATGACACCTACAGTTCGAAGAAAGGGTCTTCCCAAAATAATAGGACATGAAGCATGGCATTCAACGTCCATAACGAGAAAATCAATGGGAACAAGGTTATTATTAATGTCACGACCCAGATTTTTCAAGATTAAAAATTTCATCATGCATTCATGGCATATTGCATTTCAAGGTCTTTTCCAAAGTTTTGAACCTTATCCTTCAAAGAATTTTGTTCAATGCCCCTTTTTCCTCAAATTTTAGATACAAAAGGTTCTCAGAAAGAAAGTATTTTTAAAATGAACTCCATTGTTATGGAGCTATCCTATATTTTCCCTTTAGTAAATTCCTCTTGAAAAACCAAATAGTGGGAAGAGAATAATCTTAACTCCCTAATTATTTGGATTCTATAATTTAAAGTTCTTATTCAAATTTTTCATAAATTATTTCTTCTTCCATCTTATTTACAAAACCTCTGGTTTATAGTTTCTGAACACACCTCCTAAGGACCATAAGTGGTCAGTTTTAAATTTATTCAAATTTGAATAGAAGAACTCTTTCAAAACTCAAAACAGAAATTCAGAAATAAAGAAAAGGAAAGCAGGAGAAAAAAATAAATAAAGAAGAGGCCTGAAGCCCAACTGGGCCGACCCCGGGAGACCAGCCGGCCCAACCTACCCCGAACCGACCCAACTCCCCCCCCCCTCTCTCTCTCTCCGACAGCCCGGACCCACCTGTCATCACCCCCGTCATCACTCCCCTCTCTCTCTCCCTCCCAGTAACGCTCGCCGGCGTTACTCCCCGGCGTTACTGGCGCCATAACTGGCCACCAATGCCTGCCCCTATAAAGCCCCCGCACTCCCCCTCTCGCTCCTCCCTTTCCCCTCTGAAAAGATGCCGCAGGGCTGCTCGAATCGCTCGCCGGAGTCCGCCATTACTGCAGGCTCCTCCGGCTGAATTCGCTGCCGCCGGTGACCTCGAGCGCCCCTTATTCTTCCAGACATCTCCCCTCGACTTGACGCATCCCCCTGACACCTTTTCGTGCCTTGTTCTGCAGCCAATCAAGCTCCCCGGAGCTCACCCGAAGCACATCGTCGCCCGAAGCCGCTCCAGCCGCGCCTACACCTCGCAGCAGGAAGCAATCGTCGACGACGACCAAACAAACGAGATCACCGTCCTCCTCCGTACGTCGTCTGCAGATCCCACGTCGATTTGGACCACCAGAGCCTCGCCGGAGGTCGACCTCTGCACGCCCTCGCCGGATTCCTCGTCGGAACCCTAGCTAGCCCGGTGAGACTTCTCTCCCTCTCTCAGTGACCGTCAGATCTCGATCTAACGATCCTGATAGAATCACTTGTCGAACCGGTACTGGATGATCTCGTGCGTCCATATCCACTTAAATCCAACGGCCTCAGTTCCTAATCCGATCGAAACGGTACCAGCAAATACCGTAACGCCACGTGGCCCTATCTGAATCAGAATAGACTTCAAATAGGTTTTTCGAATCAGATTTGATCCAAATCTTTGAAAAATCATAACTTTTAATCTGTAGGTCCAAAAATAACAAATAATATACCGTTGGAATCCTTAGGATGTGTAGAATCCAATTATTCAATAAAACCTGTTATTTTATGGGTTCATTTTGAATCCATTGACAGATCTGAATCAAGCCCTTGGATTCAAAATAAATTCGTAACTTTTGTTCTGTGAGTCCAAATGCTACAAATTTGTAGTCTATGGAATCCTTGGAACATTTAGAACACACCAGAAGCAAAAGTTTTCAAAGTTAAGACGTGCACAAACTTGCTACTGTTAAATTTGTTCAAATCACCTTTTTCTTCACCAAGTGTTCTCTAAAAACTATTTTTGAGTGAAACCACTTGCAGTAGCTTCAAGTTACTGTCACCTAACCAGTGGTAGCTCAAGCTTATTTTTGCAGGACAGTACCAACCAGAACTAAATTTTCTAAAGTACTATCCTGATGCATCAAATACTCCTTTTGTTAATACCTTGTTATTTAATTATTAAAATCCTTTCTAACATCACACTTGTTTTCAAAAGCCTCTTGTTCCATCCTTACAACCTTTTCACACACTCGCATAGTGTGTGAAATTAAAATGTCTTTTGCATACATGCACACATGCATACATGTCTATGATTGTCATTAGAAATAGAATATTGATTGCTTGATTGTTTGGATTGAATAGATTGTGAAGAGGAGCAAGGCTACTATTGTGACTGTTGTGAGTGTGCAAGCTGTTACCAAGGCAAGTGACACACATGTCCCTCACCCATTTTACTTATGCATTAGTATATTCACCTCTTGTAGTATGCATGATAGGTGTTTTACTCAACTGTTTTATCAAATGCTTAGATCCTAGTAGTGTGTAGCAATCCCTCAAACCCCACCTGTTAGGATGCTAAATACTTTGAAAGATATTGATGCCATGCTAAGACCACTTGAAAAGTGTTTTGTGAACAAATTAAGAACTTCAACTAAAATGAAACACCTGGGTGGATTGGTTTGATTATGGAGGTGATGTTGAGTGGCGACCTGGGGCTACACTTTGTGTAGTTGCTGCCTGGGCGTACACTTGTGGTTGGCCACCCAGGAACAAAGAGATGGCTATGTCTTCCGTGCTTAGTGTACTTCCAGTGCAGCCTTATGACATTATGGGCTCTGTCTTGACTGATTAGAATGTGGGAGTGCAACTTGTCGGCAAGAAGTGGTGGTAGTCAAATTATAGGTTGGGAGCGGTGCTTGCCAAGTTAGTTGTCCTTTCCTTCTAAAAGGTCTCGTTTTGTCGTCGTGGTGAAACAACATATGCCATAGGATGGCTTAAATGGGGGCCGACTAGATGCTGGAGGATTCGGGAGAGGGGAACGAGCTAAAAAGCACGACAGAAAGAGACACTGATCTACCCAGGTTCGGGGCTCTCGTAAGGAGATAACACCCCTACTCCTGCTCTACTGATTGTATATATGGATCGATGTAGTACACCACAATGGTGCTTCCAAGCTCTCTCCTAGAGAAGGAAGATGAACTGGTAAGTGTAAGAGTACAGAGTGACCAACCAACAACTATCAGCCAACGTTCCACCAGCTACCAACCTTCAAAGTAACCGACCACTATCAGGGCTCCCTATGCCACCTTATATAGTGGTGGCCAGGGTTACAACGGTCATACAAGACCACAAGACAAGGGCTACACTCCAAACAGGAGCTGGTGGCGATGGCAGAGACCCTTGACTTCGCCCCTGATTGCTCTCGATGGGACGCCATATCCCTGTACCTTGTACCTCTTGAACTGTGGCCTTACCTCCGTGCGGTAAGCTCGTACTTGTGCACAGTGAGGGTAGGTAACCTCCACTGTGCACCCTGCCATCTTACTCTGCTACCATGCTTGGATGTTTTCTTCCTTGATTGTAGGGATGTGACACCTTGGTTGACTTAAGCATCCCGGATATGACCGTTGGCCATACCCAGGACTTATATGCCGGACCAACGACCTACGAGGGTCGGGTAATCCGGCCTCCCCTGCTCCTGCACAACACACCAAATAGTTAGGCCGGCATATCTGAGTATATGCCGGCACACATATATCAGTATTCCGGCTATGCCGGCATATCCAGACACCAGCCGGGATACACATTATATGCCGGCCTGGCCGATGCTCTTATATTCCGGCCAGGCCCTTCCTTGATAACCCGGCATAAAGTCAATCATAGACCTTGTGTCTCTCTAGTCTCTTGACCCTACCGGGGGTCATCCCCCCGACACTAGTCCCCGAAGCTGCCGAGGTTCCCCAGTCATAACTGTGGAGCCTTGACAGGTTCAACATACCTTTCTTCATTATGCCCCGGCGATCGGATTATATGCCGGCACATCTGCACATATCCCGGCCTCTGTTCCTGTTCCAAAACTTATTCCGGCCGGTCCCGAGGGTATTCCGGACGGAACATATACATCGGGCAATTAATCCGACATATAGACGAGTCTTCCTCGAGAAGCCATGTCCGACAGCTTTGCATCGAAACTTGTAACTGCCCTGCCACCTCGAACGATCACCCACGATGTGACGGTTCACAGTGCAGCAGTTACTTCTCGCCGTCATGGCACGGTTACAGGAACCGCCGCCCCACTCTGTGCCGCCACGTGGCGCCTCGCCGCAGAAACGGTCGTGGGAGTGGAACACTCCCACGATCCCTACGACCCTGCCTCTTCGCTATAAACAGGGCGGCGGGGGTAAACTTATCTTTTTACACCCACCATCGTCGTCTTCCTCGCCTTCCTCGCCTGCTACTCTGCCTCCTGCGCTCCACCGCCGGTCCGAAGAGCAGCATCGCCGTCGCAGCCGACCTGCTCCCCGCCGACGCCGACGCCCGACGACGCACGGCATCACCTTTGACGACGCCGCCGCCGCCGCCTCTTCTCTCTGCAGCATTGCAGGGAGATTGGATCTTCCTGCACGCTCGCCGCCGCTCCATCGTCGCCGGCCAAGCTCCGGTGAGACCTCCCTCTGTTCTTCCTCTTTCACGCCTTTTACAACTTCGCACCGATAGCCCCGCTTGCACAGATCTGCCTCGGTCTCAGAGCTAGTTTTCCCTTTGATTCGACTAGCATTGCTAGCCAACGCTCGCAGGTGTTCATCTTTAGGAGTTTTACCCTTATTTGCTTCCTATTTTACCTGTCTCGGTAGATCTTCTATTCCTGCTAACATCTGTGAGAGTGGTATGCCGGAGAGACTAACCTCCCTCTTTTCTCCGGCCTTGATAGGAATAACATCACGGGACTCCGGCTCTCACGCCTTATCCCGGCCACTAAGATGGCATCTTCAAGCATGACGGCTACCTCGGCCTCTGAGGAAGATACCTCGGCCCGAGCTCAAGGACGCTCCGGCTGGGAGGGGTCGGAGGTTACTCCGGCCGACATATCCTGGGTCACCTCCACCAGGAGAGTTCCGGAGGGCGTAGCATGCCGGCTACCCGCGGGAGAAACTGTGCCGGCACCTGAACCCGGCGAACGCGTCGTCTTCATCGCCCACTTCGAGCGGGGCTTCGGACTGCCGGCATCGGACTTCTTCCGGGACTTCCTCAACACCTACGAGCTACAACCTCATCATATCCCGGCCAATGCCGTGATGATCCTCTCCGCCTTCGCTGCTTTTTGCGAGGGCTATGCCGGCATAGAGGCCCTTACTCAAGGCTGGGCGAAGTACTTCCAACTGCGGAAGCAAGTCGTCCAAGAGCCGCCCCGGAGCAAGGACGACCCGCCGGAGACGGCCCAGGAAAAGAAGGACCGCCCCATGACCCTCTGCGGCGCGGCCACCATCATGTCCCGAAAGGGCTCGGACTTCCCCAAGGTGGAACTCCTGGAATCTTGCAAGAAGTGGCAGAAAAGCTTCTTCTACGTCAAGAACACCACCGACGAGGATCTGCTCAACCTGCCGCCATTTGTGGACGAGCCACCCTTGGCGATGACGAACTGGACCTACAACCCGAAGAACTCGGTGATGCCGGTGAATGCGCTTCACCGGGTTAAGGGCGAGCTCCTGGATGCCGGTCTTACTCCTCAAGACCTGGTGGCCTGCTATATAAGCCGGCGCGTCTCCCCTCTGCAGCGCCGGTCGCATAAGATCTGCCAGATGAGCGGGCCAATGGACCCCACCCGGCACTCCACACACGAGCTGACTCCGGCCGACATTCTGCGCCGGATTAAGGATGTCTGCAAGTCCTCTCAGGCCACTTTTGCCTGGGGGCTAGAACCATACAGCCGGGATAGGCCCGCCCCAACGGTAAACCTTCTTAGCCGATACATAAAGTCCATGTCCGGCACATAGATACTTAAGCCGACACATGCCTGTTTGCCGACACATATCATATCGATCCGACATACCTCTTCCACCGGCATATTTCCTTGTCTGAATACTTGACTTTGCTGTTTATACAGAAATTCAGCTTCCAAACCATGGAGAACTCCCGGATCAAGATCGCGGCGGACCGCACCGTTGCGGATGTTGAAGATCCGGATCATTGGGATAAGCTTCCCAGGAGCACCCGTGCTGCAGCTGCCATGGGTAAGGGCTCTTCATCCCGGCATTATACTCAAGACCGGAGTGAGATTGATTCTGACGAGGAGATCCTGCTGTACTATGACCCGACGCCACTTGCGTACGCCTTTCCAGAAACCCCTATTGCTCACGAGTTTCCAATGCCGTCCTCAGCTATCCCGGACGATGTCGTTATCGACGCCGCCCCTCTGAACTAGGGACCTCCTTCCACCGGCGGACGTGCCGGCCGGAAGCGAGGTGTGAAGCCCCAGTCCGACATACCTCAGAGGTCGAAAAGACAGAAGGTCGGCGTGCCCAAACAGAAGAAACAGAGGCCTGTTGCCTCGGGGTAAATTTCCTTTTCTTTGCATTTCCTCCGACATATCTCTTGTTTGTATTACTGACTTGGTGTTTTCTCTCTTTCAGTGCTCCTCTTGAGCCGGAACAAGCTTCTGGCTTGAGCGGCGACCCGCAGGTTACCAAGCCCGCTGCCCCTGCTACCTCCGACATTCCCTCTGCTAGTCAGACGACCTCACCGGCGCCGGCATCTTCGCCTGCGCCCGACAAGACCACCTCCCCGGCGAAGGACGTCCCTTCGCCGGCACAAGACACTTCTGCCCCCGACGTCCACATGGACTCGGGGGCTCAACAGGAACCTCCGGCTCCTGATGTCCACATGGACACAGGAGCCCATCAAGAAGCCCCAGACTCCGGCGCGCCCACCAGCGACGCCGGCACAACTGACGACGCCGGCGCAAGCGACAAGAGCGCCGGCACAGACATCAAGGGCAAAGGCCCTTTAGTGCCGGAAGTCCGGTCTTTTCCGGATCCTGCTCCCGCTGGCCAAGAAGCACCGGCCGCGCCGGAACAGCCCGCACCCGAGACTCCTCCAGCTGACAAGACACCAGCACCGGCCAAGACCACTGCACCGGCCAAGTCCACTGCCAAGTCCGGCACGTTGAAGATTCGGACGGCCAAGTCCGGCACACCATCTGCCGCAACTGCTCCTCCTAAGGCAGCGTCCCAGACCAGCTCTGCTCTGGCCCTGCATCTTGGCAGGGCAGCAGCCCGGCCGGGGTACCGGAAAAGCTTCTTCGACACCCCAGAACTCGAGGGCCTCGTCCCTCTTGCGACGAAAAGTGATGAGAGCCTCGGCTCTCTTAAGGAGCAGTGCATTAAGTGGAACGACGCCAGCAACATGGACACTGCGGACTCAAGGAGCAAGAAGCTGGCCGAAGCCAAGACCAGTGGCGACCCAAGCGACTTCCTGGCAGCGAAGCCCATACCGATCGCCAGCGAGCTCCTCAGCATCCAGCAAAGACTTCACAAGTTGGCCTCTGCCACCAACGTAAGTCCTCTCTATTTACACACATATCCCCAGTCCCCGAAAATGTCGGCTGTCCGGGATATGGACATCCGGGATTTTCTCATAGTCCTTTAGCTAGCTTCTTTTGAATTAACTGCCGACATATGAGCTCGATCCGAGCTTCAAATCCTAGTCACCGAGGGCCGGGATAGGTGCGCAGCACCTGTGCCGGGTCTTTAACAATTTCACATCTCTATTATCTTTCAAATCCTCTTGACCGGGATATAAGCTCAATTCGAGCTTCAAATCCTAGTCACCGAGAGCCGGGATAGGTGCGCAGCACCTGTGCCGGGTCTTTAACAATTTCACATCTCTATTATCTTTCAAATCCTCTTGACCGGGATATAAGCTCAATTCGAGCTTCAAATCCTAGTCACCGAGAGCCGGGATAGGTGCGCAGCACCTGTGCCGGGTCTTTAAAAGAATGATCACTTGATAAAATCTTCACTTTAATTATCATGTCAAATTTCTCTGCTGACATTTCAAATCCCGGCATTTTTGCAGCTCATGAACAACACCCGGGCCAACATGTTCTATGACTTGGTGTGCGAGCATCGGAAGCTTTCCGACGCACACAGCAAGCTTCAGCTGGAGCTGTCCCTGAAAGGTAATCTTTGCCGACATACTGCTGTATGCCGGATATCTTTCCTCTCTTTACTTTGCAATGCTTACTCTTGCCGACACGTAACCTTGTGCCGACATTCTTCAGCTGGTGCCGAAGCGCAAGTCACCGAGCTTCTCAAGAGGGTGAAAGAGCTTACTGGTATGCCGGATCCTGCTGTTACCCGGATAGCTACTTTATACTTCAAATCCTTTACTCTTTGTCACTGTTTTCTTTCTTCAAATCCTTTTAACTTGAAATCTTTGCAGATGAGAAGGCTGCACTGGAGGCACGCCACCAGGATTGTGTGTCCTCGGTGGATGTGGCCAAGCAACTGGACGACCGGGATGCCGGTCACAAGGCCGAGGTTGAGCAGTTGAAGGGCCGGATCACCGAGCTGCTGGACGAAAAGGAACAGAGGGAGGGCCTACTGAAGAAAACCCAGACCCTGCTTGTTACCTCGAAGACTGATGCCTCCAACGCCCACGCTGAACTGGATAGCCTGAAGGAGCAGGCCACCAAATGGGAGGTTACAGTTGCGCAGCTGAATGCCGACCTTGCCCGTAAGCTTCAAATCCTTCCCCTTTTATCCTTTCCGACATAGTGTAATCTCTTTCGGCATAGCATCTATGCCGACATATTTTCCTTTTGCTAACATTGTTTCTATTCTGCAGGCATGTTTCCCGCTTCCGTCGCTGACGTTGAGAGGGCTTTGCAGTTGGACCGAGAAAACCGGGGTGTTCCGGTCGACTCGCCCAACTGGGACATGACGGAGCAGCTGCTGGCCCTGCAGTCCCGGAAGGAGGCCATGACCCTTTACACTGAAGAGCTCTTCTACGGCGCCCAGGAGGCTTTCTCTGCCCTCTGGCCGGGACAAAGGACTCCCACTGATCCGGTTGACCTCGGCAACGACCTGCAGCTTGCCAAGGTTCGCCTCCGGGAGTGGCGAGATTCCGGCGCGAGGGTTGGAGCCGACGAAGCCCTCAGCTACTTCTTGTCTTGGTATGAAAAGGCAGACTTGGAGACTTTGCGCACCGTGCGTGAAGGATCCATCTGGACCACGGATCCGGATCATATCCGTCGCCGCAAGGAGTTGGCCCACAGTTATGTGGACTATGCCGACACCGACAAATTCGTCCGAGACATCCGCGAGCCGGAGAAGAATGACGATGCCGGGACATCTGCTGCTGCTGAGGGTTCCGACTCCAGCCAAGATGAAGGTGAAGCTGAGGAAGCCGACACTGAAGCTCCGGAACAGGCATCTGCCCCGGGCGGAGGTGATGGCTCCATTCCATCTGCTGGGTCCGGCACACCTGAAGCCGCCACTTCGACTGCTACTGCTCCACCTGCTGGCGGCCCCGCGTCTGCCCCTTGAATCTTTGCATCAAAAACACTTTAAGCTTTATCAGATCCCCGGTATGCCGGGTGCAGTTGTAAGATATACGTTTACTTTCCTTTGGTTTGCTATCTGAACAAGTTTTATCTTGGTTTGCTTGTTACTAATGCCGGATCATCTTTTGGCTAAGTCACCGAGTTGTTTTCCTGTTTCCTCAATTTCACAACCTTGGCTACTTGTCTACCTTAATTGGCTTTCGACGTATGAGTCTCAAGGTTGCTTGCTCGAACATACAGTACTTTAACTTTGAGACTTAGACTTCAAATCATCCGACACTTTAAATTTTAACTTTAGCTTTAACGAAAATGTCGGTTCGCTTGCTTTACATTTCCTTAGCCGTTTTCCATGTGTAGACAATCTCCGGCATCTACTCTTGCTAGCCATGAAGCCGGGTTTCGGACAGCAGCTGAGTCGAAGAGTGGCCTTTGATGCCGACACATTACTAGGCCGACATAGGAAACATTCAAATAAAGCCAGCCGGCATATAACAAAAAACTGTAAATAAACAACAAATATACCTCGGAGCTAGTTACCCGGCTTCTTCGGGATGCCGGTATTTCATTCATTAGTCTTGTGCCGGCACAACACGCCGGCATACAAAGGAAAATATGGAAATACATACATTGTGTTGCTCAGGAGTAAAAGGGGCGCAGTAGAGCTATGTTCCATGGCCTCTTGGTTTCTTCTCCGGACCTGTCCGCCTTATTCTTCTTGGGGTCCTGCGCATCTATAAGATAATAGGCATCATTGTGCAGAGCTCTGCTCACAATGAATGGCCCCTCCCATGGAGGAGTTAACTTATGCCGGCCTTCTGTTTCTTGCTTTAGCCGGAGTACTAGATCTCCCTCTTGAAATCTCCTTGGATTTACCTTCTGCGCATGATAGCGTCTGAGGTTCTGCTGATATACTGCTGTTCTTGACAGAGTTATTTCCCTTGCTTCCTCTAGCAGATCAACATCATTTTCTCTGGCTTCTTTAGCCTCTTCCTCAGTATATAGCACTATTCTTGGTGCATCATGTATTACATCTGTTGGAAGCACAGCTTCTGCTCCATACACCAGGAAAAATGGTGTGTAGCCTGTTGATCTATTCGGAGTTGTTCTTAAACTCCACAGCACTGCTGGCAGCTCATCTAGCCAACATCCCGGAGTTTTCTCCAGGGGCTCTATCAGCCGGGGTTTTATGCCGGATAATACTAGCCCATTCGATCTCTCTACTTGGCCATTGGCACAAGGGTGGGCAACCGACGCAACGTCCAGCCGGATTCCCACCTCCTCACAAAATCTGGCAAATGGCCCTTGGGCAAAGTTTGACCCATTGTCAGTGATGATGCTATGAGGAACACCATATCTCAAGATTATATCCTTTAAGAATTTCACTGCTGTGTGACCATCACACTTGCTTATGGGCTTCACTTCAATCCACTTGGTGAACTTGTCCACCATGACCAGGATATGGGTCATTTTCCCTCTGGCCGGCTTAAAAGCCCCGACCATATCCAGGCCCCAAACAGCAAAGGGCCAGGTTATTGGGATAGTTTTCAGGGCAGATGCCGGCTGATGAATCTGGTGGGCATATCTTTGACACCCATTACATTTCCGGACCAAGTTTTCTGCCTCTTGCAGTGCCGTTGGCCAATAGAAGCCATGCCGGAATACCTTTGCCACCAATGCCCTGGACGAAGCATGGTGACCACACTCCCCCTGGTGAATTTCCCGGAGCATCTCCAGACCCTCCGCAGATTCGACACATCTCTGCAATACTCCGGTGGTACTTCTCTTGTATATTTCTTTGTTGATGATGGTATACGCTTTGGATCTCCTTATAACCCGGCGGGCCTCGGTTTCATCCGCCGGCACTTGACCATCCACCATGAAGTTCATGATAGGACGTGCCCATGAGGGCACTTCCCTGACAGTGAACACTGCCTGATCTATTTCCATCATTTCGACCGACACATAATCGATCTCCATGGGCTGCGAAGTCCCCGGGACTGAAGAATCAGTCCCCGGGTATGCCGGAGCAGTCCCCGGGTATACCGGCACAACCTCTTGGCACATTTTACCCTTGCCTTTAGCTTTGCTCCGGAATACTGTATTAACAGCATATGCCGGCCCAGTCCCCGGGACTGAGGAAACAGTCCCCGGGTTATCCGTCTTGGCTCCGGCATCTATGTCCATTGGAACTGCTTCGTCTGGACCTGGCGGGACATAAATGGAGGATGACTCCGGCGAGGGTTTGATCGATGGCTTCCTCAGATGCTCCAGGGAAATGCCGGGCGGGATTGAATCTCGGGAAGACCCCAGCTTGGATAATGCATCGGCTGCATCATTCTGAGCCCGGAGAACGTGCCGGAACTCACAACCTTCAAAGTAACCACTTAACTGCTGCACTAGGAAACGGTATGATGCCATGTTAGCATCATGCGCGTCCCATATGCCGGAACACTGCTGAATCACTAAGTCAGAATCCCCGAAGCACATAATCCGGCGAATTCCTATGTCCTTAGACACCTTCAGGCCATGCACAAGTGCCTCATATTCCGCCACATTATTTGATGCTGCAAAGTGAATCTGCAGGACGTATCTCAGCTGGTCATTCTTTGGTGAACTGAGAACTATGCCGGCACCCAAGCCATGGATTGTCTTGGACCCATCGAAATGCATCCTCCAATAATTGGCATCTGGCAATGGTGGCTCATACTGTATCTCGGCCCAGTCAATAAAGAAATCAGCCAAGACCTGGGACTTGATTGTATCCCTCTTATCGTACTGCGGTGTATATGGTGAAAGCTCTATTGCCCACTTTGCTATCCGGCCGCTGGCATCTTTGTTGCCTATAATTTCCGAGATAGGGGCCTCGGCCACTACCCGGATTGGATGCTCTTGGAAGTAATGCTTGAGCTTCTTAGCCGCCATATAGACACCATAGGTCATCTTCTGATAGTGGGGGTAATTTTGCTTTGAGGTGGAGAGGACTTCACTCAGATAATATACCGGCCGCTGCACGGTTTTGCCTCCTTCCTCTCGCTCTACTACCACCACAGCACTGACAACTCGGTTGGTTGCCGCTATATAGAGCAACATTGGCTCCCGGGGCATCGGAGACGCTAATACCGGCGCTGTTGACAACAACTGTTTCAATTCCTTGAAAGCTGCATCTGCTTGCGTTGTCCAGACAAATGTGTCGGACTTTTTCATCAACTGATATAACGGCAGGGCTTTCTCTCCCAGCCGGCTTATGAAACGGCTCAGGGATGCGAGGCACCCTGTGAACTTCTGTACTTCCCTCAAATCTGTCGGCGGCTTCATCCTTTCTATGGCACGAATCTTGCCGGGATTCACCTCAATACCCCGGCTGGAAACAAGGAAACCGAGCAGCTTGCCCGCCGGCACACCAAAGGTGCACTTAGCCGGATTCAACTTCATCCGGAATCTCCTCAGGTTCCCAAAGGTTTCCCGGAGATCATCTATGAGAGTCTTGCTCTCCTTGGTTTTTATGACGATATCATCGACATATACCTGCACATTTTTATCTATCTGATCGTGCAAACACTTTTGCATACACCTTTGGTAAGTTGCGCCGGCATTTCTTAAACCGAACGGCATAGTGAGATAGCAATAAGCCCCGTACGGGGTAATAAAGGATGTCTTTATTTGATCTGGCTCAAACAAGGGGATCTGGTGGAAACCAGAATAGGCGTCTACAAATGATAACAGTTCACATCCGGCTGTGGAATCAATCACTTGATCGATCCGAGGCAGCGGGAATGGATCTTTAGGACATGCCTTGTTCAAGTTGGTGTAATCAACACACATCTGCCATACTTTCACTATGACGGGCTCATCTTTCTTCTTTTCCACCAAAACCGGATTAGACACCCAATCCGGATGAAGTACTTCCTTGATAAAGCCAGAGGCTAAGAGCCTGGCCACTTCCTCCCATATGGCTTTCCTTCTATCGCCGGCATTCCGCCGGAGCGGCTGCTTCACTGGCTTAGCATCGGGTCTCACGTGCAATGCGTGCTCAGCCAGCTCCCTCGGCACACCTTGCAGGTCCGAAGTAGACCATGCAAAGATATCCCGATTCTCACGGAGGAAGCTGATGAGCTCGCTTTCCTATTTGGGATCCAAACTTGCCCCAACCAGGGCATGGCGCTCCGGGAAAGCTTCATCCAGAGGCACCTTTTTGACTTCCTTGCCTACTTGAAAAGAAGCACTGCCGCCGGGATTTGTCAGGCCCGGCATATATTTGCCGGCCACGACCGTCTCAGCAATCTCCACTGCTCGCTTGAGCCTCTTCCTCTCCTCTGCAATGATCAGAGTCTCGGCCAGATTGGATCCGGCGGTGGCACATGCCATCGAACGCTTGTAATCACCAATGATGGTGATCACTCCTTTGGGTCCCGGCATCTTCATCTTCAGATACGCCACATGCGTAGAGGCCATGAATTTTGCCAGTGCCGGTCTACCCAGCAAAGCATGGTAGGGGCTCTCCAGATCAACCACCTCGAACATGAGGTTTTCCACCCTGCAGTTATCCCGGCTGCCAAACATGACATCCATCCGGATCTTGCCCATCGGCGCACACGAAAGTCCCGGCACAATGCCGTGGAACGTGGTCTTGCTTGGTTCCAGCATATTTTCCTTGATTCCCAGCTTCTCCATCGTATCTCGATACATGATGTTGATGCTGCTTCCATTATCAATGAGGACCTTGCTGAATCTCACGTTATTAGCCGGCCCGACGAATGTCGGATCCATCACCAGAGCATATCCGCCGGGATTTGGCATGATCCGGGGATGATCTGCCCTGTCCCAACCAACAGCCTGGTCAGACCAGTACATCAGCTTTGGCACAGCCGACATAACGGCATTCACCTCCAGACTCCGCCGGTACAAGCTCTGCTTGTCTGTTCTCTCGGTCTCAAAGACCATATAGCTCTGATCATACTCCTTGTACTCATTCCGGCCCGCTCCTGGGCCTCCGGCGTTATATTCTGGATTATAGCTCTGGTCAACTTGATTTACGCCAGCATTTCCGGCGTTGCTCTGATTCCCAGGATTACCCGGCCTAGGTGGGACTGCAATTGTATTAGCACCTGTCAACGGCGATGGAGCTGCCGGGACAGAGGGTCTAGCCGGTCCCCAGGGACCTGCACGACCTGCCAATATGTCGTCCAGCCACGAACAGTTCCTTGTCAAATGGTTTGCCGGCTTTCCCGGCTGGAATGTGTGAAACACACAAGGCTTGTCCATGGCAAGACCCACAGTATACTTCGGCCACTGCTTCTTCTGGCCGGCGGCTCCGCCGGCATTCTTGTTGGTCCAGACATTCTTCTTCTGGAACGGCTGTGCTTGCTGCTGCGGCTGCTGCTGCTGATAGTTCTCATATCTCGGACGCTGGCTACTGCCGGCGCCCCCTTGCTCTTCCTCCACAGCTGCAACTTGTGCTGAGCCATACCGATAATCCGGCCGCTCATCTCTCCTCTTATTCCGGTTATCCGGGCGATAGAACTGCCCTGATCTCCCGGCATTGCTGGTGTTCCCCTGGGTTTGCCCCTGTCCTTGTGAATCGAGACTGGGCTGCTTGGGATCTCCCAGAGCATAACTATCAGCGATCTTGATTGTTTCGGCCAGCGTGGCCGGCATTTGCCTCTGAAGCTTTTGCCACAGCATGGTGCCATGCTGGCACCCATGAGCGAACCACATGATGGCCTGCTGCTCATTGATTCCTTCGCAGGAATTGCGCAACGTGCACCACCTGGTCAGATAGTCACGGTCAGTCTCATTCACTCCTTGCCGGCAGTTAGCCAGCTGCTGCGGACAGTTGGGCCTCTTGTATGTACTGGTAAAGTTTGACACAAACTGCTCTTCGAAATCAATCCAGCCGTTGATACTCCCGGCCGGCAAATTATTCAGCCATATCCTGGCTGGACCTTCCAACATCTGCGGCACATATCGTACTGCCCATCTGAGGTTTCCTCCAGCGATGTTCACCGCTGTGGAGTAATCCTCCAACCAATCTTCCGGCTTCGTACTTCCATTATATGTCCTCGCGCCACGCGCGAGCTGGAAGTAGTAAGGCACCGGCTCCCCCATAATCCGGGGTCCGAAACACATAGGGCCCGGAGCTCCTTGCCTCTCCACCAACTCTGATTGGTGGAGCTTGTCCAGCTTGAAACGTGCATCATTGGCTTCCAAGGACCGAGGTCCAAGCCGGGATGCTATTGGGCCTGCGATCATCTGCTTCTGCTGCTCCGGCTGATGCTGCTCACTATGCCGGCCTTGCTGATGCTGCTGCTGATATCCCGCCCTGGCAAGGGCGGAATTGCCGTCATCCTCTCGGTGTCCCGGATGGCCTGCACCCTGCTGCTGCGCTGCACCTCCGGCGCCCTGTTGCTGACGCCGGACTGCACTGTTACTCCGGCCACCATCGGCCGCTGCTGCTTCATGCCCGGCCGGCATACTCTGGCCGGGCTTCTTGCTGCCGACATACTTGTCAGCTTGGCCGACATTCTTCTGCACCACCGCCTGCTTTCCGGCGGCAGCCGGATCGTACACCTGGATCTGCTTGTCCCGGCGGCCAGAGGTCACACTTCCGGCACGCCGGGCGCTAGGATGCGGGGACGAGGCTTGGCCCCTCGACCTCGCACCGGCACCTCCCGCCGACACAATGTACTGGGATGCCCCGGCACCTGGGTTTGCCTTCTTAAAGGCCTCCTGCTGCTTTGTAGCTTCAGACAAAAGTTGGTTAAGCCGGGCTTGCTGCTCACGCAGTGCTTCGCCGGATAAACAAGATAAATCCTTAGCTACCTCGGCCGCTGCTCTAAGGTTCTTTACTGGCGAACTATAGACTACCTTAGGCACAGTACTAGTTGCAGTATGACTCCTATCTCTAGCATCTTTTCCTATCTCAGCATTAAGATTTCTGCCTCTAGTTCTAACCTCTTCTATCCGGCTAGGCCGCATTACTACAGGAGTAAAACCATGGGCTGCTTCATACTCACGGAGTTGCCGGTTAAACCGTTCGCGCTCCTGGTTCATGGCCAGGGCCTCGTCGACGAGGGCCTGACGAGATCCCTCCAGGACCTCCCTTGCCTGCTCCAGATCAACGCCGGATCGCACCGGCTCGAGAAGCCGGTCGATGATGGGAAGAAGAACCTCGCCCCTAGCCGGCACACCGGAAGTGCCGGCCAGGTTCTCCGCACGCTCCAACGGAGGACGCGCCGACCTCTTGACCTTCGGCGGCTCCGGAGGAGAAGCTCCGACCGCTGCTGCTTTGCCGGCATCCTCCGCCGGCGGCACGGATGTGCCGGCCATCATCACCTCAGCCGACTCTACTGAGCGAGCGCTACGCCCAGCGTGAGCCAGCCGATGTGACGGAGGATCCGACGCCACCAGCACCTCCTTCCTGCAAATTCTCTCAGTTCCCACGTACACCTCGTGGGAACCGAAAGACATAATCCGGCCATCCCTGGGGAACGGCCGGCCACCGAGACAACCGGCGTTGTCACTGACGAAACTGAGCGAGCCTAGCCTCTGGACGAGGCCAGAGACCACGCGCACTCCCGAAGCTGCTATCACAGACCCCGTCCGAATGAACACTCCGCCCAGCATATCGATCTGATGCCCCACGGTGGGCGCCAAATGTCGTCGTGGTGAAACAACATATGCCATAGGATGGCTTAAATGGGGGCCGACTAGATGCTGGAGGATTCGGGAGAGGGGAACGAGCTAAAAAGCACGACAGAAAGAGACACTGATCTACCCAGGTTCGGGGCTCTCGTAAGGAGATAACACCCCTACTCCTGCTCTACTGATTGTATATATGGATCGATGTAGTACACCACAATGGTGCTTCCAAGCTCTCTCCTAGAGAAGGAAGATGAACTGGTAAGTGTAAGAGTACAGAGTGACCAACCAACAACTATCAGCCAACGTTCCACCAGCTACCAACCTTCAAAGTAACCGACCACTATCAGGGCTCCCTATGCCACCTTATATAGTGGTGGCCAGGGTTACAACGGTCATACAAGACCACAAGACAAGGGCTACACTCCAAACAGGAGCTGGTGGCGATGGCAGAGACCCTTGACTTCGCCCCTGATTGCTCTCGATGGGACGCCATATCCCTGTACCTTGTACCTCTTGAACTGTGGCCTTACCTCCGTGCGGTAAGCTCGTACTTGTGCACAGTGAGGGTAGGTAACCTCCACTGTGCACCCTGCCATCTTACTCTGCTACCATGCTTGGATGTTTTCTTCCTTGATTGTAGGGATGTGACACCTTGGTTGACTTAAGCATCCCGGATATGACCGTTGGCCATACCCAGGACTTATATGCCGGACCAACGACCTACGAGGGTCGGGTAATCCGGCCTCCCCTGCTCCTGCACAACACACCAAATAGTTAGGCCGGCATATCTGAGTATATGCCGGCACACATATATCAGTATTCCGGCTATGCCGGCATATCCAGACACCAGCCGGGATACACATTATATGCCGGCCTGGCCGATGCTCTTATATTCCGGCCAGGCCCTTCCTTGATAACCCGGCATAAAGTCAATCATAGACCTTGTGTCTCTCTAGTCTCTTGACCCTACCGGGGGTCATCCCCCCGACACGTTTCATTTTATGTATGGGCATAAAATGAATCGTAAGGTGAAAGTGCACAACCCTTGCAAGGTGTATAAAACTAATCGATTAGCCGTGTCCTCGGTTATGGACAATTGAGTCTCTAGACATGGAATGTACGGAATAATCTCATCACCGATTCTGAATTATTAAAATTTTGTCTAGAAACCCTAGGTCGGAACTAAGGACCATACACTCCGAGGGGTGGTGGTGCCTGAGGTTCCAACTTTGTTGAATTGCGCCCAGTGCTACATAACTTGCAACTATGTGGTATTTGGGGGTTATTTCAACCCTTCAAAATAAAATCTTTGATTTAAATCTTGACTGAAAATAGGACAAAATTGGCTTTATGCAAATCTAGCCCAGAGATCCACCAGCCAAATAGCATGTAGCTAGATCTTTCACAAAAGCCACCAAATTTGTGTCAATTGCCAGTACATCATTGTACTGACCCCCATACTTGGGGCTGCATAATCAAATGTGCAGGTTCTTCCGATGAGGAGTGAAGTGTTAGGATCTCGAGTCTACATACCAACATGACTGCCTGTGGCGCATGCTGAAGATGGAGGCTCGCTACAATTATAATTTCGTTGTGCTTAAGTTGAACTCTGTTTACCCTTGTCGGTCTATGTGACCAAGGAACTTGTAATAATCGTGAGACCTATGTATCTGGATTTGCGTGTAATCTCGATACTATGTGATGAATACTATATTTTGTTCTGTGGTGCTATCATTGATCCAGGGAATAGCACATAACACAGGTGTTCCGCCTTAATCCAAAGGTGGGGCGTCACAAAATGGTATCAGAGCATAGTGTTGCCTGTAGGATCGAGACCCTAGGATTGGAAAACCTTAAGACCCAAGTTTTATTTCAAATTGCTAAACAAATAATCATGATCTTATTGCCCTAACCATTTCATTCTTACTTGTATTTCTCTTCTTGTTCTGATCGTTCCCTCTTCTTTTCAAAATGTTGTAGATGGACACCTACGATGAGAGAGTGGTAGCTGGTGAGGGAGATTTCCTTTTCTCGGAGGTGCTACTAGACCTCGCCACCCAGCTTCAGATACCACCACCGGTTTTCTGTGGGAAGATGCAGTACAAGGAGTATGGTATGGAGAAGTGGTTAATCCAAACTACTATCCGAGGAAGACTTGATGAAGAAGGAGAGTCCACGATGGAGTACACCGAAGCATATGTGGACTGGAGGTATTCGGTGGAGATTGCCATGCAGGGCGCCATCGCCCGCATTCGCCACAAGTACAGAGCTCACATCCCACGTCCCTCAGCTTATGGGATGATTGGAGAGCGATCTGTTGAAGGACATGTAGTGGATCGCCGAGGCCAGGAGTTCCACTCCCTTCTGAGAGGCTACCTCACTAAGAGGGAGCGCTGCACAGTCAATCTGGAAGACATGCTGAAGAAGCAAATTATCAACCAGGACCAGTTCAGAGATCTCATGGATCTCACCACCAAGAAGATCATGGAGACTGAATCAGCTCTCATAATGTTGGATGAGAAGAAGACCCAACTGGAGAACAAGCTCAAGATTGTTGAAGGACCCTTGCAGCTAGGCGGGAAAATTATCCAAGATGACATTGAAGGGATTCGCAGCATAGTAAATCAAAACATTTCCTACGGATGCGAACAAGAAAGCCAAGATCTAATCTAGGAGATGTAATCAACGAGAGAGGTAGATGAGATCTTCATACCCTTGAAGATTCGCACAGCGGAAACGTTCAATAGAACGTGGTTGACGTAGTCGTACTTGCCGTCTCCTCCTCGCGATCCGATCCGATCCTACGCCGCAAGTGGCGGCGCCTCCGAGAGTTGCACACGTGCGGTGCAGCGACGTCTCCTCCTTCATTGGTCCAGCAAGTATGGTGGAGAGATAGATTGGATCAGTAGCACGACGGCGTGGTGCTTATGGTGGAGAGTTTCTGCGGCAGGGCTTCGCCTACGCGCAGTCGCGAGAGAGAGAGAGGGAGGGCAGCAGTTGGCGGCTAGGGTTTGGGTTGAGGGGTGAGAGAGGGCTGCGCCCTTGCCCCCCTATATATAGAGGGGTGGCCGGCCAAGGCCAGCTTGGCCTCTCCCCAAACCCTGGCCGACTTGGAGTAGGAAGAGTGGGGGGCAAGTTTCCCCCCCTTCCTTATTTGAAGACTCCCTTAGGGTTTCCCCTTGGGCTGGCCGGCTGGGCCTTAGGGGCCTTGTGCGCCTGGCCCAGGGCGGCCAGGGCACTTCCCCTTAGGCCCACGCAGGCCTCCGTCAAGTGGGCCCACGTTGGTCCCACTCCGGAACCTTCTAGAACCTTCCGGTACAATACCGATAAACTCCGAAACCTTTCCGGAATCCAAAAACTGCTTTCCTTTATATGAATCTTATTCTCCGGACCATTCCGGAACCTCTCGTGACGTCCTGGATCTCATCCGAGACTCCGAACTAAAACTCATAAACCAATTATCCATTCTATCCTAGCGTCGATGCACGTTAAGTGTGTGACCCTACGGGTTCGAGAATATGCAGACATGATCTTCTATCAATAATCAATAGCGGGATCTGGAAACCCATATTGACTCCCACATATTCATCGATGATCATATCGGATGAACCACGATGTCAGGATTCAATTAATCCCGTATATGTATTCCCTTCGTCACACGATATTTTACTCGCCCGAGATTTGATCGTCGGTATCGCCATACCTAGTTCAATCTCGTTCACAGCAAGTACTTTACTCGTTCCGTAATCCGATATCACTTTGTGATTAACTCCTTAACCACATGCTTGCAAGCGGTGTTGATATCGATTACCGAGTGGGCCCGAAGTATATCTCTCCGACTTGGGAGGGACAAATTCCATCTCGATACATACAACCCAACAAGTACTTTCCGATCACCTGAGAGACACCTTTATTATCACCCTCACATAGGATGACGTTTGATGACTTCAAAGCTTTCTTCCGATACTAGGGAGTTGTATTATCTCATGGTCTAAGGAATACAATACATGACATAGAAAAAGCTTCGCAAAGATGAACACGATGACACGATCTAATTGCTCTGCTTTATTTGGGTCTGTCCATCATATCATTCTCCTAATGATATGATCTCATTATTAATTGACAACTCATGTCTATGGTTAGGAAACCTTAACCATCATTAATCAATGAGCTAGTCCATAGAGGCGTACTAGGGACACGGTGTTGTTCATAAACCACACAAGTATTAAAGTTTCCGCTTAATACAATTCTAGCATGGAATATAAACATTATCATGAACAAGAATTATAATAATAACATCTTTATTATTGCCTCTAGGGCATAATTCCAACAGTCTCCCACTTGCACTAGAGTCAATAATCTAGTTTACATCTGGCAACAATCTAACACCCATGGCATTAAGATGTTGATCATGTTTTGCTCGTGGAAGAGGTTTAGTCAATGGATCTGCGACATTCAGATCTGTATGTACTTTGCTAATCTTCAGATCTCCATCTGCTATATAATCTCGAATTATATGGAAACGGCGGTTGATGTGCTTGGTTTTTGGATGATATCTTGGTTCCTTAGCCAGTGCTATGGCGCCAGTGTTGTCGCACAATATCTCCAGTGGGTCCAAGGCATTTGGAACCACACCAAGCTCAGTGATGAAGTTTCTGATCCAAACTCCTTCACTTGATGCTTCTGAAGCAGCCATGTATTCCGCTTCTGTTGTAGATCCCGCGATCACGCTTTGCTTGCAGCTTCTCCAGCTCACAGCTCCACCATTAAAAATATAAACGTATCCTGTCTGAGATTTAGAATCATCCGGGTCGGTGTCGAAGCTAGCGTCGACGTAACCTTTTACGACGAGCTCCTCGTCACCTCCATAGACCAAGAACATTTCTTTAGTCCTATTTAAATACTTTAGGATGTTCTTTACGGCTGTCCAGTGTTCCACTCCTGGATCACTTTGGTATCTGCTCGTCAAACTAAGAGCATTGGACACATCCGGTCTAGTACACAGCATGGCATACATGATAGAACCTATGGCCGAGGCATATGGCACTTTGCTCATAGTTTCTCTATCTTTTACCGTAGCTGGACACTGAGCCTTGCTCAATATCTTACCTGACAACATGGGCAATGAACCTTTCTTTGCTTTATCCATTCTGAACCTCTTCAGAACTTTGTCCAGATATGTACTTTGGCTTAAAGCTATTAGGCGTCTTTCTCTATCTCTATAGATTTTGATGCCTAATATATAAGCAGCTTCCCCTAGGTCTTTCATTGAAAAACATTTATTCAAATAACTCTTCACATCGTTTAAGCATACTGATGTCATTTCCAATAATCAATATGTCATCCACATATAGTACTAAAAATGTCACCGAGCTCCCACTCACTTTCTTGTAAATACAAGCTTCGTAGCAATTTGGAACAAATCCAAAACTCTTGATCACTTGATCAAAACGAAGGTTCCAACTCCGAGATGCTTGCTTCAGTCCATAAATGGAACGCTGAAGTTTGCACACCTTATTAGCATCCTTAGGATCGACAAAACCTTCGGGCTGCATCATATACAACTCTTCATCAATGTTGCCATTGAGGAACGCAGTCTTGACATCCATCTGCCATATTTCATAATCATGAAATGCAGCAATTGCTAATAAAATCCGAATAGACTTAAACATCGCTACGGGAGAGAAAGTCTCATCATAGTCAACACCTTGAACTTGCCGAAAACCTTTTGCGACAAGCCGAGCCTTATAGACAGTAACATTACCATCCGCGTCCGTTTTCTTCTTGAAAATCCATTTGCATTCAACGGCCTTACGGTCGCTAGGAGGGTCTACCAAAGTCCACACTTGGTTTTCGCTCATGGATCCCAATTCGGATTTCATGGCTTCTAGCCATTTCTCAGAGTCTGGGCTCATCATTGCTTCCTCATAGTTCGCAGGTTCGCTGTTGTCTAACAACAAGACGATTAAGACAGGGTTGCCATACCATTCAGGAGTGGCACGTGACCTTGTCGACCTGCGAAGTTCAGTAGTAGCATCGTTTGAAGTTTCATGATCTTTATCATTAGCTTCCTCTCTTGTTGATGCAGGCGGCGCCGGAACAATTTCTGGTGCTGCGCTACTCTCCAACTCGAGAGAAGGTTCAATAACCTCGTCTAGCTCTACCTTCCTCCCACTCACTTCTTTCGAGAGAAACTCCTTCTCAAGAAATGATCCGTTCTTAGCAACAAACACTTTGCCTTCAGATCTGTGGTAGAAGGTATACCCAATCGTTTCCTTAGGGTATCCTATGAAGACGCATTTCTCCGCTTTGGGTTCGAGCTTGTCCGGCATCAACTTCTTGACGTAAGCTTCGCATCCCCAAACTTTAAGAAACGACAACTTAGGTTTAGCACCAAACCATAGTTCATACGGTGTCGTCTCAACGGATTTAGATGGTGCCCTATTTAAAGTGAATGCAGCGGTTTCTAATGCATAACCCCAAAATGATAACGGCAAATTTGTAAGAGACATCATTGATCGCACCATATCTAATAGAGTCCGATTCCGGCGTTCAGACACACCATTGCGCTGTGGTGTTCCGGGTGGCGTGAGTTGCGAAACAATTCCGCTTGCTTTAAGATGCGTGAGAAAATCATAACTCAAATACTCACCTCCACGATCGGATCGCAGAAATTTAATTTTCCTGTTACGATGGTTTTCCACTTCGTTCTGAAATTCTTTGAACTTTTCAAATGTTTTAGATTTATGTTTCATTAAATAGATATACCCATATCTACTTAAGTCATCAGTAAAAGTGAGAAAATAGCGATATCCACCGCGCGTCGAAATACTCATTGGTCCGCACACATCGGTATGTATGATTTCCAATAAGTCCGTTGCTCGCTCCATTATTCCGGAGAACGGGGTTTTGATCATCTTGCCCATGAGGCATGGTTCGCACGTGTCAAATGATTCAAAATCAAGAGACTCTAAAAGTCCATCAGAATGGAGTTTCTTCATGTGTTTTACACCAATATGACCTAGACGGCAGTGCCACAAATAAGTTGGATTATCACTATCTACTTTGCATCTTTTAGCCTCAATGTTATGGATGTGTGTTTCATTGCTTTCGAGATTCAGAAGAAATAAACCATTCACAACAGGTGCATGACCATAAAAGATGTTATTCATATAAATAGAACAACCATTATTCTCAGATTTAAATGAATAACCGTCTTGCAATAAACACGATCCAGATATAATGTTCATGCTCAACGCAGGCACATAATAACACTTATTAAGGTTTAAAACTAATCCCGAAGGTAAAACTAAGGAGAGCATGCCGACGGCCATCACATCAACTTTTGATCCATTGCCAACGCGCATCGTCACCTCATCTCTTGCTAGCCGCCGTCTATTCCGTAGCTCCTGTTTCGAGTTACAAATATTAGCAACTGAACCAGTATCATATACCCAGGCACTACAACGAGCGCTAGTAAGGTAGACATCAATAACATGTATATCAAATATACCTTTGATGGTGCCAGCCTTCTTGTCCGCTAAGTACTTCGGACAGTTGCGCTTCCAGTGACCCTTGACCTTGCAATAGAAGCACTCAGTGTCTGGCTTAGGTCCAGACTTGAGCTTCTTCTCAGCAGGGGCAACGCGCTTGCCTCCGCCTTTCTTGAAAGATCCCTTTGCTCCCTTAGCTTTCTTAAAGCTAGTGGTCTTGTTGACCATCAACACATGATTGTCTTTCTTGATATCCACCTCCGCAGCTTTCAGCTTAGCGAAGAGCTCAGTGATCGTATCAGTGGAACCAATTTGATTATGAGTAACTACAAAACCTTTGTAGCTAGGAGGGAGTGATTGCAGAACTCTGTCAATCTTGAGCTCCTCTGGAATCTTGCAGTCCAGTTGCTCAAGGCGTTGAGTGTAGCCCGACATCTTAATGGCGTGCTCACTAACGGAACTCCCTTCCTCCATCTTGCAGTTAAAGAACTTCTCAGAGATCTCATATCTCTCAGAACGGGCTTGAGTCTGAAACATGGTTTTCAGTTCCTCAAGTATCTCATAAGGCCCGCGGTACTTCTCAAAACGATTTTGAAGTTCCGGTTCCATAGAAAACAGCATGGTACTCATAATCACATCACAATCATCTCTACGAGCATTGAAGTCAGCAAGTTCTTCAGTTTTCGCAGTTGCAGCAGGGGTGTCACCTAGCGCTTTGTCAAGTACATAGGCTTTTTGTCCGCCAGCGAGTATGATTCTCAGATTGCGGAACCAGTTGGTGAAGTTAGACCCATTGTTCTTAAGCTTTTCTTTCTCAGCAAACACGTTGAAGTTGAAGTTGGACTTAGCCATTTGATCTACAACATTGCAAGTACAATTTTTAGACTATGTTCATGATAACTAGTTCAACTTAATCAAATTACTAGATGAACTCCCACTAAATTCAACATCCCTCAAGTTGTTTAGTGAACACGATCCAAATTCACCACACCTAATCCGATCTTCACGAGAAGAGATGTGGTTTCAATGGTGGACAACTCAGTGTCGATCATATCATTCATATGACTCATGATTAACCTTTCGGTTCATGTGTTCCGAGGCCATGTCTGTACATGCTAGGCTCGTCAAGTCAAACCCAAGTATTTTCCGCGTGTGCAAAACTGGCTTGCACCCGTTGTATGTGAACGCAGAGTTTATAGCACCCGATCATCACGAGGTGCTTGAAAACGACGATCTTTCGCAACGGCGCATATGAGGGGAGAACACAATTTTATCTTGATCTTTAAGTGAGGAATCATCTTATAATGCTACCGTCGCGATCTAAGCATAATAAGATACATAAAAGGATAAACATCACATGCATATAATTTTATGTGACATGGTATAGCCAATCTCCGCGCCATGATCTCCATCTTGTGCGCGCCGGCATGATCTCCATCACTCCACCATGATTGCCTCCACCACGAATAGCAACTACAACTATTGCTAACTACTTAGCGATAAAGTAAAGCTATTACATGGCGTATAAGAAGTTGACACGCAGGTCATACATAATTATAAAGACAACCATATGGCTCCTGCCGGTTGTGAACTCATCGACATGCAAGTCGTGAAAGATTACAAAACATGATCATTGCATACAACTCAATTCATACACATCATGTCTTGGGCCATACCATATCACAAAACACTCCCTGCAAAAACAAGTTAGACGCCTCTACTTTGTTGTTGCATGTTTTACGTGGCTTATGGGAGTAGCAAGCTAAGAACGATTCTTACCTACGAAAAGCCACAACGGTGATATTATGGTTGCTAACATCCGATGTAAGTCCCATGACTACTATAGTGAGAGAAACTGGCATCCACCAGCCGCATGTGTGGAACAAGCCACACGTCAAGTGCGGAGCCGGTCTCGCGAACGCGGTCGCGTAAAGTTGGCCTGGACTGCTTCGATCTCACTATACCGCGCCATAAGAGATACACAACAAGAGGTTTGCAACAGAAAACATCAACGCCCGCAACAAACATGTTGCGTTCTACTCGTGAAACACATCTACGCATAGATCTAGCTCTGATACCACTGAAGGGATTCGCAGCATAGTAAATCAAAAAATTTCCTACGGATGCGAACAAGAAAGCCAAGATCTAATCTAGGAGATGTAATCAACGAGAGAGGTAGATGAGATCTTCATACCCTTGAAGATTCGCACAGCGGAAACGTTCAATAGAACGTGGTTGACGTAGTCGTACTTGCCGTCTCCTCCTCGCGATCCGATCCGATCCTACGCCGCAAGTGGCGGCGCCTCCGAGAGTTGCACACGTGCGGTGCAGCGACGTCTCCTCCTTCCTTGGTCCAGCAAGTATGGTGGAGAGATAGATTGGATCAGCAGCACGACGGCGTGGTGCTTATGGTGGAGAGTTTCTGCGGCAGGGCTTCGCCTACGCGCAGTCGCGAGAGAGAGAGAGGGAGGGCAGCAGTTGGCGGCTAGGGTTTGGGTTGAGGGGTGAGAGAGGGCTGCGCCCTTGCCCCCCTATATATAGAGGGGTGGCCGGCCAAGGCCAGCTTGGCCTCTCCCCAAACCCTGGCCGACTTGGAGTAGGAAGAGTGGGGGGCAAGTTTCCCCCCCTTCCTTATTTGAAGACTCCCTTAGGGTTTCCCCTTGGGCTGGCCGGCTGGGCCTTAGGGGCCTTGTGCGCCTGGCCCAGGGCGGCCAGGGCACTTCCCCTTAGGCCCACGCAGGCCTCCGTCAAGTGGGCCCACGTTGGTCCCACTCCGGAACCTTCTAGAACCTTCCGGTACAATACCGATAAACTCCGAAACCTTTCCGGAATCCAAAAACTGCTTTCCTTTATATGAATCTTATTCTCCGGACCATTCCGGAACCTCTCGTGACGTCCTGGATCTCATCCGAGACTCCGAACTAAAACTCATAAACCAATTATCCATTCTATCCTAGCGTCGATGCACGTTAAGTGTGTGACCCTACGGGTTCGAGAATATGCAGACATGATCTTCTATCAATAATCAATAGCGGGATCTAGAAACCCATATTGACTCCCACATATTCATCGATGATCATATCGGATGAACCACGATGTCAGGATTCAATTAATCCCGTATATGTATTCCCTTCGTCACACGATATTTTACTCGCCCGAGATTTGATCGTCGGTATCGCCATACCTAGTTCAATCTCGTTCACAGCAAGTACTTTACTCGTTCCGTAATCCGATATCACTTTGTGATTAACTCCTTAACCACATGCTTGCAAGCGGTGTTGATATCGATTACCGAGTGGGCCCGAAGTATATCTCTCCGACTTGGGAGGGACAAATTCCATCTCGATACATACAACCCAACAAGTACTTTCCGATCACCTGAGAGACACCTTTATTATCACCCTCACATAGGATGACGTTTGATGACTTCAAAGCTTTCTTCCGATACTAGGGAGTTGTATTATCTCATGGTCTAAGGAATACAATACATGACATAGAAAAAGCTTCGCAAAGATGAACACGATGACACGATCTAATTGCTCTGCTTTATTTGGGTCTGTCCATCATATCATTCTCCTAATGATATGATCTCATTATTAATTGACAACTCATGTCTATGGTTAGGAAACCTTAACCATCATTAATCAATGAGCTAGTCCATAGAGGCGTACTAGGGACACGGTGTTGTTCATAAACCACACAAGTATTAAAGTTTCCGCTTAATACAATTCTAGCATGGAATATAAACATTGTCATGAACAAGAATTATAATAATAACATCTTTATTATTGCCTCTAGGGCATAATTCCAACAGACATCTGGTCTCATCTTCTGGAGAAGACATTACTGCTGCAGTATGACAACTTGCAGAAATTGGGAGATGAGAAGAAGCAGATTGAGGAAGCTAACAATGAGCTGAAGTCTGAAAATGAGAAGCTAAAGATTAAGCTTGCAGAGTTAGAAGCAAGTAAGAAGGAAGAAGAATCCGAGGAAGAAGAGGATCCCGAGGAGAGACTCGTGTATTCCTCTAGTGATGGTCTATCCTATGAGGAATGGGAAGCCAAGGCACTGAGAGAACTCAAGAAGACAGAACGTCGAGACCCTCTACCCCTCTCATGCCTCAAGAGGGTTAAGAGAGGCTAGTTGACCACCATCATCATTTTGTATCGTTGGTGATAACACATTTGTATTGTCTTACCGTGTTGGTATGACAGTACCGTCGATCGTTTACTTTATCGAACCATTAGTACTTACTTCTAAACTTGTCAAATCGTACGCTCCAAAGTTTAAAGCTTTTTAAAATCAAAGGTTGTATGCTTGTTTATTGTTTGTGGTTGGCTTGTTGTATTGTGCATGGGTAGGATCTTTACTCCTTTAGCTTTATCTATCTAATACTCATCTATGCTATACCTTACCTCAGATGCCGCCACGACGTGCACCAAACAGCAATGACAACGATGGAAACAACAACAATGACACCAATACGGCAATTCAGCAACTAGTGGCAGCTCAAGCCCAGCTAATGCAAATGATGACCCAGTTCTTCCAGACGAATGCAAACAACAATAACAACAACAATAATAACCCTCCGCCACCACCACCGCCACCCCCACCCCAGGTGGATAGATTGGCAAGGTTTCTAAGGCTGAGACCCAACAAGTTCTCATCTGCTACGGAGCCAATTGTAGCTGATGACTGGCTGCGTTCGGTCAACAAGGATCTGACCACCTGCGAGTGCACTGATGCTGAAAAGGTGCGCTTCACAGCTCACTTACTGGAAGGACCGGCAGCTATGTGGTGGGAGACATATCAGGTTACCCATCCAATAGATGATCTGGACTGGAACACATTCAGAGAAGGCTTTCGCATTGCCCACATATCCTCGGGCACTATAACTGTGAAGAAGGAAGAATTCCGTGGTCTGCGTCAGGGTGGAAGAACTCTGAAAGAATACATGGACGACTTCTATGCCCTGTCCAGGTATGCGCCTGAAGATATTGATACTGATGCAAAGAGGAAGCAAAAGTTCCTCAGTGGGCTTAAGGGAGAACTCAAAATACCCCTGTCTGTGGCCTATGCTCCAAACTATCAGTCTCTACTTGATCAGGCCATCACTCTGGACAACAACATCAAGAAAGAAGAGAACCGAAAAAGGAAGTTCAGTAACAACAAGAACCATGTGGAACCATTCCACAAGAAGCACCACTCATCTGAGAGCAGTGGTCATGGCAACTTCCACAATCATGGGAATCGTTTCAACAAAGGAAACGGTAATCACTTCAGTGGTCATAAGCACAACGGAGGATTCAGGGGAAATAGCTTCAGTGGACATCACAGCGGACACAATGGCCAGCATCGCCACAACACTGAACCCAAGAAGGATCTCTCTAGCATCACTTGCTTCAAGTGCAAGAAGAATGGTCACTATTCCTCCAGCTGCCCGGAGAACAAGACCGTTGAACCTGCCAAGCCCAATCCATTCCAGAAGGGCCAAGTGAACCACCTCAATGTGGAGGAGGTGATGAATGAACCTGATGCAGTAATGGGTATGTTTCCTCTCAACTCATTTACGGCATTAGTATTATTTGATACTGGAGCATCGCATTCATTCATATCAAGGACTTTTGCAAACAAAAATGGGTTCCCTACTACAAACATAGGAAAAACCATTAAAGTAAGTTCCCCTGGTGGTGAGTTGATAGCCAAAGCTGGTTGCAGGGATCTGATTATGGAAATTGGTACACATAAGTTCCCAATACATTTAGTAATTCTAGACTCCCAGGGTTTAGATGTAATCTTGGGCATGGATTGGATGACTACCTATGGAGGAGTCATAGACTGTGTGAACAGAGCAATTACACTTACCACCCCCGAAGGGAGGAGAATTAGATACAAATCCCAACTGGATTTTAATGTTATTAGGCTAAACCATCTTAAGGGGGTTAGCCTAGATGAAGTGCACATAGTGAACGAGTACCCCGATGTGTTCCCGGAGGAGTTACCAGGAATGCCACCTGACAGAGATGTAGAGTTTCTCATTGATCTGCTACCTGGCACAGGGCCAATAGCAAAGAGACCTTACCCTATGTCCACCGATGAGTTGAAAGAACTCAAGAAACAGCTAGCAGAACAGTTAGGAAAAGGATTCATTAGAGAGAGTTCCTCGTCATGGGGAGCCCCAGTTCTGTTTGTTGAGAAGAAAGATAAGAGTCAACGCTTAGTGATGGACTATCGTTCGTTGAACGAAGTGACCATCAAGAACAAATATCCGCTACCCAGAATCAATGATTTGTTTGATCAGTTGGAAGGAGCTAGCGTATTCTCTAAGATCGACCTTAGATCTGGATACTTTCAGCTCAAGATTAGAGAACATGACATTCCCAAGACAGCCTTCGTCACTAGATATGGCTCGTATGAATATACGTTGATGCCCTTTGGTTTAACCAACGCACCGTCATACTTCATGAGCATGATGAATAAAGTATTCATGGAATTTCTAGATAAGTTTGTCGTAGTCTTCATTGACGACATACTGGTCTACTCAAAAAGCAAGGAAGATCATGAAAAGCACCTACGTACAATATTGGAGAAACTCAGAGAGCACAAACTATATGCTAAATTCAACAAATGTGAGTTTTGGCTCAATGAAGTAGGATTCCTTGGACACATTATATCCAAGGAGGGAATTGCAGTCGACCCAGCCAAGGTGACCGCAGTAACTGAATGGGAACCACCCAAGAATGTTGGGGAAATTCGTAGTTTCTTGGGATTGGCCGGATACTACCGGAGATTCATTGAGAACTTTTCAAAGATAGCTAAACCAATGACAGAGTTGTTGAAGAAAGAAAAGAAGTTCGAATGGACTGAAGCTTGTGAAAACAGTTTTCAAGAGTTGAAAGGAAGATTGGTGTCTGCACCTGTTCTGTGCTTACCAGATATAGAAAAGGAATTTCAGGTGTATTGCGACGCTTCTCGTCAAGGTTTAGGAAGCGTGTTGATGCAAGATGGCAGAGTAGCAGCCTATGCCTCTAGACAACTCAAGAAACATGAGCTCAACTATCCAACTCATGACCTTGAGTTAGCTTCAGTAGTTCACGCCTTGAAGATTTGGAGACATTATTTGCTGGGGAAGAGATGCGAAGTATTCACCGACCACAAAAGTTTGAAGTACATCTTTACTCAGAAGGACCTCAACATGAGACAAAGAAGATGGTTAGAACTCATCAAAGATTACGACTTGAGTTTGCAATACCATCCTGGTAAAGCAAACGTAGTAGCTGATGCCCTAAGCCGTAAAGCCTATGTGAACTGCCTATCAACAGAAGTGCTGCCAGAAGATCTGTGTAGGGATTTGAGAGACCTCAGCCTGGAGGTAGTGCCGCAAGGTCACGTAACATCGCTAGTAGTGCAACCAACCCTGATGGACAGAATACGCCAAGCACAGAAAGGAGATAAAGAAATTGAGAAGATCAAAGAAAACATGAGGAAAGACAAAGCTAAAGGCTTTAGCGAAGATGAACAAGGAACTATCTGGTTTGAGAAACGTGTCTGTGTACCTGATGATCCTGATATTAGAAGATTGATATTCCAAGAAGCCCATGAAACCCCATACTCGATTCATCCTGGAAATACCAAGATGTACCTAGACCTGAAAGAAAGATTTTGGTGGAGCAATATGAAGGGAGACATAGCCGAATATACAGCCAAATGTGATGTGTGCAGTAGAGTGAAAGCTGAACATCAAAAACCAGCCGGACTACTTCAACCACTAAAGGTGCCGGATTGGAAATGGGATCAAATTGGTATGGACTTCATCACTGGGTTACCCCGCACGAAGTCGGGATATGACTCAATTTGGGTTATAGTCGATCGTTTGACCAAGGTAGCTCATTTCATACCAGTAAAGACCACTTACACAAGTGCAAAGTTAGCTGATATCTACATGAAAAGGATAGTAAGCCTCCATGGTGTTCCCAAAAGCATCGTGTCTGATAGAGGAACCCAATTTACCTCTCACTTTTGGAAACAACTTCATGAATCACTTGGAACTAGGCTAGAATTCAGCACAGCGTTCCATCCGCAAACAGATGGACAAATAGAGAGAGTAAACCAGGTTTTGGAAGATATGCTGAGAGCATGTGCCCTGGACTATGGGTCTAGTTGGGACGACAACCTGCCTTACGCAGAGTTTTCCTACAACAACAGTTACCAAGCTAGTATTGAGATGGCACCATTTGAAGCCTTGTACGGCAAGAAATGTACTACACCCCTACTATGGAGTGGTGTAGGAGAGCGAAGTTTCTTCGGACCCGATATCATTCAAGAAGCTGAAGAAAAGGTTAAATTGATCAAGGATAGGCTGAAAATCGCCCAATCCCGTCAGAAGAGCTACTCGGATAGCAAGCGTAAAGAAATCATCTATGAAGCTGGAGACAGAGCTTATCTCAGAGTGTCACCCCTTCGTGGTGTTAAGAGATTTGGCATTAAGGGTAAGTTAGCACCTAGATTTATAGGGCCATTCAAAGTCCTATCTCGCAAAGGAGAAGTAGCCTATGAATTGGAACTACCCGAAATTGTTTCGGCCGTACATAACGTGTTCCACGTGAGCCAGCTAAAGAAATGCCATCCAGAGATGTCAGAAACACCGTTGAACGATACAGTACCCCTCGAGGAAGTTCAACTAGAAAGTGACTTGACCTATGAGGAGAAACCCATCAAGATCCTCGAGACAGCAGAAAGAACTACACGCACCAAAACCATCAAGTTCTGCAAAGTACAGTGGAGTCACCACACTGAAGAGGAAGCCACTTGGGAACATGAAGATACCCTTCGAGAAGAACACCCACACCTATTTGCTAGCCTTTCCGAAGCTCGAGGGCGAGCTTCATCTTAAGGGGGTTAGTCTGTCACGACCCAGATTTTTCAAGATTAAAAATTTCATCATGCATTCATGGCATATTGCATTTCAAGGTCTTTTCCAAAGTTTTGAACCTTATCCTTCAAAGAATTTTGTTCAATGCCCCTTTTTCCTCAAATTTTAGATACAAAAGGTTCTCAGAAAGAAAGTATTTTTAAAATGAACTCCATTGTTATGGAGCTATCCTATATTTTCCCTTTAGTAAATTCCTCTTGAAAAACCAAATAGTGGGAAGAGAATAATCTTAACTCCCTAATTATTTGGATTCTATAATTTAAAGTTCTTATTCAAATTTCTCATAAATTATTTCTTCTTCCATCTTATTTACAAAACCTCTGGTTTATAGTTTCTGAACACACCTCCTAAGGACCATAAGTGGTCAGTTTTAAATTTATTCAAATTTGAATAGAAGAACTCTTTCAAAACTCAAAACAGAAATTCAGAAATAAAGAAAAGGAAAGCAGGAGAAATAAATAAATAAAGAAGAGGCCTGAAGCCCAACTGGGCCGACCCCGGGAGACCAGCCGGCCCAACCTACCCCGAACCGACCCAACTCCCCCCCCTCTCTCTCTCTCTCCGACAGCCCGGACCCACCTGTCATCACCCCCGTCATCACTCCCCTCTCTCTCCCTCCCAGTAACGCTCGCCGGCGTTACTCCCCGGCGTTACTGGTGCCATAACTGGCCACCAATGCCTGCCCCTATAAAGCCCCCGCACTCCCCCTCTCGCTCCTCCCTTTCCCCTCTAAAAAGACGCCGCAGGGCTGCTCGAATCGCTCGCCGGAGTCCGCCATTACTGCAGGCTCCTCCGGCTGAATTCGCTGCCGCCGGTGACCTCGAGCGCCCCTTATTCTTCCAGACATCTCCCCTCGACTTGACGCATCCCCCTGACACCTTTTCGTGCCTTGTTCTGCAGCCAATCAAGCTCCCCGGAGCTCACCCGAAGCACATCGTCGCCCGAAGCCGCTCCAGCCGTGCCTACACCTCGCAGCAGGAAGCAATCGTCGACGATGACCAAACAAACGAGATCACCGTCCTCCTCCGTACGTCGTCTGCAGATCCCACGTCGATTTGGACCACCAGAGCCTCGCCGGAGGTCGACCTCTGCACGCCCTCGCCGGATTCCTCGTCGGAACCCTAGCTAGCCCAGTGAGACTTCTCTCCCTCTCTCAGTGACCGTCAGATCTCGATCTAACGATCCTGATAGAATCACTTATCGAACCGGTACTGGATGATCTCGTGCGTCCATATCCACTTAAATCCAACGGCCTCAGTTCCTAATCCGATCGAAATGGTACCAGCGAATACCGTAACGCCACGTGGCCCTATCTGAATCAGAATAGACTTCAAATAGGTTTTTCGAATCAGATTTGATCCAAATCTTTGAAAAATCATAACTTTTAATCTGTAGGTCCAAAAATAACAAATAATATACCGTTGGAATCCTTAGGATGTGTAGAATCCAATTATTCAATAAAACCTGTTATTTTATGGGTTCATTTTGAATCCATTGACAGATCTGAATCAAGCCCTTGGATTCAAAATAAATTCGTAACTTTTGTTCTGTGAGTCCAAATGCTACAAATTTGTAGTCTATGGAATCCTTGGAACATTTAGAACACACCAGAAGCAAAAGTTTTCAAAGTTAAGACGTGCACAAACTTGCTACTATTAAATTTGTTCAAATCACCTTTTTCTTCACCAAGTGTTCTCTAAAAACTATTTTTGAGTGAAACCACTTGCAGTAGCTTCAAGTTACTGTCACCTAACCAGTGGTAGCTCAAGCTTATTTTTGCAGGACAGTACCAACCAGAACTAAATTTTCTAAAGTACTATCCTGATGCATCAAATACTCCTTTTGTTAATACCTTGTTATTTAATTATTAAAATCCTTTCTAACATCACACTTGTTTTCAAAAGCCTCTTGTTCCATCCTTACAACCTTTTCACACACTCGCATAGTGTGTGAAATTAAAATGTCTTTTGCATACATGCACACATGCATACATGTCTATGATTGTCATTAGAAATAGAATATTGATTGCTTGATTGTTTGGATTGAATAGATTGTGAAGAGGAGCAAGGCTACTATTGTGACTGTTGTGAGTGTGCAAGCTGTTACCAAGGCAAGTGACACACATGTCCCTCACCCATTTTACTTATGCATTAGTATATTCACCTCTTGTAGTATGCATGATAGGTGTTTTACTCAACTGTTTTATCAAATGCTTAGATCCTAGTAGTGTGTAGCAATCCCTCAAACCCCACCTGTTAGGATGCTAAATACTTTGAAAGATATTGATGCCATGCTAAGACCACTTGAAAAGTGTTTTGTGAACAAATTAAGAACTTCAACTAAAATGAAACACCTGGGTGGATTGGTTTGATTATGGAGGTGATGTTGAGTGGCGACCTGGGGCTACACTTTGTGTAGTTGCTGCCTGGGCGTACACTTGTGGTTGGCCACCCAGGAACAAAGAGATGGCTATGTCTTCCGTGCTTAGTGTACTTCCAGTGCAGCCTTATGACATTATGGGCTCTGTCTTGACTGATTAGAATGTGGGAGTGCAACTTGTCGGCAAGAAGTGGTGGTAGTCAAATTATAGGTTGGGAGCGGTGCTTGCCAAGTTAGTTGTCCTTTCCTTCTAAAAGGTCTCGTTTCATTTTATGTATGGGCATAAAATGAATCGTAAGGTGAAAGTGCACAACCCTTGCAAGGTGTATAAAACTAATCGATTAGCCGTGTCCTCGATTATGGACAATTGAGTCTCTAGACATGGAATGTACGGAATAATCTCATCACCGATTCTGAATTATTAAAATTTTGTCTAGAAACCCTAGGTCGGAACTAAGGACCATACACTCCGAGGGGTGGTGGTGCCTGAGGTTCCAACTTTGTTGAATTGCGCCCAGTGCTACATAACTTGCAACTATGTGGTATTTGGGGGTTATTTCAACCCTTCAAAATAAAATCTTTGATTTAAATCTTGACTGAAAATAGGACAAAATTGGCTTTATGCAAATCTAGCCCAGAGATCCACCAGCCAAATAGCATGTAGCTAGATCTTTCACAAAAGCCACCAAATTTGTGTCAATTGCCAGTACATCATTGTACTGACCCCCATACTTGGGGCTGCATAATCAAATGTGCAGGTTCTTCCGATGAGGAGTGAAGTGTTAGGATCTCGAGTCTACATACCAACATGACTGCCTGTGGCGCATGCTGAAGATGGAGGCTCGCTACAATTATAATTTCGTTGTGCTTAAGTTGAACTCTGTTTACCCTTGTCGGTCTATGTGACCAAGGAACTTGTAATAATCGTGAGACCTATGTATCTGGATTTGCGTGTAATCTCGATACTATGTGATGAATACTATATTTTGTTCTGTGGTGCTATCATTGATCCAGGGAATAGCACATAACACAGGTGTTCCGCCTTAATCCAAAGGTGGGGCATCACAATTAACCATAATAAGAACATCATTAATCCTTTCCAAAGGTTTCTTCTTAGCAACATCAGCAATAGGAACATCATAATAACTTTTTTCAAGCGGTGGTAAGTCAAGCATGTCATAAATTTTTCTAGGCATCATAGAAATACTAGCACCTAGATCACATAAAGCATGGCAATCAAAACCAGTAACATGCATATCAATGATGGGTTCCCAACCATCTTCTAACTTCTTGGGAATAGAAGCTTTCTGTTGCAACTTTTCATCCCTAATTTTCATGAGAGCATTGGTAATATGCTTAGTAAAAGCAATATTTAAAGAACTAGCATTGGGAGTCAAAGCAAGCTTTTGCAAGAACAAAATTACTTCAGATATATTGCAGCCATCAACATCAAAATCATTAAAGGAAGTAGAGTTATCATCTCCTACACTCCGAAAAATTCCAGCACTCTTTTGAGAAAAAGTTTTAGCAGTTTTAGGCTTTTTAACACAAGGAGTGGGAGTTTTCTCTACACCAATCAAAGTAAGAGGATTGCTAGCATTAGGAACAACATCATTAGAGGTAGTAATAGTACAAACTTTCATATTCCTAGCAATCTCATCCTCTCTTTCCCATCTAGCATGCAATTCTGCTAACAATCTAATATTTTCATCAATTCCATCTTGGATAGCATTAGCAGTAGCAAAAACATTGTTCTCTTTCACATCATTAGGCAACACTTTTAATTTCAGAAGTTCAACATCATGAGCAAGGCTATCAACTTTAGAAGCAAGAATATCAATTTTGCCTAACTTTTCCTCAACAGACTTGTTAAAAGCAGTTTGTTTTACCATGAAGTCTTTGAGCATGACTTCAAGTTCAGAGGGCGCGGCCCTAGTGTTGTTGGAGGAATTACCATAAAAATTACCATAACCATTACCATTGGTAGAAGGATACGGCCTATAATTGTTACTAGCAAAAATGTTCCTATAAGCATTGTTGTTGAAATTATTGTTTCTAATGAAGTTCATATCAACATGCTCTTCTTGAGCAACCAAAGAGGCTAAATGAACATTATTAGGATCAACATGAGTCCTATCATTAGCAAGCATAGCCATAATGGTATCAATCTTATCACTCAAGGAAGAGGTTTCCTCAACAGAATTTACCTTCTTACCTTGTGGAGCTCTCTCGGTGTGCCATTCGGAATAATTTACCATCATGTTGTCGAGTAGCTTTGATGTGGCGCCCAAGGTAAGGGACATAAAAGTGCCTCCAGCAGCTGAATCAAGTAGGTTCCTTGAAGAAAAATTCAGTCCTGCATAAAAAGTTTGGACAATCATCCAAGTAGTCAGTCCATGAGTGGGGCAATTATTTATCATAGATTTCATTCTTTCCCAGGCTTGAGCAACATGTTCATTATCAAATTGACTAAACTTCATAATAATGCTACGCAAAGATATAATTTTAGCAGGAGGATAATATCTACCAATGAAAGCATCCTTACACTTAGTCCATGAATCAATACTATTCTTAGTCAAAGATAGCAACCAATCTTTAGCTTTTCCTCTCAAAGAAAAAGGAAACAACTTGAGCTTAATAATATCACTTTCTACATCCTTATATTTCTACATCTCACATAGCTCAACAAAATTGTTGAGATGAGCTGCAGCATCTTCAGTACTAGCACCAGAAAATTGCTCTTTCATAGCAAGGTTCAATAAAGCAGGCTTAATCTCATAAAAGTTTGCATCAGGAGCAGGTTGCGCAATAGGAGTGCAGATAAAATCACTATTGTTCGTGCTAGTAAAGTCACACAACTTGGTGTTTTCAGGATTAGCCATTTCAGTAAAACTAAAAGTAGACAAGTAAAAACAACTATCACGGATTCTAATTTTTTTGGGTTTTTGATAAAACGATGCAGGTAAAATAAATAAAATAAAGCAAAACAATAAAACAAAGTAAAGGATGTGCGTGCGAAAAACTGCCCTTGCAGAGGTCTTCCACTTCTTCCCCGGCAACGGCGCCAGAAAAGGGGCTTGATGGCTGGCGTGTAGTTGATGATGATGATTATTGCCAGGCAGTTGGGAAACTCCAAGCGAAAAGTATGATGAGCACAGCGGCAAGCTTTTCCCTCAGTTAGAAACCAAGGTTTGTCGATCAGGAGAAGAGCAGACAAACGACTGAAGGTGATGCGGACTGGCTTAATAACACTCCAACAAGGGCGCCGTTAACGACTCTTGTTGACTCGTCTTCAACCAGTAGCAACGTGGAACCTGCACACAACACAATAAAGTACTTTGTTCCCAACTTGCGATGAGATTGTCAATCTCACCGGTTTGCTTGAAACAAAGGGTATGAGCGTATCGAGTAGAAAATAGTAGAAGTATGCGAGTAAAGTAAATAGTGCGAGTAAAGTAAACAGGTGATAGCAATATGATGGAAATAGGACCAGGGTCCACAGTTCACTAGTGGTGTCTCTCCATAAGATAAATAACACATGCTGGGTAAACAAATTACAGTTGGGCAATTGATAGAATAAAGATAAACGTGATATGTCAAGAAGATCACTATGCGATTTACTCTGGGTATTACAACAAAATACATAGACCGCCATCCAACTGCATCTATGACTAATAATCCACTCGTGGGGATATCATCCGAACACCCCATGAGTATTAAGTTGCGAACAACAGATAATTGCATTAAGCAAAGTGTGTAATGTAAACAAAGCATATGCCCTCGAGCATATGAATGTTGTTTTCTCCCTAGTAGCAACAACACATCTACAACCTTAGAGGTTTCTGTCACTCCCCCAGATTAAATAGAGGCATGAACCCACTATCGAGTATAAATACCCCCTCTTGGAGTCACTAGCAACTACTCAACCAAGATAGCTACTAACAACGGAGAGCATGCAAGATCATAAACAACATAGAGATAACATAAGATATAATTCAGTATAGCAACTCAATCATAACACCAATATTCATCGGATCCCAACAAACCAAATATGTAGAATTACATAACGGTGATCTCAATCATGTAGGGCACTCATGAGATCTAAACATGAAGCACATGGTGGAGAGGACAACCATCTAGCTACTGCTATGGACCCATAGTCCAAGGTAGACTACTCACTCATCGCTCCGGAGGCAAGCATGGCGATGAAGAAGACCTCCGGTGGTGATTCCCCTCTCCGGCAGGGTGCTGGGAAGAGCTTCTGGACCCTCCTGATCTTGGGTCGACGACGGCGGTGGATCGCGATGTGTTTCTGGAAAATTGATCGGGGGGTCTTTATAGGCGAAGGGGCATCGTTAGAAGTGGACCGAGGCGGTCTCACATATAGGGGGCGCGGCCAGGGGCTAGGCCGCGCCGCCCTGGTGTGAGGGCCCCTCGTGGCCCCACTCTGTCTCCTCTTCGGTTCTCTGGAAGCTCCGTGAAATATCTGGACGGCTGGCTTTGGTTTCGTCCAATTCCGAGAATATTTCCTGTGTAACTTTTCTAAAACACAAAAACAGCAGAAAACAGGGAACTGGCACTGTGGCGACTTGTTGATAGGTTAGTTCCGGAAAATGCATAAAAGTGCCACGAAGTGTAACGAAACATTGGGCAAATGGTGTAAAAACAAGCATGGAGCATCAAAAATTATGGATACGTTGGAGACGTATAGAGCCAATAGATTGTACTTTCCATGGGATAGTACCAGGAGCCGCAAATTATCCTCTGGGGAAAATAGAACTCGACGTCTGCTTTGGCAGTAGCAGCAACTACCGCAGGGAGAAGTTGGAATTTGAAGTTATGGACTGGCCCTCACAGTACCACGCAATTCTAGGGCGCCCAACATTTGCAAAGTTCATGGCAGTACCTCACTACGCGTACCTAACACTGAAAATTCCAGGGCCCAAAGGAACGATTACAAGGGAGCTTCGAAGTAGCCAACACTTGCGACAAAGAATTCAATAGAATGACGCAAACTTTTGGCATGACAGCAGAATATGAGAGACTGAAAGAAGAAACCGATCATAATGTGCTACCTGACGTTGGACGATCCCTGCCAGATCAGGCTTTCGATACAACTCAGGACTCGAAGAAAATCTAGGTCCACCCTATGGACCCGAACAAGACAACATCGATTGCGGTAAACCTGGATCCCGCATAGGAAAGCGCGTTCGTCGAGTTCCTCTGTGAGCGCTGGGAAATCTTCGCCTGGTGTCCTTCGGACATGCCAGGGGTTCCCAGGGAACTCGTCGAGCATGCATTAAACTTAGATCCTAAAGCAAAGCCAGTCAGGCAACCATTGCGATGATTTGATGAACCCAAAAGGAAAGCGATAGCATCAGAATTCCACAGGCTAGAAAATGCCGGATTTATCAGAGAAATAAAAACTTCGAGTTGGGTATCCAATCCAGTCATCATACCCAAGAAAAACACAGATGTACAAAGAGTGTGTGTCGATTACACATATCTCAATAAGCATTGTCCAAAGGATCCCTTCCCTCTACCCCGCATTGATCAGATAATTGATTCAACAGCGGGATGCGCAAGGCTTTCCTTTCTGGATGCATATTCTGGTTACAACCAGATCAAGTTGAAAAAAGAAGACGAAGAAAAGACAGCTTTCATTACGCCATATGGGGTGTTTTGCTATCAAGTGATGCCTTTCGGCCTAAAAAATGCAGGAGCAACTTATCAACGGATGATGCAAAACTATCTTGGGAGCCAAATAGGACGCATGATCCAAGTCTATATTGATGATGTAGTCATTACAACAAGAAAGGAGGAATCCCTAATCAGCGACTTGGCAGAAACCTTTGACAACCTGAGCAGGTACAAGCTTAAGCTTAACCCGACAAAGTGTTCCTTCGGCGTGTCGGCAGGATAACTTTTAGGGTTCCTGGTGTTAGCATGAGGAATAGAGGCGAACCCAAAGAAGATCCAAGCAATTTTAACAATGGGGAAGCCCACGAAACTACACGACGTACAGAAACTCGCAGGACGCGTCGCGGCACTAAGTCGTTTCGTTGCTCGATTGGGAGAGAAAGCACTCCCTTTCTATGCACTCATGAAGAAGTCAGATGATAAATTTGAGTGGACAGAAGAAGCAGATGCAGCTTTTGCGTAGCTAAAAAAGTGCTTTCCACGCCACCAGTGCTGGTCGCACCAAAAGAAAAAGAGCCACTACTACTTTACATCGTCGCAACTCATCAGGTGGTGAGTACAGTATTGGTAGTCAAAAGAAGTGAAGAGGGAAAAGCCCACGGTGTCCAGAGACCGGTATATTTCATCAGTGAAGTACTTTCTTCAACAAAATAGAGGTATCCGCACTATCAAAAACTCGCATATAGTGTCTTTACAACAGCACGAAAATTGCGATAATACTTTGGAGTGCACCCAATCATAGTGGTGAACAAAGCACCACTATCGAATATATTGAAAAATTCTTCAACAACAGGACGTGTCTCTTTATGGGGAATCGAATTATCTCCCATGGACATCACGTATAAAAACAGAAAGGCGATCAAGTCGCAAATCTTGCCAGATTCCACAGCAGAGTGGTTGGAGTTACAGAGCACAGGACCGCCAGATTTATCAAGTGTATGGATAATGTACTTCGATGGTTCTAAAAGAATTCAAGGTGCAGGCGCAGGAATAGTTTTGATATCACCACAAGGCGACAAACTGAAGTACGTTTTAAGGATAAGTTTTCCGCAGGCCTCTAATAATGAAGCAGAATACGAGGCTTTAGTGCACGGAATGAAGATGGCCAAGGCGTGCGGAGCAACTCGACTAAAAATATTCGGGGACTCGAACCTCGTCGTCCAGCAAGTTATGAACAGATGTGACACAATCAATGATAATATGATGGCTTACAAGAACTTATATCACTATCTCGAAGGAACATTCGATGGGTGCGAAGTCTCGCACGTCAGCAGAAACAACAACGAAGAAGCCGACACTCTAACAAATATCGGGTCATAGTGCCTGCCTGTACCATCTGGAGTCTTCTGGGAAGAAATAGTGGAAAGTTCGATAAAAAGCGTCAAAAGTTCGACTACTGCAGTAAGCTCGGGGGCTGATGCGAAAAATGACGAGAGCACACCAGAACCCGAGGAAGTCATGATGATAGAAGAGGCCTGGATGCAGCCATATCTCGCATACATGATAAATAAGAAGTTACCAGAAGATGTAGTGGAAGCCAAAAGAATAACTCGACGATCGAAAGCATTTGTCATATTGCAGGGAAAATTATACAAAAAGAGCATAACTGGCATTTTGCAGCGTTGCGTAACACCTCAAGAAGGACAAGTAATATTATAAGATATACACGCTGGAGTATGTGGCCATCATGCTAGTAGCAGGGCAATCACGGCAAAAGCGTTTCGAGCAAGATTCTATTGGCTAACAGCCATCGAAGACGCGAAAGATATAGTTCAAAAGTGTGAAGCGTGTCAAATATTTGCATCTTGGCCACACGCGCCAGCAACAGAGTTACAGCCGATACCATTGTCTTGGCCCTTTGCACAATGGGGCCTCGATATGGTAGGAAAGTTGCACAAATCCTGGCCAGGAGAGCATGTCTATATGTTAGTGGCAGTCGACAAATTTACCAAGTGGGTAGAAGCGGCCCCGGTAACAACTCAAGATTCGACGGCAGCGATCAATTTCGTCAAGTCAATAGTTTTTTGCTTCGGAGTACCATACAACATCATCACAGATAACAGGACAAACTTCACTTCAAAGGAATTCAAGAATTATTGCGAAGGTTTGGGAATCAAACTCAAGTTTGCATCCGTAGCACACCCAAAGACAAACGGGCAAGTCGAAAAAGCCAATGGCCTAATATGCAATGGAATAAAAAAGAGGCTTTTAGCACCTCTAGAGAAAGCCAAGAGCGCTTGGGTGGAAGAGTTGCCCTCCGTACTTTGGAGTCTAAGAACTACGCCTAATGCAGCTACTCAAGAAACTTCATTTTTCCTGGTCCACGGCGCAGAAGCCGTGCTTCCAGTTGAGATTATGCATGAAGCTCCAAGAGTAACGACATACGACGAGGTAAACTCAATAGAAGTGTTACAAGACGAGATCGATGCACTGGATGAAGCAAGAGATAAAGCACTGGAAAGGGCCACACAGTATCAACAGAGCCTGCGGAACTACCACAGTAGTCGAGTTCGTCCGCGATCTTTTGTGGTGGGAGATTTAGTCTTACGATTCAAGCAAGATAGCCACAGCAAGTTAGAGTCCCCTTGGGTGGGACCTTACATCGTCACAGAAGTGATACCATGAGGAGCTTATCGACTACAAGACAAGAAGACGGGAAAAGACGAAAGTAACCCGTGGAATGCAGAGCAGCTGATACGTCTCAAACGTATCTATAATTTTTGATGCTCCATGCTTGTTTTTACACCATTTGCCTATTGTTTCGTTACACTTAGTGGCACTTTTATACATTTTCCGGAACTAACCTATTAACAAGTGCCACAGTGCCAGTTTCCTATTTTCTGCTATTTTTGTGTTTCAGAGTGATACACAGGAAATATTCTCGGAATTGGACGAAACCACATCCTGAAGTCTTATTTTACCCGGAAGCTTCCAGAGATCCGAAGAGGAGTAGGAGGTGGGCCACAGGAGCCCCACACACACAGGTGGCGAGGCCAGGCCCCTGGCCGCGCCAGCCATGTGTGAGGAGGCCCTGGCCCTCCTCTGACATCGCCCCTTCGCCTATAAGAAGCCTCGGGACAGAAAACCCTAGTGGATTCGGCAATTTTCCAGAAGCAGTTCCGCAGCTCCGCCGCCGCCACCGACGAATTTCGGGGGACAGAAGTCTCTGTTCCGGCACCCTGCCGGGACGGGGAAGTGCCCCCGGAGCCATCTCCATCGGTCTCCATCGCCGTCTCCGCCGTCTCCATCGACCTCACCGCCATCTCCATCAACCTTGCTGTCTCCTATGATGAGGAGAGAGTAGTTCATCCCCGGGGCTGAGGGCTCTACCGGTAGCTATGTGGTTCACCTCTCTCTCCCATGATGTGATCTTTATGTGATCGTGAGCTTTGTATCATGTTGAACAAGTACATGTTATTATTCAGATATTTTGTGTACTCTAGCAATGTTATTAAAGTAATCTATTCCTCCTGCTATGGTGTAATGGTGACAGTGCGTGCATCATGGTGGTACTTGGTTTAGGCTATGATTGTGATCTCTTGTGGATTATGAGAATAATTATTGCTATGATAGTTTGAGTGATCTATTCCTCCTTTCATGGTGTAATGTTGACAGTGTGTGCACCGTGTTAGTACTTGGTTTAAGTTGCAATGATTTCTATCTTGAATTGTGATCTGATTTGGATATCTCTATGAGTTGTGTTTGTCAAGTACTTGATGAACTTTAAGGGGTGCTTCTGTAGCCACTACACAATGATTAGTGTTATTCAATAGGAGAGTAATTCAGAGTGCCTTAGCAAAGAGAAGTTATTTGTTCAGTCATGTTATATTGTTGGGAGTGTGTCCACTAGTGAAAGTATGATCCCTAGGCCTTGTTTCCAAGCATTGCACATCGTTTACTTGCTATTTTGTTACTTGTTTGCTCGCAGCGATATTTATTTCACATCACGTTTGCTACTTATAATCATCTATACCGCTTGTATTTTACTATCTCTTCGCCGAACTAGTGCACCTATACATCTGACAAGTGTATTGGGTGTGTTGGGGACACAAGAGACTTTCTGTATCGTAATTGCAGGGTTGCTTGAGAGGGATAGCTTTGACCTCTAACCTCCCTGAGTTCGATAAACCTTGGGTGATCCACTTAAGGGAAACTTGCTGCTGTTCTACAAACCTCTGCACTTGGAGGCCCAACAAGTGTCTACAAGAATAGAAGTGCGTAGACATCAAGCTCTTTTCTGGCGCCGTTGCCGGGGAGGTAAGGTAAAAGGTACTCGCATCCTCCTGTGTGAGTGCTCGGAGTTATTTCCTTTAGATTCTGCAATTATATCTTTTTGTTTCTTGTTTTTATTTTCACTAGTTAGGCTTAATGGAAAACAAAGAGTTCTTTAGTCTTTTTCCTGATTTTAGATTTGAAGAGAAAATTGAAAATCCTTTGGAGCTTATTTCGCATAGTAATGTTATTAGTACGAATGCTTTAAACACCGTTGTTGCTAATGCTATAGAAAATTCTAAGCTTGGGGAAGCTGGTTTTGTTGAGTATGATATTTTTAGTCCCCCAGCTTTAGTGGTGAAAGTTTGCTCTGATGATATTTTATCTCCCATATGTGATGTTTCTAATAATGCTCATGCTCCCCATCCTTTTAAAATACCTATGAAGATTGTTGAACGTATTAGGGATAACTGCTATTTAGGAGATGGAACTGTCCATCCTGGTGATCATCTGCTCTTTATACATGAATTATGCGAGTTATTCCAGTGTGCAGGTATTTCGATGAACCAAGTTAAGAAGAAGCTATTTTCTTTATCACTGAAAGGCAGAGCTGAGGAATGGTATCGGCTGCTTGAAGATGGTCCATCTGTTGGCTGGGAGGAAATTGTACCTCTCTTTTATTCTAAATTCTATCCTCCAAGTGAGATTCATAAAGATCGTAATCAGATATATAATTTTTGGCCTCATGAGGGAGAAAGCATTGCCCAAGCGTGGGGAAGATTGAAGTTACTAATGCATAAATGTCCTATTCATGATCTTCCCCATAATATTGTTATTAATAATTTTTATGCAAGGCTTTCAGGATATTACAAGGACTATCTAGATGCATGCTTTGATGGGTCTTTCACAAGCAAGGATGTCGACACCAAGTGGGGTCTGCTTGAGACAATTCAAAACAATATCGAAGGTTGGGATAGCGACAAAGGTAAAGGATCAGGTATGAATTACGAGTTTGATTGCATTAAGTCTTTCGCTGAAACTGCTAATTTTCAAGAGCTTAGTGCTAAATATGGTCTTGATCCTCAAATTATGGTTGATTGCTTTAAAGCCTTTGCTTCCCATATGAATGTTCCTAAAGGAAATGGGGACGTGTATCATGAACCTTTTAAGGATACTTGCATAGAAAGTGATATTGTTATTGATGATTTCAATAAACATGCTCAAACTTCTAAAAGTACTATTTCTTATAAGCATGTTAATTTTTGTGGAATACATAGACCTTGTGAACAGAGTTACAACAAGATTATTGCATCACCCACGCAAATGAAGAAACCAGCATGTGGCTCAAGGATCTAGATGTGCTTGGTGAATGGGTTTGTGAGCTTTATCCTTTTCTTTGTGAATTTTGCGGTGAAAAAGGTCACTTTAATTTTCAATGCCCAATTAATCGAACGAGTACCGCAGATTTGTATTGTGATGATAAGATTACTCTCAATCAGCATGATGAGCTTACTTTGTTTTTGAATTGTGAAGAGATATCTAGAAAGCTTTCTTTGGTTGACATGAATGATGTTGATATTAATAGCACCCTTCTTGGTTGTCATCTCTATTGTGCTAAAGATTGCCTCGCAAATACTTACTTACAAGATCTTATTAAACATGATGATTTGCCAAGCTATGATAGGACTAATAGATGTTTCGATCTTATTAATAGAGAGGAGGAATCCTCCAAAGTTTCTTCTGTTGTTTCTGTCAGCAAGCCAGATTATGTAGAGAAGATGCCTTTTCCTCCTAAAGAATATGTGGAGAAGATGCCCTTCAAGTCTCTCCCTCCTAAAGGAGAGAGTAAAAAGAGTAAGAAGAAGAAGAAGAAGAAGAAGAAGAGGAGTAAAAGGCCAGAGGACACGGTATCTTCCCCTAAGCGTTATGATCCTGCTATAGATTATGATAATTCTGATTGGGATGATGTTCCTATGCCTATTACCTATGTTAGTGATCATGATTGGGAAAAGCACTCTACTTTTGATATTGAAAATCTTTTTGGTACCAATTCTAAGGTTAATAATTGTTGTACCATTAGTGCTATCCATGTTCCTTCTTATGATGATATGTTTGATGAGTATGCCTTGCGACATAGTAGTTCTCTAGCTTGTGATGATGGGTATAATATTTTCAGTTCACCTACTTTTGAGGAGAAAATTAGTTATGATTGCAATATGCCTCCTGTTTTTGATGATTATGGTGATGAGAATAATTATTCTATTGATTCTGCTCCTACTACTATTGTTCATGTGGGGAGTATTAATCCTTTTATGCATGTGGCTCATGATAGGGATGCTTTATGTGATAGTTACATTGTTAATTCTATTCATGATGCTACTGAAAGTTACTTTGAGAGAGGGAAACATGGTTTGATGGATCTCAACAATATTGAGTTTCCCCTCTTTATGTTGCAATTCTTGAAGTTGTACTTGTTTTGCCTTCCTATGCTTTTTGCTTTGCGCTTTCATGACTTGTCTCTTTACAAGACTATTTTTCATAGGAAGTGGTTTAGATTTAAATGTGTTGCACATTTGCTTTTTGATGCTTTCTGTTGCTTTAAGTTCCTATATGGCGCCTTTGCCTCAAGCTTTTATATGGCGCCCACATGAGCATCTTTGCAAATTACTGCGCCTAGCTCAAAGGCATTAAAGAAAAGCACTCTTGGGAGATAACCCAATGTTTTTATTTTTCAGTACTTTTTCTTTTATTTGAGTCTTGGAAGTTATTACTACTATAATAACCGCTCCTTATCTTGTTTATTTCGTTTTTGTGCCAAGAGAAGCCTCTAATTTGAGTGAGGTAAAGATTTGGGGATGTTGCTGTCCTGAAACTGTTTTCGGTGCTGCACCGTAACAATTCGTGAAAATTCTCTGTTTATCTTTTGGACCTGCGATTTCTTGTGCATATTCCCCAGGTTATATCCAAACTTTTCTTAGTTGAACACTTTTTGATTTGAGCAACAGAAAATCCCTCAAAAATTCGACCTTTGTCAGCTGTTCAGTTTTGACAGATTTCTGCCAATATTTGTGTTTGCCACTTTATCGCTTTCTTTTGAGTTCTTTTGATCATGGAACTTTTTGGGGAGTTGCTACAGTAGTATTTGCTATATATGTGGTGGTTTTGTGTTGAAACCTGAAGCTAAAAGAGGTTGAATATATTTTATGCTTACACTAATGTTGCTAATAGAATTGTGTTTAGTTTTGTATGAAGGAAGTTTTCAAGTGTAGGGATTGGAGAATGATGAGATGAGTTGAAGAATGGACAAAAGCTCAAGCTTGGGGATGCCCATGCATCACCCCAAGAAATATCCAAGAAGTACAAGCGTCAAAGCTTGGGGATGCCCCCGAGGCACCCCTTCTTCATCGGCAAAAATCAGGTCACCTTTCAAAACACTATATTTTTATTGCTTCATGCACTATGTGTTTTTCTCGGAGCGTCAGTTGTTTTACTTTTCTTAGTTGGTTAGGTTTGTTTGTTTGCTGCAATAAATGGTTAGATCACATCATGTTTCTTTTGGAGGAGATGAACTCGTTTTCATTTGCTAAGAACACTCAGTTTTTCACTCTTATCGTTCACCGAGTGTTCTTCTTTTTCTGCTACTGCTTTTGGTTTTCGTTTTCACCTTGATTTGCGTTCAGATCTTGTCATATCTTTTCATCAAGGTGTATTTTTGCCTCTGATCTTTATTGGTTTTCATCAAAAGAGGTGTTTATAAAAATTTCAAATGGTGTTGGAAAAGAGAAAAAGCTTTGTGCAAAATAGTGGTACAAGAAGGAGCTTGTGTAGACTGCGGCTTAGGCTTTTTCATGTCATGCTTGATGTCTTTTTGATAGTATGCTTAGTGGTTTTGCTGTAGCATGACTTGTCTCAAATAATTGAGGTTGCTTAATGAGCCTTTGAAAAAATCATGCGTTGTTTTTATGGTATGGAAGCATTATTTTGGTTTTCTCCTTGATGCTTTATTTGGGTTGACTTGGCGCATGCTCACACATGTTAGACTCTTACAAAGTCGCCAATAGCCTTCATGATCATTTAGTTTTTGACTTTTGATGCCATCGTATGCTTCTTTTAATGTCGCTTTGTCGCTTTGCATGATTATGGCCATTATTGCTCTCTTAGTTGGTCGCTCCCAGTCTTTTGCTAGCCCTCGCCTTGTACTGAGTATGAGCTCTACTTGTGCATCCAACTCCTAAAAGCCAAAGTTTTCCAAAGTGTCCACCATACATACCTACTAGCAATTTGCTATTCCAAGTAAATTTGACTTGCTTTTATTTTCTCTTCAAATTAAACTCTTACCAGTGTTATGCGAAACTCGGTTAGTAAAGCTCTCACGAACCGGAAGGCACACTTTACTTTTTCCTGTTCTTAAAATTTTGACATTGTGGTCTTTTATGTTGAGTTGTTATGCTTGCAAGTTGTAAGTTGGATTCTAGCCCAGCCATGCTGTCATGGGGCAAGCTTTCAACATTGCACTTCTTATTTGAGTTGATATCGTGATCTTTTGTTTATGGATGCCCGCTGTGTGAAATGAATTGGGAATCTTGTGAGGATCATGGAGTTTTTATATGTGTTAGGGAAACGCCGGGCCGCCAATCTAAGCCATGCATAATTCATGGTGGAAATTTGCAGCATACCCATGGTGAACATTCGACGACGCATCTCACAATAAAAAGCTAAACAATATAGCAAATAAAAGAGATGTCGAGGTGTTCATTGTCTGCTTGTCCTGTCATTTTGGTGTAGGCTTGTTCCATGTCATCGGGCACGGAGGTACCCCATTGGCGGTTCTCAATGATATGCATATATTTACAATGACAAGAGCCTTGCTTGGGACTCTAAGTAAAGTAGCATGAGGTTTGGGTACTCGTATTAACGGGACACGAGGTTTTCAACTTATGATTTGTCAAGCATATGCATCATAATTGTTCTCGCATTAACTTTAACCATTCAAGATGCTTATGATGGGGGCAATGAGAGCTCAAAGCCGGTAAGTACCATAATTTTTGAAGGTTATAAAACTTGCAATCACTGCTTCCCTCTGCGAAGGGCCTTTCTTTTACTTTTATGTTGAGTCACCACCTTCTTTCTTTATGCACCATTAAGAGAGCATAGTTGTCATTCTTAGTGTGATATGCATTGTCCCAAGGTTCATTGATTGACTCATATTGTTGGTTTCACTTGTTCTTAAATTATTTGTATCTAGTCGCCACTAGTAGAAAATAGGGCTTTCGTTTTTTGCTCCAAACGGCATTTGCACCGGTTGGCTTACGAACCCAGACTAAAGAGGTTCTTTAGCACCGGTTCGAGCTGCCAGAGAGCTAAATTGAGCCCGTGGAGCTCTAGAACCGGTTTGTTAGGAACCATTAGCACCGGTTCGTGGCACGAACCGGTGCTAATGGACACCCTTTTGCACCGGTTCTGGACACGGACCGGTGCTAGAGGCCCTGCCTATAAATACAGCCGCCCACCAGCCTTCTCCTCTGTTTTTTTTCCTTTGGAAGGTGTGAGAGGGGGTGTGCTAGTCTGGTTTTTTCCCCTATGCACAAGAGGTGTTTGATGAAATGCCTAAAAGCATGAACCAACTTAAGCTCACACAAAATAAAGATGATATGAGGTGCCCGAGCGATACTTAGGTCTTCTCCTCGTTCTTTCCTCCTCGATCGAGGTTAGCAACTCTATTCTTTTATTTGTCATTGATACAAATGCATGTTTCGTCATTTTACTATTTATGATGTTCGGTAATAGTATTAGTAAACCTAATTATATGACGCAGATGAACCAACGACAATGGATGTACGGTGACCGACGCACTTCCGAGTTCATTGAAGGTCTTCGTAATTTTGGCGATGTGGCTCGGGCAAATATTCAGAATGGTTTTATGTGTTGTCCATGTGTTGACTGTGGGAACAAGAAGGAGTACTCTTCCTGGAAAATCATTCACGCCCACCTGCTTTGGAAAGGTTTCATGCCTAGCTATAATTGTTGGACCAAGCACGGAGAAAGAGGGGTTATAATGGAAGACAATGAAGAAGAAGAGGATGATGATATGTTCCCTGAATATGGTGATACTGCAATGGGGGAAGCTGAAGCTGAAGGGACAGGAGAAGCTGAAGATGTAGTGGCATCAGATGAGCCTGATGATGATCTTCGTCGGGCCATCGTAGATGCACACAGAGAAGCAGAAAGTGTGAATGAGAAGCGGAAGTTAAAAGGTATGTTAGAGGATCACAAAAAGAAGTTGTACCCAGACTGTGAAGATGGGAACACAAAGCTCGGTACCACACTGGAGTTGCTGCAATGGAAGGCAGAGACTGGTTTATCTGATAAGGGATTTGAGAAATTACTGAAAATAATGAAGAAGAAGCTTCCAAAGGATAATGAATTGCCTGATAGTACGTACGAAGCAAAGAAGGTTCTCTGCCCTCTAGGATTAGAGGTTCAGAAGATTCATGCATGCATTAATGACTGCATCCTCTACCGCGGTGAGGAGTACGAGAATTTGGAAGCATGCCCGGTATGCACTGCACTGCGATATAAGATCAGACGAGATGACCCTGGTGATGTTGATGGCGAGCCCCCCAGAAAGAGGGTTCCTGCCAAGGTCATGTGGTATGCTCCTATAATACCACGGTTGAAACGTCTGTTTAGAAACAAAGAGCATGCCAGGTTGTTACGATGGCACAAAGAAGACCGTAAGAAAGACGCGATGTTGAGACACCCCGCTGATGGGTCGCAGTGGAGAAAAATTGAGAGAGACTACCCAGACTTTGCAGGCGACGCAAGGAACTTAAGGTTTGGTCTGAGTACAGATGGCATGAATCCTTTTGGGGAGCAGAGCTGCAGTCATAGCACCTGGCCTGTAACTCTATGTATCTATAACCTTCCTCCTTGGTTGTGCATGAAGCGGAAGTTCATTATGATGCCAGTGCTCATCCAAGGTCCGAAGCAACCCGGCAATGACATTGATGTGTATCTAAGACCATTAGTTGATGAACTCTTACAGTTATGGACCAAACCAGGTGTACGTGCATGGGATGAGCACAAACAGGAGCCGTTTGACCTACGAGCGTTGCTTTTCGTAACCATCAATGATTGGCCTGCTCTTAGTAACCTTTCAGGACAAACAAACAAGGGATACAATGCATGCACGCACTGTTTAGATAAGACTGACGCTATATATTTGGAAAAATGCAAGAAGATTGTGTACTTGGGGCATCGTCGATTTCTTACGACCACGCATTCCGTAAGAAAGAAAGGCAAGCATTTTAGAGGTGTGGCAGATCACCGGCAAAAGCCTGATCTCCGTACTGGTGATGATTTATTTGATATGGTCAGGGACCTAGAAGTAATCTTTGGAAAGGGTCCTGGCGGTCAATCTGTTCCAAATGACGTCGCTACCGGACACGCACCCATGTGGAAGAAGAAATCTATATTTTGGGAGCTTGAGTATTGGAAACACCTAGAGGTTCGCTCTTCAATCGACGTGATGCACGTTACGAAGAATGTTTGCGTGAACCTGCTAGGCTTTCTGGGCGTGTATGGAAAAACAAAAGATACATCAGAAGCACGGGAGGATCAACAACGTATGAAAGACCCAAACAACATGCATCCACAGAGCAAGACGGATAAAGGGCGTCACTTAAGTCCTGCCAGCTACGCTCTTACAAAAGCAGAGAAGGAAATCTTTTTTGATGTCCTTTCAAGTATTAAAGTGCCGTCTGGCTTCTCGTCAAATATAAAGGGAATAATAAATATGACAGAGAAAAAATTCCAAAACCTGAAGTCTCATGACTGTCACGTGATTATGACGCAGTTGCTTCCAGTTGCATTAAGGGGGCTTCTACCGGAAAATGTCCGCGTACCCATTGTTAAGCTATGTGCATTCCTCAATGCAATATCTCAGAAGGTAATCAATCCAGATATGCTACCAAGGTTACAGAAGGATGTGGCCCAATGTCTTGTTAGTTTTGAGTTGGTGTTCCCGCCATCCTTCTTTAATATTATGACGCATCTCCTGGTTCACCTTGTCGAAGAGATTGCCATTCTCGGTTCTGTATTTCTACACAACATGTTCCCCTTCGAGAGATTTATGGGAGTCTTAAAGAAATATGTTCATAACCGTGCTAGGCCAGAAGGAAGCATCTCCAAGGGCTACGGAACAGAGGAGGTCATTGAGTTCTGTGTTGACTTTATCCCTAATATTAAGTCGATTGGTGTTCCTGAATCGCGGCATGAAGGGAGACTACGTGGAAAAGGCACGCTAGGAAAGAAATCAATGTATTGTATGGACGGGATTTCTTTCACTCAAGCACACTACACAGTTCTACAAAGTTCCGCCTTGGTGGCCCCGTATATCATTGAACACAAGAATATTGTACGCTCCCAACACCCGGCTCAGTCTGACTCCTGGATTACACATAAACATATGGCGACTTTCGGCGGTTGGTTCCGGACACATCTCATAAATGACAACATTGTTGGAGATCAGCTATACTTGTTGGCCGGGTCACCATCTTCGACTATATTGACTTTCCAAGGGTACGAGATCAATGGGAACACATTCTACACGATCGCCCAAGATAAAAAGAGCAGCAACCAAAACAGTGGTGTCCGCATTGATGCAACAAACAACAACGAGCAAAAGGACACCTATTATGGTTACATAGAGGAGATATGGGAACTTGACTATGGACCTTCTTTTAAAGTCCCTTTGTTTCGGTGCAAATGGGTCAAGCTAGATGGAGTAGGGGTAAAGGTTGACCAGCTGTATGGAATGACAACAGTGGATCTCAACAATCTTGGTTACAGAGACGAACCATTTGTCCTAGCCAATGATGTGGCTCAAGTTTTCTATGTGAAAGACATGTCCTCCAAACCAAAAAAAAAAGAAAAGATAAGACAATGAATACATCATACGACGAGCCAAAGCGTCACATAGTTCTTTCAGGGAAAACAAACATCGTGGGAGTTGAGGATAAGACAGACATGTCAGAAGATTATAATAAGTTTGATGAAATTCCGCCCTTCAGAGTGAATATTGACCCAATCATCGCGTTAAATGGTGAACATACTCCATGGTTACGACCGAAGCGATCCTAATCAAGGGAGATACGCGAAGGGAGGTTCATGGCCTCCAAGACAAAAAATCAGAAGAAAGGGAAACACAAGAAGAAAACTCAGAAGACTAGATAGGGATCATAACTTGTGTATCTCAATATGGAAATCTCTTTCCCATTTATTTTTTGTGTAATGATGTTATTGTATGAGGGAAATTTTTTCGAGGCGGAGCTTCCAAAGATATCGTAGGGCGTGAGCACCAACGATATCTGTGAGAAGCTCCGCCACGGGAGATTTCCCAATAATTTACCCAACATTCTTAGAGGAGATGGAGTCTTTCACTCTCCCTACCTCCGACAGGGGCATCGTGCGTCCACCCACGCGTCCTTATCTCATCGAGCAGTGCATCCACCCATGCGTCCTTATCCTGCCGATATCTTTAGTCTCGGTTGCACCCACCAACCGGGACTAAAGGTTTCCCACACGTCCTTATCCCACCGACAGTTTTGTTAGATGACACAAAAACCACCTTTTAGTCCCGGTTGTACCCACCAGCCGGGACTAAAGGTTAGATGGTTCCCCGCGCCACTGTATTCCTGCCTATTTTCTTCCCGCGCTTTCGACCACTTCCCGCCTCCGTCTTCCCGCCATTTTTCACTATATATATGTAGGCTTGGCCTCCATTTACATATCACATCTAGACTCATATCTGCAAACCTCATCACTCTCTTCCATGGCTTCCATCGTATCTCTAACCCTCCAGGAGGCGGAGGCGCTTTGCGCCTCAAACTACCCCTGCCCGCCGGGCTACCGCGTCCCCACCGGCTGGATGCTGAGCGTCGGAGGCGTACCGGTCCCTCCTGTCCCTGTAGGTGTGGCGCGCCAGATGGCCATCACGAACCACTACTACTTCGAGCTCACACCAGAGCAGCGAAGGAATCCTCAGTGGCATCCCGACTACAGCCCGACTTGGGATGCCTTCTTCATCAATCGGCGTGAGAGTGCGCTTGCCAGGCACGAGGAGGACGGCTCACCTCGTTCAAACTTCAGCGCGGCCGGACTCTCCAGAGCGTCATGGCCTACCGTGGCGCCCGCCTGCGCTACCCTCACTCTCAGCCCACGCGTGCTCACCAGTCGAGGTTCGACTACCGCGACCCCGATGCCAGCGACGATGACACCGGCGACTACGACGACTACAGTGGCGATGTTTATAGGGCTAGGCACGACTATGACTGAATCATCCAACATTCGAAAACAAGCTCGGCCGATTGTGACTTAATCTGGCCATGTATCTTAATTTTCAGTTGAGATATGTACTTCTTTTCCTGTTCAATCGTTTTCCCGCCCTTTTTCTTTCCGCCCTTTTCTTCCCGCCCTTTTCCTCTCATGGAAATATAACTAATTAAAAGAAAAATAAAATCAAATATAACTAATCAAAAAAAAAAAAATCCAATATAACTAATCAAAAGAAAAAAGAAAATCAAATATAACTAATCAAAAGAAAAAAGAAAATCAAATATAACTAATTAAAAAAAAGAAAATCAAATATAACTAATCAAAAGAAAAAAGAAAATCAAATATAACTAATTAAAAAAAAGAAAATCAAATATAACTAATCAAAAGAAAAAAGAAAATCAAATATATCTAATCAAAAGAAAAAAGAAAATTAAATTTAACTAATTAAAAGAAAAAGAAAATCAAATATAACTAATCAAAAGAAAAAAGAAAATCAAATATAACTAATCAAAAGAAAAAAGAAAATCAAATATAACTAATCAAAAAAAAGAAAATCAAATATAACTAATCAAAAGAAAAAAGAAAATCAAATATAACTAATCAAAAGAAAAAAGAAAATCAAATATAACTAATCAAAAGAAAAAAGAAAATCAAATATAACTAATTAAAAGAAAAAGAAAATCAAATATAACTAATCAAAAGAAAAAAGAAAATCAAATATAACTAATCAAAAGAAAAAAGAAAATCAAATATATCTAATCAAAAGAAAAAAGAAAATTAAATTTAACTAATTAAAAGAAAAAGAAAATCAAATATAACTAATCAAAAGAAAAAAGAAAATCAAATATAACTAATTAAAAGAAAAAGAAAATCAAATATAACTAATCAAAAGAAAAAAGAAAATCAAATATAACTAATCAAAAGAAAAAAGAAAATCAAATATAACTAATTAAAAGAATTTGGCGGGAACAACTGAAAATTTTAAAACACCCTTTAGCACCGGTTCGTGGCTCAAACCGGTGCTAAAGGGGGTGGCGGTGCAGTTCCCTGAAAGCAACCTTTAGCACCGGTTCAAGCCACCAACCGGTGCTAAAGGTCTGACCTTTAGCACCGGTTGGTGGCTTGAACCGGTGCTAAAGGTCCTTTAGCACCGGTTCAAGCCACGAACCGGTGCTAAAGGGGCCTTTCTTTATAACTCCCTTCTTCTTCCTCTCCCGCATGGCAAAACGCCTAAGTCCCGCGCGAGGAGCTCTCTTGGACGCCGTTACGCTGCCGGATTTTTGCGTCCCACTCGTCGCCGCCGACGCTGCGCCGCGCCCGCTCGCCTCCGCCGCCGACGCTGCGCCGCGCCCGCTCGCCTCCGCCGCCGACGCTGCGCCGCGCCCGCTCGCCCCTGCCTGCACCGACGCGCCCGGCCGCGCCCGCCACCGACGACGCGCCCCGCGCCCGCCACCGACGCGCCCGCGCCCGCTCGCCCCCGCGCCGCTCGCCACCGACGACGCCGGACCCGCGCCGCCGACGACGACGCTCGCCCCCACGCCGCACTGCACGTACCCGCGCCGCCCGCCGCTCGCCTGCAAGGTTCGAGCACCTTTTTTTTAGTTATTCTAGGTTTTTTTTACTTTAATTATTTTAGTTATTTTAGATTTTTGTTATTTTTGTTTTTTTTTAGTTTTTTAGTTTTTTAGTTATGTTTTTTTAGTTATTTAGTTAGCTATTTTTTTAGTTAGTTAGTTATTTAGTTAGCTATTTTTTTAATTATTTAGTTATTTAGTTATTTAGTTAATTAGTTAGTTAGTTAGCTATTTTTTTAGTTTTTTAGTTATTTAGTTAGCTATTTTTTTAGTTTTTTAGTTATTTAGTTATGCACGACACACCGCACTAGACTTCGCAACGAGATCCATCGAGCTTAATACAACGAGATTCATCGAGCTTAATTCCTGTATGCATCTGCATGTGTAAGACAGATCGAAGTAGCCCCCGCGAGAGAAAAAATTTTACACCGAGTGTCATCTAGGGAATGCAAAAAAATTGAGTGTCATATAAGGAATCATAATTTACAAGTAGTGTCATATAAGGAATTTTCTCTAGTTCATTATAGGGTATTTAATTAATTATTTAGTTATTTAGGGTTTGCACGAGATTTTTACTCACAACACTACAAATATTGATTTTGCATGCATCAAACTCGTGAACATTTTTTAGGTCTTACATTTTTTTAGGTTATAAAATGGGGGCGTTGGCCGGGCGCCGGCGTGGTGGGGAGGGAAGACCTAATCTTCCCCCACCGCTCGGGCGCTCGGCCAACGCCCCCTTTTTTTTTGGTCTCCGTATCATTATAATAATTTGTAATAATTCTTTGCAGAAACTATGGATCTCGGAAGAGACGACTTCCAGGAAAATATTATCGAGGACATCATCCGCGATAATAACGACGATGTCACCTCGGTGTTTCTAAATGACTCCGGTGAGGGAGACGAACGAAATCGTAGAGATGGTGCCGGAGAGGATGGAGGCACCGGTGAAGTAGAAGGTGCCAGAGAGGGAGAAGGTGCCGGAGTGGATGGAGGCACCGATGAAGGAGAAGGTGCCGGAGAGGGAGAAGGTGCCGGAGATGAGGGAGAAGGCGCCGGCGAGGTAGATGTGTATTAATAATAAATTAGGCATTTGTTGTATAGTTGGATTATTTGATTTGTGTATATACATATATTAACGCTCCTTCTTCTTTTAGCCCTCTGGATCGAGCCACTCTTCTGTAAATAGAAGAGGTCCGGCCAGAAGGTTGGAAGAACATGAAAGGTACCGAATAGAAGAAATCGGTGAAGATGGCGAACCGATTGCTCCCGCGGCTCACGCAAGTAAATTTATAAGACAATGCGGAGTTCTTGTTAGGGACAACATTCCGATCACCCTTCGAGAATGGAAGAAGACAAAGATGGAACCAGCTAAATATGTCCGCAACAGATTGAAGAATATTCTTTGGAAGAAGCTCATGGTTAATTTTACCCTACCAGAGGCGCCACAGGTGGATCGAACTGAGGTGGATCCAAGTCAGGAGGATTCAAATGAGGAGGATTCAGATGACGATGATCGTCATCTGAATATCATAGAGCGGAAAGTCAAGAAGTGGACTCTTTCGAGGATGGCAATACAATTCAACAACTGGAAGAAAAGATTGTACAAGGATTTTGTCGACCAAAAAAAAGACTCCGGTGTTCACTGGACAATATGAAAAGATAAAAGATCACTAGGACGCATTCGTGGAGTACAAGACTTCAGAGGCAGCTAAGCGAAGGTCAGAAATAAATAAGAAAAATGCTGCTAAAAAGAAGTATCACCATACTATGGGGCAAGGAGGCTACAAGACTGGCAAGCCTAAGTGGAAGAAGATGGAGGACGATCTAATTGCGAAAGGGATCATTCCGGAGACATTGAAATGGAATGATCGGTCAAGGGATTGGTTTTACGGGCATGGAGGGAAGTTGGACTCGGAAGGGAAGTGTGTATACACAAAAAAGCATGACGAAGACCCTCTTCCCATTGATGCCCTTAGAAGCGCATCAAATGATGTTGAAGAGGGAAGGTTCCATCCCGATAGAGAGAAGGACGAGCTCACGCGTGCCCTTGGGAATGATGAACACCCAGGACGAACACGAACCACTTCGGGCTCCAAACCGTGGAAAGTCGGGTTTCCTGTGGAAATGAAGAAATTTCCCGATAGAAGCCGTCAGAGAAGAAAGGAAAGGGAAGCAGACCGCATGTCTCAGATAGAACAAGAGCTGAAGCGGCAATCAGACTTGTTAAATCGGATAAGCCAGCAAGGAACCGCCGCATCTCAGCCACAGATAGAAGCCGGATATGATGCTACCGGCCCACCATCTCAGCGGAAAAGCAGCGTGGCTTCCACGGACCTCCCAGCGGATGATGATGAACCGGCGATCCGCTACCCAGTGGATGATATCACGGAGTCGACATCTTGCGAGCTACATGTGAAGGTCGTGAACATAACCATGAAAGTGGCGGTCGGCTATGCCTTACCCATTGGACCTGATTCAACCTATCATTGCCGTCCGATTCCACCTGGCTATGCTGTTGCCGGGGTGGATGAAGTTATGGGCGGATTTGAGCAGCTGAAGCTTGACCACCCTGCGGGTGAAGGGGATTTGTACGAGCTGGGAGAAGCCAAGAAGACCACAGTTCTATGGCTAAAGGAATTAATCGTGCTTCCAAATTGGACGCCAAGGTGTCCAGCACGTCACCCTTCTCCCCCGCCACATCAGCCTTCTCCGCCATCTCCGCGTCAGCCTTCTCCGCCATCTCCGCGTCAGCCTTCTCCAGCATACCAGCCTTCGCCAGCTAGTGAGCCGTCTCCGCCACCTCCACCCATTGAGGCTCAGAGCCAAAGGCAGAAGCGTACCATCGCCGCTCCCAAGAGTAACCGATCACCGATCCGTCGACAGGAGCCCCTTCCAAGAGTACCTAAGGTTCCTCCAAAGAGACCTTACGACTATACTCCGGAGGAAACCGCGGCGAAGGTACAAGAGAAATCAAAGAACTTCCTTGAAAATTTGAAGAGAAAGAAGACCGAGCAGTCCACCGAGCAGCCTCCTCTAGATCCAAAAGTGTTAAAAATGTTGAAGAACCTTCACCAACCCGAGCCAAGGCTTGCGTCAGATTATGACTGCACTATTCTCAAGTCAGATGCAGCAAAGCGGTCGAAAGGTAAATCAGTTCCTCAGCTCGGAGAACAGATGAACTCTTGCCCCCCGCTCCAAGTGTTTCCCGATGTCCAGTATGATCCAGAGATCATAGCACTGTACAAAGAGGAGGCCAAAGCTGCAGGTATGTCTGTTGCTCAATACTTAAGCAGGTGTGATTTCCCCACGGCTGAAGTAGTAGCATACAAATACCGGTATGGCAGCCCTCTCGTCAGACCCGAGGAGATTCCTAATCTACCAACAAGAATGCGAAAATTGCATAACTGGTACTTGGAAGCCTCACAGCGTGGGCAGAATTGGATCGTAATAGGAATTAATGATGAGCATTACTTTCGTGGAAACGACGACATAAACATCGAAGTTGCTGAATTATTTCAGTTATACAATCATGACGCCCTCGACAAATCGATGATCAGTGCCTATTGTTTGTAAGTATTATTTTTCCTTGTAACTATAAGTCTTTATCTCATCTCGTTTATTGCATGCATAATTTTACTCACTATATTATGCAGATTGAAGAAACTCGAATGCAAAAGAGGACAAATCTATGATATTGGGTTCATTGACCCATATACCGTGAACGAGGTAACTCTCCATAACCATATCAAGGACACGGAGGATAACTTGGTACGGGCGTTAAGGAAACAAGAAACCATGACGAAAATACTATTTCCTTACAATTTCAAGTGAGTGTGTTAACTGTCTTATACACACATTACTATATATTTTGTTGGTTACTCGATGTTAAGTGTGTGTTATGTGTGTGCGCAGCTATCATTTTATTCTGCTAGTTATTGAACTTGATAGAGGACGAGTACTAGTCATGGACTCGAAAAAAAAATCCCTTGAGACATTCGGGGACATGATTGATACACTCCAGCGGTAATTTTAATCATTATGCATGGCACTATATCAGCTACTTTCGTTCATTTCCCGATATCAAGTAATTACTAACTTCTTTATTCATTTTCTTTGCCGGGCAGTGCTTGGAAACGGTTCACGGCTAAGGCACCGGGTCCCTGGAGAAATGAGCTTGAATTTAAACAAGTACCGGTAAGTACTACTAGCTAGGTCCGCGCATCTCTTTGGTTCTAGTTTCAATACCATTATCATCCTTGATTATTATTTTGATTGAACTCTATTCTCGTAAAGTGCTTGAAGCAAGAAGACGGGAATAATTTATGTGGATTCTATGTCTGCGAGTTCATGCGAGAGACTTGTCGTGAGAAGAGAAGACTAGAACAACTAGATGTACGTAAACAATATTCACAATTTTATTTTATTACCATCATTTATGTTGAGTTTCTTCATTCATATATATTGATCCCCTTCTTTACATTAGATCGAACTGAAGCGGGATCGTCTTCTAGCAACTGAGCGTATACGAGCAATTCAAGAGGAACTGGCGGGATTCCTACTTGATGAGGTCATAGCACCAACCGGTGAATACCATCGGCATTACGATTTTGGAAAATCGTAGCTGAAATTATATTGTATATATTCATGAACGTGTACAATGTTCCATTATGTAATATGTTCGACCAAACACGATAAAAGATAACACATACTAGCTTTGATCTCTATATGTATGATGATATTGTGTACTATATATGATGGTTTCTTTTATATGTGCATCAACATTTTTCAAATACCCAAAAAAACCGTATTTCAAAAGGCTAGGGATTAGGGTTTTAGCCAAACACTGCAGGGGCTGCCACGTCGCCATCCTCTAGCACCGGTTCATATTACAAACCGGTGCTAAAGGTCCTCCGACGGGGGCGCGTGTGGGAGGCCACGTGGTGGACCTTTAGCACCGGTTCGTAACGCAACCGGTGCTAAAGGTTAAGGCTTTTAGTCCCGGATGCGTTGCACCGGTTCCAAAACCGGTGCAAAAGGCAGTTACAAACCGGTGCAAATTCCCCGATTTCCACTAGTGCGCCCTCTTAAACTTTGAGGTGTCCTATGCATTTATGTTTTGCTCTCTTTGAAGGACAAGCTGAAAACCATTTGTATGTTTTTCCTTATGATTTGAACACACATTTGACTTTCATTGTTTCATTATCATGATCTTTTGTTTGTGTTCGTTTACATGTTTACAACATGGTTGCTAAGTTCTTATTGTCATGATTATATCTTTCATGCCCATGTTTTAAGTTCTATTGATCCCAGCTCACCAATGCTTACATTTATGATCAAGATTGTGTAGGTGCATGTCACCTCAAAAATTATTCTTTGTTATCACTTACCTACTCGAGGACGAGCAGGAGTTAAGCTTGGGGATGCTTGATACGTCTCAAACGTATCTATAATTTTTGATGCTCCATGCTTGTTTTTACACCATTTGCCTATTGTTTCGTTACACTTAGTGGCACTTTTATACATTTTCCGGAACTAACCTATTCACAAGTGCCACAGTGCCAGTTTCCTATTTTCTGCTGTTTTTGTGTTTCGGAGTGATACACAGGAAATATTCTCGGAATTGGACGAAACCACATCCTGAAGTCTTATTTTACCCGGAAGCTTCCAGAGATCCAAAGAGGAGTAGGAGGTGGGCCACAGGGGCCCCACACACACAGGTGGCACGGCCAGGCCCCTGGCCGCGCCAGCCATGTGTGAGGAGGCCCTGGCCCTCCTCTGACATCGCCCCTTCGCCTATAAGAAGCCTCAGGACGGAAAACCCTAGTGGATTCGGCAATTTTCCAAAAGCAGTTCCGCAGCTCCGCCGCCGCCACCAACGAATTTCGGGGGACAGAAGTCTCTGTTCCGGCACCCTGCCGGGACGGGGAAGTGCCCCCGGAGCCATCTCCATCGGTCTCCATCGCCGTCTCCGCCGTCTCCATCGACCTCACCGCCATCTCCATCAACCTTGCTGTCTCCTATGATGAGGAGGGAGTAGTTCATCCCCGGGGCTGAGGGCTCTACCGGTAGCTATGTGGTTCACCTCTCTCTCCCATGATGTGATCTTTATGTGATCGTGAGCTTTGTATCATGTTGAACAAGTACATGTTATTATTCAGATATTTTGTGTACTCTAGCAATGTTATTAAAGTAATCTATTCCTCCTGCTATGGTGTAACGGTGACAGTGCGTGCATCATGGTGGTACTTGGTTTAGGCTATGATTGTGATCTCTTGTGGATTATGAGAATAATTATTGCTATGATAGTTTGAGTGATCTATTCCTCCTTTCATGGTGTAATGTTGACAGTGTGTGCACCGTGTTAGTACTTGGTTTAAGTTGCAATGATTTCTATCTTGAATTGTGATCTGATTTGGATATCTCTATGAGTGGTGTTTGTCAAGTACTTGATGAACTTTAAGGGGTGCTTCTGTAGCCACTACACAATGATTAGTGTTATTCAATAGGAGAGTAATTCAGAGTGCCTTAGCAAAGAGAAGGTATTTGTTCAGTCATGTTATATTGTTGGGAGTGTGTCCACTAGTGAAAGTATGATCCCTAGGCCTTGTTTCCAAGCATTGCACATCGTTTACTTGCTATTTTGTTACTTGTTTGCTCGCAACGATATTTATTTCACATCACGTTTGCTACTTATAATCATTTATACCGCTTGTATTTTACTATCTCTTCGCTGAACTAGTGCACCTATACATCTGACAAGTGTATTGGGTGTGTTGGGGACACAAGAGACTTTCTGTATCGTAATTGCAGGGTTGCTTGAGAGGGATAGCTTTGACCTCTAACCTCCCTGAGTTCGATAAACCTTGGGTGATCCACTTAAGGGAAACTTGCTGCTGTTCTACAAACCTCTGCACTTGGAGGCCCAACAAGTGTCTACAAGAATAGAAGTGCGTAGACATCAGCAGCTATGGCGTTTCTACGCATAGAAGAAATTTAGTGACATCAGTAACTTCGAGTTGACCCTCTGAACCCAGAACACGCGGCCACAGGTCGGGTTCCTTGGGTTAACTTGACAAATTGTACAAATATTTTACTTTTCCACTCGGGGGCTCCATCCCTCGGGTCGTACGAAAGAAAGATCAATACAATATGGAGATCTTTAAAAGACATAATACTAGGTTGTGAAAACAACCCGATATTCTTGAAACGATATAATTGGTTCAAAGGAACCCGATAATATATATATATCATACCTCGGAACGACAATCTGTTCCCATGGTCTATTCAAACACAAAGCATAAGCTCAAATACGATTATTCATTAAAGCTAGCACGACAACAAGGCAATTCGAAAAGGAGATTACATAAGAAGATTCTAGTGGAAGTGTACTTCAGCCTCGTACTCCTTCTGGCATTGAGTACAGTTGAAGATCTTCACATCAAACTTCGACGTGCCAATATGAAAGTCGAAGGTCATGAAGAAACCTCGCTGGATGTCGTGATCATCCACAAACTGTGACCAGCCGCCCTTGAAGTACTGTTCGCCAGCGCCGTCATACCAGACTTCCACCTCGTAGGGAGTTCCTCCCCCAGAATGTTCACGAAGAATTGCTTCACGCAACTCCCGCCCATCCATGAACTTGGTGAACTTTAGCGGCAGGCGTTGAATTTCACGGCACTGCGCGCCGGCAATACAGAAAAATGAGTATATCCTCGGCTGAGGAGGAGAGGTGTTACCAGGAGGTGCGCTTGGACCTGGGATAGCGCAAGGCACCTTTGGTTTATTCTTACTCCCGACCGGGCGGCCGGGACGCCGCTTCACCGGAATGGACGATGAAGATCCTACAACATCTGGTGCTGTCTTGTTTTTGCTGCCACGAGGGCGGCCGCAACCCCGCGGCGCCGTCAGGGAGCCGAGGTTCAGATGGGACCCATCTGCATCAGTCATGGAGACAAGTGGGCAGAAAAAAACCCTAGATGAAGAAGAAGATGATGCGGCAGAGGAGGAATCTGTTTAGGGTTTTTACCCTCGCCAAGAGTGCTTTATTTATAAGCACATAGTAACAGGCCTCCATGAAAACAAGGCCCATAGAATATTTACAAAGGAGTTAAATTCTGCACATAGCAGATGATAATAAAAAAGAATATATCAAAGAAAGTACGGGAAACCTCGCCTTGGACTCGGGGGCTTACAACAAGAAGAAGAAGGAATAGAGGAAGTCAATTTGAGCCTATGATTGACTACAAGTATCCAACCATAGCCTCGGGGGCTACTCCCATCGGGAGCACTGAGCGCGCACCCGATAGAAAATAAAGAAACAGCAATAAAGATGAAGAAGCTACGGTTAAGGAATTGATGGATACGGTACGAGCCGCTCGACATTTCGACAACCATGAAACTTCGACTACATAGTCGACGAAATATAGAGCGACTATTCCCACCGGAAGCTACTCGTGAGAAGTTAATGTAATTCAAAATTCTTTGGATATTCCATCAGTCAAACGAGACTGCGATATGCGATTCTCGAGTTACGTTATCGCAACGAAACTCGAATGCCGTGATTTATCACGAAGGTAAGACCCCGGGATCCGTCCTGTGTGGCCTGGTATACGCACATGGATGCGCTCTGCTGGTATGTATCCATGTCTACGACGCAAAGAAAATTCTGGTGGACACACTGGGTACCCTGAGAACCACTGGGACTCATTCTTTGTAAGTCCTAAATGCGGCAAAAGAATGGGTTTGACCGGTATCCCGAATTCAAGTCCAAGGGGATTGAATTTGAAGTAGGTGGCAAGTATCTGTTCTGGCAGTTAACTGACCTCTTGATCCGTCAGAGTTGTTAGGCTTGTTCATCAAAACCCCTTGCAAGATATTATCATGAAAATAAGTCGAAAGACCAAGTCAAAGATTTGAAGATATGAAGAAAGCGAAGAACTGATCAAGTCAAAGATTTAAAGATTAGAGATTCAACCCGAATCTGCAATTCTGGTAGAATCTCAGGGGCTACTGACAAGGGTATACCTAATAGATCTCGCTAGTTGAGTACCCCTGAGGCCCGTTAAGCTAGGCCCAATTGTAATGATAGCCAAAATACGAGTACTCACCGTATGTCGATGTTGTAATCTGTATCGGACCCTACCTGATCCTCGAGACCTGGCCACCTATATATAGGGGCCAGGAGGGGACGGTGTAGGCCAGATTGAAGGCAAGCAAGGTTCAACACCCGAGTTTACTTTCGATATACACCTGTTTCGACTAACTTTACCTTTGAGTTCATCCGACGCCCTATCACCCCGGTCCTAAGTCCTTCATTTAGGACATTTGTCGAGTTAACCCCTTGTCACTTACCTTGGGCGCCGCAACAAAGCTTCTCGACAACATGATGGTAAATTACTCTGAATGGCACACCGAGAGAGCTCGACAAGGTAAGAAGGTAAATTCTGTTGAGAAAACCTCTTCCTTGAGTGTTAAGATTGATGCTATTATGCTTATGCTTTCTAATGATAGGACTCATGTTGATCCTAATAATGTTCCTTTGGCCTCTTTGGTTGCTCAAGAAGAGCATGTTGATGTAAACTTCATTAGAAATAGTAATTTTAACAACAATGCTTATAGGAACAATTTTGCTAGTAACAATTATAGGCCGTTTCCTTCTAATAGTGATAATAGCTATCTTGGTAGACCTAAAATGCCTAGTGAAGAAAGAATTTTTGAACTTGAAAAGGCTACCGATAATTTTATGCAAGTGCAATATGAGCAGAACAGGGCTTTCACCAAGACTATGGAGGAGCAATCAGCTCTGTTGAGGACTATTAGTCATCAACTTGAAAATTTAAACAAGGCTATTCCTGAGTTGCAAGCTAAGGTTTCCAAAGCTGAAACCGATATTTCGTCTTTGTCTAATGCGCAATCTTCTTTGGTTAACAGAATGTCAGCTAAGCCTGATCCTTTTGCTACTGCCAATGCTATCCAAGTTAGAATTGATGAAAATGTTAGGATGCTAGCAGAATTGCATGCCAGGTGGGAAAGAGAAGATGAGATTGCTAGAAAGATGAAGGTATGTACCATTACTACCTCTAATGATGTTGTTCCAAATGCTATCAATCCTCTTACTTTGATTAGTGTAGAGAAAACTCCCACTCCTAGTGTTAAAAAGCCCAAAACAACAAAAACTTTTTCTCAAAAGAGTGCTAAAATTTTTCGGAGTGTAGGAGATGATAGCTCTATTTCCTTTAATGATTTTGATGGCTGCAATATATCTAAAGTTATTTTGTTTTTGCAAAAGCTTGCTTTGACTCCTAATGCTAGTTCTTTAAATGTTGCTTTTACTAAGCATATTACCAATGCTCTTATGAAAATTAGGGATGAAAAGTTGAAGCAAAAAGCCTCTATTCCCAAAAAATTAGAAGATGGTTGGGAACCCATCATTGATATGCATGTTAATGGTTTTGATTGCCATGCTTTATGTGATCTAGGTGCTAGTATTTCTATTATGCCTAGAAAAATTTATGACATGCTTGATTTATCACCGCTTGAAAAGTGTTATTATGATTTTCCTATTGCTGATGTTGCTAAGAAGAAACCTTTGGGAAGGATTAATGATGTTCTTATTATGGTTAACAATAACCTTGTTCCTATTGAATTTCTTGTCATGGATGTTGAATGCAATGCTTCATGTCCTATTATTTTAGGAAGACCCTTTCTTCGAACTGTAGGTGCCATCATTGATATGAGGGAAGGCACCATCAAATATCAATTCCCACTCAAGAAAGGTATGGAACACTTCCCTAGGAAGAGAAAGAAATTGCGTTTTGACTCTATTCTTAGAGCAAATTATGATCTTGATGCTTCATCACTTGATATTACTTGATTCGCATTTTCTGCGCCTAGCTCAAAGGCGTTAAAGAAAAGCACTCTTGGGAGATAACCCAATGTTTTTACTTTCAGTTATTTTTATTTTATTTGAGTCTTGGAAGTTATTACTACTGTAATAACATCTCCTTATCCTTTTTATTTCGTTTTTGTGCCAAGAGAAGCCTCTAATTTGAGTGAGGTAAGATTTGGGGATGTTGCTATCCTGAAACAGTTTTCTGTGCTGCACCATAAAAATTCGTGAAAATTCTCAGAATATCTTTTGGTCCTGTGATTTCTTGTGCATATGCCCCAGGTTATATCCAAACTTTCATTAGTTATACACTTTTTTATTTGAGCAACATAAAACCCTCTAGAAATTCTACCTTTTGTCAGCTGTTCTGTTTTGACAGATTTCTACCATTATTTGTGTTTGCCGCTCGATCGCTTTCTTTTTGAGTTCTTTTGATCACGGAACTTTTGGGGAAGTTGCTACAGTATTATATGCTTTATATGTGGTGGTTTTGAGTTGAAACCTGAAGCAAAAAAGGGTTGATTCATTGCTATGCTTACACTAATGTTGCTAATAGAATTGTGTTTAGTTTTGTATGAAGGAAGTTTTCAAGTGTAGGGATTGGAGAATGATGAGATGAGTTGAAGAATGGACAAAAGCTCAAGCTTGGGGATGCCCATGTCACCCCAAGAAATATCCAAGAGGTACAAACGTCAAAGCTCGGGGATGCCCCCGAGGCACCCCTTCTTCATCGGCAAAAATCAGGTCACCTTTCAACACACTATATTTTTATTGCTTCATGCATTATGCGTTTTTCTTGGAGCGTCAGTTGTTTTTAGTTTTCAGTTTTGTTTAGTTTTGTTTGCTGCAATAAATGGTTGGACCCCAACAAATTTCTTTTGGAGAAGTTGCCTTGCTTTTCATTTGCCAAGAACACTCAGTTTTTCACTCTTATCGTTTCAACGAGTGTTTTCTTTTTCTAGAACTGCGATTAGCTTTCGATTTTCGCCTTGATTTTTGTTCAGATCTTGCTATATCTTTTTATCAAGGAGTATTATGACCTCTGGTCCATGTTGGTTTTCATCAAAATGGTTGTTTCAAAATTTTTTGAATGGTGTTGGACTGCGGCCTATAAATGGTCCATGTTGGTTTTCGTCAAAATGGTTGTTTCAAAAAAGTTTGAATGGTGTTGGACTATGCAAAAAAGTGGTACAAAAAGGAGCTTGTGTAGACTGCGGCCTAGGCTTTTGCATGTCGTGCTTGATGTCTTTTTGATAGTATGCTTAGTGGTTTTGCTGTAGCATGACTTCTCTCAAATGACTAAGATTGCTTAATGAGCCTTTGAAAAAAAATCATGCGTTGTTTTAATTATTTGGAAGCATTATTTTGGTTTTCTCCTTCAATGCTTTATTTGGGTTGACTTGGCGCATGCTCACACATGTTTGACTCATACAAAGTCGCCATAAGCCTCTATGATCATTTAGTTTTTGACTTTTGATGCCATCTTATGCTTCTTTTAATGTCGCTTTGTCGCTCTGCATGATTATGGCCATTATTGCTCTCTTAGTTGGTCGCTCCCAGTCTTTTGCTAGCCCTTATTTTGTACTGAGTATGAGCTCTACTCGTGCATCCAACTCCTAAAAACCAAGTTGTTCCATTGTGTCCACCATACATACCTATTAGCAATTTGCTATTTCAAATACATTTGACTTGCTTTTATCTATCCTTCAAATTAAACTCTTTTTGGAGTTATGCGAAAATTGGTCAGTAAAGCTCTCATGAACCTGATGGCACACTTTACTTTTCTTGTTTTAAAATTTTGACATTGTGGCTCTCTTATGTTGAGTTGTTATGCTTGCAAGTTGTAAGTTGGAAATTAGCCCAGCCATGCCGTCATGGGGCAAGCTTTCAACATTGAACTATCTTTCATTTGAGTTCATATCGTGATCTTTTGTTTATGGATACTCGCGATGTGAAATAAGTTGGGAATCTTGTAGGATCATGGAGTTTGTATATGTGTTAGAGAAACACCTGGGCCGCTAATCTAAGCCATGCATAATTCATGGTCGAAATTTACAGCATGCCCATAGTGAACATTCGACGACGCATCTCACAATAAAAAGCTATACCAATGGTAAATAAAAGAGATGCCGAGGTGTTCATTGTCTATTTGTCCTATCATTTTTATGTGGGCTTGTTCCATGTCATCGGGCACGGAGGTACCCCGTTGGCGGTTCTCGATGATACATGTATACTTACAATGACAAGAGCTTGCTTGGGACTCTAAGTCGAGTAGCATGAGGTTTGGATATTCGTACTTCACGGGACACGAGGTTTTCAACTTATGATTTGTCAAGCATATGCATCATAAGTGTATTTGCATTAACTTTAACCATTCAAGATGCCTATGATGGGGGCAATGAGAGCTCAAAGCTAGTAAGTACCATAATTTTTGAAGGTTTATAAAACTTGCAATCACTGCTTCCCTCTACGAAGGGCCTTTCTTTTACTTTTTTGTTGAGTCACCACCTTCTATCTTTATGCACCGTCTAAGAGAGCATAGTTGTCATTCTGAGTATAATGTGCATTGTCCCAAAGTTTTCATTGATTGATTCATGATGTTGGTTTCACTTGTTCTTAAATTACTTGTATCTAGTCGCCCTCTTAAACTTGAAGGTGTCCTATGCATTTATGTTTTGCTCTCTCATAAAGGACAAGCTAAAAACCATTTGTATGTTTTTCCATATGATTTGAACACACGTTTGACTTTCATTGTTTTATTTTCATGATCTTTCATTTGTGTTCTTTTTCATGTTATAACATGGTTGCTAAGTTTCTTCTATCAAGATTATGTCTTTCATGCCCATGTTTTAAGTTCTTTTGATCCCAGCGCACAACGCTTACTGATACGTCTCCAACGTATCCATAATTTTCGATGCTCCATGCTTGTTTTTACACCATTTGCTTAGTGTTTCGTTACACTTCGTGGCACTTTTATGCATTTTCCGGAACTAACCTACTAACAAGTCGCCATAGTGCCAGTTCCCTGTTTTCTGCTGTTTTTGTGTTTCAGAAAAGTTACACAGGAAATATTCTCGGAATTGGACGAAACCAAAGCCAGTCGCCCAGAATTTCACCGAAGCTTCCAGAGAACCGAAGAGGAGACGGAGTGGGGCCACGAGGGGCCTGCACACCAGGGCGGTGCGGCCCAGCCCCTGGCCGCGCCCCCTATGGGTGAGACCGCCTCGGTCCACTTCTGACGATGCCCCTTCGCCTATAAAGACCCCCCGACGGGAAAAACCTAAAGACCCGATCAATTTTCCAGAACACATCGCGATCCGCCACCGCCGTCGACCCAAAGATCGGGAGGGTCCAGAAGCTCTTCCCGGCACCCTACCGGAGAGGGGAATCGCCACCGGAGGTCTTCTTCATCGCCATGCTTGCCTCCGGAGTGATGAGTGAGTAGTCTACCTTGGACTAAGGGTCCATAGCAGTAGCTAGATGGTTGTCTTCTCCACCATGTGCTTCATGTTTAGATCTCATGAGCTGCCCTACATGATTGAGATCACCATTATGTAATTCTACATGTTTGGTTTGTTGGGATCCGATGAATATTGGTGTTATGCTTGAGTTGATGTACTGAAATTTATCTTATGTTATCTCTATGTTGTTTATGATCTTGCATGCTCTCCGTTGTTAGTAGCTATCTTGGCCAAGTAGTTGCTAGTGACTCCAAGAGGGGGTATTTATGCTCGATAGTGGGTTCATGCCTCTATTTAATCTGGGGGAGTGACAGAAACCTCTAAGGTTGTAGATGTGCTGTTGCTACTAGGGGGGAAACAACATTCATATGCTCGAGGGCATATGCTTTGTTTACATTACACACTTTGCTTAATACAATTATCTGCTGTTCGCAACTTAATACTTGTGGAGTTCTCGGATTGATTCGCCACAAGTGGATTATTAGTCATAGATGCAGTTGGATGGCGGTCTATGTATCTTGTTGTAATGCCTAGAGTAAATCTCATAGTGATCCTCTCATCATATGCATGTTGTCTTTATTCTATCAATTGCCCAACTGTAATTTGTTTACCCAGCATGTATTATTTTATCTATGGAGAGACACCGCTAGTGAACTGTGGACCCCGGTCCTATTTCCTTCATATTGCTATCACATGTTTACTTTACTCGCACTGTTTACTTTACTCACATACTATTACTATTTTCCACTCGATACGATCATTCCTTTGTTTCAAGCAAACCGGTGAGATTGACAACCTCATCGTAAGTTGGGAGCAAAGTATTTGGTTGTGTTGTGTGCAGGTTCCGCGTTGCAGCTAGCAAAGCAAAGCTTGGACGAGGCGCCCTATAAATTGTCCTGAGCTGTCGCAAGCTAGCAAGCATCACGTTCAGTCGTATTGGCTCCTTCCTCTCCTGATCGACATACCTTGGTTTCTTAACTGAGGGAAAAACCTTGCTGCCATATTCATCATACCTTCCTCTTGGGGTTCCCAACTGGACGGTGAAAAGATAACACCACCGCAAGCATCAAGAACTTTTTCTGGCGCCGTTGCCGGAGAGGAAGAAGAAGACTTCTGCGAGGGGAGTTTTTCGCACGCACATCCTTTACTTTGTTTTAAGTTTTGCTTTACTTTATTTATTTTACTTGCATCGTTTTATCAAAAACCCGAAATGAATTAGAATCCTTTGTAGTTGTTTTTGCTTGTCTGCTTTTAGTTTGCTAGAATGGCTACTCCTGAAAACACCAAGTTGTGTGACTTTACTAGCACGAACAATAGTGATTTTATCTGACTCCTATTGCGCCACCTGCTCCTGCTGCAAATTTTTATGAGATTAAGCCTGCTTTGTTGAACCTTGTTATGAAAGAGCAATTTTCTGGTGCTAGTACTGCTGATGCTGCAGCTCATCTCAACAATTTTGTTGAGCTATGTGAGATGCAGAAATATAAGGATGTAGAGAGTGATATTATTAAGCTTAAGTTGTTTCCTTTTTCTTTGAGAGGAAAAGCTAAGGATTGGTTGTTGTCTTTGCCAAAAAATAGTATTGATTCATGGGCTAAGTGTAAGGATGCTTTTATTGGTAGATACTATCCTCCTGCTAAGATTATAGCTTTGCGTAGCAATATTATGAAGTTTAGTCAGTTTGATAATGAACATGTTGCTCAAGCTTGGGAAAGAATAAAATTTATGATAAAGAATTGTCCCACTCATGGACTGACTACTTGGATGATTGTTCAAACTTTTTATGCAGGACTGAATTTTTCTTCGAGGAACCTACTTGATTCAGCTACCGGAGGCACTTTTATGTCCCTTACCTTGGGCGCCGCAACAAAGCTTCTCGACAATATGATGGTAAATTACTCTGAATGGCACACCAAGAGAGCTCCACAAGGTAAGAAGGTAAATTCTGTTGAGGAAACCTCTTCCTTGAGTGATAAGATTGATGCTATTATGCTTATGCTTTCAAAAGATAGGACTCATGTAGATCCCAATAATGTTCCTTTGGCCTCTTTGGTTGCTCAAGAAGAGCATGTTGATGTAAACTTCATTAGAAATAATAATTTTAACAACAATGCTTATAGGAACAATTTTGCTAGTAACAATTATAGGCCGTATCCTTCTACCAATGGTAATGGTTATGGTAACTCTTATGATAATTCCTCCAACAACACTAGGGCCGCGCCCTACGAGCTTGAGGTGATGCTCAAGGACTTCATCGGTAAGCAAAATGCTTTTAACAAGTCTGTTGAGGAAAAGTTAGGCAAAATTGATATTCTTGCTTCTAAAGTTGATAGCCTTGCTCATGATGTTGAACTTCTGAAATTAAAAGTGTTGCCTAATGAGGTGAAAGAGAACAATGTTTTTGCTACTGCTAATGCTATTCAAGTTAGAATTGATGAAAATGTTAGGATGTTAGCAGAATTGCATGCCAGGTGGGAAAGAGAAGATGAGATGGCTAGAGAGATGAAGGTATGTACCATTACTACCTCTAATTATGTTGCTCCTAATGCTAGCAATCCTCTTACTTTGATTGGTGTAGAGAAAACTCCCACTCCTTGTGTTAAAAAGCCTAAAACTGCTAAAACTTTTTCTCAAAAGAGTGCTGAAATTTTTCGGAGTGTAGGAGATGATAGCTCTATTTCCTTTAATGATTTTGATGTTGATGGCTGCAATATATCTGAAGTTATTTTGTTCTTGCAAAATCTTGCTTTGACTCCCAATGCTAGTTCTTTAAATGTTGCTTTTACTAAGCATATTACCAATGCTCTCATGAAAATTAGGGATGAAAAGTTGAAGCAAAAAGCTTCTGTTCCCAAGAAGTTAGAAGATGGTTGGGAACCCATCATTGATATGCATGTTAATGGTTTTGATTGCCATGCTTTATGTGATCTAGGTGCTAGTATTTCTATCATGCCTAGAAAAATTTATGACATGCTTGATTTACCGCAGCTTGAAAAGTGTTATTATGATGTTCCTATTGATGATGTTGCTAAGAAGAAACCTTTGGGAAGAATTAATGATGTTCTTATTGTGGTTAACAATAACCTTGTTCCCGTTGATTTTCTTGTCATGGATGTTGAATGCAATGCTTCATGTCCTATTATTTTGGGAAGACCCTTTCTTCGAACTGTAGGTGCCATCATTGATATGAGGGACGGCACCATCAAATATCAATTTCCACTCAATAAAGGTATGGAACACTTCCCTAGAAAGAGGAAGAAATTACTTTTTGACTCTATTCTTATAGCAAATTATGAGCTTGATGCTTCATCACTTGATGTTACTTGATTCGCAATTTTCTGCGCCTAGCTCAAAGGCGTTAAAGAAAAGCACTCTTGGGAGATAACCCAATATTTTTACTTTCAATTATTTTTCTTTTATTTGAGACTTGGAAGTTATTACTACTGTAATTACCTCTCCTTATCCTTTTTATTTCGTTTTTGTGCCAAGAGAAGCCTCTAATTTGAGTGAGGTAAGATTTGGGGATGTTGCTGTCCTGAAACAGTTTTCGGTGCTGCACCGTAAACATTCGTGAAAATTCTCTGTATATCTTTTGGACCTACGATTTCTTGTGCATATGCCCCAGGTTATATCAAAACTTTCATTAGTTGAACACTTTTTGATTTGATCAACAGAAAACCCCTCAAAAATTCGACCTTTTTCAGCTGTTCTGTTTTGACAGATTTCTGCCAATATTTGTGTTTGCCGCTTTATCGCTTTCTTTTTGAGTTCTTTTGATCACGGAACTTTTGGGGAAGTTGCTACAGTAGTATATACTTAATATGTGGTGGTTTTAGGTTGAAACCTGAAGCAAAAAGGGATGATTCTATGTTATGCTTACACTAATGTTGCTAATAGATTTGTGTTTAGTTTTGTATGAAGGAAGTTTTCAAGTGTAGGGATCGAAGAGTGATGAGATGATTTGAAGAATGGACAAAAGCTCAAGCTTGGGGATGCCCATGCATCACCCCAAGAAATATCCAAGAAGTACAAGCGTCAAATCTTGGGGATGCCCCCGAGGCACCCCTTCTTCATCGGCAAAAATCAGGTCACCTTTCAAGACACTATATTTTTATTGCTTCATGCATTATGCGTTTTTCTTGGAGCGTCAGTTGTTTTTAGTTTTCAGTTTAGTTTAGTTTAGTTTGCTGCAATAAATGGTTGGACACCAACAAATTTCTTTTGGAGAAGTTACCTTGCTTTCCATTTGCTAAGAACACTCCGTTTTTCATTCTTATAATTTCAACGAGTGTTCTCTTTTTCTAGAACTGCGTTTAGTTTTCGTTTTTGCCTTGATATGTGTTCAAATCTTTTTATATATTTTCATCAAGGTGTATTTTTGCCTCTGATATTTATTGGTTTTCATCAAAAGAGGTGTTTATAAAAAGTTTGAATGGTGTTGGAAAAGAGAAAAAGCTTTATGCAAAAAAGTGGTACAAGAAGGAGCTTGTGTAGACTGCGGCTTAGGCTTTTGCATGTCGTGCTTGATGTCTTTTTGATAGTATGCTTAGTGGTTTTTCTGTAGCATGACTTGTATCAAATAACTGAGATTGCTTAATGAGCCTTTAAAAAAATCATGCGTTGTTTTTATCATTTGGAAGCATTATTTTGGTTTTCTCCTTGATGCTTTATTTGGGTTGACTTGGCGCATGCTCACACATGTTAGACTCTTACAAAGTCGCCAATAGCCTCTATGATCATTTAGTTTTTGACTTTTGATGCCATCTTATGCTTCTTTTAATGTCGCTTTGTCGTTTTGCATGATTATGGCCGTTATTGCTCTCTTAGTTGGTCGCTCCTAGTCTTTTGCTAGCCCTCGCCTTGTACTGAGTATGAGCTCTACTCGTGCATCCAACTCCTAAAAACCAAGTTGTTCCAAAGTGTCCACCATACATACCTATTAGCAATTTGCTATTACAAAGTACATTTGACTTGCTTTTATCTACTCTTCCAATTAAACTCTTACTAGTGTTATGCGAAAATTGGTCAGTAAAGCTCTCACGAACCGGAAGGCACACATTAGTTTTTCTCGTTCTTAAAAATTTGACATTGTGGTCTCTTATGTTGAGTTGTTATGCTTGCAAGTTGTAAGTTGGGAATTAGCCCATCCATGCTGTCATGGGGCAAGCTTTCAACATTGCACTTCTTATTTGAGTTGATATCGTGATCTTTTGTTTATGGATACTCGCGGTGTGAAATGAATTGGAAATCTTGTAGGATCATGGAGTTTGTATATGTGTTAGGGAAACGCCTGGGCCGCCAATCTAAGCCATGCATAATTCATGGTGGAAATTTGCAGCAAGCCCATAGTGGACATTCGACGACGCATCTCAAAATAAAAAGCTATATAAATGGTAAATAAAAGAGATGTTGAGGTGTTCATTGTCTGCTTGTCCTGTCATTTTGGTGTGGGCTTGTTCCATGTCATCGGGCACGGAGGTACCCCATTGGCGGTTCTCAATGATATGCATATACTTACAATGACAAGAGCCTTGCTTGGGACTCTAAGTAAAGTAGCATGAGGTTTGGGTACTCGTATTCACGGGACACGAGGTTTTCAACTTATGATTTGTCAAGCATATGCAGCATAAGTGATCTCGCATTAACTTTAACCATTCGAGATGCTTATGATGGGGGCAATGAGAGCTCAAAGCCGGTAAGTACCATAATTTTTGAAGGTTTATAAAACTTGCAATCACTTGATACGTCTCAAACGTATCTATAATTTTTGATGCTCCATGCTTGTTTTTACACCATTTGCCTATTGTTTCGTTACACTTAGTGGCATTTTTATACATTTTCCGGAACTAACCTATTAACGAAGTGCCACAGTGCCAGTTTCCTGTTTTCTGCTGTTTTTGTGTTTCAGAAGTGATACACAGGAAATATTCTCGGAATTGGACGAAACAAGTTCCTGAAGTCATATTTTACCCGGAAGCTTCCAGAGATCCGAAGAAGTGTCGGAGGGGGGCCACCAGGGCCCCACACAAGGGGGCGGCGCGGCCTGGCCCCTGGCCGCGCCACCCCTGTGTGAGAGCCCCTGGCTCCACCTCTGACATCGCCCCTTCGCCTATAAGTACCCCCCAACGAGAAAAACCTAAGGGCCCGATCAGTTTTCCAGAATACATCGCGATCCGCCGCCGCCGTCGACCTGAAGATCGGGAGGGTCCAAAAGCTCTTCCCGGCACCCTGCCGGAGAGGGGAATCGCCACCGGAGGTCTTCTTCATCGCCATGCTTGCCTCCGGAGCGATGAGTGAGTAGTCTACCTTGGACTATGGGTCCATAGCAGTAGCTAGATGGTTGTCTTCTCCACCATGTGCTTCATGTTTAGATCTCATGAGCTGCCCTACATGATTGAGATCACCGTTATGTAATTCTATGATGTTGGTTTGTTGGGATCCGATGAATATTGGTGTTTATGATTAAGTTGCTGTACTGAATTATATCTTTTGTTATCTCTATGTTGTTTATGATCTTGCATGCTCTCCGTTGTTAGTAGCTATCTTGGCCGAGTAGTTGCTAGTGACTCCAAGAGGGGGTATTTATGCTCGATAGTGGGTTCATGTCTCTATTTCACCTGGGGGAGTGACAGAAACCTCTAAGGTGGTAGATGTGTTGTTGCTACTAGGGAGAAAACAACATTCATATACTCAAGGGCATATGCTTTGTTTACATTACACACTTTGCTTAATGCAATTATCTGTTGTTCGCAACTTAATACTTCTAGGGTGTTCGGATGATATCCCCGGGGGTGGATTATTAGTCATAGATGCAGTTGGATGGCGGTCTATGTATTTTGTTGTAATGCCCAGAGTAAATCTCATAGTGATCTTCTTGACATATCACGTTATCTTTATTCTATCAATTGCCCAACTGTAATTTGTTTACCCAGCATGTTATTTTATCTATGGAGAGACACCACTAGTGAACTGTGGACCCCGGTCCTATTTTAATCATATTGCAATCACCTGTTTACTTTTCCCGCATTGTTTACTTTACTCGCATATACTCTACTGTTTTCCACTCGATACACTCATAACCTTTGTTTCAAGCAAACCGGTGAGATTGACAACCTCATCGCAAGTTGGGAACAAAGTATTTGTTTGTGTGTGTGCAGGTTCCACAACACCTTCAGTCATCATCGTCTCCCTTCTCCTGTTCGATAAACCTTGGTTTCTTAACTAAGGGAAAACTTGCCGCTACACTCATCATACCTTCCTCTTGGGGTTCCCAACGGGCTGGTCATCACCACGCACAAGGACTTACTGCTCCCACGTCATCATCACACGAGTAGCAGCACTTTTTCTGGCGCCGTTGCCGGGGAAGAGAGAAGACTTCTGCGAGGGGAGTTCTTCGCACACACATTCTTTACTTTGTTATTTGTTTTGCTTTACTTTATTTTATTTTATTTTACCTGCATCGTTTTATATCAAAAACCCAAAAAAATTAGAATCCTTGGTAGTTGTTATTTCTTTACTTTAGTTTATCATGCTGTTCCCTAAGTTCGTTCTGGAGGACCTCTCAGTAGGTAGTGGTTCGATTATTGGCAAAAGTAACATTGAGGAGTTCTTTAATCACATTAGTATGCATAAGGAAGTTGAGGAAAAGTCTTGGGTTGAGCTTGCTCCTAGTATTGAAGTTGCTTCTATTTATTTAATTGACATGTTGGAAACTACGTTTGCTAGTCTTAATCCTTTTATGCAATATATGTTCCTTAAGCTTCATGAAATTGAGGATCCCGAAAAGAAAGCTTTTATCTTGGAAACTTTGCGCCTAGAATTTAAGGATGTCGTTGTTGAAGCTAGGAAAGTTCTTAAACGTTTTAATAAACTCGGTTCACCTATAAAGGTTAGTGATACTAATGATGAGGGAACCGAAATACCTATACCTTGCAAGCTTTTGGGATTGAATGATGCTTTCGAAAACAATTTTGCCTGGATTTGTCCTGAAAATCTTTTTGATGAGAATAGTGTACCAAAGCATGATCACCAAGGGTCTTCAAAAACTTATGTGGATGAAATACAATGCCCTTATTGACAAGACCTCTTCTGTTGATCTTAATGCTTCTTCTGAAGGTACTTGATTCGCAATTTTCTGCGCCTAGCTCAAAGGCGTTAAAGAAAAGCACTCTTGGGAGATAACCCAATGTTTACTTTTCAGTACTTTTTCTTTTATTTGAGTCTTGGAAGTCATTACTACTGTAATGACCGCTCCTTATCTTGTTTATTTCGTTTTTGTGCCAAGAGAAGCCTCTAATTTGAGCGAGGTAAAGATTTGGGGATGTTGCTGTCCTGAAACTGTTTTCGGTGCTGCACCATAAAAATTCGTGAAAATTCTCTGTATATCTTTTGGACCTGCGATTTCTTGTGCATATGCCCCAGGTTACATCCAAACTTTTCTTAGTTGAACATTTTTTGATTTGAGCAATGGAAAATCCCTCAAAAATTCGTCCTTTGTCAGCTGTTCAGTTTTGACAGATTTCTGCCAATATTTGTTTTTGCCACTTTATCGCTTTCTTTTGAGTTCTTTTTGATCATGGAACTCTTGTGGAAGTTGCTACAGTAGTATATACTTTATATGTGGTGGTTTTGGGTTGAAACCTGAAGCTAAAAGAGGTTGAATATATTTTATGCTTACACTAATGTTGCTAATAGAATTGTGTTTAGTTTTGTATGAAGGAAGTTTTCAAGTGTAGGGATTGGAGAATGATGAGATGAGTTGAAGAATGGACAAAAGCTCAAGCTTGGGGATGCCCATGCATCACCCCAATAAATATCCAAGAAGTACAAGCGTCAAAGCTTGGGGATGCCCCCGAGGCACCCCTTCTTCATCGGCAAAAATCAGGTCACCTTTCAAAACACTATATTTTTATTGCTTCATGCACTATGTGTTTTTCTTGGAGCGTCAGTTGTTTTAGTTTTCTTAGTTGGTTTAGTTTGTTTGTTTGCTGCAATAAATGGTTGGACCCCAACAAATTTCCTTTGGAGGAGATGTACTCGTTTTCATTTGCAAAGAACGCTCTAGTTTTCACTCTTATTAAAAATCGAGCGCTCTACTTTTTCTGCTACTGCTTTTGGTTTTCGTTTTCGCCTTGATATGCATTCAGATCTTGTCATATATTTTCATCAAGGTGTATTTTTGCCTCTGATCTTTATTGGTTTTCATCAAAAGAGGTGTTTATAAAAATTTCAAATGGTGTTGGAAAAGAGAAAAAGCTTTGTGCAAAATAGTGGTATAAGAAGGAGCTTGTGTAGACTGCGGCTTAGGCTTTTTCATGTCATGCTTGATGTCTTTTTGATAGTATGCTTAGTGGTTTTTCTGTAGCATGACTTGTCTCAAATAACTGAGATTGCTTAATGAGCCTTTGAAAAAATCATGCGTTGTTTTTATTGTATGGAAGCATTATTTTGGTTTTCTCCTTGATGCTTTATTTGGGTTGACTTGGCGCATGCTCACACATGTTAGACTCTTACAAAGTCGCCATTAGCCTTCATGATCATTTAGTTTTTGACTTTTGATGCCATCGTATGCTTCTTTTAATGTCGCTTTGTCGCTTTGCATGATTATGGCCATTATTGCTCTCTTAGTTGGTCACTCCCAGTCATTTGCTAGCCCTCACCTTGTACTGAGTATGAGCTCTACTCGTGCATCCAACTCCTAAAAGCCAAGTTTGCCATTGTGTCCACTATAAATTCCTATGCATGGTATTTATAAGCCATTCCAAAGTAAAATTTTCGTGTGCTACCTTTGAAAAACCTTCAAAATACTTCTCATTTTGTGACACTGTTTTCAGCTCATGGGGACGTAGTGGTCGGATTTGCTATCTTCCATATTGCTTATTCCAAAAAGAAAAAAACAGGAAAAAAGAAAGAAAAAAAGGCACTCCTCCAAAGAATGTGAATGTTGGTGGGCACCCGATGGAATCGGTTAGCCATGGTATGTGAAAGGAAAAGGTGGGGAGGAGTGCCAAGTTTTATAAAAAGAGCACAAGAGTGCCAATCTCTCTCTCAAAAACTTGCTTTATTTTTGTATGGAAGATAGTAAGAACCCCATTGCCAGTCGTTGACAAAGACAACCACCTCTCAAAATCAAGTTTTATCTCTCTGTTTTACAAATGAAAAGCTCTAGCACATGTTTAAATCACTGCTTCCCTCTGCGAAGGGCCTTTCTTTTACTTTTATGTTGAGTCACCACCTTCTTTCTTTATGCACCATTAAGAGAGCATAGTTGTCATTCTTAGTGTGATATGCATTGTCCCAAAGTTCATTGATTGACTCATATTGTTGGTTTCACTTGTTCTTAAATTATTTGTATCTAGTCGCCCTCTTAAACTTTGAGGTGTCCTATGCATTTATGTTTTGCTCTCTTTGAAGGACAAGCTGAAAACCATTTGTATGTTTTTCCTTATGATTTGAACACACGTTTGACTTTCATTGTTTCATTTTCATGATCTTTTGTTTGTGTTCATTTGCATGTTTACAACATGGTTGCTAAGTTTCTTATTGTCATGATTATATCTTTCATGCCCATGTTTTAAGTTCTATTGATCCCAGCTCACCAATGCTTACATATATGATCAAGATTGTGTAGGTGCATGTCACCTCAAAAATTATTCTTTTGTTATCACTTACCTACTCGAGGACGAGCAGGAGTTAAGCTTGGGGATGCTTGATACGTCTCAAACGTATCTATAATTTTTGATGCTCCATGCTTGTTTTTACACCATTTGCCTATTGTTTCGTTACACTTAGTGGCATTTTTATACATTTTCCGGAACTAACCTATTAACGAAGTGCCACAGTGCCAGTTTCCTGTTTTCTGCTGTTTTTGTGTTTCAGAAGTGATACACAGGAAATATTCTCGGAATTGGACGAAACAAGTTCCTGAAGTCATATTTTACCCGGAAGCTTCCAGAGATCCGAAGAAGTGTCGGAGGGGGGCCACCAGGGCCCCACACAAGGGGGCGGCGCGGCCTGGCCCCTGGCCGTGCCACCCCTGTGTGAGAGCCCCTGGCTCCACCTCTGACATCGCCCCTTCGCCTATAAGTACCCCCCGACGAGAAAAACCTAAGGGCCCGATCAGTTTTCTAGAATACATCACGATCCGCCGCCGCCGTCGACCCGAAGATCGGGAGGGTCCAGAAGCTCTTCCCGGCACCCTGCCAGAGAGGGGAATCGCCACCAGAGGTCTTCTTCATCGCCATGCTTGCCTCCGGAGCGATGAGTGAGTAGTCTACCTTGGACTATGGGTCCATAGCAGTAGCTAGATGGTTGTCTTCTCCACCATGTGCTTCATGTTTAGATCTCATGAGCTGCCCTACATGATTGAGATCACCGTTATGTAATTCTATGATGTTGGTTTGTTGGGATCCGATGAATATTGGTGTTTATGATTAAGTTGCTGTACTGAATTATATCTTTTGTTATCTCTATGTTGTTTATGATCTTGCATGCTCTCCGTTGTTAGTAGCTATCTTGGCCGAGTAGTTGCTAGTGACTCCAAGAGGGGGTATTTATGCTCGATAGTGGGTTCATGTCTCTATTTCACCTGGGGGAGTGACAGAAACCTCTAAGGTGGTAGATGTGTTGTTGCTACTAGGGAGAAAACAACATTCATATGCTCAAGGGCATATGCTTTGTTTACATTACACACTTTGCTTAATGCAATTATCTGTTGTTCGCAACTTAATACTTCTAGGGTGTTCGGATGATATCCCCGGGGGTGGATTATTAGTCATAGATGCAGTTGGATGGCGGTCTATGTATTTTGTTGTAATGCCCAGAGTAAATCCCATAGTGATCTTCTTGACATATCACGTTATCTTTATTCTATCAATTGCCCAACTGCAATTTGTTTACCCAGCATGTTATTTTATCTATGGAGAGACACCACTAGTGAACTGTGGACCCCGGTCCTATTTTAATCATATTGCAATCACCTGTTTACTTTTCCCGCATTGTTTACTTTACTCGCATATACTCTACTGTTTTCCACTCGATACACTCATAACCTTTGTTTCAAGCAAACCGGTGAGATTGACAACCTCATCGCAAGTTGGGAACAAAGTATTTGTTTGTGTGTGTGCAGGTTCCACAACACCTTCAGTCATCATCGTCTCCCTTCTCCTGTTCGATAAACCTTGGTTTCTTAACTGAGGGAAAACTTGCCGCTACACTCATCATACCTTCCTCTTGGGGTTCCCAACGGGCTGGTCATCACCACGCACAAGGACTTACTGCTCCCACGTCATCATCACACGAGTAGCATCACTGCTTTCCTCCGCGAAGGACCTTTCTTTTATTTTTTATGTTGAGTCACCACCTTCTATCTTTATGCACCATTAAGAGAGCATAGTTGTCATTCTGAGTATAATGTGCATTGTCCCAAAGTTTTCATTGATTGATTCATATTGTTGGTTTCACTTGTTCTTAAATTATTTGTATCTAGTCGCCCTCTTAAACTTGAAGGTGTCCTATGCATTTATGTTTTGCTCTCCACGAAGGACAAGCTGAAAACCATTTGTATGTTTTTCCTTATGATTTGAACACATGTTTGACTTTCATTGTTTCATTATCTTTTGTTTGTGTTCATTTTCATGTTATAACATGGTTGCTAAGTTTCTTCTATCAAGATCATATCATTCATGCCCATGTTTTAAGTTCTTTTGATCCTAGCGCACAACGCTTACATAGATGATCAAGACTGTGTAGGTGCATGTCACCTCAAAAATTATTTCTTTTGTTATCACTTACCTACTCGAGGACGAGCAGGAGTTAAGCTTGGGAATGCAGATATGTCTCCAACGTATCCATAATTTTTGATGCTCCATGTTTATTTTTACACCATTTGCTTAGTGTTTTGTTACACTTCGTGGCACTTTTATTCATTTTCCGGAACTAACCTACTAACAAGTCGGCACAGTGTCAGTTCCCTGTTTTCTGCTGTTTTTGTGTTTCAGAAAAGTTACACAGGAAATATTCTCGGAATTGGATGAAACCAAAGCCAGTCGCCCAGAATTTCACCGAAGCTTCCAGAGAACCGAAGAGGAGACAGAGTGGGGCCATGAGGGGCCCACACACCAGGGCAGCGCGGCCCAGCCCCTGGCCGCGCCCCCTATGTGTGAGACCGCCTCGGTCCACTTCTGACGATGCCTCTTCGCCTATAAAGACACCCCGACGGGAAAAACCTAAAAACCCGATCAATTTTCCAGAACATATCGCGATCCGCCGCCGCTGTCGACCCGAAGATCGGGAGGGTCCAGAAGCTCTTCCCGACACCCTGCCGAAGAGGGGAATCGCCACCGAAGGTCTTCTTCATCGCCATGCTTGCCTCCGGAGCGATGAGTGAGTAGTCTACCTTGGACTATGGGTCCATAGCAGTAGCTAGATGGTTGTCTTCTCCACCATGTGCTTCATGTTTAGATCTCATGAGCTGCCCTACATGATTGAGATCACCGTTATGTAATTCTACATGTTTGGTTTGTTGGGATCCGATGAATATTGGTGTTATGCTTGAGTTGATGTACTGAAATTTATCTTATGTTATCTCTATGTTGTTTATGATCTTGCATGCTCTCCGTTGTTAGTAGCTATCTTGGCCAAGTAGTTGCTAGTGACTCCAAGAGGGGGTATTTATGCTCGATAGTGGGTTCATGCCTCGATTTAATCTGGGGGAGTGACAGAAACCTCTAAGGTTGTAGATGTGCTGTTGCTACTAGGGGGAAAACAACATTCATATGCTCGAGGGCATATGCTTTGTTTACATTACACACTTTGCTTAATACAGTTATCTGTTATTCGCAACTTAATACTTGTGGAGTTCTCGGATTGATTTGCCACAAGTGGATTATTAGTCATAGATGCAGTTGGATGGCGGTCTATGTATCTTGTTGTAATGCCCAGAGTAAATCTCATAGTGATCCTCTCATCATATGCACGTTGTCTTTATTCTATCAATTGCCCAACTATAATTTGTTTACCCAGCATGTATTATTTTATCTATGGAGAGACACCGCTAGTGAACTGTGGACCCCGGTCCTATTTCCTTCATATTGCTATCACCTGTTTACTTTACTCGCACTGTTTACTTTTCTCGCATACTATTACTATTTTCCACTCGATACGCTCATTCCTTTGTTTCAAGCAAACCGGTGAGATTGACAACCTCATCGTAAGTTGCGAGCAAAGTATTTGGTTGTGTTGTGTGCAAGTTCCGCGTTACAGCTAGCAAAGCAAAGCTAGGACGAGGCGCCCTATAAATTGTCCTGAGCTGTCACAAGCTAGCAAACATCACCTTCAGTCGTATTGGCTCCTTCCTCTCCTGATCGACATACCTTGGTTTCTCAACTGAGGGAAAAACCTTGCTGCTATATTCATCATACCTTCCTCTTGGGGTTCCCAACTGGACGGTGAAAAGATAACACCACCACAAGCATCACTTACATAGATGATCAAGATTGTGTAGGTGCATGTCACCTCAGAAATTATTTCTTTTGTTATGACTTACCTACTCAAGGACGAGCAGGAGTTAAGCTTGGGGATGCAGATACGTCTCTACGTATCTATAATTTTTTATGCTCCATGCATGTTTTTACACCATTTTCTTAGTGTTTCGTTACACTTCGTGGCATTTTTATGCATTTTCCGGAACTAACCTATTAACGAGATGCCACAGTGCCAGTTCCCTGTTTTCTGCTATTTTTGTGTTTCAGAAAAGTTACACAGGAAATATTCTCGGAATTGGACGAAACAAAAACCAAACATCCAGAAATTCACCGAAGCTTCCAGAGAACCAAAGAGGAGACGGAGTGGGGCCACGAGGGGCCCACACAACAGGGCGATGTGGCCCAGGGCTAGCCCGCGCCCCCTATGTGTGTGGCCGCCTCGGTCCACTTCTGACGATGCCCCTTCGCCTATAAAGACCCCCCGACGGGAAAAACCTAAAGACCCGATCACTTTTCCAGAATACATCGCGATCCGCCGCCGCCGTCGACCCGAGATCGGGAGGGTCCAGAAGCTCTTCCTGGCACCCTGCCGGAGAGCGGAATTGCCACCGGAGGTCTTCTTCATCGCCATGCTTGGCTCCGGCGCGATGAGTGAGTAGTCTACCTTGGACTATGGGTCCATAGCAGTAGCTAGTTGGTTGTCTTCTCCACCATGTGCTTCATGTTTAGATCTCGTGAGCTGCCTTACATGATCGAGATCACCGTTATGTAATTCTATATGTTGTGTTTGTTGGGATCCAATGAATATTGGTGTTATGATTGAGTTGATGTGCTGAATATTATCTTATGTTATCTCTATGTTGTTTATGATCTTGTATGCTCTCCGTTGTTAGTAGCTATCTTGGCCGAGTAGATACTAGTGACTCCAAGAGGGGGTATTTATGCTCGACAGTTGGGTTTATACCTCTATTTAATCTGGGGGAGTGACAGAAACCTCTAAGGTTGTAGATGTGCTGTTGCCACTAGGGAGAAAATAACATTCATATGCTCAAGGGCATATGCTTTGTTTACATTACACACTTTGCTTAATGCAGTTATATGTTGTTCGCAACTTAATACTTGTGGAGTTCTCGGATTGATTCGCCACAAGTGGATTATTAGTCATAGATGCAGTTGGATGGTGGTCTATGTATTTTGTTGTAATGCCCAGAGTAAATCTCATAGTGATCTTCTCGACATATACACGTTGTCTTTATTCTATCAATTGCCCAACTGTAATTTGTTTACCCAGTATGTGTTATTTTATCTTATGGAGAGACACCACTAGTGAACTGTGGATCCCGATCCTATTTCCATTATATTGCTATCACCTGTTTACTTTACTCGCATTGTTTACTTTACTCGCATATTGATACGTCTCCAACGTATCCATAATTTTTGATGCTCCATGCTTGTTTTTACACCATTTGCCTAATGTTTCGTTACACTTCGTGACACTTTTATGCATTTTCCAGAACTAACCTATTAACAAATTGCCATAGTGCCAGTTCCCTGTTTTCTACTGTTTTTGTGTTTCAGAAAAGCTACACAGGAAATATTCTCAGAATTGGACGAAACAAGTTCCTGAAGTCTTATTTTTCCCGGAAGCTTTCAGAGATCCGAAGAGGAGACGGAGAGGGGCCACAGGCCACCCTCACACCAGGGCGGCGTGGCCCAGCCCCTGGCCACGCCCCCTATGTGTGAGGACACCTCGGTCCACTTCTGACGCTGGCCCTTCGCCTATAAAGACCCCCCGATGGGAAAAACCTAAGGACCCGATCAATTTTCCAGAAGCACATCGCGATCCGCCGCCGTCATCGACCCGAGATCGGAGGGTCCAGAAGCTCTTCCTGGCACCCTGGCGGAGAGGGGAATCGCCACCGGAGGTCTTCTTCATCGCCATGCTTGCCTCCGGAGCGATGAGTGAGTAGTCTACCTTGGACTATGGGTCCATAGCAGTAGCTAGATGGTTGTCTCCTCCACCATGTGCTTCATGTTTAGATCTCATGAGCTGCCCTACATGATTGAGATCACCGTTATGTAATTCTACATGTTTGGTTTGTTGGGATCCGATGAATATTGGTGTTATGATTGAGTTGCTATACTGAAATATATCTTATGTTATCTCTATGTTGTTTATGATCTTGCATGCTCTCCGTTGTTAGTAGCTATCTTGGCCGAGTAGTTGCTAGTGACTCCAAGAGGGGGTATTTATGCTCGATAGTGGGTTCATGCCTCTATTTAACCTGGGGGAGTGACAGAAACCTCTAAGGTTGTAGATGTGCTGTTGCTACTAGGGATAAAACAATATTCATATGCTCAAGGGCATATGCTTTTTTTACATTACACACTTTGCTTAATGCAATTATCCGTTGTTCACAACTTAATACTCATGGGGTGTTCGGATGATATCCCCGTGAGTGGATTATTAGTCATAGATGCAGTTGGATGGCGGTCTATGTAATTTGTTGTAATGCCCAGAGTAAATCGCATAGTGATCTTCTTGACATATCACGTTTATCTTTATTCTATCAATTGCCCAACTGTAATTTGTTTACCCAGCATGTGTTATTTTATCTTATGGAGAGACACCGCTAGTGAACTATGGACCCCGATCCTATTTCCATCATATTGCTATCACCTGTTTACTTTACTCGCACTATTTACTTTACTCGCATACTATTATCAATGTTTTCCACTCGATACGCTCATATCCTTTGTTTCAAGCAAACCGGTGAGATTGACAACCTCATCGCAAGTTGGGAACAAAGTACTTGGTTGTGTGTGTGCAGGTTCCACGTTGCTGCTCGCAAAGCAAAGCTTGGATGAGGCGCCATATAAATTGTCCGGGGCTGTCGCGAAGCTTGTAAGCATCAACTTCAGTCGTTTGTCTCTCCTCTCCAAGATCGACATACCTTGGTTTCTTAACTGAGGGAAAATCTTGATGCTATATTCATCACACATTCCTCTTGGGGTTCCCAACGGGCTGGTCATTCAACAAGGCACCAACTCTTTTCTGGCGCCATCAACCAGCAATCAAGCTCTTTTCTGGCGCCGTTGCCGGGGACTGGGCCGCGCCCTCTGAACTTGAAGTCATGCTCAAAGACTTCATAGTAAAACAAACTGCTTTTAACAAGTCTGTTGAGGAAAAGTTAGGCAAAATTGATATTCTTGCTTCTAAAGTTGATAGCCTTGCTCATGATATTGAATTTCTGAAATTAAAAGTGTTGCCTAATGATGTGAAAGAGAACAATGTTTTTGCTACTGCTAATGCTATCCAAGTTGGAATTGATGAAAATATTAGATTGTTAGCAGAATTGCATGCTAGATGGGAAAGAGAGGATGAGATTGCTAGGAATATGAAAGTTTGTACTATTACTACCTCTAATGATGTTGTTCCTAATGCTAGCAATCCTCTTACTTTGATTGGTGTAGAGAAAACTCCCACTCCTTGTGTTAAAAAGCCTAAAACTGCCAAAACTTTTTCTCAAAAGAGTGCTAATTTTTTTTGGAGTGTAGGAGATGATAGCTCTATTTCCTTTAATGATTTTGATGTTGATGGCTGCAATATATTTGAAGTAATTTTGTTCTTACAAAAGCTTGCTTTGACTCCCAATGCTAGTTCTTTAAATGTTGCTTTTACTAAGCATATTACCAATGCTCTCATAAAAATTAGGGATGAAAAATTGCAACAAAAAGCCTCTATTCCCAAGAAGTTAGAAGATGGTTGGGAACCCATCATTGATATGCATGTTAATGGTTTTGATTGCCATGCTTTATGTGATCTAGGTGCTAGTATTTCTATCATGCCTAGAAAGACTAGTTGAATGCCCGTGCGTTACAACGGATAATATATTTCTTTCTCATCCCCATGTGTAGAACATCCATGGTATGTTCAATACTTATCTTAAAGGCGTGATCTACAATTTCTACAATTTTCAAATCTATCTACAAGTATTCCCGCAGAACCCAGATGTTAAAGAAACGGTCAGCTGTCCCCTTTGCGGGTGTGGACACGGCCCTTTAGGTTTGACGTTGTTATACGGTTTTTGCCCGATTTCCACTAATTAACTGGGCACCTTCTTCTTAATTAATAAAAAAGGCAAAGTTTTTGCCTTTGTTTCCAAAAAAAAATAGTTACACGCTCATTGGTAGCAGTAGAAGATAAGGGGTACCACTTGCATGTCTGATGCATTTCACAAACGATATTTAGGAAAAGAAAAATGTGAAATAATGGATCAAATGATGGCATGCTAAGTACTTCTTTTTATGAACTGTAGGGAGGTCCACGACATTGTCGGTTTGTCCCAGGCCAACGCATTTAAAGCATCCAATTGCCTAGCTGGACCATGAAGAAAGCATTTTTCATGATATCTTAAAACGGTGATCATCCTAGAAACATTGTAATTTGTATCACTCAAACATCGAACAAAAATAAGAATATCATCAAAGCTACTTTCATGCATATATACATATTAGTTTTTTCCTTTAGGAATGTAGGAACATGTGTCTGAGTAGCAGACAAACAAAAAAGGAAGCAGAAACTTGCCAAGTACAAGAGAGAAATACCGTACATCAGCACTTTGGTCTAATTGTAAGGTCAATGTTCAAATAAAGAAGTATAAAGACCTCAATAATATCTTTGTTGCAGACAAACAAATAAGGAAGCAATTTCTTTCGCTTGCTTACCGAAAGCAGACAGATTGATACAAAATAATACACACAATAATGCACTTTCAACCTGTTGAAGATTAAAACAAGTCGGCACACAGAGGCATGAGCCACACAAATATTGATAAAGATAGATTTTTGGGAGTATCACAAAGTAAATGACATCTCTGATAAAGCAAAGTAAAAGAACATTATTTGTGTACTGAAAGAACCATACATTCAGCATTCATAGCTTGGTTTGCACATAAAAAAGAACCAAATTGTACTCTTGCAAAAGTGTAGGATGAAAAGAAAAACAAATTCGTCCAACCCAAGACTAATTAATTAAGGAGACTAATTAATTAAGGAGACTAATTAAGAAATAAGCACTGAAGAAATGAAATTGCTGTCATTGAGTAAGTACAGCCACTTTGCCGGCCAAAAGATAATGTAGGCTTTGTTTTCTACTGCCATCTTTCAGATTTCGAATAGAGCACCGCCTATATGAAAGAAGATGATAATTATATATAATGGCTTACTTTGTAAAACTAATTCAAAGTAAGATTCTATGCAGAAGGAAACAACAAACACTCACAGTATTCCATTATCAACATGATTGCATGGACATTCAAGCAAGGCAGCCCTGTTTAGTGTTCCTGCCAAGAGTCCAAAAGAATATTTAGAACATGAATAAGGCAACTGCTTGGCCTTGGCCAAGAAGCATAGATGAAGATGATAATATGAGTTACTCATCTATAACCATGGGTGACATCCAAAATTCAAGTCAGCGATGTATTAATGTGTACTCTGAGGGCTTATTTCCCTCTCAAAATCTATCATGCATGCACACCTACTTTTGTAAAAAATTAAGTACCGATAATTACGATGTGTTACTTAGTCATACTAATTTACATGTGAAAGTCTGAAATTTCCCTACACGTGTCCCTCTCTGTCTCTAAAGCATGGCTCGGTGCCTGCTGGGGCCATGCACCTGTAAAAAGTACTGAACTGGGCAACTTCACCTGCGCCGTTGACCAACGGCAGCTTACCCTACTGCCCTAGCTCCTAGCCTGGATGGTGGAGCAGCAAAAGCAGCACCAGCGCTCCTCTAAACCGCCTAACTCGTGGGAATTAGCTGTTATAGCTATCTAGCTGCACATTAGGTTCATAAACCAAAAAGGGTAAAAGAAAGATGAGGACTCATCCCCAAACAGGTCAAACGCCTCGTCACTAATTCATTCTCTAGTTATAAATAATTGGTAGCACCAGGTTACAAAATTGATCTCTCCAAGGATAGCACTCCCACAAGAGAATTAAAATGGTACAATATTAGTTATATAGTAATGGCAATGACTTCATTTACATGGCATATACGAATAGGGCTATCGTAAGTGTAGATTTACATTACACAAAAAGCCAAACTGAATTCTTAGTCACCTGAACAGTAGAATAGAGGAATAGATTGACATGGCTCAGGTTGAGATGTAAATTTACTTGGGTAGGTGATTTTGCATCAGATTTTACTTCATGGAACTGCGACGGCATGGCAGCACTCACCTCGCCCTCTGACTCCATTATTGTTGTAGTTTCTCCATTGTCACATATGAATATAGAAGTTTAGAAATAGTTATCCTCCTAGCAGATCAAAGAAATATAGTCTTCATGTATGCATCCCATCAATGCCGCTGATTGAATCAAATGTATTAGTGTTAGTCAGTAAAACCCATGCAATAATCTCACAATATTTTCTAGAATCTTTGTACTGCAAATGCAATAGTTAACATATCTTTATGTAAGAATATATAGAATTCATGATTGTAGGTATTTTCTGAGTTAGCTTGCTTTCATCTTCCTCCTCCTTTTTCCCTCACGATGGCATGTTCCGTCATTTTGCTCTTTGGGTTTGATGCCAACTGTTGTAGTTGTTAGATGTATATTTGTATATGTGTATTTCCCCACCTGTTAGGGGGTTTTCCTGCATATTATCACCTGTACATGTAACTATATATTGTGGCCTTTGGCCCCCAGGGAATACAAGCTGTCTATTCCTAACATGGTATCAGAGCAATAGGTTTTGCTCCTCTCGCAGCCGCCGCCGTCGCCCGCCTCGGTCTCCAGTACCGCCGCGCCCGGCCGCCGCCGCTGCCTCTTCCTAGCCGGTTCCCGTCCGGCCTCGTGAAGCTCTCCTCGCCCGGCCTCGTCTCGTCTTCGATTCGCCCGTCTTCGATCTTGCCTGGGGAAGCTTCGATCCGCCCAGCCCCGATCTCGTCTGTCTTCCATCGGGATCGCTCGCTGGACAGGGCGCCGTCTTCGATCTCCGTCGGCCGCCCGCCCAGGACCTCGCGCGGGATCGAGCCCGTCGTCCGTCGCCCCGGCTCTCCGCCCGTCGCCGGGATCCCGCCTGTCCCGCCCGTCGCCCCGGCTCTCCGCCCGGTCCCGCCCGTCGCCCCGGCTCTCCGCTCGTCCCGCAGACTCGCCCCGCCAGGACCCCGCCAGGATCCCGCCCCGCTCGGACTCGATCTGCTCCGGCGGACTTCGTCGCCGGCGGGAATAGGTCCCCGGCGGTCGGAATTTGTTGTCCCTTGGTCCTAGGCGGCGTCTTGCTGTCTGGCTGCCCTCAATTTGCCCGCCGTCCGCCTGCAGTTCTGCAGGTCTCAGTCCGTTGACTGCTCAGTTCGTGTAAAAAAAAAAATCGGAAAAAAGAGAGAGAGAGAGAGAGATATGTCTACCTCATCGGCCTATGTTGCGATTCCTCGCTGCCCGGTGATCTTTGATTGCGCGAATTACCCTGATTTCGCTGCCTCTTCACGCGGTTATAGCCGCCCTCCGCCGACTCCGTCTACGTCGGCTCGCCGCTCTTCGTCGACCTTCGCGGCCTCTTCCCGCTGTTATGGCCGCGCTTCGCCGACCCCGTCTACGTTGGCCTGTCGCTCTACATCGGCTTTCGCGGCCTCTTCACGCGGTTTTAGCCGCCCTCCGCCGACTCCGTCTACGTCGGCTCGCCGCTCTTCGTCGACCTTCGCGGCCTCTTCCCGCAGTTATGGCCGCGCTTCGCCGACCCCGTCTACGTCGGCTCGCCGCTCGATATCGACTCTTGCGGCTTCTTCAGACGATTGTGATCGTCTTTCGTCGACTCTGTCTTCATCGGCGTGTTGCTCTCCGTCGCCACCTTTGGCGGCCTCTGTGTGTGTGGGTGACGGCTCCTCGTCGGCACCTGATTGTACCTCGACCTCTCCAGTTGTGCCCCTTTCTGCGCATGAGATAGCGCAGCTTCGATGTCTGCTTGCTGCTTGGGATTCTTCACCGACAGGTTCTGCTGGTTCTGCGACTGAGTTTTCTGGCATTGAGCGACCACCTCCTCCTTCTCCAGGTACATCTCCATGGCTTCTTGATACTGGAGCTTCTTTTCATATGACTCCTGATTCTTCCTTGTTGCATTCTGTTCGACCTGTCAATCCTCCTGTTCGTGTTCTTACTGCCGATGGTACCCCCCACCCAGTCATTAGTCGAGGCATTCTTAGTACTTCCTCATTTCATGTTCCTCAACTTAACATGCAACTCTTTTCTGGTAGTCAGATCGTCGACTCTCGTTGTAGCATCACTCTCGACTTTGATTCCTGTTCTGTTCAGGATCGTCGCACCGACACTATGCTTGGTGCTGGCCCCCGCCGCCATGATGGCCTCTGGGAGCTTCACTGGCTTCGTCTTCCTTCTGATGCCACCGTCGTCAGTTCCTCGGCATCTGTAGCCGTCGCTACTAGCTCTTTTCAGCAGTGGCATCATCGTCTTGGCCATTTATGTGGTTCTCGACTCTCGTCTTTAGTTCATCGAGGTGTTCTGGGGTCTGTCTCCGGAAACGCTTCTTTGGATTGTCAGGGCTGTCGCCTTGGTAAGCAGATTCAGCTACCGTATCCTCACAGTGAGTCTGTGTCCGAGCGTCCTTTTGATCTTGTTCACTCTGATGTTTGGGGTCCAGCTCCCTTCCCATCGAAAGGAGGTCATCGCTACTATGTTCTTTTTATAGATGATTTTTCTCGTCACACTTGGATATATTTTATGCGCTCTCGCAGTGAGGTGCTTTCCATTTATCAGCGCTTTGCGGCCATGGTCCGCACTCAGTATTCCTCGCCCATTCGTGTGTTCCGTGCTGATTCTGCTGGTGAGTATATCTCTCAGCACCTGCGTGGTGTTCTTGCTGAGCAGGGCACCCTTGCTCAGTTTTCTTGTCCCGGTGCGCATGCTCAAAATGGTGTTGCCGAGCGTAAGCATCGTCATATTCTTGAGACCACCCGTGCTATGATGATTGCTTCTTCTCTTCCGCCGCATTTCTGGGCTGAGGCTGTCGCTACATCGACTTACCTCATTAACATCCAGCCTTCTGCTGCCCTCCAGGGTGGCATCCCTCTCGAGCGTCTCTCTGGTGGTTCTCCAGAATACTCGCCTCTTCGTTCGTTTGGTTGCGTTTGCTATGTTCTTCTCCCTCCTCGTGAACGCACCAAACTGACCGCTCAGTCTGTTGAGTGTGTTTTTCTCGGCTACAGTGATGAGCATAAGGGCTATCGCTGTTGGGACCCTGTTGGTCGTCGGATGCGCATCTCTCGTGACGTCACGTTTGATGAGACGTGTCCCTTCTACCCTCGCCCCACCTCTGGTACCTACCCGGTGGATGATATCTCCTTTCTTCTGTTTCCTGATGCACCTCCTTCTGTCCCTATTGTCCCTCCTCCTGGACCTCGCTCTGATGCGCCCTCTTCGTCCCCGGCGCCATCCTCTTCGACTCTGTTGTCCTCCTTCCCACCTAGTTCTCCTCTTTCTTCTTCTGATCCTCCGCCCACCTCACCGTTGTCTCCTTTTCCCTTTCATTATTCTTGTCGCACTCATGTTCCAGATCCTCCTCCTGATGTTCCTTCTTCTTCTTCTTCTTCTGATATGTCTTCTTCTTCTGACGAGTTTCCCTCTCCTCTTCCGGCAACTCGTCCACGTCGTGCTCCAGACCGTTACTCTCCTAGTCAGTACGGTCTTTCTGTTGCCTCCGAGCCGACTTCTTATCGGGATGCTGAGCGTCATCCTGAATGGCAGCTTGCTATGGCTGAGGAGATTGCTGCGCTTGAGCGCACTGGCACCTGGGATCTTGTCTCTCCCCCTCCCGGTGTTCGTCCTATCACGTGTAAGTGGGTCTATAAAATTAAGACCCGCTCTGATGGATCTCTTGAGCGCTACAAAGCGCGTCTTGTGGCTCGTGGTTTTCAGCAGGAGCACGGCCGTGACTATGATGAGACTTTTGCCCCTGTGGCTCATATGACCACTGTGCGTACTCTTCTTGCTGTCGCTTCTGTTCGACACTGGTCTGTGTCTCAGCTTGATGTTCAGAACGCCTTTCTTAATGGCGAGTTGAGTGAGGAGGTTTACATGCAGCCTCCTCCCGGGTATTCTGTCCCTGATGGGATGGTCTGTCGCCTTCGGCGTCGTTCTCTTTATGGCCTGAAACAGGCCCCTCGTGCCTGGTTTGAGCGTTTTGCCTCTGTGGTGACTGCTGCTGGTTTCTCTCCCAGCGCTCATGATCCAGCGCTGTTCGTCCACACTTCTCCTCGTGGACGCACTCTTCTACTTCTCTATGTTGATGATATGATCATTACTGGTGATGATCCTGAGTATATTGCCTTTGTTAAGGCTCGTCTTCGTGAGCAGTTTCTTATGACCGATCTTGGTCCTCTCCGCTATTTTCTTGGGATCGAGGTCTCTTCCACTTCTGATGGCTTTTCTATCTCTCAGGAAAAGTATATTCAGGATCTTCTTGCTCGTGCTGCTCTTGGGGATGAGCGCACCGTTGAGACTCCTATGGAGCTTAATGTTAAGCTTCGTCCTACTGATGGTGATCCTCTTCCTGATCCGACGCGTTATCGCCATCTTGTTGGGAGTCTTGTTTATCTTGCTGTCACTCGTCCTGATATATCTTATCTTGTTCATATTCTGAGTCAGTTTGTCTCAGCTCCTACCACTGTCCACTATAGTCATCTCCTTCGTGTTCTTCGTTATCTTCGTGGCACGATTACTCGTCACCTTTTCTTTCCTCGTTCCAGCTCTCTCCAGCTCCAGTGCTACTCGGATGCTACTTGGGCGAGTGATCCTTCGGATCGTCGTTCACTTTCTGCTTACTGTGTGTTTCTTGGTGGTTCGCTTGTTGCTTGGAAGACGAAGAAACAGGTTGCAGTTTCCCGTTCGAGTGTAGAGGCTGAGTTGCGAGCTATGGCCTTGTTGATTGCTGAGGTGACATGGTTACGGTGGTTGCTTGCAGATTTTGGGGTCTCTGTTACGACACCCACTCCACTTTTGTCTGACAGTACAGGTGCTATCAGTATTGCACGTGATCCGGTCAAGCATGAGCTTACCAAGCATATTGGTGTTGATGCCTTTTATACACGTGCTCAGGTGCAGGCTCAGGTTGTTGCGCTTCAGTATGTGCCTTCAGATTTGCAGTTGGCGGATTTCTTTACAAAGGCACAAACTAGAGCGCAGCATGACTTCTTACTCTCCAAACTCAGTGTTGTGGATCCACCATGAGTTTGAGGGGGGGGTTAGATGTATATTTGTATATGTGTATTTCCCCACCTGTTAGGGGGTTTTCCTGCATATTATCACCTGTACATGTAACTATATATTGTGGCCTTTGGCCCCCAGGGAATACAAGCTGTCTATTCCTAACAGTAGTAAGTCATGTTATGTCTTGAGTCTGAGCTAGTTGTCCTTGGGGATAACCAAACTTCAACACCTTGCCTGCAACCTGGAAGGACATTATGTGCAATCAAGCAGTCGTTCCAGATGTAGCGAATTAGTGTTACTTCTGCATCGTTAGTGTTGATGTTTCCAAATTGTGGAATGTTATTTCTATACTTACCTCATAAGGGTTACGCAATTCCAATCTACTTTTGAACTATCTTTTGGCTGCTAAGGTCGTAATTCATATGTATTACAAACTTGTGTATTCAAATGATGTGTTAACCCGTCATTTTGCATAATTGCTTCCATTTTCTTAACTCGGGTTGGTTTCCTCACTTTCACTGATGTAAGTGCACTATTATTCATTAAAAGTAAGGCTTTATGAATGAAGTGAGCATATATACATTATTCATATGTGCCATACGCCTCAATACTTACTGATGGTATAACAAAAAACACTATATTAGATTACAACACAGCAGTCCGCAACAAATTTTGTCAGAAACTTGGCGGCGCAGTGAAGCGCGCTATCCGTTCTAGTACTATGTAACTGCACTATTATTCAGAAAACATTGAACACGGGCAACCTCTAACTAATTTGGTAGTCGTGTTCAATTGTTTGACCAATTCACGGTATAACAGTCCAATCGATCCAAAGCACAACCCCTATTACGTTCCCGTAATAAAGCATAATTTATTCCATCAACCTGTAACCGATTCTCAGAACAATCCTTCATTGAAATGTGCAGACTAAGGGGAAACTAATGTAAACTTATACCAACGAGTACCTAATCGGAGGCCAGCTCTGAATCTCGGTGGAGGAGGTGATCTGCCAGTACAAGATTTAGCTTGAACAGAGAAACTATTCAGGCAGATAAACATAACAGAAGTGGGGTACACATAAAAAATAATAATCCAAGAGCATCGGAGAGAGAATTACCGCAAATACTTGCAGCCGCTACCATTGGCGCTTGATTTGTGCCTCAGCTAGAGTAGCGACCGGATGGAGACGAGCGACTACGGCCGCAGGACGGGGAGGATCCAGTACACGGAACTGCAGGCGGTTGGGGAGGTACTGCTGGAGGCGTGTCGGGTGCTACTACTGGTTCACGAACCAGTCGGTTGTCGGGGAGCTCCTGCAGGCAGACGAAGTGGTCAGGGGTCGGCGAGGATCTGCAGGGGCAGCACACAGGGTACTTCTCCAGTCGGCGAACCGTTCAGGAGGAACACCTGCTTGATCAAGTCGGGGAAGTGTAGGGGTCGATGGCTGAGCTCCGGGGCAGCGGTGCAGGAGCTGGGGAGGGGGTCAGTGGGAGCCTCGGCGGCGCTACTGGTGATGGGAGAAACGGGGACGGGAGGAGGCATGGTTTTGATGTGGCCGATGTGCATGGTCGTCATCCGGGACGGACAGGAGGTCTCGGCTGGCGCTAGCCTCCGCCGGGCGCGCGTCGCCACGATTGCAGCTCCTCGCTCAAGCTCGATGGAGGCATGGTTCCAACTAATGTTGGACTTCTGGCTGATTTGAGATCGGGCCTCACCTTGGACCATCTGCACCGCCGTTTCCACCATCCTCATCGAAGCCGTTGGCGCCCTGGAGCTCGCCACCTCCCTCACCGAGGACGGCGCGGGCCTCCTCCGCGCATCTTGGCGGATCGACGAAGGGGATCGGCATGGGTGGTAGTTGCTGGGCTGGTTTGAAGAACGAGGTGCGGAGTCAGAGAGAAGAGGAAGAGGAAATGTGCGTGGCTCCTGGTTTTTTCCGCGATGGTTCTAGTGCGTGGGTATTATTTTTTTCTTTCCGTGCGGTGGAACCTACGAGCATACGACGTACCGACTACCATCGGACACCACCTGTAGACAATTAATATAGTTTAGATGGGTATTATTTTTTTCTTTCCGTGCGGTGGAACGTGCGAGCATACGACGTACCGACTACCATCGGACACCACCTGTAGACAATTAATATAGTTTAGATTTATGACATGCTTGACTTACCACCGCTTGAAAAATGTTATTATGATATTCCTATTGTTGATGTTGCTAAGAAAAAACCTTTGGGAAGGATTAATGATGTTCTTATTGTGGTTAATAATAACCTTGTTCCCGTTGATTTTCTTGTTATGGATGTTGAATGCCATGCTTCATATCCTATTATTTTGGGAAGACCTTTTCTTCGAACTGTAGGTGCCATCATTGATATGAGGGAAGGCACCATTAAATATAAATTCCCACTAAAGAAAGGTATGGAACACTTCCCTAGGAAAAGGAAGAAATTACTTTTTGACTCTATTCTTAGAGCAAACTATGAGCTTGATGCTTCATCTCTTGATGTTACTTGATTCGTAATTTTCTGCGCCTAGCTCAAAGGCGTTAAAGAAAAGCAATCTTGGGAAATAACCCAATGTTTTCTTTTCAGTACTTTTTCTTTTATTTGAGTCTTAGAAGTCATTACTACTGTAATGACCGCTCCTTATCCTTTTTATTTCATTGTTGTGCCAAGAGAAGCCTCAAATTTGAGTGAGGTAAAGATTTGGGGATGTTGCTGTCCTAAAACTGTTTTTGGTGCTGCACCGTAAAAATTCGTAAAAATTCTATGTATATCTTTTGGACCTGCTATTTCTTGTGCATATGCCCCAGGTTATATACAAACTTTCATTAGTTGAACACTTTTTGATTTGAGCAACAGAAAACCCCTTAAAAATTCGACCTTTGTCTGTTGTTCTGTTTTGACAGATTTCTGCCAATATTTGTGTTTGCGCTTTATCGCTTTCTTTGTGAGTTCTTTTGATCACGGAACTTTTGGGGAAGTTGCTACAGTAGTATATAGTTTATATGTGGTGGTTTTAGGTTGAAACATGAAGCAAAAAGAGGTTGATTATATGCTATGCTACACTAATGTTGCTAATAGATTTGTGTTTAGTTTTGTATGAAGGAAGTTTTCAGGTGTAGGGATTGGAGAATGATGAGATGAGTTGAAGAATGGACAAAAGCTCAAGCTTGGGGATGCCCATGCATCACCCCAATAAATATCCAGGAAGTACAAGCGTCAAAGCTTGGGGATGCCCCCGAGGAACCCCTTTCTTCATCGGCAAAAATCAGGTCACCTTTCAAGACACTATATTTTTATTGCTTCATGCACTATGTTTTTTTCTTGGAGCGTCAGTTGTTTTAGTTTTCTTTATTAGTTTAGTTTTGTTTGCTGCAATAAATGGTTGGACCCCAACAAATTTCTTTTGGAGAAGCTGCCTTGCTTTTCATTTGCCAAGAACGCTCTAGTTTTCACTCTTATCAAAAACTGAGTGTTCTTCTTTTTCTGCTACTGCTTTTGATTTTCGTTTTCATCTTGATTTGCATTCAGATCTTCTTATATTTATTTATCAAGGTGTATTTTTGCCTCTGGACCATGTTGGTTTTCCTCAAAAGAGTTGTTTTAAAAAGTTCGAATGGTGTTGGAAAAGAGAAAAAGCTTTATGCAAAAAAATGGTACAAGAAGGAGCTTGTGTAGACTGCGGCTTAGATTTTTTCATGTCATGCTTGATATCTTTTTGATAGTATGCTTAGTGGTTTTGCTGTAGCATGACTTGTATCAAATAACTGAGATTGCTTGATGAGCCTTTGAAAAAAAATCATGCGTTGTTTTTATCGTTTGGAAGCATTATTTTGGTTTTCTCCTTAATGCTTTATTTTGGTTGACTTGGTGCATGCTCACACATGTTAGACTCTTACAAAGTCGCCAATAGCCTCTATGATCATTTAGTTTTTTACTTTTGATGCCATCTTATACTTCTTTTAATGTCGCTTTGTCGCTTTGTATGATTATGGCCATTATTGCTCTCTTAGTTGGTCGCTCCCAGTCTTTTGCTAGCCCTCGCCTTGTACTGAGTATGAGCTCTACTCGTGCATCCAACTCCTAAAAACCAAATTTTTCCAAAGTGTCCACCATACATACCTACTAGCAATTTGCTATTCCAAGTAAATTTGACTTGCTTTTATCTACTCTTCAAATTAAACTCTTACCAGTGTTATACGAAAATTAGTCAGTAAAGCTCTCACGAACCGGAAGGCACACTTTACTTTTTCATGTTCTTAAAAATGTGACATTGTGGTCTCTTATGTTGAGTTGTTATGCTTGCAAGTTGTAAGTTGGAGACTAGCCCAGCCATGCAGTCATGGGCAAGCTTTCAACATTGCACTTCTCTATTTGAGTTGATATCGTGATCTTTTGTTTATAGATGCCCACGGTGTGAAATGAATTGGGAATCTTGAGGGGGTCATGGAGTTTGTATATGTGTTAGGGAAATGCCTGGGCCACCAATCTAAGCCATGCATAATTTATGCTGGAAATTTGTAGCATACCCATAGTGGACATTCGACGACGCATCTCAAAATAAAAAGCTAAACAAATGGTAAATAAAAGAGATGTTGAGGTGTTCATTGTCTGCTTGTCCTGTCATTTTGATGTGGGCTTGTTCCATGTCATCGGGCATGGAGGTACCCCGTTGGCGGTTCTCAATGATACGTATATACTTATAATGACAAGAGCCTTGCTTGGGACTCTAAGTAAAGTAGCATGAGGTTTGGGTACTCGTATTAACGGGACACGAGGTTTTCAACTTATGATTTGTCAAGCATATGCATCATAATTGTTCTCGCATTAACTTTAACCATTCAAGATGCTTATGATGGGGGCAATGAGAGCTCAAAGCCAGTAAGTACCATAATTTTTGAAGGTTATAAAACTTGCAATCACTGCTTCCCTCCGCGAAGGGCCTTGATACTCCAAGTTGACGTGGGAGCAGACTGTCCTTGTGCGTGGTGGATAACCAGCCCGTTGGGAACCCCAAGAGCAAGGTATGATGAATATAGCAGCTAGTCTTCCCTCAGTTAAGAAACCAAGGTTTATCGATCAGGAGAGGAGAGACAAACGACGTAAGGTGATGCGGAACCTGCACACACACAACCAAGTACTTTGTTCCCAACTTGCGATGAGGTTGTCAATCTCACCGGTTTGCTTGAAACAAAGGTTATGAGCGTATCGAGTGGAAAACAATATAGTATGCGAGTAAAGTAAGCAGTACGAGTAAAGTAAACAGGTGATAGCAATATGATGGAAATAGGACCGGGGTCCACAGTTCACTAGTGGTGTCTCTCCATAGATAAAATAACACATGCTGGGTAAACAAATTACAGTTGGGCAATTGATAGAATAAAGATAAACGTGATATGTCAAGAAGATCACTATGAGATTTACTCTGGGCATTACAACAAAATACATAGACCGCCATCCAACTGCATCTATGACTAATAATCCACTCCCGGGGATATCAATCCGAACACCCCAGTAGTATTAAGTTGCGAACAACAGATAATTGCATTAAGCAAAGTGTGTAATGTAAACAAAGCATATGCCCTTGAGCATATGAATGTTGTTTTCTCCCTAGCAGCAATAGCACATCTACCACCTTAGAGGTTTCTGTCACTCCCCGAGGTGAAATAGAGGCATGAACCCACTATCGAGCATAAATACCCCCTTTTGGAGTCACTAGCAACTACTCAGCCAAGATAGCTACTAACAACGGAGAGCATGCAAGATCATAAACAACATAGAGATAACAAAAGATATAATTCAGTACAGCAACTTAATCATAAACACCAATATTCATCGGATCCCAACAAACCAAACATGTAGAATTACATAACGGTGATCTCAATCATGTAGGGCAGCTCATGAGATCTAAACATGAAGCACATGGTGGAGAAGACAACCATCTAGCTACTGCTATGGACCCATATTCCAAGGTAGACTACTCACTCATCGCTCCGGAGGCAAGCATGGCGATGAAGAAGACCTCCGGTGGCGATTCCCCTCTCCGGCAGGGTGCTGGGAAGAGCTTCTGGACCCTCCTGATCTTCGGGTCGACAGTGGCGGCGGATCGCGATGTGTTCTGGAAATCTGATCGGGTACTTAGGTTTTTTCCGTCGGGGGGTCTTTATAGGCGAAGGGGCGTCGTCAGAGGAGGAGCCAGGCGCCCTCACGCGGGGCCCACGCGGCCAGGGGCCTGGCCGCGCCACCCCTGCGTGTGGGGCCCTGGTGGCCCCCCTCCGACTCTCCTTCGGATCTCTGGAAGCTTCCGGGTAAAATAAGACTTCAGGAACTTGTTTCGTCCAATTCCGAGAATATTTCCTGTGTATCACTCTGAAACACAAAAACAGCAGAAAACAGGGAACTGGCACTGTGGCAACTCGTTAATAGGTTAGTTCCAGAAAATGCATAAAAGTGCCACTAAGTGTAACGAAACAATAGGCAAATGGTGTAAAAACAAGCATGGAGCATCAAAAATTATAGATACGTTGGAGACGTATCAAGCATCCCCGAGCTTAACTCCTGCTCGTCCTCGAGTAGGTAAGTGATAACAAAAGAATAATTTTTGAGGTGACATGCACCTACACAATCTTGATCATATATGTAAGCATTGGTGAGCTGGGATCATAAGAACTTAAAACATGGGCATGAAGATATAATCATGACAATAAGAACTTAGCAACCATGTTGTAAACATGCAAATGAACACAAACAAAAGATCATGAAAATGAAACAATGAAAGTCAAACGTGTGTTCAAATCATAAGGAAAAACATACAAATGGTTTTCAGCTTGTCCTTCAAAGAGAGCAAAACATAAATGCATAGGACACCTTCAAGTTTAAGAGGGCGACTAGATACAAATAATTTAAGAACAAGTGAAACCAACAATATGAATCAATCAATGAACTTTGGGACAATGCATATCACACTAAGAATGACAACTATGCTCTCTTAATGGTGCATAAAGAAAGAAGGTGGTGACTCAACATAAAAGTTGAAGAAGGGCCCTTCGCAGAGGGAAGCAGTGATTGCAAGTTTTATAACCTTCAAAAATTATGGTACTTACCGGCTTTGAGCTCTCATTGCCCCCATCATAAGCATCTTGAATGGTTAAAGTTAATGCAAGAACAATTATGATGCATATGCTTGACAAATCATAAGTTGAAAACCTCGTGTCCCGTGAATACGAGTACCCAAACCTCATGCTACTTTACTTAGAGTCCCAAGCAAGGCTCTTGTCATTGTAAGTATATGCATATCATTGAGAACCGCCAATGGGGTACCTCCGTGCCCGCTGACATGGAACAAGCCCACACCAAAATGACAGGACAAGCAGACAATGAACACCTCGACATCTCTTTTATTTGCCTTTTGTTTAGCTTTTTATTGTGAGATGCATCGTCGAATGTTCACCATGGGTATGCTGCAAATTTCCACCATGAATTATGCATGGCTTAGATTGGCGGCCCGGCGTTTCCCTAACACATATACAAACTCCATGATCCCCACAAGATTCCCAATTCATTTCACACCGCGGGCATCCATAAACAAAAGATCACGATATCAACTCAAATAAGAAGTGCAATGTTGAAAGCTTGCCCCATGACAGCATGGATGGGCTAGAATCCAACTTACAACTTGCAAGCATAACAACTCAACATAAGAGACCACAATGTCAAATTTTTAAGAACAGGAAAAAGTAAAGTGTGCCTTCCGGTTCGTGAGAGCTTTACTGACTGAATTTCGCATAACACTGGTAAGAGTTTAATTTGAAGAGAAAATAAAAGCAAGTCAAATTTACTTGGAATAGCAAATTGCTAGTAGGTATGTATGGTGGACACTTTGGAAAACTTTGGCTTTTAGGAGTTGGATGCACGAGTAGAGCTCATACTCAGTACAAGGCGAGGGCTAGCAAAAGACTGGGAGCGACCAACTAAGAGAGCAATAATGGCCATAATCATGCAAAGCGACAAAGCGACATTAAAAGAAGCATAAGATGGCATCAAAAGTCAAAAACTAAATGATCATGAAGGCTATTGGCGACTTTGTAAGAGTCTAACATGTGTGAGCATGCGCCAAGTCAACCCAAATAAAGCATCAAGGAGAAAACCAAAATAATGCTTCGATACAATAAAAACAACGCATGATTTTTTTCAAAGGCTCATTAAGCAATCTCAGTTATTTGAGACAAGTCATGCTACAGCAAAACCACTAAGCATACTATCAAAAAGACATCAAGCATGACATGAAAAAGCCTAAGCCGCAGTCTACACAAGCTCCTTCTTGTACCACTATTTTGCACAAAGCTTTTTCTCTTTTCCAACACCATTTGAAATTTTTATAAACACCTCTTTTGATGAAAACCAATAAAGATCAGAGGAAAAAATACACCTTGATGAAAAGATATGACAAGGTCTGAACGCAAATCAAGGCGAAAACGAAAACCAGAAGCAGTAGCAGAAAAAGAAGAACACTCGATTTTTAATAAGAGTGAAAACTAGAGCGTTCTTTGCAAATGAAAACGAGTACATCTCCTCCAAAAGAAATTTGTTGGGGTCCAACCATTTATTGCAGCAAACAAGAAACTAAACTAACTAAGAAAACTAAAACAACTGACGCTCCAAGAAAAACACATAGTGCATGAAGCAATAAAAATATAGTGTTTTGAAAGGTGACCTGATTTTTGCCGATGAAGAAGGGGTGCCTCGGGGGCATCCCCAAGCTTTGACGCTTGTACTTCTTGGATATTTCTTGGGGTGATGCATGGGCATCCCCAAGCTTGAGCTTTTGTCCATTCTTCAACTCATCTCATCATTCTCCAATCCCTACACTTGAAAACTTCCTTCATACAAAACTAAACGCAATTCTATTAGCAACATTAGTGTAAGCATAACATATAATCAATCCTCTATTTGCTTCAGGTTTCAACTCAAAACTACCACATATATAGCAAATACTACTGTAGCAACCTCCCCAAAAGTTCCATGATCAAAAGAACTCAAAAGAAAGCGATAAAGTGGCAAACACAAATATTGGCAGAAATCTGTCAAAACTGAACAGCTGACAAAGGTCGAATTTTTGAGGGGTTTTCTGTTGCTCAAATCAAAAAGTGTTCAACTAACAAAAGGTTGGATATAACCTGGGGCATATGCACAATAAATTTCAGGTCCAAAAGATAAACAGAGAATTTGTACGAATTTTTACGGTGCAGCACCGAAAACAGTTTCAGGACAGCAACATCCCCAAATCTTTACCTCGCTCAAATTAGAGGCTTCTCTTGGCACAAAAACGAAATAAACAAGATAAGGAGCGGTAATTACAGTAGTAATGACTTCCAAGACTCAAATAAAATAAAAAGTACTGAAAAGAAAACATTGGGTTATCTCCCAAGAGTGCTTTTCTTTAACGCCTTTGAGCTAGGCGAAGAAAATTGCGAATCAAGTAATATCAAGTGATGAAGCATCAAGCTCATAATTTGCTCTAAGAATAGAGTCAAAAAGTAATTTCTTTCTTTTCCTAGGGAAGTGTTCCATACCTTTCTTTAGTGGGAATTGATACTTGATAGTGCCTTCCCTCATATCAATGATGGCATCTACAGTTCGAAGAAAGGGTCTTCCCAAAATAATAGGACATGAAGCATGGCATTTAACGTCCATAACAAGAAAATCAACGGGAACAAGGTTATTGTTAACCACAATAAGAACATCATTAATTCTTCCCAAAGGTTTCTTCTTAGCAACATCAGCAATAGGAACATCAAAATAACACTTTTCAAGCGGTGGTAAATCAAGCATGTCATAAATCTTTCTAGGCATACTAGAAATACTAGCACCTAGATCACATAAAGCATGGCAATAAAAACCATTAACATGCATATCAATGCTGGGTTCCCAACCATCTTGTAACTTCTTGGGAACAGAGGCTTTTTGCTTCAACTTTTCATCCCTAATTTTTATGAGAGCATTGGTAATATGCTCAGTAAAAGCAATATTTAAAGAACTAGCATTGGGAGTCAAAGCAAGCTTTTGCAAGAACAAAATTACTTCAGATATATTGCAGCCATCAACATCAAAATCATTAAAAGAAGTAGAGCTATCATCTCCCACACTCCGAAAAATTTCAGCACTCTTTTGAGAAAAAGTTTTGGCAGTTTTAGGCTTTTTAACACAAAGAGTGGGAGTTTTCTCTACACCAATCAAAGTAAGAGGATTGCTAGCATTAGGAGCAACATCATTAGAGGTAGTAATGGTACATACCTTCATTTCTCTAGCCATCTCATCTTCTCTTTCCCACCTGGCATGCAATTCTGCTAACAATCTAATATTTTCATTAATTCCAACTTGGATAGCATTAGCGGTAGCAAAAGGATCAGGCTTAGCGGACATTCTATTAACCAAAGAAGATTGCACATTAGACAATAATGAAATATCAGTTTCAGCTTTGGAAACTTTAGCTTGCAATTCAGGAATAGCCTTGTTTAAATTTTCTAGTTGATGACTAATAGTCCTCAACAGAGCTGATTGCTCCTCCATAGTCTTGGTGAAAGCCCTGTTCTGCTCATATTGCATCTGCATAAAATTCTTGGTAGCCTTTTCAAGTTCAAAAATTCTTTCTTCACTAGGCATTTTAGGTCTACCAAGATAGCTATTATCACCATTAGAAGGAAACGGTCTATAATTGTTACTAGCAAAATTGTTTCTATAAGCATTGTTGTTAAAATTATTGTTTCTAATGAAATTCACATCAACATGCTCCTCTTGAGCAACCAGAGAGGCCAAAGGAACATTATTAGGATCAACATGAGTCCTATCATTAGCAAGCATAGCCATAATGGTATCAATCTTATCATTCAAGGAAGAAGTTTCCTCAACAGAATTTACCTTCTTACCTTGTGGAGCTCTCTCGGTGTGCCATTCGGAATAATTTACCATCATGTTGTCGAGTAGCTTTGATGTGGCGCCCAAGGTAAGGGACATAAAAGTGCCTCCAGCAGCTGAATCAAGTAGGTTCCTTGAAGAAAAATTCAGTCCTGCATAAAAAGTTTGGATAATCATCCAAGTAGTCAGTCCATGAGTGGGGCAATTCTTTATCATAGATTTCATTCTTTCCCAAGCTTGAGCAACATGTTCATTATCAAACTGAGTAAACTTCATAATATTGCTACGCAAGGATATAATCTTAGCAGGAGGATAGTATCTACCAATAAAAGCATCCTTACACTTAGCCCATGAATCAATACTATTCTTAGTCAAAGACAGCAACCAATCTTTAGCTTTTCCTCTCAAAGAAAAAGGAAACAACTTGAACTTAATAATATCACTATCAACATCCTTATATTTCTGCATCTCACATAGCTCAACAAAATTGTTGAGATGAGCTGCAGCATCTTCAGTACTAGCACCAGAGAATTGCTCTTTCATAACAAGGTTCAATAAAGCAGGCTTGATCTCATAAAAGTTTGCAGCAGGAACAGGTGGCTTAATAGGAGTGCAGATAAAATCACTATTGTTTGTGCTAGTAAAGTCACACAACTTGGTGTTTTCAGGATTGGCCATTTCAGCAAAACGAAAGTAAACAAGTAAAAACAACTACCAAGGATTCTAATTTTTTTGGGTTTTTGATAAAAAGCAATGCAGGTAAAATAAATAAAGTAAAGCAAAACAATAAAACAAAGTAAAGGATGTGTGTGCGAAAAACTCCCCTCGCAGAGGTCTTCTCTTCCTCCCCGGCAATGGCGCCAGAAAATTAGCTGATACTCCAAGTTGACGTGGGAGCAGACTATCCTTGTGCGTGGTGGATAACCAGCCCGTTGGGAACCCCAAGAGGAAGGTATGATGAATATAGCAGCTAATCTTCCCTGAGTTAAGAAACCAAGGTTTATCGATCAGGAGAGGAGAGACAAACGACTGAAGGTGATGCAGAACCTGCACACACACAACCAAGTACTTTGTTCCCAACTTGCGATGAGGTTGTCAATCTCACCGGTTTGCTTGAAACAAAGGTTATGAGCGTATCGAGTGGAAAACAATATAGTATGCGAGTAAAGTAAACAGTACGAGTAAAGTAAACAGGTGATAGCAAAATGATGGAAATAGGACCAGGGTCCACAGTTCACTAGTGGTGTCTCTCCATAGATAAAATAACACATGCTGGGTAAACAAATTACAGTTGGGCAATTGATAGAATAAAGATAAACGTGATATGTCAAGAAGATCACTATGAGATTTACTCTGGGCATTACAACAAAATACATAGACCGCCATCCAACTGCATCTATGACTAATAATCCACTCCCGGGGATATCAATCCGAACACCCCAGTAGTATTAAGTTGCGAACAACAGATAATTGCATTAAGCAAAGTGTGTAATGTAAACAAAGCATATGCCCTTGAGCATATGAATGTTGTTTTCTCCCTAGTAGCAACAGCACATCTACCACCTTAGAGGTTTCTGTCACTCCCCCAGGTGAAATAGAGGCATGAACCCACTATCGAGCATAAATACCCCCTCTTGGAGTCACTAGCAACTAATCGGCCAAGATAGCTACTAACAACGGAGAGCATGCAAGATCATAAACAATATAGAGATAACAAAAGATATAATTCAGTACATCAACTTAATCATAAACACCAATATTCATCGGATCCCAACAAACCAAACATGTAGAATTACATAACGGTGATCTCAATCATGTAGGGCAGCTCATGAGATCTAAACATGAAGCACATGGTGGAGAAAACAACCATCTAGCTACTGCTATGGACCCATAGTCCAAGGTAGACTACTCACTCATCGCTCCGAAGGCAAGCATGGCGATGAAGAAGACCTCCGGTGGCGATTCCCCTCTCCGGCAGGGTGCCGGGAAGAGCTTCTGGACCCTCCCGATCTTCGGGTCGACGGTGGCGGCGGATCGCGATGTTTTCTGGAAATCTGATCGGGTACTTAGGTTTTTTTCCGTCGGGGGGTCTTTATAGGCGAAGGGGCGTCATCAGAGGAGCAGCCAGGCGCCCTCACGCGGGGCCCGCGCGGCCAGGGGCCTGGCCGCGCCACCCCTGCGTGTGGGGCCCTGGTGGCCCCCCTCCGACTCTCCTTCGGATCTCTGGAAGCTTCCGGGTAAAATAAGACTTCAGGAACTTTTTTCGTCCAATTCCGAGAATATTTCCTGTGTATCACTCTGAAACACAAAAACAGCAGAAAATAGGGAACTAGCACTGTGGCAACTCATTAATAGGTTAGTTCCGGAAAATGCATAAAAGTGCCACTAAGTGTAACTAAACAATAGGCAAATGGTGTAAAAACAAGCATGGAGCATCAAAAATTATAGATACGTTGGAGATGTATCAGGCCTTTCTTTTACTTTTATGTTGAGTCATCACCTTCTACACCATTAAGAGAGCATAGTTGTCATTCTTAGTATAATGTGCATTGTCCCAAAGTTTTCATTGATTGATTCATGATCATGGTTTCACTTGTTCTTAAATTATTTGTATCTAGTCGCCCTCTTAAACTTGAAGGTGTCCTATGCATTTATGTTTTGCTCTCTTTGAAGGACAAGCTGAAAACCATTTGTATGTTTTTCCTTATGATTTGAACACGTTTGACTTTCATTGTTTCATTTTCATGATCTTTTGTTTGTGTTCATTTTCATGTTTATAACATGGTTGCTAAGTTCTTATTGTCAAGATTATATCTTTCATGCCCATGTTTTAAGTTCTTTTGATCCCAGCTCACAAATGCTTACATATTTGATCAAGATTGTGTAGGTGCATGTCACCTCAAAAATTATTCTTTTGTTATCACTTACCTACTCGAGGACGAGCAGGAGTTAAGCTTGGGGATGCTGATACGTCTCTAACGTATCCATAATTTTTGATGCTCCATGCTTGTTTTTACACCATTTGCCTAATGTTTCGTTACACTTCGTGGCACTTTTATGCATTTTCCGGAACTAACCTATTAACAAGTCGCCACAGTGCCAGTTCCCTATTTTCTACTGTTTTTGTGTTTCAGAAAAGCTACACAGAAAATATTCTCGGAATTGGACGAAACAAGTTTCCTGAAGTCTTATTTTTCCCGGAAGCTTCCAGAGATCCGAAGAGGAGACGGAGAGGGGCCATAGGCCACCATCACACCAGGGCGGCGCGGCCCAGCCCCTGGCCGCGCCCCCTATGTGTGAGGACACCTCGGTCCACTTTTGACGCTGCCTCTTCGCCTATAAATACCCCCCGACGGGAAAAACCTAAGGACCCGATCAATTTTCTAGAAACACATCGCTATCCGCCGCCGTCGTTGACCCGAGATCGGGAGGGTCCAGAAGCTCTTCCCGGCACCCTGCCGGAGAGGGGAATCACCACCGGAGGTCTTCTTCATCATCATGCTTGCCTCCGGAGCGATGAGTGAGTAGTCTACCTTGGACTATGGGTCCATAGCAGTAGCTAGATGGTTGTCTCCTCCACCATGTGCTTCATGTTTAGATCTCATGAGCTGCCCTACATGATTGAGATCACCATTATGTAATTCTACATGTTTGGTTTGTTGGGATCCGATGAATATTGGTGTTATGATTGAGTTGCTATACTGAAATATATCTTATGTTATCTCTATGTTGTTTATGATCTTGCATGCTCTCCGTTGTTAGTAGCTATCTTGGCCGAGTAGTTGCTAGTGACTCCAAGAGGGGGTATTTATGCTCGATAGTGGGTTCATGCCTCTATTTAACCTGGGGGAGTGACAGAAACCTCTAAGGTTGTAGATGTGTTGTTGCTACTAGGGAGAAAACAACATTCATATGCTCAAGGGCATATGCTTTGTTTACATTACACACTTTGATTAATGCAATTATCTGTTGTTCGCAACTTAATACTCATGGGGTGTTCGGACGATATCCCCGTGAGTGGATTATTAGTCATAGATGCAGTTGGATGGCGGTCTATGTATTTTGTTGTAATGCCCAGAGTAAATCGCATAGTGATCTTCTTGACATATCACGTTTATCTTTATTCTATCAATTGCCCAACTGTAATTTGTTTACCCAGCATGTGTTATTTTATCTTATGGAGAGACACCGCTAGTGAACTGTGGACCCCGGTCCTATTTCTATCATATTGCTATCACATGTTTACTTTACTCGCATTGTTTACTTTACTCGCATACTATTATCACTGTTTTCCACTCGATACGCTCATACCCTTTGTTTCAAGCAAACTGGTGAGATTGACAACCTCATCGCAAGTTGGGAACAAAGTACTTGGTTGTGTGTGGGCAGGTTCCACGTTGCTGCTCGCAAAGCAAAGCTTCGACGAGGCGCCATATAAATTGTCTGGGGCTGTCGCGAAGCTTGCAAGCATCACCTTCAGTCGTTTGTCTCTCCTCTCCAAGGTCGACATACCTTGGTTTCTTAACTGTGGGAAAATCTTGCTGCTATATTCATCACACCTTCCTCTTGGGATTCCCAACGGGCTGGTCATTCAACAAGGCACCAACTCTTTTCTGGCGCCATCAACCAGCAATCACATATTACTATTGCTTTCCACTCGATATGCTCATACCCTTTGTTTCAAGCAAACCGGTGAGATTGACAACCTCATCATAAGTTGGGAACAAAGTATTTGGTTGTGTTGTGTGCAGGTTCCACGTTGCTACTAGTTGAAGACGTGCTAACAAGAAATCGTTAACGGCGCCCTTGTTGGAGTGTCACTAGGCTAGCAAGCATCACCTTCTGGAGTATTGGCTTTTTCCTACTGGATTGACTACCTTGGTTTCATAACTGAGGGAAAACTTGCTGCTATATTCATCAAACCTTCTCTTGGGGTTTCCAACTGGCCGGTCATTTACTTCATCAACTACACGCCATCAAACGTAAACAAGACATTTTCTGGCACCATTCATCACTGCGCCATCAACAAGTTTTCTGGCGCCGTTGCCGGGGAAAAAGAAGACTTCTGCAAGGAGAGTTTCGCACGCACATCCTTTACTTTATTTTAAGTTTTGCTTTACTTTATTTTTACTTGCATCGTTTTATCAAAAACAAAAAGTTAGTTTCCTTTATAGTTGTTTTTACTTGTCTGCTTTTAGCTTTGCTAGAATGGGTACTCATGAGGACACCAAGTTGTGTGATTTTACTAGCACTAATAATAGTGATTTTATCTGCACTCCTATTGCGCCACCTGCTCCTGCTGCAAATTTTTATGAGATTAAGCCTGCTTTGTCGAACCTTGTTATGAAAGAGCAATTTTTTGGTGCTAGTACTGATGATGCTACAGCTCATCTCAACAATTTTGTTGAGCTATGTGAGATGCAGAAATATAAGGATGTAGAGAGTGATATTATTAAGCTTAAATTGTTTCCTTTTTCTTTGAGAGGAAAAGCTAAGGATTGGTTGCTGTCTTTGCCTAAAAATAGTATTGATTCATGGGCTAAGTGTAAGGATGTTTTTATTGGTAGATACTATCCTCGTGCTAAGATTATAGCTTTCCGTAGTAATATTATGAAGTTTAGTCAGTTTGATAATGAACATGTTGCTCAAGCTTGGGAAAGAATGAAATCCATGATAAAGAATTATCCCACTCATGGACTGACTACTTGGATGATTGTCCAAACTTTTAATGCATGACTGAATTTTTCTTCAAGGAACCTATTGGATTCAGCTGCTGGAGGCACTTTTGTGTCCCTTACCTTGGGCGCCGCAACAAAGCTTCTCGACAACATGATGGTAAATTACTCTGAATGGCACACCGAGAGAGCTCCACAAGGTAAGAAGGTAAATTCTGTTGAGAAAACCTCTTCTTTGAGTGATAAGATTGATGCTATTATGCTTATGCTTTCTAATGATAGGACTCATGTTGATCCTAATAATGTTCCTTTGGCCTCTTTGGTTGCTCAAGAAGAGCATGTTGATGTAAACTTCATTAAAAATAATAATTTTAACAACAATGCTTATAGGAACAATTTTGCTAGTAACAATTATAGGCCGTTTCCTTCTAATGGTGATAATAGCTATCTTGGTAGACCTAAAATGCCTAGTGAAGAAAGAATTTTTGAACTTGAAAAGGCTACCAAGAATTTTATGCAGGTGCAATATGAGCAGAACAGGGCTTTCACCAAGACTATGGAGGAGCAATCAGCTCTGTTGAGGACTATTAGTCATCAACTTGAAAATTTAAACAAGGCTATTCCTGAGTTGCAAGCTAAGGTTTCCAAAGCTGAAACCGATATTTCGTCTTTGTCTAATGCGCAATCTTCTTTGGTTAACAGAATGTCCGCTAAGCCTGATCCTTTTGCTACTGCTAATGCTATCCAAGTTAGAATTGATGAAAATGTTAGGATGCTAGCAGAATTGCATGCCAGGTGGGAAAGAGAAGATGAGATTGCTAGAAAGATGAAGGTATATACCATTACTACCTCTAATGATGTTGTTCCTAATGCTAGCAATCCTCTTACTTTGATTGGTGTATAGAAAACTCCCACTCCTAGTGTTAAAAAGCCCAAAACAGCAAAAACTTTTTCTCAAAAGAGTGCTGAATTTTTTTGGAGTGTAGGAGATGATAGCTCTATTTCCTTTAATGATTTTGATGTTGATGGCTACAATATATCTGAAGTTACTTTGTTCTTGCAAAAGCTTGCTTTGACTCCTAATGCTAGTTCTTTAAATGTTGCTTTTACTAAGCATATTACCAATGCTCTTATGAAAATTAGGGATGAAAAGTTGAAGCAAAAAGCCTCTATTCCCAAGAAATTAGAAGATGGTTGGGAACCCATCATTGATATGCATGTTAATGGTTTTGATTGCCATGCTTTATGTGATCTAGGTGCTAGTATTTCTATTATGCCTAGAAAAATTTATGACATGCTTGATTTACCACCGCTTGAAAAGTGTTATTATGATGTTCCTATTGCTGATGTTGCTAAGAAGAAACCTTTGGGAAGGATTAATGATGTTCTTATTATGGTTAACAATAACCTTGTTCCCGTTGATTTTCTTGTCATGGATGTTGAATGCAATGCTTCATGTCCTATTATTTTGGGAAGACCCTTTCTTCGAACTGTAGGTGCCATCATTGATATGACGGAAGGCACCATCAAATATCAATTCCCATTCAAGAAAGGTATGGAACACTTCCCTAGGAAGAGAAATAAATTGCTTTTTGACTCTATTCTTAGAGCAAATTATGAGCTTGATGCTTTATCACTTGATATTACTTGATTCACATTTTCTGCGCCTAGCTCAAAGGCGTTAAAGAAAAGCACTCTTGGGAGATAACCCAATGTTTTTAATTTCAGTTCTTTTTATTTTATTTGAGTATTGGAAGTTATTACTACTGTAATAACCTCTCCTTATCCTTTTTATTTCGTTTTTGTGCCAAGAGAAGCCTCTAATTTGAGTGAGGTAAGATTTGGAGATGTTGCTGTCCTGAAACAGTTTTCGGTGCTGCACCATAAAAATTCGTGAAAATTCTCAGTATATCTTTTGGACCTGAGATTGCTTGTGCATATGCCCCAGGTTATATCCAAACTTTCATTAGTTATACACTTTTTTATTTGAGCAATAGAAAACCCTCTAGAAATTCGACCTTTGTCAGCTGTTCTGTTTTGACAGATTTCTGCCATTATTTGTGTTTGCCGCTCGATCGCTTTCTTTTTGAGTTCTTTTGATCACAGAACTTTTGGGGAAGTTGCTACAATAGTACATGATTTATATGTGGTGGTTTTGAGTTGAAACCTGAAGCAAAAAAGGGCTGATTCATTGCTATGCTTACACTAATGTTGCTAATAGAATTGTGTTTAGTTTTGTATGAAGGAAGTTTTCAAGTGTAGGGATTGGAGAATGATGAGATGAGTTGAAGAATGGATAAAAGCTCAAGCTTAGGGATGACCATGTCACCCCAAGAAATATCCAAGAGGTACAAGCGTCAAAGCTTGGGGATGCCCCCGAGGCACCCCTTCTTCATCGGCAAAAATCAGGTCACCTTTCAACACACTATATTTTTATTGCTTCATGCATTATGCGTTTTTCTTGGAGCGTTAGTTGTTTTTAGTTTTCAGTTTTGTTTAGTTTTGTTTGCTGCAATAAATGGTTGGACCCCAACATTTTTTTTTGGAGAAGTTGCCTTGCTTTTCATTTGCCAAGAACACTCAGTTTTTCACTCTTATCGTTTCAACGAGTGTTCTCTTTTTCTAGAACTGCGTTTAGCTTTCGATTTTCGCCTTGATTTTTGTTCAGATATTGTTATATATTTTTATCAAGGTGTATTTTGACCTCTGGTCCATGTTGGTTTTCATCAAAAGAGTTGTTTCAAAAAAGTTTGAATGGTGTTGGAAAAGAGAAAAAGCTTTATGCAAAAAAGTGGTACAAAAAGGAGCTTGTGTAGACTGCGGCCTAGGCTTTTGCATGTCATGCTTGATGTCTTTTTGATAGTATGCTTAGTGGTTTTGCTGTAGCTTGACTTGTCTCAAATGACTGAGATTGCTTAATGAGCCTTTGAAAAAAAATCATGCGTTGTTTTAATTATTTGGAAGCATTATTTTGGTTTTCTCCTTTAATGCTTTATTTGGGTTGACTTGGCGCATACTCACACATGTTTGACTCATACAAAGTTGCCATAAGCCTCTATGATCATTTAGTTTTTGACTTTTGATGCCATCTTATGCTTCTTTTAATGTCGCTTTGTCGCTCTGCATGATTATGGCCATTATTGCTCTCTTAGTTGGTCGCTTCCAGTCTTTTGCTAGCCCTTATTTTGTACTGAGTATGAGCTCTACTCGTGCATCCAACTCCTAAAAACCAAGTTGTTCCAGTGTGTCCACCATACATACCTATTAGCAATTTGCTATTCCAAGTACATTTGACTTGCTTTTATCTATCCTTCAAATGAAACTCCTTTTGGAGTTATGCGAAAATTGGTCAGTAAAGCTCTCACGAACCTGATGGCGCACTTTACTTTTCTCGTTTTAAAATTTTAACATTGTGGCTCTCTTATGTTGAGTTGTTATGCTTGCAAGTTGTAAGTTGGAAATTAGCCCAGCCATGCCGTCATGGGGCAAGCTTTCAACATTGCACTATCTTTCATTTGAGTTGATATCGTGATCTTTTGTTTATGGATACTCGCGATGTGAAATAAGTTGGGAATCTTGCGGGATCATGGAGTTTGTATATGTGTTAGAGAAACGCCTGGGCCGCTAATCTAAGCCATACATAATTCATGGTGGAAATTTACAGCATGCCCATAGTGAACATTCGACGACGCATCTCACAATAAAAAGCTATACCAATGGTAAATAAAAGAGATGCCGAGGTGTTCATTGTCTGTTTGTCCTGTCATTTTGATGTGGGCTTGTTCCATGTCATCGGGCACGGAGGTACCCCGTTGGCGGTTCTCGATGATACATGTATACTTACAATGACAAGAGCTTGCTTGGGACTCTAAGTTGAGTAGCATGAGGTTTGGATATTCGTACTTCACGGGACACGAGGTTTTCAACTTATGATTTGTCAAGCATATGCATCATAAGTGTATTCGCATTAACTTTAACCATTCAAGATGCCTATGATGTGGGCAATGAGAGCTCAAAGCTAGTAAGTACCATAATTTTTGAAGGTTTATAAAACTTGCAATCACTGCTTCCCTCCGCGAAGGGAATTTCTTTTACTTTTTTGTTGAGTCACCACCTTCTATCTTTATGCACCATCTAAGAGAGCATAGTTGTCATTCTGAGTATAATGTGCATTGTCCCAAAATTTTCATTGATTGATTCATGATGTTGGTTTCACTTGTTCTTAAATTACTTTTATCTAGTCGCCCTCTTAAACTTGAAGGTGTCCTATGCATTTATGTTTTGCTCTCTCATAAAGGACAAGCTGAAAACCATTTGTATGTTTTTCCATATGATTTGAACACACGTTTGACTTTCATTGTTTCATTTTCATGATCTTTCATTTGTGTTCTTTTTCATGTTATAACATGGTTGCTAAGTTTCTTCTATCAAGATTATGTCTTTCATGCCCATGTTTTAAGTTCTTTTGATCCTAGCGCACAACGCTTACATAGATGATCAAGATTGTGTAGGTGCATGTCACCTAAAAAATTATTTCTTTTGTTATCACTTACCTACTCGAGGACGAGCAGGAGTTAAGCTTGGGGATGCTGATACATCTGTAACGTATCTATAATTTTTGATGCTTCATGCTTGTTTTTACACCATTTGCTTAGTGTTTCATTACACTTCGTGGCATTTTTATGCATTTTCTGGAACTAACCTATTAACGAGATGCCACAGTGCCAGTTCCCTATTTTCTGCTGTTTTTGTGTTTCAGAAAAGTTACACAGGAAATATTCTTGGAATTGGACGAAACAAAAGCCAAACATCCAGAAATTCACCGAAGCTTCCAGAGAACCAAAGAGGAGACGGAGTGGGGCCACGAGGGGCCCACACAACAGGGCGGCGTGGCCCAGGGCTAGCCCGTGCCCCTATGTGTGTGGCCACCTCGGTCCACTTCTGACGATGCCCCTTCGCCTATAAAGACCCCCCGACGGGAAAAACCTAGAGAACCGATCACTTTTCCAGAATACATCGCGATCCGCCGCCGCCATCGACCCGAGATCGGGAGGGTCCAGAAGCTCTTCCCGGCACCCTGCCGGAGAGGGGAATCGCCACTGGAGGTCTTCTTCATCGCCATGCTTGCCTCCGGCGCGATGAGTGAGTAGTCTACCTTGGACTATGGGTCCATATCTGTAGCTAGTTGGTTGTCTTCTCCACCATGTGCTTCATGTTTAGATCCCGTGAGCTGCCTTACATGATCAAGATCACCGTTATGTAATTCTACATGTTGTGTTTGTTGGGATCTGATGAATATTGGTGTTATGATTGAGTTGATGTGCTGAATATTATCTTATGTTATCTCTATGTTGTTTATGATCTTGCATGCTCTCCGTTGTTAGTAGCTATCTTGGCCGAGTAGATACTAGCAGTGGCGAATCCAGGATTTTGCACTAGGGTGGGGCAACTAGTTTTTTTTCCCCAATATCACATATATAACAGCACAATGTAAAATTTACTATAAAGCATGATAAAAATAGATTTCTAATGTGTTGCATAAAATCAATGATCATATATCAAATTTGCATAAATCAATTTTACACACCTGCGGGGGCGGTGGTGATAGCGGTGGTGGTGGCGGCAGCGGCGGCTATGGGGGCGATGATGCAGCTTCAGGGAAACTGTAGTTTGCTCTTCCATAACAGACTGGGCAGAAGATGCAATCTTCTTTGCTTTATGCTTCTGAAAAAGCAACGCAATGTCCTGGGTTTCTCTTCATTTTTCTAGTTCTGCAATGCGAAAAAATACACATTGAATCAACTGTCTACATCCAAAAACTAATGAATCGATACAGAACAATTGGAGCAGAGAATAAATTTAGACTTCTAATAATGGATCTATACAGATAAAAAAATACGAGCTGATTTCAAGTGATCGCTGATGAATGGATATGCCTATTTCAGTTTTCTACTTTGAATAAACTATTCACATAAAGAATAATTATATAGTAGAAAGAGATGTGCAGCTAAGCTAAACGGAGAAACCTCACCTGATCGATTGGCACTTCATGCGTGCCCCAGCAGTGCCGCCGCAGCCTTGTGCGTTGCCGCAGTCAAGCCCTCGTCTGGATTCCTTTTCTTGGTGATTCAACTAAATCAACAGCCGAGCAATCAATCAGCACGGGGTGTGTGGCGATGCAGATCAGTCTTGACCCGGCTCGGGCGGATCACGAAGCGGAGTTTCTGCGAATGACGGTTCCACAGAATGAGGGATATAATCCACAAGAGCTGCGTGTGTTTCACCGCATGGGCAAGGCCTATGGTATTTTTTTCCTAGACAATATATTAGGCTGGCGCCAAATCTTAGGGTGGGGCGTGCCCCACCCTTCCACCCTACTAGCTCCGCCCATGGATACTAGTGGCTCCAAGAGGGGGTATTTATGCTCGATAGTTGGGTTTATGCCTCTATTTAATCTGGGGGAGTGACAGAAACCTCTAAGGTTGTAGATGTGTTGTTGCCACTAGGGAGAAAACAACATTCATAAGCTCAAGGGCATATGCTTTGTTTATATTACACACTTTGCTTAATGCAGTTATATGTTGTTCGCAACTTAATACTTGTGGAGTTCTCGAATTGATTCGCCACAAGTGGATTATTAGTCATAGATGCAGTTGGATGGCGGTTTATGTATTTTGTTGTAATGCCCAGAGTAAATCTCATAGTGATCTTCTCGACATATGCACATTGTCTTTATTCTATCAATTGCCCAACTGTAATTTGTTTACCCAACATGTGTTATTTTATCTTATGGAGAGACACCACTAGTGAACTGTGGAACCCGGTCCTATTTCCATTATATTGCTATCACCTGTTTACTTTACTCGTATTGTTTACTTTACTCACATATTACTATTGCTTTCCACTCGATACGCTCATACCATTTGTTTCAAGCAAACCGGTGAGATTGACAACCTCATCGTAAGTTGGGAACAGAGTATTTGGTTGTGTTGTGTGCAGGTTCCACGTTGCTACTAGTTGAAGACGCGCTAACAAGAAATTGTTAACGGCGCCCTTGTTGGAGTGTCACTAGGCTAGCAAGCATCACCTTCTGGAGTATTGGCTTTTTCCTACTGGATTGACTACCTTGGTTTCATAACTGAGGGAAAACTTGCTGCTATATTCATCAAACTTTCTCTTAGGGTTTCCAACTGGCCGATCATTTACTTCATCAACTACACGCCATCAAACGCAAACAAGACATTTTCTGGCACCATTCATCACCGCGCCATCAGGCACACCATAGTTGTGGTGCAAACGAGAAGATAGGTGGAGCGTAGAATCAAGTGTGGTAAACTGTGGTTGTACCACATCTCAAACTGTTATTACAGTATAAGGAAATTTGTTGGGATACCACAGGACTTGAGATCTATAGAAAAGTCGTTACAAATCCATTTAGAATACCTCGGATTTTAAACTTCTATAAAATAAAAGTTTGTTCCATGCATTTTATTCCAGTCCAACCATTTTCCCAAATCCCATGTTTTCATTTTCTTTACACATTGTTTGCAAATTTCATTTGAAGTTACGAGTATATGGATAGAAGTCATTAACAAGTAATCGATATCTTCCATGTTCCTTGTACACACTATTGGAAATACCTTGCATAAAATAACAAAACAAAACAATGCTAGAAGGCTTCCTCCTAATGAACCAAGTGAACATGCATCATATGAAGAGGAAAACATAGTAATTTGATATTTACTAGCCATTGATCAAGGGTCTTTTAGCTCATATGAATGTCAAACTTACCATTAGTTTTATGACATTGGTTGTAAGGATTTTTAATGGATTTAATTACTTGCCTTTTCATATTATAGCAAATTATAGGTATGACTTGATTGATTCATCATAATTTTTATAGTTTACTTTTCTTACCATGCAACGCTTTAACGAAACCTCATTACATAAGCACATGCACAAGATTGTATATATAATTTTTGCTCGTAGATGTTGCTTATCCATGTTCAATGTATGTTTGTTAAAAGAGACACAATTAAACATTTTCAGGTACTATAAAGTAATAAAATATGAATTTGTATTTTATCTCAGATGTAACGTTCAACTACAAATTGTGTGTCACAAACTGTACTAATATGATATTGCAAACAAAAAGCCTCTAGTTGTGTATGATTTTTGTGTAAAAGAAAAGTTGTGTATGATTTATCCAGAATATAAATTATATGATGCAGAATTACAAATATAGGATGGAATATGCTTTACCTATTACTAGATGATACCCCGCGCATTGCGGCGGGCATTGCTTTTTTTTTGGTAATTGTGGCATGCATTGTTGGGCGCAATTTTCTTTCTTAAGAATAAATGTAGGCCCAAGTGAAATTAAAATAATTGTATTTTATAAAAAAAGTAATATTCGAGATCTTGGACTAACAAAATTGCAATCAAATTGATCAAAGAAGTCATTAAAAGTACCTCACTGGAACATTTACTTAATTGTATGAGATTCTTTGAACTACATGTTGAATGCGTACTTTTTTTAATATGTAGATGAAACTGCCTAACTTGAAAGATAATGAAGCATGTCAAACTTATTTCTGAGAGATATATTCGGCCATATTGTGATTATGGAAAAAGAATGAGAACAAAAAAAATGATATTATGAACTTTAAAACATTAAACATGGGCGAATTAAGTGTAGCCATCTTTGGATTTCCTTAAAATAGAAAATTTTAGCCTTACAAAATATGACTCAACATACTAAATTCTTGGCGATCACAATTATCATATAACATTAGCTGCTCACGGCCAATATGACCATGTATCTAGTTGGATGCATACATATATTGCAGCAAAGATATTGGGGGAAATAGAAACAATAAAATTGTCGCCTACCAAAATATTTGAAAAATAAAAGAAATAAAAAAATCATTACCTGACAGGTGATTCTTCAAAGCAGCACATACATCACTACATGAAATTACCCAGAGAACTACATATGGTTGCCTCTTCATCACTTTTAAAATTCGATTTTCTTCCGGAGAACTTGGAACTAAGGGATTGAGGTATCTTGGACTTATGATTAACTGTATCCGTAGAATACAATGAAACATGGAACGTGCATTTGCCAAGAAATATTAGCACACCACATTGGAATGAAAAATAATTCCTACAACCGATAAGTATCATTTTTGAAGAAATGCTGACTGAACCATATAACATGCCATGTTACATTTAGTTTAACTGAGTTGGAACCAACATAAACCGATGCAAACTCCCTGCACAATATATGATTGAATAGCATTCAGTTGGCATCGGGAGCACCAGTTACATAATAAAGAGAAACAGAGCATCTAGAGGAAAACAGAAGTGGCAGAACAACAAAGTGTCCTACAAAATGGATGGTCACCCCGAACAAACCACACCGGATACGACATAAGAGATCATTTTAAATAAAAAGAGCGGGGGAGAAAGAGGTCAAACCTAAAGAGGAAGTAACGAATCCCATGCATAGAGAAATATGTTGCGGCCAGACACAGGTAACCGCGCAGCTTGGTTCCTTTGAGGCGGTGAGGAACAGGAAGTAAGTTGTGACTGAGGTCATATGTAAGATTGATAGGGAGCAAGCTGATACTAAATCATGATGCTTGTACCACAATTTGAGCGGCAGGAATCATCCATACAAGTTATACAACCAAGACTTACCAAATATTACGTTGCCAGGCCATGACTCATCTAAAGAAGAGTGCATTCTCAAGAAACAACATTCTGAAGATTTAGGAGTCTGAAGCTTGACAATTTTCTATCTCCCTTGCTGTTGCCGGATGGAATGTGAAAACAATCGGACAAAATTAAGCAGAATGTTTGAGAATACTCAATGGATAGCTCGCCAGTCCTCCGGCTTGTGGTGGTCGCATGTAAAACTATTGCTATGTGTGGGGAATGTTGAGAATGGATGATTCATACCAGTGCCTAGGTATTTAAAAGGGAAGGACAACTACTTGGTGCTTCCATCGGTTTCTTTTCCTTAACTGTTTCAGTTTTGTGTCAATAATGCCTGAGGGAGTAGTGGACGAGAAGATTAGTGGAGGGGCCGTGTAAAGGGGCCGTGTAAATTCATGCTCTCGGCCAAAAAAAATAAGCGAAAGAATTGAAAACTTGGTGGATGATGTGGACTCACCAAATTGCAACAAAATAAGGTAGTGGGGGGCTTTTATTTAGATATAGAAGATTTCCTTCAAATGAAGTTTCTCAAAACGAATTACTTGTCACCATGTAGCTATGCTTTTAATGCAATACATAGTGATGTTGTACTGTATGTGAACTACTCCCTCTGTCCTAGTTTCTAAGTTTTACACGTATATTTAGGTCGTCATTTTTACCAATATAATACAACTTATATACTACAAAATACATATCACTGAAAAGTTTAAACGTTGTACTTTCTAATGGTATAATTTTTATGTCGTAAAATTTAAATTATATTTGTCAAAATGATGACCTAGGTATACGTATAAGACTTAGAAACTGGGACGGAGGGAGTACTTGGGTCATGTTAAATGGACGGTCCATAGTGGTTTAATGCATCTTAAAAATCTCTACTGGAAAATATCACTCGGAATGGCCCAATTTACAAAAACAAGCATGGCTAGAAATGCTTGGCAGCTAAGATTTCAAAAATATATGTGATTAGACCATGCACCGGTTCAATATTACTTGAAACTTCTGTAGGATCCTCAGAATCGGAGAATATAGAACCTGGTTAATACATGATTGAGATGTCACCTTTTTATTTCTATAGGAAATCAATACACATAAATTTGCAAGTGGTGTATGTAGATGGTGCGCATGAAACAAACGCAGAACTCTGCGGATATGAGAGAGAGTTAGAGAAAGTTTATTTGAATTGGAGCTACGTCAAAGAAATGCATTAGACAGGGTTTGATATCTCCTATCATATGAACCAAAGGGAAATTATTGAAAAAATCCTCCAAAATTTCTAGGAAACCCCAATAACTGAAAGAGACCGTCAAACCATTGGTTTCTTCCCTCCCTCTCGATTTTCTCTAGTTGCTTAGCGCTCTCGTCTGACAAATATAAACTGCTGAATTGTAATATTACTCAATTAATTTGTGTTTCCCTATATTACATGAGGTCTTGTTTCTAGTAGTTGGCGATGACAACTAGAGAAATTTTAGAGCGGTCTCTTCTCACGACATAACGCCAAGGATTTCCAACCATGCCTTTGAAGTTCCGGTTTTATTTTCTGTTACATGCAAGCTCCCGCTAATTCATAAAGTAGATTGCCCTCTTTCATCTAATCATGTTGGGATTGACTATATGACAATGATACTTTTGCTCCATCATAGGGTTCAGTATCTCGCCGAAAACCGGTGTTTCCTGTAACCCCTGGAGAAAAATATTACCAAACAAAATTTATCGACATTTAAATAATTTTCTCAAGTTTATAAAAATTTGATAAACTTTGGACAAATTTATAAAAAACATTATCGGACAGTATTATGACCAGTATTTCCAAAACAGCTAACAGCCATTGCCCGCCGGTATATTTTCCAACCGAGAAAAAACCCTGTTCCAGCGGACGCCGCCTAAGTTCGCTCGGGTCGAAGTTAGGTATCACTCTTTCTACTTAGGGCGGTTGATGCTTTCGTTGTTCATGTACCGCATTTTTGTGTGTGGTGCATTTATCAAACTAGTGGAATTCGAAACTTATCGCTCATATTTAAAGGGCCAATCTGCTGCCCCCTTTGCTATTTATAAAATTGAACTTTTCCTAGCAACCGGTTTAGCCCACTTGGGGGAGTGCATAACCCGCGCCATGATGGGGAGCTAGAGCTCTTCCTCTTTTTCCTTTGGGCAACATCATTCATGTGCTAGCCCAGCCATAATTCACATCCGTGATATTATTTATGTGTACCTAATGTGACCCCATGCACCTCCTATACTACTATCCTACTAGAAAAGGATACAACAAAAGACACTGATAGCCGCGCTCTTCGATTCTTACGCGAGCAAGCTTTTCATAAGTGGCCACCAAATTTGGTGCCTGTCTTGGCCAGCTAGGAGCTAGCTACTAGTTAAATTTATAGTGGCAAGAGTTCACTTCAAATCGCCGAGGATTGGTACATGCATGTACAAGCATCTGCCTTGTAACATTTCTTTTTGGCTTGTAACATTGAGTAATAGGTGAACCTAATTCGATCGAGAGAGATCTGTTACTATTCACTATTTAATAGTATGACGTTGATGATGCTCAAAGTCTTCAATTAATTTCCTGCCTAAGGAGGCTCTGTGCCAATTACCTTATTACCTACAACAATCATCATAGAGATAGTGACTTTTCACAAGTGTATGAAGGGCAAAACAGGGATGCAAACTATAGCTTTAGCCTTTTGATCGTTGGCAGCACCAATTAAGAACCTTCGTGCGCCGCTTCCATTTTTTGCCTTTTAAACAAGGGCACCCAAAGGTGGCAAAAGGAGCGGCCTTGCTCTGTTTCTTCCTTCCCCTTCGTCAGAGCGATCGCTAGCTGATGGCAGCGACCACACTCACGTCGACCGCCCCCTTCTGCGGCCGTTCCGGCTGGCAGCGCGCGCGACGCAGGCGCCCACAGTCGTCATCGTCCGGCCAGGACGGCTGCGGGCGGCCGCTGGACCGCGTGGCCGGGTGGGTCGGCGGAGGCATCGCCGCGGCGTTCTTCGCCTCCCTGGAGCGGTGCTCGTGCGTGAACGTCCGCACGCACGACGACCTCGACGACGACGAGCAGAGGGATTCCGTGGCGCCGCTGATGTTCGACGACGGCAACGACGAGGCGGCGGCTGCGGGGGCCGGCGGTGGGAGGAGGAGGAGGGGCAGAGGAGGAAGCAGGAGGAACGAGAAGGGCAGGAGGAGTGGTGGCGGGGGCATGGGTTGCTATGGTGATTAATTTGATGCTAATGATAATTTGTAATAGCTTCTTGATGTTGATTCTCAAGCTTGTTAAGTTCATGTCTGGTTTTGACAATACAAGTGCCTTGTAAATTTAATCAACGTTGTATATGGATGTTTAATTGTGTACAACTACTCCATTATGGAGAAAGTTCACAGGCTACACATCTTTGTATTTTGAATGTTATGTTATATAGAAAAGTCAGCGCCCGAGGCTCCTCCACATGCAGCCGCCGTCGGTCCCCCTCCTCTCCTCCGGCGGCCACGCCGACGGCTAGAGGAGCAGGGACCTGTCCTCTTCTTTGTTTTCCTTTCTAGGTCATGTCTTCCGTTGCTTTTCGTGTCTCTGGCGGCATCAGCGAGGTGCTGCTCTGGGAAACCCTACATCTAGGTCTCCCGGATCAGACGATGGCTACGCATGGTATCGTTCTTCCCTAAGGGGCATCGTTTTTGGAGTAGTCATTGGCTAACGGCGGTTCTAGTTGGAGCGGCGTGTCCCCTCCGCATCAACGACGGTGGGCGATGGCGGCATGGTGCCAGTAGGCTCAACAGAGGATGCATATTGTGTTGCGTGCGTAGGGAGGAGGAACTGTCTGGCTCCGTGGTGGCGTCGATGGCAAGCCTGGTGAAAGGCTTTGCTTCGGTCTAATATCCTGGAGATGGGTACGTGGAAAGAGAGGTGGAGGTGACATCTAGAGCTTGTGCACAAGGCGCTTTCTTTGGGCTTTCCTAGGAATCGACGATGGCACTAGTAGGGAAAACCTCTTCTGTGGCGCACCAAAATATGCATTCTGTGGCGCATGGGTGGTGCTCCACAGAATCTTCGCCACAAAAATAAGCATTCTGTGGCGCACCAGCACATGCGCCACAGAAATAAGGAATTCTGTGGCGCACCAAGACCTAATGCGCCACAGAATTAAGGAATTTTGTGGCGCATTTTGCCTTGGTGCGCCACAGAATTAGGTGCGCCACAGAATTACAAGTTAGTGCGCCACAGAAATATTACAGGTTTTATACAGAAATTATTCTGTCTGGCGTATATATACAGGTATTAACAGATATAATATAGCAGTATACAGATATATCAACAGATTTCATGTAGCACAATTATATATCTCCATATACAACTCATTTCATATAGAATATTAACAGATTTCATATAGCTCCATGCATATACAACTCATCATACATATATATCTCCATACAACTCATAATCCATGCAAATTAAGTGCATCATCTCAAGATACAAATGAAGTGACACCGGCCGCCGCCTACACTAGGATGAAATAGAGTACCGCTCCGACGATGGTGAGCAAGAGCGAGAGCACAATGAAGGTCTTCATCTTGCTCTTGTTCGACTGGTGCTTCCTCCACTTGGCAACCGCCTCTTGTTGAGTCGGGTAGCCTTTGTAGCAGTTGCCGCTGAACTTGTGCACCTGTTCCTTGCAGTCCGTCCACTCCTCGTAGACTCCTGGAACCCGCCCCTCGAACACGACGTACCACGTCATCTCTATGGACACAAGGCATATTAGTATATAATGCAATGGAAAGAATTAGAGGGTTCACATGCATACATATTCACAAGAATTAAAGCAAGGAAATAATAATAAACCTAAAAGTCATATAGCATTGGTATCACATAAGTAATCAAGTTCAACTACATCGACTACAATAGTAATTGAAGTCCAACAACGGCACTAAGCAAGTTTATTTACAACACAGTAGGCACACCGGCCTCTCGATCAACGAGACGTCTTGTTCATGGGCTCCGGGAACGGTTTGTACATGTCCTTCGTCGTCCACGTCCTTCCATCACCCTGCCTATGTAGGCGTTCTTCTATATCCCTCTTACACAACCCTCTGAGTTGGTGTAAGAGCCCCGATCTGTTGCATACATCTTCTACGATAATTTCTGATAGCTTTACTTGGATGCGATGGAAGTCTTCTCTAAGATCAGCATCGCTGATCTCCCCCGCCATTTTTTTGGGGTCTCGCTTACTAGGTGGCAGACGCATCATCTCTGCATCCGCGACAAACCCTTTAAGGTGATGGAGGACATAGAAGGCCTCCTTCATGCTGTCATCTGGCTGCTTGATGCAAGGGAAGTTGATCACGTGCTTGAACCCCTGCTCTTTAGTGTCCGGCCTGATAAATTTCCCCTTCTCGTGGAAGATGCCTCCATTTTTGGAGTAGAAAAGGATAGCCTCATCGAGAACACTCCTTATTCTGTTGTAGTCTTTCTTCGTCGTCGTACTCGACGAGTCGAAGTACTGGGCTAGGGACCACTTCGGGCAAAGAACGACGAGTGTGCAGTATGTGTCCCTGCTCAACACATGCAATTTAAATGGAATGTTGGAAATGATCGGCAATGGAAGAAATATATAAGAAAGCATAAGTTACGACGGCCGAGAGCGAATGTGTACTTACTCGGGAAAGACAGGCAGAAGAATGGTGTTCTTCTCTTTGTTCATGAGCATGAAGCTCTGGAGGTACCGCACCGCCGCGGTCCGTGTGCTTGAGCCATCCACCAGCTGGCTATCGCGCATGTAGTAGGGATCCGCTACCGCGACGTTGGGGGTCTCTCTCTCTTGATCTTCATCTGAAGATTGATCGCGTATAGGCGAACCAAGTTATAGTCGAGCCGTTTCCAGTGAAATAGATTGAAGACGTCCTCGAACGCTATGAAGAAGATATCCGCGGGGTATGCTTGGACGAAGTTTGGGTCTGCTGCTGGCACCCTGACCGTGAACACCGGGTAATTTGGATCCTTGTCTTGAAGAAGGAGGCTCTCTAGAAACTGAATATTTTGCTGCAAACTGATCATTGGTCCACTTGCGAGGTGTTCGAGGTCCTCAGGCAGTATCAGTTTACCAGCTTCATGAAGCCGGGACAAGCCACCAGGTGTCCGTGGTACCATGTCGTCGGCCCGCATCTTCTTAGGAAGAGTCTGGCTCGAAGATGCGCCCTTTTTATTTCCTCTCTTCCTTGGCTTCTTCACCTGACCTGCTGGGGGTGCTTCGGGTGCTGGTGGTGCTGATGGTGGGGTTGCTTGGGGTGCTGGTGGTGATGATGGTGGTGCAACGGGTGCTTGGGTTGCTTGGGGTGCTGGTGGTGCTGATGGTGGAGCTTGGGGTGCTGGGGTTGATTCGCGTGGCTCCCCGACGATCGTCTTATACAGCGTGTTAGGGCTGAAAATGGTAGCCGGCTTGACTTGAGCTGGATTGCCAGCCTCCGGAGGAGTGTCTTGCAGAGAAAGACCCGTGAAGGTCAGGCGCTGCGTGACTATAGTGGGACGACCAAGTTGATCGCCGTGAGTGCGGAAGGCTTCTTCATCCATATGAGGCATGTACATATCTTGGCTGCAGGCGCCAGTGTTGATGTAGGCATCGACGTCATCATCATCATCGTTGCCATCAAGCGGCGCCATGTCCTGGAAGTTAGGTGGTGGCGGTTGCGATGCCGCCGCTTGGCGTACCTTGCGTTTGGTCGACGGTCGTTGCGGAAGCTTTCCCAACAGCTGTTGGTGGCGTGTGGTGGTAGCGGCGATCGCCGGTTCCTTCCGGGTGGCGGCGGCGACCGCCGGTTCCTTCAGGGTAGTGGCAGCAGCGACCGCCGGTTCCTTTCGGGTGGCGGCGGCGACCGCCGGTTCCTTCAGGGTAGTGGCGGCGGCGACCGCCGGTTCCTTAAGGGTGGGGCCGGCGCCGGGCCGGACGACCTTGGGCCGGATGATAGGGGAGGTGGCGCCGATGTTGCGCCTGACACTCGGAAGACCCCCACCCAGACGAATCTGGTTCTTCGGCCATGTCATAAGCCAGCCGATGCAATTCCCAAGGACCATAACGTCGTCCTCGTCTGTGCCCGGAGGTTGATCGGGGGGGGAGGAGGTTGTGGTACTCCGGCACTACCATTGCCAACTTCACCTTCACCACATGATCTGCAATGTTTCTGTGGTGCATAGTTCGGCTGGGCATGACAGTGCCGCTAGCAACATCCATCAACTTGCCGCCGGGCTCCACCACATGCAGGAGTATGCAAGGTTCGTCCTGAGTCAGGGGCATGTTGGATAAGATCAGCGCAAGGCATATATAGTTAAAGAAGATGACGCGGAGGACTAACTAATGAGTTACCTTCTTGACGGCGTTGATCTCTGCTAATGTTGATACAAGGGCGTCGGTGCCGGCGCCGGGCCGCTCACTCTCGAGTGCATTATCAGGCACCACCACCCTATCAGCTTCCGCGGTTGGGGGCGTCGATGCGACTAGGTGGAGCGGCGGCGTCGGGGTCACCAGCGGTGACACTTGGTGACTTGAGTTACTGCCGCTGACGCTGGGCACATATATCGGCCCCTGTTGACCTGCCGCATTCCAAGCAGCTAACCCCTCCATCAAACCAGGGGGGATGATCTGCCGGAGCCTCTCCTGCAGCTTCTCGTCCAGTAACTTACTCATCTCGGTCGGGTCCACTATTTTCTCTAGTGACTCCACCTTCTTCTTCAGCTCCTGAACCTCGGCTTTATCCTGCTTAGTCGACCTCCTCTCCTTTCTTGACTTGGCATCCGATCCGTAGTACTCGGATACCTTCATACTTGTGCCAAAGCCGGACACACGGCCAGCCGACGTCGGTGGCTTGTCCAGGTCCCGTTCCTTGTATGCGTTCGTCGTCCTGTTGAAAGGCGTGTCCCACGGTTCCGTCGACCCCTGTTCAGCTAATAACAAGTTACAGAAACTTCCTGTAAAAACCAATGTTCAGAATCGCTTCGCTGCCGTATCAATCCATCGAAGCATGCTGCTGTTAACAGGAAATTATAAAGCTGTTGCTAATCGATTCTAACAGCGAGCAGGCGAGCAAGCGAGGAACATGATTCTTGTTCGATTCTAACAGCGAGCAGGCGAGCAAGCGAGGAACAGCGAGCAGGCGAGGAACAGCGAGCAGGCAAGCATCGGGAGAAGGGCGCGTACCTAGAATCGGGCGGGGAAGGTGGTGGAGATGGCAACGCCGAACAGACGGTGTCGCGGCATGCTCCTCTGCAGCGGCGGCGGCGCGACGACGGGGATCCTCTTCTGCAGGGACGGCGGCGCGACGTGCTCCTCTTCGGGGGCGGCGGCGGGCTCCTCTTCGGGGGCGGCGGGCTCCTCTTCGGGGGCGCGACGTGCTCCTCTTCGGGGGCGGCGGGCTCCTCTTCGGGGGCGGCGGCGCGACGTGCTCCTCTTCGGGGGCGGCGGGGCTCCTCCTCTGCAGGGACGGCGGCGGGCTCCTCTTCGGGGGCGGCGGCGCGACGTGCTCCTCTTCGGGGGCGGCGGGGGTGGAGCGAGGAGTCGATCTCTGGCGGCTATCTAGGGATTGCGGCGGCTATCTAGCGAGGAACAGAGAGAGAAGCAGTGCGCGGGGGAGGGGATCGATCCGCAGTTTTACTAAGTGTCAAAATTCTGTGGCGCATCTAATGGTGGGATGCGCCACAGAATTAGAGAATTCTGTGGCGCATCCCACTAATAGATGCGCCACAGAATTTATTTCCTTTTTTTTCTAAAAATTCTGTGTATGCACTCCCTCTGTTTCAATGAATAAGGCTTATATTTTTTCTAAAAATTCAAAGAACCTGAAGTTTGACCAAATTTTCATATGATGTCTATATAATATTATAGTTGTCGATAGTTTCTTAAAATATAAGCCTTATGCTTTGGAATGTGCATACACAAAAAAGTCTCGATCACACACACCAAAAAAATCTTCTCCGTCCGGTTCCGAGCTAGCTTAGCGTTTCTTGCCCTTCTTGTTGGCGGTTGAATACTTTATGCCGGCCACCTTGAGATTTCTTCGTGTGAACGGACAACCTTTAGTAGGTAGGGAGGTCTTCCTTCTTACTTTACTAGTAGTAGGCATGTCGAAGTGCTTGTCGAATTCCTCCTCGATCTTCGGGTCACCGTTCTTGTCCAAGTCTTCCTCGTTTGCGTCTCCTTCCATTCCTATGATGCTCCTCTTGCCCCTCCTCACGACAACATGGCTAGGCCTCGACGGGTCGGTGATGAAGAAGCATTGGTCAACTTGGCTACCGAGTACCCATGGCTCATTTTTCGCGGATGCGTTCTTCAATTTGGCATCCGGTATAACCATGGTGGTGAAATATCGGCCTTCTTTTTCGACCTTCTTGGCCCATCTCACACGGAACATTGGCACCGTCTCTCCACAGTAATTGAGCTCCCATATCTCCTCGATCCTTCCGAAAAATCTTTCCTTGATACTAGTCTCGTCATCGGCGTATGATAGCATAGTTACTCCTGAGTTTTGATTTTCACTATTTCTGTCCTTTTCCTCGGTGTAGAATCTGTAACCGTTGATGTCGTACCCCTGATAGGTCCTTACGTTATGCCCGGGGCCCTGTGATAAGGTGTATATGAGTTTTTCATCTTCGGTAGAAGGCCTTCTGCTCTGTGCTTGAAGTAGTTGACTTTGCTTAAACCAAAGCGTGAAGTTGGAGTTGTGCTCTTTGGTTACGTCTCCCATCTTCCTTGGCCGGCCCATATCGATGTAATTCTGCTCGATTATGCTTTTGTGCTCTTGCACAAAAGGTTCGACCAATTTTAAGTGTTGTAGCGCGACCCGGTGAGCCCTTTCAAAGTCGTCGCGTCGATTGACAATGCCCACATGGACTGAGCGGTAGCCCTCGCGGTGACCGACTCCAGCGAGCCTGCCGAGGTGCGTCCTGGTGGGCAGACCAACATGATCCTGGTCGTCCTCAGTGCTTAGATAATTCTGGCAGAAGGAGATGCACTCGTAGGTTAGGAACCCCTTGGCCATGCTTGCGTCTGGACGGGCCCTGTTGCGAACGTATCCTTTCATGACACAGTTCTGCCTTTCGAAAGGCATCATGTTGTGGAGGAACGTCGGGCCGAGCTGCCTGATGTCATCAACGACATGGAGAAGGAGATGGACGCATATATCACAGAATGCGGGTGGGAAGTAAATCTCGAGCTCACATAGTATCACCACGATCTCATCCTGTAGCATCTTGAGCTGCCTCACGCCGATCGACTTCCTGGTGATAACGTCAAAGAAGTTGCAAAGGCCAAACAGCGTATCACGGACGTGCTCGTCCATTATCCCTCGGATCGCAACGGGAAGTATCTGCGTCATGAGCACGTGACAATCGTGAGACTTCATCCCGGTGAACCTCTTCTTTGCTACGTCTAGATATCTGCTTATACTCCCCGAGTAACCGTGCGGAAGTTTCACTCGTAGGAGGCACCTAAAAAACTGCTCGAGCTCCTCCGGACTCATTGTGAAGCAGGCAGCGGGAAGCACCACCGCGTTCTTCTTAGCCCTTTTGCGGAGACGTTGAGTCCCTTCCGTCTGATCATCATCATCATCGTCGTCGTTGTCATCAGTATCGGGGGATTGAAGAGCTTTTCTGATGCCAAAATGTTTCAGATCGTATCTTGCTTTCGGCCCATCTTTGGACTTTTCCGAGTTGCAAAGAGTGCCAAGCAGACTCTCGGTAACGTTCTTCGTAATGTGCATGACATCGAGGCTGTGGGGCGTGCGGAGGACCTTCCAGTACTCCAAGTCGTGGAAAATAGACCTCGCTTTCCATACACCGAGCAGCGGCTCTGGCTTCGGTCGCTTCTTTCCCGGCGCTGGGCACTCCTTCCAATTTTTTAGAAGATTGTCGATTTCTGCACCGCTCCTCTGTCGCAGCTGGGTACACGGTTTTCGAGGACCCGGGATCCCTTGGTAGCTGTAGATGCGGGGTCTCGTCCATGCACTTCACACAGCCGCAGAATCCGTGGCTGACCTGGGCAGATACGTATGCGCAACCAGGATAGTCTGTGACCGTCGTGATCAACGCGGCTCTCATATCGAAATAAGTTCTACTGTAGGCATCCCACGTACGGGGTGGCATCTTCCACAACGTGTCTAACTCCTCTTTCAGCAACCCGAGATACAAATGCATGTCGACACCTGGTTGTTTCGGCCCCTGAATGAGAATACTCAGGTGTATATACCTTTGCTTGGTGCACAGCCACGTGGGTAGGTTGTAAGGCCATACAAACACAGGCCAGGTGCTATGCGTGCTACTCTGGTTGCCGAACGGATTGAGTCCATCGGTGCTCATACCCAGCCTGATGTTCCTTCCGTCGCCCCCGAACCTAGGGAAGGCGATGTCCAATGCTTCCCACTGGCCAGCGTCTGAAGGGTGTGTCAGCATATAGCCCATCTCCGGATCTTCTTCGGGCTTCTCCCTTTCCACGTGCCATTGCATGAGCTTTGCTTCCTTAGGGTCCACGAAATACCGCTGCAGACGGGGAGTGATAGGAAAGTACCATACCACTTTTCGAGGTACCTTCTTGTTCCCAACCTTGTACCGTCCGTGGCCGCACACAGGACATGTGGTCATGTCCTTGTACTCCCCCCGATAAATCACGCAATCATTGATGCAGGCGTGGTATCTTTCGTGCGGTAGGTCAAGAGGGCACACAACTTTCTTGGCCTCCTCGATACTACTTGGCAATGTGTTCCCCTCTGGGAGACGATCGTGCCAGAATTTCATGTTCTTGCTGAAGCTGGAATCGGTCCATTTGTTCTGCGTCTTCATCTGCAGACAATCAAGTGTTACATGCAAGCGTGTATCCTGCGGACGGCACCCAGGAAATATCGGAGTCATCCCGTCTTTCTCCATTTGCGCCAGCTTGGCTCTCTCTCTGGCTGCAGCTCTGTCGTTGCTCGTCTCATGGAGGAGCAGATCTTGAACATGAGAGTCCCGCAAGGCCGAAAATAGCGGAGTCGCGCCAGAATCTTCTTCTTCATCATGATCTTCTCCGCCGGTAACTTCTACTTCATGATGATATTCTCCGCCGACTTCTTCTTCATGATGATATTCTCCACCGACATGTGGTGCTTCGTCATCTCGCTCGCCACCATGGTCTTCATGCGCACCATTTGTTGGGGTCGGCCGCGCCTGGTTGTCCTGCATGAAACCGCGCCTCAGCAGGTGCTCCTCCAGTTGTCCGGAATCAGGGTTGATCCAGCGCTCGAGTTTGCATGATCGACACGGACATCTTATCTGGCGCCTATTGTTCCGAATCATGTCCTCCTTCGCGTCTTTCTTGTATCTACTAATTCGAGCGGAACTCATCGAGAGGACCATGGTTGGTCTGCAAATGGTACACATAGAGCAGAAAATTAGAACCGCAACACATGCACACACATGCATGGAACTCTCCTAAAGGTATACATAGAGCGGAAAAAATCGGCATGACCTCTCCTAAAGGTAGGACGTATGGGTAGTACAAAAATTTGCCGAAACGGAAATGAATCAACGTCTCGACAAACATCCATGCACCACACCGGCACACACACAAGCGCTTCACGTGCAACAATCATCCATACACAAGATCGACATGCGCATGCATGTCCCCTCCAAATACTCACCTTGTAGATTCGATACCGAGACGAGACCGCGATCGATGAGTTGGAGAGGAGGAGAGAGTATGGAGAGGCTTCTCCTCACCGCCAATTATGTATCAACCAAAGTAAGTACAATAAGTACCAAAGAAAGTGAAAACTATGGCCAAAATGGGATAAGAGGGAAGGGAGCTAGAGCTAGATCTAGATGGAGGAGAGGAAGATGAATGGCTTGGGAGTGTGGGAGGTGTGGTAGGTTGACACTTTAAAGGTGTGGGACGAGCTAATTCTGTGGCGCATCTGGTCAAGTGCTCCACAGAATTACACTAATTCTGTGGCGCACTAGACCTGATGCGCCACAGAATATTCTAATTCTGTGGCGCACCAGACCAGATGCGCCACAGAATGTACTAATTCTGTGGCGCATTACGCCCGGTGCGCCACCGAATTAGTGGAACCAATGATTGGGGCTGGCAGGGAGTGGGCCCCACCAAAATTCTGTGGCGCATGGCCTTCTGGTGCGCCACAGAAATGCTGTATTTTTGTGGCGCACCCTTCTAGGTGCGCCACAGAATTATTTTCTGTGGCGCACTGCTGTCTAGTGCGCCACAGAATTGCATCCCACCTATAAGGGTTTTCCTACTAGTGTGGTGGTGGCCGAGGCACAAGGCCTTGTCCGTTCCTTTTGCATTGTACTAGTTTGGTGGTGCTTTGACATATGTGTTTGATGGCTTCAATTTATATAATTGCTTTAAGGCTTTTCAGCCGTCTTTATTGAATAAATAAAATAAAAAAGGTCGCATACACCTTTTCGATTCAGAGGCTGGGGCTGCCCCATTTTTTTTTTAAAGTAGTTCTGCATAGTTAAAGATAAATATCTTTAGAGCTTCCAGTTTGAAAGATGAGTGATGTAAAGTAACTCCACCATGTGCGCATGTATGACTCTTGAGTATCTGAGCACACTAGTTTGTCTAATGAGCCAATAAATATTCGCTCTGGCATGCCAAGTATGTACGAATATGCATTATCTGTCATCCCTGGAGTGCCATATGTCGAGCATATATATAATCTTTGCACTTACCTGCCCACACATACATAACGAGTGACTCTAGCTATATGCTCCAGTTCTTGCTACCTACAATTAGATTTCTCTGTTCTCCCAGCAGTTACATTTATTTATTTTTGTGGGTTGAGTGAGCAACTGAAAAATGCAAGTGGTTGATGCGAATGTGGTGTGCGCACGCACAATATCGAAATGAGAGGTACCAGGAAAATGTAGTCAGCCACAAAGTGCAGTTCATCGTCAAGTCTCTGACTTTGCACTCCAATATGTGACTTGTGGTCTTAGAGGGATCCAGGTTTCTTTTTTAAATCAAGTAGACAATGCGTAGAAGATTAATCTCTACTTGGTTTAGAGTTGCTGCTGATGGAGTTGCATCTTGCCGGGTCACTGAGGTCTGTAATCTGCCTCTCTAAGATCATATCTTTAGCTCTTTCGTCAGAGTCATCGCTCTGACCGTCCAGAGATCAACGTAGCAGCTCGGAGCTGCCGTGTGCCATTTAAATTTAGTTATCCTGTGACACTTCCTGAGAATGGTTTAATAACTGAACCATGCGGGCAAGGTTTAACCCACACTGAACCCATTTGATACTGAAGTCAGCCCACCTAAACCAGACCTGATCGATTTGTCACCCAAGCCGACCTAAACCAATTGTTAAACTGTGGTTGAAACCATTTATGGATATGGGTTTGGAACTGTGGTTGAACCCATTTAATCCCGCTAGTTTCGTAAAAAAAAGATATGGGTTTGTAACTGTTTAAGCAAATGGGTTCGCTGCTCTGGATACTGCAAGCAGCCAAGGATGATTCGCTGCTCGACGGCGTTGAGCATGAGCTGCCTTGTTGCTCGCTCCCCATGGCAGAGCGCCGCGCGCGCGTTGCCAGCGTCGAGGTTGTTGGCGCGCAGACGGCCGGCACGACGCGCCCTTGCTCTGGCCATGTTGTGCAACACACTGGCGGACGGATCCATCCATGAACCGTCTAAAAGCACTAAGCTACACACAGACTAGACTGTGCAGTACAAAACAGAGCACCGTTGATTTGGTAGTCTCCTGCAACGCGTTGATTTGTATACATCAGTTAATCGCTCTGATGATAAAACGCCCTGTAACTCTGCAAATTAACTTTAGTTCCAAAAGGAAACACTGCAAGTGAACCTCACCAGGAAGATCGGCGAGCGCCCGTGTACATCAATCTCATCTGAAAATCGGCTGTAGTTGCGACCGTCGGCGTCGTCCAACGGCTGGGGTTTGTTCGGGATTCAGAGCTAGGGACGACAAGGAGGAAGATGAGTTTCTTTCAGATGTGGTATTGCAGGCCGGACATACCTAGTTCTGGGAAACAATTCACAGCTGGGAGACCTGTGCTAGGAGAATGGCCGCACATGTATCATAATTGTAGAAGCAACAACGACCAAGGACGCGCAGCCGGAGAGAGAGAGGGAGAGGGAGAGGGAGAGGGAGGGCGAGAGGGGGAGAGGGAGAGGGGGAGAAAGAGAGAGAGAGAGAGTCTCCACGACGGCTCTTGATCCGGACGTAGCGACCGTGGGCCTCTGTCGAGCGGGGATGGGGCGAGGCGAAGAGCTCCATCTAGATCCCCTATCCGTCGACATACCGTAGGGCGAGGAACAGTGAGGTGGCGACTGCAGCGTCCAGGCCAGCGCATCCACGTGAAGTTTGGTGATCCTAAAAAGTAAGGTGTCAGGTGGGATCCCTTTTAAGTCCCACTTATAGCTTATTTTGCCTAGCTTAGTGTAATTTTTTGGCTCAAAATTTACACTAGAAAAATCAAAATGAACTATAAGTGGGATTAGGGTGGGATCCCACTTGACAGCCTACTAAAAAGGAGGCGGGAATGGAGGGATAAAAATCAGCGGCATCAAGACCCGCTCTGCCTCAAAAGTGACGCGTCCAGGCCTGCATCAGACTATCTGAAGAGTGCATGCATGGGGCGCATAATTTTTGGATCTAAGAGCATCTCCAGCCGTCTTCCCGACGAGACCTCCGAACGCCCTTTTTTTCATCCGGACAGCGTAATTCGGCCCAGCCGCCTCCCCGGTTCCTCGTTTCCCTCCGGAATAGGGCCTTAATCCATCCGGAGAGCTCAGGCCATCCCCGGCCCCCCGGGGTGCGCTCGGGGATTCCGGATGAGAGAAAAGCGGGGACGGGCCCGCTCTATCGGCGAGAGAAAACACGAACCCCACTTTCTCATCGCAAATCCCCCATCCCCCTTCCCACGTTGCTTTGTCACCGCCGGCACCACCCCTCACTAATCCGCTGTCCCTCCTCCCACTAGCCTATATTTCGCCGTCCGGCGTGCCGTCTGCCTATATTCCGCTGTCGGGCAACTCCTCCCGTCACGCCTCGTCGACACGCCCGACAAGTGTTCGTCCATTTGCCTGGGCGGACATGGACTCGGACGACGAGGAGGAGCAGATGTTCGCCGAGCTTTTTAAAGAAGAGATGGCAGCCGCCGCCCAAGACGAGGAGCACATGTTGATCCTAGCTTGCCTGTCCGGCTAGTCCGGTTCCCCGCTATGAGTTGGTCCAAAGATCAGATATGGGAGGTGATGAACTGTTGTCTATGCTTACACAACATAATTATTGAGAATGAGCAGAAGTATCCGGTTCCTCTCAGCGAACAAGCTGCACCATATGAGAGAGAGGGTCCTCTTGCACAACCTAATCACTAGGTGCCGGCATCGTGGGCTGCGTTCATCGCTATGCGTCATGAGATTCGAGACTCCACAATGCATCAACTGCTGCAGGATGATCTGGTGGAGCACATATGGAGGCTTCGAGGCAACACCAACTAGTTTCCATTTGATTTGTTTGAAAACTTGTCAAATTATTTGCTTGTTTTGTTGACGTTTATTTGTAAAAATAAGCCAAATATTGGCAAACTTTATCAAATTCACCGAACTATAACATTTATTTGTAAAAATAAGCCAAAAACACTGATCTCCGGGCGTCTACCTGGGGAGACGGCTGAAAGTTCGGCGCTCCCCATGCCAAAGTTTTGTCCAAACTGGTGCTATTTATCGCCGGATTTGGCCGTGGGAAGCGCCAACGGCTAGACGTGCTCTAAACACCGGCGGCCATTAGTTTTCTAGGGGGGAGATTTGGGTTTTGAGTTGTGTGTTGAGTTGAGCTCAACATTGGGACAATCTAGTCCGTTTGATCTAAATTGTTAGATAGTTGAGATTAAATGTATCCCAACATATTTGTGCCTTTATAAGTAGTAGAGATAGAGATAAGACTTCTTCAAATAGCTTACATGTTTCTAAAATGGACTTGTCTACTCGTACTTTCAGATATATTCCATGTGAAAACTGTCTTTGCACGTGTCTATAATCAATTACGGGAGTCCATGTCAAGAAAAACCATGGACACATATTAAAATCTTATCTTTCACATAAAACGTGCCAAGTGGACACAAAATAGTTACCTAATTAATAATATCTTATTAAATCACAACCACTAATTTTAGATCTGACTGTTAAAATAATGAGTAAATTCCAGTTTTTACCCCCTAATTTGATTTTTTTGACGCTAATTACCCTATTTAGGAATTTTTCATCCGAATGACCCCATTTAGCAAAAGTTGTGCCAATTTTTACCCCCTCTAGAATTTGTGAGCGTTTTGAGAGGCAGGCCCTGGTCGTTAGGTACGGGTGTCATGCCACGTAGGCGATTTTTGTTGTCCCGGTTTTTCTCTTTGCTGGTTTATTACTAAGACCAGAGGGATGCGATTTTTTACTATAATTTCGTAACATGATCCTACAGTAATCCAGTACATATACAACTTAATCCAGTACATAAAACTTCTGCTGGTAAATTTCGCCAAAAGCATTCTGTACTCTCACGGCATTCAAAAAAAGCATGTTGTGGCCGGCATTGCAAAGAAATCTTAGACCAAAACATTTTCCCTTTGTTGACACATACAGTCCCAAAACTTACAGGAATTCCTTCAGATCTCACGATCTGTACTCATAACTCATCTACGCAAATAGAACTAACCAGGATGGGGAGACTGAAAATGGATGAGGAGAACAAAATTATACTGAAGGAAGGGACCAGGATTTAGTACTGGTCGCCGTCTCTGGCTTCGATGATCGCCGGCGCCGAGCTCCTCCGGTCGTCGACTTCTCCCTCGTCCAGCCCTTTCCAAACGAGAAACAAGAGTTCTGCGATAGATTAGCGGGAGTGATTCACGCCGTGAATCAGAACGAATTAGTCAGGTCGGCCAAGCGTCCAGAGAAAATTGTGGTGCGAAAAACCGCTCAGAGAAAACCAGAAAGAAAATAAATCGAACAAAGCCACATACATGGCATGACACATGTATGACCGGGGCCCACCTCTCAAAACGCTCACAAATTCTGGAGGGGGTAAAAATTGGCACAAGTTTTGCTAAATGGATTAATTCGGTTGAAAAATTGCTAAATGGGGTAATTAGCATAAAAAAATAAAGCTAAGGGGTAAAAACTGGAATTTACTCTAAAATAATTTAGATGACGTGGCTTAACGTGGTGTCTTTATTAGACAAACCCCGTATTATACCTTTAGTATATAATATATGGCAAGCTAATTTTTCTATTGTAGTCGGGCAACACAGTTAAAAATAAACATCTTTAGGTAGAGCCGTCAATTTGAAAAATGTTGTGTTGTACTAATAACACCGTCATCTACACTAGTTTGCGCAATGAACCAACAATATTCACTCTGGCATGCTAAGTACGTATGCACTGTCATGTGTGAAGTGTCATGCATGTGGGGCATATATATTATCTTTGCACTTCCCTGCCCAGTGCCCACATACATTATGAGTTCTAGAGTCCGGTTCTTGTTAACATTGTTGCAGCACATTTCTTGGTCTTTCTGTTGTTGGGTAAGACACAAAAAATTCACATGGTTGAAGTGAATGTGTGGTGCACACGCACAATATCGGAATGAGAGGTACAGGAAAAACATATTCACCTACAATGTTTCTTCCCTTGCCGCATATCTATCTTGCACTACCAAACGGTTCAGGTAAGCTTAGAGGGCTCCAGGATATTTGAAAAATCAAGTAGACATTACATAGAAGATTATTGTCGGCTCAGCTTAGAGTTGCGGATGGTGTAGTTGCATGGTCCTTGAGGTATGTAATCTGCCTCTCTAATGTCCCATCTTCGATTCTCTCACCAGAGTCCAGCAGTCTGAACCTCGTGCATGAGTCAACTGTAGGATCCCGAGAAGTTGTATTATATGTGCCATACGCGATGTAGATTAAGGTCTCATGCGAGATATCGTCTGCAATACATCAGCAGCAAAAGATCTCCAGTATTGATACACGTGTAATCTTTATTGGAGAAAAGTTACTTAGCCTATTGACATGGGTTGCAATACAAGAGCTTCCTAGGCAATCCTCTGTGAAAATTATATTTGGATGTTCACTCATAATAGAATCCTGCAGAACAGTGATAAGATCTCTAGCGTTGCTAATCTTCTTTTTCTGAGGAAGCAGCTACTGACTTGGACCACTATCGCTGATGGGAAGCACTCGGCAAAGTCTGTTTATATCAGATTATGGAATCTTTATTCCACCCATAAACTCCACCACAAGGCTCTGTTTGTGGTACAGATTCATCAGGTACACTTGGAAAAACTCTAGAAGATCGGGATGGAGGGAAATCTGATCTCTGGTGCTGCTATAGTGCTATCTGCCTTGGCAGAAATGGCGTTGTTCAGTTTCAGCTCAGACCACTCAAGCATTTTTGCTAGTGTTGCCCTAGCAGCTTCTGCAGCTAAGATTGCGCAAATCCACGCTTCGTTCCAGGGGATCCACACGTGGTTTCGAAATTACAGAGAGTATAATAGCAGGTTAGCATAACTTTTTAAGGGAAATTTTCACTAGTAGAAAAAAGGGCTTCCATTTACCCCAATTAGTCCCTAAACTGTTCGACCCGCGGCTAAAGGGGGCATTAGTCTCGGTTCATTTGAAAATGTGGGCCAGAGAGCATTAGTCCCGGTTCAAAGGTGCCCTTTAGTCCCGGTTTTTGTCAACAACCGGGGCTAATGAGTATGGGCCTTTGGTCCCGGCTCGTGGCTCAATGATACGTCTCCAACGTATCCATAATTTTTGATGCTTCATGCTTGTTTTTACACCATTTGCTTAGTGTTTCGTTACACTTCGTGGTATTTTTATGCATTTTTCGGAACTAACCTATTAACGAGATGTCACAGTGCCAGTTCCTTGTTTTCTGCTGTTTTTGTGTTTCAGAAAAGTTACACAGGAAATATTCTCGGAATTGGACGAAACCAAAGCCAGAAGTCCAGATATTCACAGGAGCTTCCAGAAGATCGAAGAGGAGACGGAGAGGGGCCACAGGGCGCCCACACCACAGGGCGGTGCGGCCTAGGGCTGGCCCGCGCCCCCTGGTGGTGAGGCCACCCTGGCCCACCTCTGACGACGCCCCTTCGCCTATAAAGACCCCCCGACGGGAAAAACCTAAACCCCCGATCACTTTTCCAGAATACATCGCGATCCGCCACCGCCGTCGACCCGAAGATCGGGAGGGTCCAGAAGCTCTTCCCGGCACTCTGCCGGAGAGGGGAATCGCCACCGGAGGTCTTCTTCATCGCCATGCTTGCCTCCGGTGCGATGAGTGAGTAGTCTACCTTGGACTATGGGTCCATAGCAGTAGCTAGATGGTTGTCTTCTCCACTATGTGCTTCATGTTTAGATCTCGTGAGCTGCCTTACATGATGGAGATCACCGTTATGTAATTCTACATGTTGTGTTTGTTGGGATCCGATGAATATTGGTGTTATGATTGAGTTGAAGTACTAAATTTTATCTTATGTTATCTCTATGTTGTTTATAACCTTGCATGCTCTCCGTTGTTAGTAGCTATCTTGGCCGAGTAGTTGCTAGTGACTCCAAGAGGGGGTATTTATGCTCGATAGTGGGTTCATGCCTCTATTTAATCTGGGAGAGTGACAGAAACCTCTAAGGTTGTAGATGTGCTATTGCTACTAGGGGGAAAACAACATTCATATGCTCGAGGGCATATGCTTTGTTTACATTACACACTTTGCTTAATGCAGTTATCTGTTGTTCGCAACTTAATACTTGTGGAGTTCTCGGATTGATTCGCCACAAGTGGATTATTAGTCATAGATGCAGTTGGATGACGGTCTATGTATCTTGTTGTAATGCCCAAAGTAAATCTCATAGTGATCCTCTTGACATATCACGTTGTCTTTATTCTATCAATTGCCCAGCTGTAATTTGTTTACCCAGCATGTGTTATTTTATCTTATGGAGAGACACCACTAGTGAACTGTGGACCCCGGTCCTATTTCCTTTATATTGCTATCACCTGTTTACTTTACTCGCACTGTTTACTTTACTTGCATACTATTACTATTTTCCACTCGATACGCTCATTCCTTTGTTTACAACAAACCGGTGAGATTGACAACCTCATCGTAAGTTGGGAGCAAAGTATTTGGTTGTGTTGTGTGCAGGTTCCGCGTTGCAGCTGGCAAAGCAAAGCACTGGACGAGGCGCCTTACAAATTGTCCGGAGTTGTCGCAAGCTAGCAAGCATCACCTTCAGTCGTTTGGCTTCTTCCCCTTTGGATCGATAAGCCTTGGTTTCTTACTGAGGGAAAACCTTGCTGCTATATTCATCATACCTTCCTCTTGGGATTCCCAACTGGACGGTGCTTTACATTATCAACACCGTGCCGCATCAAGCTCTTTTCTGGCGCCGTTGCCGGGGAGGAAAAAGAAGACTTCTGCAAGGGGAGTTTCGCACGCACATCCTTTACTTTGTTTTAAGTTTTGCTTTACTTTATTTTTACTTGCATTGTTTTATCAAAAACACAAAAAATTATTATCATTTATAGTTGCTTTTATTTACTTGCTTATAGTCTTGTTAGAATGAGTAATCCTGAAGTTGAAGTTCGTACTTTTAAGCAACAAGGGGGAGAAAGCTTGAAAGATGCTTGGTACCGTATTAGCAATTCTCATCATAGGTGTACAAAGAAGCATTCTACCATGATCCTCCTTAGAAATTTTTATGTTGGTATAACTAGTTGGTATAGGTATGTTCTTGATACTCTTGCAGGAGGTAATTTTCTGAGTACTCCCGCTCTTGAAGCATGCAATTTAATTGAAAGTTTAGTGGGAGTACCACCTATTCATGTTGTTAAAACTGAGATCACTTTGGAGGAAGTTATAGAAAAAGTTAGCTCTTTAGAAAAAAGTTTGCCAAATATCCATGATAATGCTAGCCGTGTTAATGAATTGATAGAAAGTATCGGTAAGAGAATCACCATTTTAGAGGCTAGCACTACTCTTGATAGTCAAAACCTTAGGATTGGGAAACTTGAGGAGTCCATGGAAACTTTAAGTTCAATTTTCTCTTCTCTTAAGTTTAAGAAAGAGAAAGCTTTTGTTGGAAAAGAGCAAAAATTTATGTATGTTCCCAAGGTGTCTATGCCTAAACCGCAGCATGTTTTTAAGATTGGTAAGACTTTTAGTTCAACTAAGAGTGACTTGCAGGTTGAATCATCTTCGGGAACCTCTAAAGTGCCTAGTGTGGTAAGTGGTGATCTTGAGGAAACAATTGATCTTAATGCCTCTCTTGATATTACTTGATTCGCATTTTCTGCGCCTAGCTCAAAGGCGTTAAAGAAAAGCACTCTTGGGAGATAACCCAATGTTTTTACTTTCAGTTCTTTTTCTTTTATTTGAGTCTTGGAAGTTATTACTACTGTAATGACCTCTCCTTATCCTTTTTATTTCGTTTTTGTGCCAAGAGAAGCCTCTAATTTGAGCGAGGTAAGATTTGGGGATGTTGCTGTCCTGAAATAGTTTTCGGTGCTGCACCGTAAAAATTCGTGAAAATTCTCTGTATATCTTTTGGACCTGCGATTTCTTGTGCATATGCCCCAGGTTATATCCGAACTTTCATTATTTTAACACTTTTTGATTTGAGCAACAGAAAACCCTCTAAAAATTCGACCTTTGTCAGCTGTTCTGTTTTGACAGATTTCTGCCAATATTTGTGTTTGCCGCTTGATCGCTTTCTTTTTTAGTTCTTTTGATCACGGAACTTTTGGGGAAGTTGCTACAGTAGTATATGCTTTATATGTGGTGGTTTTGAGTTGAAACCTGAAGTAAAAGGGGTTGATTCAATGTTATGCTTACACTAATGTTGCTAATAGATTTGTGTTTAGTTTTGTATGAAGGAAGTTTTCAAGTGTAGGGATTGGAGAATGATGAGATGAGTTGAAGAATGGACAAAAGCTCAAGCTTGGGGATGCCCATGCACCCCAAGAAATATCCAATAGGTACAAGCGTCAAAGCTTGGGGATGCCCCCGAGGCACCCCTTCTTCATCGGCAAAAATCAGGTCACCTTTCAACGCACTATATTTTTATTGCTTCATGCATTATGCGTTTTTCTTGGAGCGTCAGTTATTTTTAGTTTTCAGTTTAGTTTAGTTTTGTTTGCTTCAATAACTGGTTGGACCCCAACAAATTTCTTTTGGAGAAGTTGCATTGCTTTTCATTTACCAAGAACACTCCGTTTTTCACTCTATTCGTTTCCACGAGTGTTCTCTTTTTCTAGAACTGCGTTTAGCTTTCAATTTTCGCCTTGATTTATGCTCAGATCTTGTTATATCTTTTTATCAAGGTGTATTTTTTCCTCTGGTCCATATTGGTTTTCATCAAAAGAGTTGTTTATAAAAAGTTCGAATGGTGTTGGAAAAGAGAAAAAGCTTTATGCAAAAAAGTGGTACAAGAAGGAGCTTATGTAGACTGCGGCCTAGGCTTTTGCATGTCGTGCTTGATGTCTTTTTGATAGTATGCTTAGTGGTTTTGCTGTAGCATGACTTGTCTCAAATAACTGAGATTGCTTAATGAGCCTTTGAAAAAATCATGCGTTGTTTTAATTATTTGGAAGCATTATTTTGGTTTTCTCCTTGATGCTTTATTTGGGTTGACTTGGCGCATGCTCACACATGTTAGACTCATACAAAGTCGCCATATCCTCTATGATCATTTAGTTTTTTGACTTTTGATGCCATCTTATGCTCCTTTTAATGTCGCTTTGTCGCTTTGCATGATTATGGCCATTATTGCTCTCTTAGTTGGTCGCTCCCAGTCTTTTGCTAGCCCTCATTTTGTACTGAGTATGAACTCCACTCGTGCATCCAACTCCTAAAAACCAAGTTGTTCCAAAGTGTCCACCATACATACCTATTAGCAATTTGCCATTCCAAAGTACATTTGACTTGCTTTTATCTATCCTTCAAATTAAACTCTTTTTGGTGTTATGCGAAAATTGGTCAGTAAAGCTCTCACGAACCTGATGGCACACTTTACTTTTCTCATTTTAAAATTTTGACATTGTGGCTCTCTTATGTTGAGTTGTTATGCTTGCAAGTTGTAAGTTTGAAATTAGCCCAGCCATGTCGTCATGGGGCAAGCTTTCAACATTGCACTATATTTCATTTGAGTTGATATCGTGATCTTTTGTTTATGGATACTCGCGATGTGAAATAAGTTGGGAATCTTGCGGGATCATGGAGTTTTTATATGTGTTAGAGAAACACCTGGGCCGCTAATCTAAGCCATGCATCATTCATGGTGGAAATTTACAGCATACCCATAGTGGACATTCGACGACGCATCTCAAAATAAAAAGCTATACCAATGGTAAATAAAAGAGATGTCGAGGTGTTCATTGTCTGTTTGTCTTGTCATTTTGATGTGGGCTTGTTCCATGTCATCGGGCAGGAGGTACCCCGTTGGCGGTTCTCGATGATACACATATATTTACAATGACAAGAGCTTGCTTGGGACTCTAAGTCGAGTAGCATGAGGTTTGGGTATTCGTACTTCACGGGACACGAGGTTTTTGACTTATGATTTGTCAAGCATATGCACCATAAGTGTTTTCGCATTAACTTTAACCATTCAAGATGCCTATGATGGGGGCAATGAGAGCTCAAAGCCGGTAAGTACCATAATTTTTGAAGGTTTATAAAACTTGCAATCACTGCTTCCCTCCGCGAAGGGCCTTTCTTTTACTTTTCTGTTGAGTCACCACCTTCTATCTTTATGCACCATTAAGAGAGCATAGTTGTCATTCTGAGTATAATGTGCATTGTCCCAAAGTTTTCATTGATTGATTCATGATGTTGGTTTCACTTGTTCTCAAATTATTTGTATCTAGTCGCCCTCTTAAACTTGAAGGTGTCCTATGCATTTATGTTTTGCTCTCTCATGAAGGACAAGCTGAAAACCATTTGTATGTTTTTCCTTATGATTTGAACACACGTTTGACTTTCATTGTTTCATTTTCATGATCTTTTGTTTGTGTTCATTTTCATGTTATAACATGGTTGCTAAGTTTTTTATATCAAGATTATATCTTTCATGTCCATGTTTTAAGTTCTTTTGATCCCAGCGCACAACGCTTACATAGATGATCAAGATTGTGTAGGTGCATGTCACCTCAAAAATTATTTCTTTTGTTATCACTTACCTACTCGAGGATGAGCAGGAGTTAAGCTTGGGTATGCTGATACGTCTCCAACGTATCCATAATTTTTGATGCTCCATGCTTGTTTTTACACTATTTTCTTAGTGTTTCGTTACACTTCGTGGCATTTTTATGTATTTTCTGGAACTAACCTATTAACGAGATGCCACAGTGCCAGTTCCCTGTTTTCTGCTATTTTTGTGTTTCAGAAAAGTTACACAGGAAATATTCTCGGAATTGGACGAAACCAATGCCAGAAGTCCAGATATTCACAGGAGCTTCCAGAAGATCGAAGAGGAGACGGAGAGGGGCCACAGGGCGCCCACACCATAGGGCGGCGCGGCCTAGGGCTGGTCCGCGCCCCCTGGTGGTGAGGCCACCCTAGCCCACCTCTAACGACGCCCCTTCGCCTATAAAGACCCCCCGATGGGAAAAACCTAAACCCCCGATCACTTTTCCAGAATACATCGCGATCCGCCGCCGCCGTCGACCCGAAGATCGGGAGGGTCCAGAAGCTCTTCCCAGCACTCTGCCGGAGAGGGGAATTGCCACCGGAGGTCTTCTTCATCGCCATGCTTGCCTCCGGTGCGATGAGTGAGTAGTCTACCTTGGACTATGGGTCCATAGCAGTAGCTAGATGGTTGTCTTCTCCACCATGTGCTTCATGTTTAGATCTCGTGAGCTGCCTTACATGATCGAGATCACCGTTATGTAATTCTATATGTTGTGTTTGTTGGGATCCGATGAATATTGGTGTTATGATTGAGTTGAAGTACTAAATTTTATCTTATGTTATCTCTATGTTGTTTATGATCTTGCATGTTCTCCGTTGTTAGTAGCTATCTTGGCCGAGTAGTTGCTAGTGACTCCAAGAGGGGGTATTTATGCTCGATAGTGGGTTCATGCCTCTATTTAATCTGGGGGAGTGACAGAAACCTCTAAGGTTGTAGATGTGCTGTTGCTACTAGGGGGAAAACAACATTCATATGCTCGGGGGCATATGCTTTGTTTACATTACACACTTTGCTTAATGCAGTTATCTGTTGTTCGCAACTTAATACTTGTGAAGTTCTCGGATTGATTCACCACAAGTGGATTATTAGTCATAGATGCAGTTGGATGACGGTCTATATATCTTGTTGTAATGCCCAGAGTAAATCTCATAGTGATCCTCTTGACATATCACGTTGTCTTTATTCTATCAATTGCCCAGCTGTAATTTGTTTACCCAGCATGTGTTATTTTATCTTATGGAGAGACACCACTAGTGAACTATGGACCCCGGTCCTATTTCCTTTATATTGCTATCACATGTTTACTTTACTCGCACTATTTACTTTACTTGCATACTATTACTATTTTTCACTCGATACGCTCATTTCTTTGTTTACAGCAAACCGGTGAGATTGACAACCTCATTGTAAGTTGGGAGCAAAGTATTTAGTTGTGTTGTGTGCAGGTTCCGCGTTGCAGCTGGCAAAGCAAAGCACTGGACGAGGTGCCTTATAAATTGTTCGGAGCTGTCGCAAGCTAGCAAGCATCACCTTCAGTTGTTTGGCTTCTTCCCCTTCGGATCGATAAACCTTGGTTTCTTACTGAGGGAAAACCTTGTTGCTATATTCATCATACCTTCCTCTTGGGGTTCCCAACTGGACGGTGCTTTACATTATCAACACCGTGCCGCATCACTCAACCGGGACTAAAGGGCACCCTTTAGTCCTTGTTCGTGTCACGAGTCGGGACCAAAGGCCCGTTCAAACAATCCGCCCTCTTCCCGCGCCAGTTACGACGACGCTTCAGAATCGATCGATCGCATTAACGAGCGTCGCTTCGTATCGCCGTGCGCTCGGGAACCACCGGCAGCGCTTCGAGAAATCGATCGCCTTCACACCGCCGGTGTCTTCTCATCTCCCTCTCTCTACTATATATAGTCACTCATATTTTCATCTTAAGCATACACATTCTCATCCTAATCTTCTTCTTCCCCAAAACACATCTCCCACACATCACCACCGCCGGCACCCTCTCTCTCCCTCTCAATGGCGGAGCAATTTCTACCTCAATCTCGGCTATACTATGTCGTCATTGAAGAGATGAACTTCACCATCACGGAGACTCTCCTTGCATCAAGGGTGGAGAAGTGGATCCACGCCGTCAAGCGACGGTTCCTCGACGTCGCACCGATCAAGTGCGTGGGGTTGGACTGTGAGTTCACCACTCACAAGGTCCCTCAGCGTGCCGCCGTCCTTGAACTCTCGGTGGCGTCCGAGATATTGATCTTCCAGATATGTCATGCCAATTGCGTGCCGCAACTGCTCAAAGAATTCTTGAAGGACGTCACCATCAAATTCTGTGGTGCGGCTATCGCCAATGATCTGCGCATGCTGAGGACATACGGAATTGTTATTCCGTCTGCGTATGATCTTCAAACGATTGTCCCAACCCCACCAACAAACTAACGCCGAGTCTCTATGATTTGGCCAATGCTACTATTGGGACACATCTTGAGAACAAGAAGAGGGACAAGAAGAAGGACAAAAAGAAGGACAAGAAGAAGTACAAGAAGAAGAGAGAAGAAGAAGAAGAAGAAGAAGAAGAAGAAGTAGAAGAAGAAGAAGAAGAAGATGATGAACTAATATTTGGTTGGGCCAAAGTTCCATTGAGCTTCAACCAATTGTTATATGCCGCTTTAGACGCTCGCCTAGGCTTTGAGATTGCTAGGAGCTACTGGAAGCTAAAAGGCTACAATAGTCATGTTGATCATCTTAACCTTAATGTTTATTAGGTGGATGATCGTAGATATGGTTGTGTGAGTCTTATTGTTATTCTATTGGATGAGTATAATGTTTTGGAAAAATGTACTCCCTTTGTTTCGGTTAACAAAGTCTATTAATTTTCGAATTTGTGATTTTTCAAGTATTTTGGCTTTTTTGAATATTTTAATTATTAAAAATTAATAATTAAATTATGCATAAATATTATTTGAAATTCATTGGTGCTTATTATACTTAATCATTATTGCTTATTTTGTGAATTTATTTAGAATTTAAAAAAGTAATATTATATATTACCAAAGTGTATAGGTTAATAGAATTGGTAGCATACCATTATCAAGAAGTCGCGAGCGCAGTCTTGGAAGCTAGTAGGGAAGGAATGGAGAAGTTAAGCATGATAAGGGTGGAGCAGTGTGAGGATGGGTGACCGACCGGGAAGTGAGGACCACAAGTACTTGTAATTTGATATGAGATATGGAGTGAGAGCCATAAGTATCTAATTTGATATGAGAATAGAGATGATTAGATAATAGAGAAAATAAAGAAATTCTGAAACAGAAAATATAAATTTTATTCCTAATGGACCTTTAGTCCCGGTCCGTGTTACGAACCGGGACCAAAGGTCCTCCAGCCGCAGCACATGCCCCGGGCCACGTGAAGGCCCATTGGTCCCGGTTCGTAAGCAACCGGGACTAATGGCTGGAGCCTTTAGTCCCGCTTTGTTAGTCCCGGTTGCTACAACCGGGACTAATGGGCTTTACAAACCTGGATTGAAGGCCTTTTTTCCACCAGTGTTTCAAGCCAAATGAGAGTACGATTAGTGGAAAGTTGCATTAGCTGAGCTGCCTAGTTGTGTAGTTAAAGTATCAGATTTTCCTTGTTGTTCTTTGCTGTTTGCTGCCTCGGCATTTCTCCATTCTTAATGCAAATATATGTTTGCCATGTCAGAAAGCGTTAGTTACAAATACATCTTTGAAATATTAAAAAGTTAGGACAAACATTTAACACGTGCATCTCGACATTCTATGTGTTCACAAAGTCCTTCCACTTTAACGCGACATTTTTTTTATCATCTGTAAAGAAAGACAAAATTTGGTGTTGAAAAAGGTTATTTACGTAACAAATTTTTGTATTTTTACACAAGCAACAAAAAAAAAATCATTTTTCGTGAAACCTATTAAGCACACATAGAATGTTAAGATGTAAGCGCAAATTTTTTGTTCAGAATTTTTTTAATATTAATATTTTTTTCCGGTGGTGGGAGCATATGCTCTCATGTGCCAAATTGAATTTCTGGTACACTTGGGCTTAAACCAAATTATTTTTGGTGCTGATACTATATGTTTCACAAAAATCGGCAACATTGGTGTAAGAACTGAGTTTAATATACCACGAATGATAATAGTTGGTGTCCTTTTTTATTTCTGTAATACACAAATGGGCATAATCAATTATTATTTTGAAGGATGCACATTCACAGATATTATTCTCCAGAAAAACAATGCGTTTTTGTTATTTTGATGTATCTTTACTTTAACCAATTTTCATATTTTACTTGCTCGGTAGCATTTTTTTTACAGAGACAGTACAACATGTATACGCTAAGCTGCACAGGGGTATGATATTTTACTTGTACTCGAAGGGAAAGAATCTGAATGGAGGTATAACCAAAAAGGTATTACTTGGCGTGTTCGTTTTCAGAGTGACCCAATTAAAAATAAAAATCTTTAGAGCTATCAATTTGAAAAGTGGATGTGCTGTAATAACGCTGTCATTTACACTGGTTTATCTGATAAACCAATTAGTTATCACTCTGGCATAGTACCAAGTACGTATGCATATGCATTATCTGCAACGTCATGTGTGGAGTGTCATGCATGGAAGTGCTTGGTGCCCACATACACAATCAGTTTTAGGCTCCGGTTTTTGCAAACATTGATGTAGTACATGTCTTGCTTTTTGTTGTTGTTGGGTAAGACACTAAAAAAATCACATGGTTGATGCGAATGTGGGTGCACACGCACAATATCGGAATGAGAGGTACCAGGAAAACATATTCAACTGCAATGTTTCTTCCCTCGCGCTTATCTGATCTTGTACTACAAGACATTGCAGGTGAGCTTAATTAGAAGGCTCTAGAATTTTTGACATTACATATAAGATGAATGACAACTTAGCTTAGAGTCATTGATGGTGTACGTAGTTGCATGGTCCTTGAGGTCTGTAATCTACCTATCGAAGATCTAGCGCCTCGTGCAAGAGTTAAATGTAGTTATACGATCCCGAGGAGTTGTATTAGGTGTCATTTGCTATCTAGATTATGGGTCTGATTTGCCTCTGGCCGTGGAGCATGTGGAACATGTGAAGATGGATGCGTCGACGACCTTGAGCTTGCCTGAGGAATCTGATGTGGCTCCCACCCCCATTCCACCTTCGCCACCACATAGTCCTGATGCTCTTTTCGCAGAAGAGATTTGTGACTTGCTTAGCAAATTGAATGTTGCCATTCCTGGACTTGGAAGGTCGATTGCTTGCCTCCTAAGAGGGACGCCAATCAAGGAGAAAATCAAGAAGGTGGGCGGTGGCCCTCGAAACGGCATTCAGAAGAAGACGCTTGGATGCAAACACAACAAGAGTGACGCCACTGGAAAGGCACCGATGGCTACTTGATGGATGATCCTCGGTTTCTTGTCTCGTGCAACTAGTTCACGTTGTCTTGTGCCTTTGGTATTGTCCGTCGCTTTTTATTGAGGTGTTACTCCGATGCCTTGTTCAAGTGCAAGGATGGTAGTTGCTCAAGTGCAAGGGATGTAGTTGCGGTGTGTTGGAGAGTTCGTTGGGTTACCTTTGTAGGCTTGGTTTGTGTGTTTGTATCTGTTTTTGCCTAGTTTTCTGTAAATTAATCGGACAATTCTCTCCTTCTTAATTAATCGATTGGGGCAAAAAAAATTGCCCCTGTTTCAAAAAGATTATGGTCTGCTGCAAGATATCATCAGAAAAATTAGTCAGCACCATAAGATCTCCAGTATTGATACACTTGTACTTTATTGGAGAAAAGTTACTGAGCTTACTAACAAGGCGTTGCAATACAAGTAGGCAATCCTCTGTGACAAACATACTCGTAATAGAATCCTACAGAATAGTGATAAGATCTGTACTCTCTAGCGTTGTCAATCTTTTTTCCCCCGGAAGCAGCTAGTGAGACTAGGACCCCAATCACTGATGAGAAGCACTCGGCAAAGTCTGTTTATTTCAGATTATGGAAGCTTTGTTACACCCGTATAGTCTGCCACGAGGCTCTGTTTGTGGTACTGGTTCATCAGGTACACTTGGAATAAACTCTAGAAGATCAGGATGGAGGGAAATCTGATCTCTGGTGCTGCTATAGTGCTATACGCCTTGGCGGAAATGGCTTTGTTCAGTTTCAGCTCGGACCACTCAAGCATTTGCTAATGTTGCTCTAGCAGCTTCTGCAGTTAAGGATTGCGCAAATCCATGTTTCGTTCCTCTGCTGTTTCCGGGAGGCAGGCGGCTCTCAGTCCATATCGTGGTTTCGAACTTACAGAGAGTATAATAGCAGGTTAACATAGTGTCAAAAACTCTATTTTTATTTAGATTTTTTTTTATTTTTAAAACGATTTTTTCGGTGGGGGAACATATGCTTGCACTTTGTTAAAACGATGCATCCAGCTACAACAACAATTGGGCTGATCAAACATCTTTTATTTTTTTAGACAACCAGCTAGTCTTTATTGATTTAACATAATGATTATAGGGATTTCTTGAGAATAAGGTTTGCCCAGCCACAAATCTCGGCCAATATCTAAGGAAGTAGAGAATCTAGCTAGGTTGTGAGCTTCGAAATTCGAATTATGCCCTTCAAAAACGAAGGTATTCGCCTGAAACGCCTCCGATCGCTCCTTTATCTCCATGATGATTGCACCATATCTACCATTTGTCCCTGAAGAGTCCTCGGCACCACACTAACTACATCCACTCGACCGTTGCCATATTGTGATGAGCTAGGACATCTGCTGTGGGTATAGACTGCTTCGCCAGCCTCCATAGGAGCACTCTAACTTTTGATGGTAGTGCTGTCTTCCACAAAGAACTCCATCCCTTCTCCTCGGCAACATAATTTGATGAACCGACATTTCCATCAAAGTAATTTTCTCTGGTTATCTTTATATTTATCATCATACGATAAGTAGAGCGCACCGAAAAAATACCTTTGTTATCATAATTCCAGGCCCAATCAAACATCTGCACCTTACGAGCATGGACCATCGGAGCCTAGCCCAGGAAAACTTTTTCTAGGAAAAGCCCATATTAGTATTAGTTGATGCGGAAGGGCAAACAAAGCCCATAGGTTACCCGTACAAATCCATTCAAATTGAGGTCCAAACAGGCTTGCTCTTGCATGCATCTAATGGAAGATTTTGGCAGCATTTTGTTTTACAGGAAATTTGTGAAGCATTGGTGGTCCACGTTATCATGTATGATATAAGATCATGCATGATAGTAGTGACTAGTGAGCGACTAGGGACAATGGCATAAGTGAGGAAGTGAATATATTTGCATTTTTCATGTTAAACTTTCCATTGTGTCTTTCGTAATGAATATATTAGTAGTCACAAGCATGTTTAATTACATCTGTTTTATGCTTATTTAATTGTTAACCACAAGTATTACTAAGTGAATCAAAAAGGCGAATATATCAACCCTTCCCATAATGAATGAAAACTATTTGCTTCCTCCACCAAAATAGAGTTATGACTGCCAATTACCTTCAAGAGAATTGGGTTGGCCAAATTGTAGACTTTGTTATCTTTGCACGCATGGCTAAGAGACTTTCGTTGATATTTTCTCTCTGTGTAGATTCACCTTGCGACTTTAGTGTATGATCCAGGATTTGGTTTGGCCATACCATCTCGACACCTAGCTCGCATTGGGAGGCGGCCCATGACATAAAGCAATGGTGGCTCGGCATGTCAAGTGATTTGACATGTCATTGAAAAGCAATGGCTTCGCTAACAATATTTGTTTCTTGGGAGCTTTGGAATGCAAATGAGAATGAAAATGAAAAATGCAAGGTTCTTCCTTAACCACGCCACACCGCCAACAGTCGTCTCAGGGAAGATCAGAACGGAAATGGCGCTTTGGAAATCCCTATGTGCTAAGCACTTGGACAAAATCATGCCAACGGAGCCATTTAATTTTCATTGTTCAAACACTTTCCAGTTAGTGAAATAAAATGAAACTTTTGCATCCGTTTCTAAAACGAAGTACAAAAGAGGATCCAAAAGAGGGCCAAAGGGTCCAGAACTGTTCCCCTGCGTTGGACACCTGTTCCAATCTAGGGCAACCCCCATGTCTCGCAGACAGACATGGACCAAAGACCGCTCACATGCAGACCTGAAAAGCTCGAGTGCTCGACTACAACAATCTGGATTCGAAAGTACAAAGACACAGCTTTTATCACAAAACCTTGATGCACCCCATGTGTTTGGCTACATTGCACACACCTTTTGCCCCTAAAACTATGCAAAGCCATGGAACTAGTACCAATCATACGATCGAATACATGCAAGATAGATGCAACTAACTCTACATAGCCAAAGCATGCCATCTGTCCGCTGCAAGCTTGGCAACATCTTTGTGTGAGGCCTAGGGCTGTCCATTGCAGACACAGCTCCTTTGCAACCACCAGTATGAGGGGGGCTTCAGAGAAAGAAATAAGAGATACGTCTCACCAACCTAGCGCGCGACACTCATCTCAAGTTTTCCATAACACAGACATTAGAAAACGAACGGTTCATGTATCTGATCCTTTGTTCGGTGCATGATCTCTCGTGCCGCCCACTAAGCAGCAATCGTTGTAATGGAATGGGCATGCACATTGGCGCAGCATGCTTTAGCCAAAAGGGGGGAGCTTTTGCGAGACTGAGACTAGCTAGAGGTCGATACATGTTAGAGGCTTCTGAAGATGGACGAACGTGTGGATGCTATCGATACCAGCTGAAGTTCATTTTCATAATCCTTCCCTCTGCAGGCTCTGAATGATTGATTGGTGACACTGCGGCGACTAGCACTGGGGATATGCTTGTACTAAGTACAAAGACACAGATTTATCATGTGGCTGTGAAGCTGTGAGACAGTTGAGAGTGTGAGGGGTCATGCTGTTCAGTCGACAGTGGAGCACCATACCCCTCATTGGAAGTTCATTTGTTTGTACTAAAGGCAGTTTCCAATTTCACTCTAGAATAACTGAATCACTTTCTCTGAAACAAAATGGCACAGTTAATTATGTTTTCTTAGGAAAGGTATGTCAAGTAAGCGCCTGTAGCTCAGTGGATAGAGCGTCCGTTTCCTAAGCGGAAGGCCGTAGGTTCGACCCCTACCTGGCGCGGTCAATTTTTTGACATTTTTTTTGTCTCCACACTCCAGGGTTAAGTCTATTTTTACTTCCCACGTCAAACCTAGATGAAAATTCAAGGTTTGCTCCTTGTTTTGCTAACTGGGGCTCGCAAAGAACCAGCCGGCCATGTGAGATTTGGACTTTCGTTTATCGATGATTGGTCATGTTAAAGCATTAGAATTTATTTTTATCAGCCCTAGAAGCATAACTCAATCACACGGAGTAACCTTAATCGATGGGGAAGTAGTCAATAGGCCTGCTAGGAAGGAAGTTGTAGTCACTGAGAGAAGTTCACATGTGCCTATTCCGTTAATATCTACTTGAAAGATGCATAAAGGACAAAGCCTAAGTTCATACAATAGTCAACAACTCCCTTTGATTGAAAATAAGTGTCAGTAACTTAGTACAAATTTTCTACTAAGTTAGTTCAAAATCACCGATACTTATTTCCGATTTGAGGGAGTACTGATTAAGGTGACGCTTGTATGCACCGTTGCTCTACTTGGTGTTGTCATAGAGGTATTCTTCCTATCTTGAACCAGGGTGAAAAGTGAAAACCCTAGGATTGTGTTTACTCTCATCTCATTCTTTGGGGCACACAGGTGTTAGGTTATTTCCCAGTAGTGAGCCCTAATCAAATTTTCTCCTCGTTCCCGACCTACATTTATCTCCTCATAGTTAAATCTGTTGCAGTAGGTACTCACGTGCATAAATTATGAGTATGCAACCAGTCGATAACCCGCACAGAGATAACGACATCTATGGGCACTAGGGCATATATAATGGTAGAAAAGATATGCTTTTAATTAGCCCTCCATATCACCTAGAGAAAGCAATTGATAATTTGTTATACAATGCATTATCTCTTATAGTCATCCCTAACAATTAATGAGAATCAATTTTTTTGTAAAAAATTAATTCGCTAAGAAAACACATATGGCACAACGCTAAAATAGCTTTCTCTTATTTTCTAAGAGATCATCTCTTAGCTAAGGGATGATAATCTTCTTTTTCTTATTTCTCTCTCCTCCAACTAAGCAAATATAATACGTTGAAACTCTAAGAGAAGGCTGATGTCACCCCATTGTACATGCCCTTAGATCTACTTTTTGGTGTCAAACTCAGATAAAAACCTAGGTTTGATACATTACAATGGGCTGCAGCGAGATGACATTTCGGCTAGGTCGGCTTCCTAGAGACGGTGGCTTGAGGGACAGAGCCAACTAGTAAAATACGGTTGAGTTGGCAAATCAGCGAAGTCTTGAATTGATTTTGCGGAATTTTATTTCATGTCTGTGATAACTTAATTATTTAAATTTGAGATCCATTATCCAAACATAATTGCAAGTGTTGATCACTGAACCATGCACGTTACAATATCTTCGTGCCATGCTGGGATTGCTCGTCCTTCTATGATCGATACTGCTCCTCCGACGACAACAGATCATGTGGTTCCTAGCCTCCCAAGTTCCACTAGTTAATTCTTCTTGCAACTAATCCAAATGTGTGACAAGAAGCATCATTCTCGGACCCTGATAACAGCATGTAGCGAAGCTCCATCAAGATCGAAGTGGGCTTGTGGTTTACATCCAATGCTTGGAGGAGGCAAACACTACTTGTTGAGGCTGACGAATGAAAGTAGAACAATACATAATCTCGATACCTCTCAAACCTACGAATATGCTAGATAGTATATGACCCTGACCGCACTGCAAATTTTGTTTACCTAGCACTGTATACATGATGTGTATCATCTGTCTACAGTCTTTGATGACTAGCCAGCCTCGAGTCTCTTCTCACAGTTTTACATATGGTCTTCAGAGGTATCTTCAGCTCAAATTGTTATTACTAGCACCATATCTTGAAAGTAATGTTTCAGTCAGCTCGAACATGGCTTCCTGCTGCCTCATTATATCACCCACCATGGTTAGACTTCGTACCAACCGTGCGTACTTGGAAAGTAGTAGTACATCACAATGAATTCTGATATCTATCATCTCTAAAATTGTATGTTCACTCGTTTCATTTCTTGGAGATGGGTAGGCTGATGCCACCTGGATTTATATACTGAACTGAGGGAGTTCATAGGCCGATCAGAGTCCCACGCTCGCGCACCATATACCACAAGCTCTTTGGCGCCGGCTCGCCCCGATGCGTGCCCGATGTCGAGTCTAGCACATACACTCCATGTCGCTCGTTGCTCTGTCTCCTCAGCGGCATGAAGGCTGAAGCTATGGAGACAATGCCGTCGGCAGCACTGCAGCAGCAAAGCGTCTTGCTCTGCGTACACTGCGCCGACTACCGGTCACATCCTTTGTTGCGGCGGGCTGATCTGGTGCTGGGCCCGGATTTAAATCTTTGATCAAGCGTGCGGGTGTAAATTACCAACCAAGCCCTACATCCATGTACTCCATTAGTACAATTTATAGTTTACAAATGCCCTGATCCGGATCGAATCCGCTTTAGGGAATTGATCTCGAAATCATTAGATCTGAAGACGGGCATAAATATCTCTGCGGTTCCTTCGTGATTAAGCTCAGTCTTTGCGGTCCATCAAAATCACGCAGAAACTTCAACGATATGGTGCCAATGCCACCAGCGGCGGAGCTACATAAAATTTTATGGGCGGGCCAGCCTAAAGGAAATGGCATTGGTTTGCTAAAACAGGAAGCTAAAGTACCTATTTATAGGCAGTTGAGCAAAATCATGGGCGGGCCATGGCATGGTTTTGCCCCCATGTAGCTCCGCCACTGAATGCCACCATGAGATGTACCTTCTCCGGAGCGTTGTCGACAGCTATAACAGTGCCAGTTTTCCGGGTCAAAAAATAACAGTGTTAGTGTGTCTATCTGTGCATGGTAGCTAAGCGTACTTGTCGACATAAAAAGGAGCCTAACCATCCTTATTCCAAGTCTGTATCCCATGCATGCCCACATGGCATCTACAGTGGCCTTATCTTGGTTGTCTGTTTTGGTCCGTGTGAACATGAAAAACACAGCTTAGTGGCCGACGCAAACACAACCGAAGGTCCGAGGCGTCTGCGACAACCCATTCCCAACCCAAAATTCTGTCCCCAGACCACTGCCAACTCTCACAATGAGGCCTTCGGCAAGTTTTGGTCGTTCAGAAGACGATGAAGGACCACGAGACCGGGTCCTCGCAGCCCTAGCCAAAGGCGCAGCACAACCGCGTCTATATCAACGTGGAGGTGTCGCGGTCGCTTCACCGCTCCAACATGACCGCACTGTAGGGAGACGTCCACCTCCCCGGCGGCTAGCCCCTCAACACCAGAAGGGTGTCTGTGCTGCTGGTGTCGCGTGAAGGGAGGGTGCAGTGGGACAAGATCAGGCACCGCCATCATATGATGATGTCGGACCTTCGGGAAGACCCCACCTACGCCCTCAACTCCCCGATGTGAAATGTACGGGTAGTTGGAGTGGGACCCACAGAGGCATGCCATGTTCCTCGATGATGAGGAGTTCGATTCCGGTGATGCCCTTGTCGTGAAAGTAGAGGAGGAGGAGCTCCCTGTCGAGAGGGAGATTTTTTCGGCAAGGAAATCCTAGACGATGAGGTGCATGACGACACTATCGACTACCTCGATTTCCTTGCATAGCATGCAGTAGGAGCAGGCCAAGGCACTAGGCTTTGAGGTGGAGCTCTGTACGAGTTGCCCGAACTATCAGAGGAGGAGGCTACGCGGCTGACCATGGCCGCCTCCGAGCTGGAGGAGCTGAGCCAGTGGCAGGGCCTCGCCATGCAGCTGTGGGAGTCCGCAGTCGCTCAGGGGCACGATGTCACGCCATCGGGGACTCCACGACACCGATACACACTTGCACCAGCCCCTCCTGCACCTACTCTACCAAGACATGCCCCTTCACCGTCAGAGAACACGTGCCCTGCACCGCCGCATGCGCCTTCATCGTCGTCATGGGACCAGTGGCCAGCGGCAGCGACCCCACCTCCAGCGCCGCAGATGATCCCATGACCCTTCTTGTGGCCCATACCGGAGTTCGTCGATTAGATCAAGGACGGCGAGGACTAGGTGGAGGCCGCCACAAACCCTAGATAGGGTTTTATCTATTTATTTACTTTTTTATTTAAATTTCCTCTATGAAATTAAGTTATCAATATTTGCAATTTTTTAATAAATATATGGGTCTGCCCCCGGACACAAAAGGACAAAAGGGAACAATAGCCAAACTTTTGTCTACTGCTAAACCAAAACTGACACATTTTATATCCGAAATTGATCGGGCCACTAAAGATGCCATGACTATCTATGAATGGCTGCAAAATTTTCTCACGAAAGAGACGCGCGAAGAGGTGTTTCTAGGATAAAAAAGTTGGTATTCCATGTGTAGGGGTAGTTGAGAAGATTACCTGAAAATTTTCTAATACGACGTACTCAACTTCAATGAATTTGAACGGTTTTTTTTTACTTAAATAGAGAGCTTTATTCAAATAAAGGCATTCGCTGGGCAGTCAGCCAACAAGCTGCTGATCAGGAAGCTAGGGGTTTCATCCATCCAACTCTCGGTCACACGCAGTGTACTAGCTCGCTTCGCACACAGGTGTGCCGGGTAGTTGGATGTCCGCATTACATGTTGAATAACAAAACTATCAAAAGATAAAGCTAGCTCTCCAACTTCAACTAACAGAGGAGCCACAATCGAACGAGAATCGTGGCGAATATTCCAGAGGTTCACCACCTCCAGGCAGTCTGTCTCCATGATCACCTGCGTGAGTCCTCGGATCTTCGCGAAGAGAACACCATCACGCAGCGCCAAACTCTCCGCAATGAGCGGATTAGTAATCCCCGGAAGAGGTTTACTCCATGCGCCCAGAAGACGGCACGAGGACCTAGCAACGCCTCCCGCACCTCCCTGTCCGTCTGCGAAATTAATCGCACCATCAATATTGATCTTGACGCACTCAATATCTGGCGGGCGCCATCCATGCCCAGGCAACACAAACTGCTGCCTCGGAACTTCCAAGAGAGTCAGAGCCTCCCTTGTTGCTTTCACCGAGTACTCTGGATCCGTGAGCTCTTGATCATGCTTCCATCGGTTGCGTGAATGCCAGATGGACCACATTACTGTAATAATCTTAGCTCGCTCTTGATCAGAAAACTGTTGGTCGCAAAGAATGTCCTTTGCCCAAGTGGTTGGATGAAGTCTGGGAAGATCAACGCCAAGCCATCTTCTCGCTTCCTCCCAAAACCGTCTTGCATGAGAGCATTTGATCATAGCATGCATCAAATCTTCATCCATCGCAAGACAAATAGAACATGTACTCATCTGTTTGATATGACGCCGTTTGAGAGTGCATTCGTCTGGCAGTATACCACGTAAAACCCGCCACCAGAAAACCCTCACCTTTGGCACCACTTTCAACTTCCATAAAGTTGCCCACATCTGTTGTTCTGTAGTTGAAGTTTTCAGCGACGTGGCGAGCTATTGTGGCTGGGCGGGAGGCTTTGCAGACCGGTCTGATTAAGCGAGTGGGGAGTGGAGATTCCATATCTATTTGGGAAGATAAGTGGATTCCAGACTCATATTCTATGAAGCCTTTATTCAAGCCTGATGATAATGAGCTAGCTAAGGTTAGTAATACAAAGCTTGAAAAGGTCAGCCAATTAATTGATGGTTCTTCCTGGACTGGCGGAGGGATCTGGTCCGTTCAGTTTTTGCTCTACCTGATGCCGAGGCAATTCTTAACATCCCCTTGAGGAATGGTGGTGGCGAGGATTTTTATGCTTGGAATCATGAAGTATCGGGTGTCTACTCTGTTAAATCTGCGTACCGGGCTCTAGTGAATCAAAAAGAGCGATCAGCTCCAGACGAAGGAATTTGGACGGTTTGTAGGCTTGTGGTAGCATATGCCTCGGCATAACTGAAAAATCTAACCAAATACGACGTACTCAACTTCAATGAAATTGTACGGACCCACAACATATAGGTTTAAAAAATCACACTCCCCGAATACTCCTCGTAAACCCTCTATAAATACCCGAGCTCTTCATTTCTTCCCTCCCTTTTCCCCGCTCTCCTTCCTAAGCACTCGGTCACCATCCTATACCGCTCAAAATGATGTTCGCTGGTGCCATCCAAGCCTTCGAGCTACAGAATGCCGGGTTCGGAACGAACACCGAGGCAGTACACCAGCTAATGGTACCAGCCGAAGATCCAGCGGCTGCGGCAGCCTCGCCGGCGCCGGATGCCGGCGCGGACGACGACGTCGGCGAGCGGAGGCTCAGGCGGAAGATCTCGAACCGGGAGTCGGCGCGCCGGTCGCGCGCGCGCAAGCAGAGCCACCTCGACGACCTCCGCGCCCTCGCCGCAAGCCTGCGCAGTGACCGCGGCGAGCTCGCCGCCCGTGCGCGGGACGCGCGGGGCCGCGTCGCGCTCGTCCAGCGCGCCAACGCCGAGCTCAGCGCCGAGGCCGCCGCCCTGAACCGCCGTCTCGAGGTGGCCGCTCGCCGGGCGCTCGCGCTCAGCCAGCTCTACAGCGCTGCAGCTGCCGGCATCGGGACGTTCGACCAGACGATTTTCTCGCTAATGGTGTAGCGCGGATGGCCGGCCGCCATGGCGCCATGCATGCACGCATGAGCGCTCCGTCGCGCGAGCAGCGTCTACTACTTATATGTTCTCCGGTTTCGGTTGGCCAACGGTAAAGAGAAGGCACTACCTGACTACCGTGGGCTAGCTAGCTTCATTCTTGAAGTCTGGTGATTGTGTAGACACCAATCATCATCAAGTAAACGAATGGACAAAATGGCATGATTAATTTGTGAAGACGGACACATAAAAAAGCCATTGCAATGACAATAAAACAAAATCTAAACCTTGTATTCGTCGAGGATTCTCGCTTGGCCTGCCCCCATTCACTCTTGGGAATTCTTTGTTATGCAATCACAAATGAGTAGTGCGTTCTGACTTCTGAGCACTCATCATACGAAGAATACTAAGCCCCATCATGATGCATGCAGCGCTGTGTGATACGCTCCACATAGATTATATTACGGTTAGATGGATCTTGACCATCTAGAGTTAATCGGTGGACGTACGTTACGACTGTACGAGTAACTCGACAAATGTCCTAGATGAAGGACTTTGGATCGGGGGAAGAGGGCGTCGGATGAACTCGAAGGTAAATTTAGTCGAAATAGGTGTGTGTCGAAACTAAACTTGGGTGTTCAACCTGGCTTGCTTTCAATCTGGCCTACACCGTCCCCTCCTGGCCCCTATATATAGGCGGCCAGGTCTCGAGGATCGGGTAGGGTTCGATACAGATTACAATATCGACATACGGTAAGAACTCGTATCTCGACTATTATTACAATTGGGCCTAGCTTAACGGGCCTCAGGGGTACTCAACTAACGGGCTCTATTAACTATACCCTTGTCAGTAGCCCCTGAGATTCTACCAGAATTGCAGATTCGGGTTGAATCTCTAATCTTTAAATCTTCGACTTGATCAATTCTTCGACTTCTTCTTATCTTCAAATCTTCGACTTGGTCTTTCGACTTACTTTTATGATATTTTTTCGCAAGGGGTTTTGATGAACAAGCCTAACAACTCTGACGGATCAAGAGGTCAGTTAACTGCCGGAACAGATACTTGTCACCTACTTCAAATTCAATCCCCTTGGACTTGAATTCGGGATACCGGTCAAACCCATTCTTTTGCCGCATTTAGGACTTACAAAGAATGAATCCCAGTGATTCTCAGGGTATCCAGTGCGTCCACCAGGATTTTCTTCGCATCGTAGACACGGATACATACCAACAGAGCGCATCCATGTGCGTATACCAGGCCACACAGGACGGATCCTGGGGTCTTACCTTCATGATAAATCACGGCATTCGAGTTTCGTTGCGATAACGCAACTCGAGAATCCTATGTCGCAGCCAAGTTTTGACTGATAAAATCAAAGAATTTCGAACTTAAATTAACTTCTTCCAATTCCCTCCCGATGGGAGTAGTCTCTCTTTATTTGGTCGACTATGTAACCGAAGTTCGCATGATAATCTTTCTTCATCTCCACCATTGATTATCTTATCCTCTATCGGGTGCGCGCTCAGCGCTCCCGATGGGAGTAGCCCCCGAGGCTATGTTTGAATACTTGTAGTCGAGCATAGGCTCAAAATTCCATCCATCTTCTTTCTTGTAATATCTCCTGTTTACAAGCCCCCGAGCGCAAGGCGATGTCTTGTATATCGTGCAACCACACTCTCCCCTTTATTTTTCTTCGTTGGTACTTATCGTCTGCTACGTGCAGAATTTAACTTTTTTATAGAATACGCTTATGGGCTTTGCTTATCACGAAAGCCCAGTAATACGTACTTATAAATTAAGCACCTTCTGGCAAGGGGTAAAAACCCTAATCAGATTCCTCCTCCGCCGCATCATCTTCTCTCGTCATCTAGGGTTTCTAGCCTTCCTCCTTGACCATATGGCTGACGCAGATGGTTTTCGTTTGAACCTTGGCTCTCCGGTGGCGCCGCGAGGTCAGGGCCGCCCTCGTGGAAGCAAAAACAAAACAACTCCGGCCGTCGCAGGATCATCATCGGCCGCTCTGGTTAAACGCCGCCCCGGCCGTCCACCTGGTAGCAAGAACAAGCCCAAGGTGACTAGCGCTGCCCCAGGTTCAAGCGCTCCTCCTGCTGCTGCTCTCACTGCTCCTACCGCTCCTCCCAGAATCTTCTCCTTTTTCTGCATTGCCATGGCGCAGTGTCATGAGATTCAGCGCCTGCCGCTGAATTTCACCAAGTTCATGGATGGGTGAGAACTGCGAGAAGCGGTTCTCCGCGAACAATCTGGCGGTGGGACTCCATACGAGGTGGAGGTTTGGTATGATGGTGACGGCGAGCAGTACTTGAAGGGTGGCTGGTCGCGGTTTGCAGAAGACCACGACATCCACCAAGGCTTCTTCATGGCCTTCGACTTCCACATCGGCACGTCGAAGTTTGACATGAAGATCTATGACGGCACCCAGTGCCAGAAGAAGTATGAAGCTGAAGTCTACTAGAATCTGTTTTTTATGTAATTTCGTTTGATAATGTCCTTGCTGCCAGGTTATCTGTAATGAATATTCGCACTCTGTTTTGATGTTTTACTAGTACCATGAAAACAAGTCATTGTTCTGAGGTACGCTATCTATATATCGGGTTCTTTGCGAACCAATTGATATGAAGAATATCGGGTTCTGTTGTGAACCAAGTTGCTTGAATATTTATCGGGTTGTCTGCACAACCTTATAGTGAAGAAAGATCTCCAAGTCGCGATAAAAATTCCTTTCGTACGACCCGAGGGTTGAAGCCCCCGAGCAGAGAAGTAAAAATATTTGTACATTTTTGTCGAGTTCAATCCAAAGAGCCCGACCTGTGGCCTCATGTTCTGGGTTCAGAAGGTTAACTCGAATTTACTGATACCACTAGATTTACTCTACGCGTAAAAACGCCGTAGCTGCTCTGCATTCCATGGGTTGCTCTCGTCTTTCCCTGTCTTCTTGTCTTGTAGTTGATATGCTCCTCCTGGTATTACTTCTGTGACGATGTAAGGTCCTACCCAAGGGGACTCCAATTTGTCGTGGTTGTCTTGCCTGAGTCGCAAAACTAGGTCTCCCACCACAAAGGATCGCGGACGAACTCGACTGCTGTGGTAGTTTCGTAGACTCTGTTGATACTGCGTTGCTCTTTCTAAGGCCTTATCTCTTGCTTCATCTAGCGCATCGACATCATTTTGCAATGCTTCTGTTGATGTTGTCTCGTTGTATGCCGTCACTCTTGGGGCCTCGTGTGTAACTTCGACTGGAAGCACGGCCTCTGCGCCATGAACCAGGAAGAAGGGAGTTTGTTGAGTTGCTGCGTTAGGCGTAGTTCTTAGGCTCCAAAGAACGGAGGGCAATTCTTCTACCCAAGCGCTCTTGGCTTTCTCGAGAGGTGCTAAGAGCCTCTTTTTTATCCCACTACATATTAGGCCATTGGCTTTTTCGACTTGCCCATTTGTCTTCGGGTGCGCCACAGATGCGAATTTGAGCTTGATCCCTAGTCCTTCGCAATAATTCTTGAATTCCTTTGAAGTGAAGTTTGTCCCGTTGTCTATGATGATGCTATATGGTACACCAAAACGGAATACTATCGACTTGATGAAGTTGATTGCTGCTGTCGAATCTTGAGTTGTTACCGGGGCCGCTTCCACCCACTTGGTAAATTTATCGACTGCCACTAGCATGTAAATATGTCCTCCTGAGCAGGATTTGTGTAACTTTCCCACCATATCGAGGCCCCATTGCGCAAAGGGCCAGGACAATGGTATTGTTTGTAGCTCTGCTGCTGGTGCATGCGGTCTAGATGCAAATCTTTGACATGCTTCACACTTTCGAACTATATCTTTCGCGTCTTCGATGGCTGTTAGCCAATAAAATCCTGCTCGGAAAGCCTTTGCCGCTATTGCTCTGCTGCTAGCATGATGGCCGCACACTCCGCCGTGTATGTCTTTTAGTATTGTTTGTCCTTCCTGGGGCGTTACACAACGCTGTAAAACGCCGGTAATACTTTTCTTGTATAATTTTCCCTGCAACACGACAAACGCTTTCGATCGTCGAGTTATTCTCTTGGCTTCCACTGCATCTTCTGGTAATTGTTTATTTATCATGTATGCAAGATATGGCTGCATCCAGGTTTCTTTTATCATCATGACCTCCTCTGGCTCCAACGCAGCCCCCGAGTCTGCTGCAGTAGTCTAGCTTTTTCCACTTTTTATTGATCTTTCTACTATTTCTTCCCAAAATACTCCGGACGGCACGGGTAAGCACTGTGACCCGATATTTGCTAAATTGTCGGCTTCTTCATTACTATTCCTGCTTATGTGCGAGACTTCGCATCCATCAAATGTTCCTTCAAGATAATGATATAAATTCTTGTAGGCCATCATGTTGTCATTGATTGTGTCACATATGTTCATAACTTGCTGGACAACGAGGTTAGAATCTCCAAATATTTTTAGGCGAGTTGCTCCACATGCTTTAGCCATCTTCATTCCGTGCAACAAAGCCTCGTATTCTGCTTCGTTATTAGAGGCCTGTGGAAAGCTCATCCTTAAGACATACTTCAATTTGTCGCCGTGGGGCGATATCAAGACCACTCCTGCGCCTGCGCCTTGGAGTCTTTTAGAACCGTCGAAGTACATTGTACAAACACTGGATAAGTTTGGTGGTCCCGTGCTCTGCAGCTCCAGCCACTCTGCCGTAAAATCTGGCAAGACTTGCGACTTAATTGCCTTCCTTTTTTCGTACGTGATGTCCATGGGAGAGAGCTCGATTCCCCACAAAGAGACACGTCCTGTTGCGGAATGATTATTCAATATATTCGACAGTGGCGCTTCATTGACCACTATAATTGGGTGTACCGCAAAGTACTATCGCAGTTTCCGTGCAGTTGTGAAAACACTATACGCGAGTTTCTGATAATACGGGTACCTCTGTTTTGTTGGAGATAATACTTCACTGATGAAATATACCGGCCTCTGGATGCCGTGGGCTTTTCCCTCTTCACTTCTTTCGACTACTAATACTGTGCTTACCACCTGGTGGGTTGCGGCGATGTAGAGTAGTAGTGGTTCTTTTTTCTTTTGGTGCGACCAGCACTGGCGGCGTGGAAAGCACTTTTTTCAACTATGCAAAAGCTGCATCTGCTTCTTCTATCCATTCAAATTTATCATCTGACTTCTTCATAAGTGCATAGAAAGGAAGCGTCTTTTCTCCCAATCGAGCAACGAAGCGACTTAATGCCGCAACGCGTCCTGCGAGTTTCTGTACGTCGTGTAGCTTCGTGGGTTTCCCCATTGTTAGAATTGCTTGAATCTTCTCTGGATTCGCCTCTATTCCTCGTGCCGATACCAAAAACCCCAAAAGTTGCCCTGCTGATACGCCGAAGGAACATTTTGTCGGGTTAAGCTTAAGTTTGTACCTGCTCAGGTTGTCAAAGGTTTCTGCCAAGTCGCTGATTAAAGATTTCTCCTCTCTTGTGGTGATGACTACATCATCAATGTAGACTTGGATGTTGCGTCCTATTTGGCTTCCGAGGAAATTTTGCATCATCTGTTGATAGGTTGCTCCTGCATTTTTTAGGCCGAACGGCATTACTTGGTAGCAAAACACTCCGTACGGTGTGATGGAAGCCGTTTTTTCTTCGTCTTCTTTCTTCAATTTGATCTGATTGTAACAAGAATACGCGTCCAAAAAGGAAAGCCTCGCGCATCCCGTTGTTGAATCGATTATCTGATCGATGCGGGGTAGAGGGAATGGATCCTTTGGACAATGCTTATTGAGAGATGTGTAGTCGACACATACTCTTTGTACGTCTGTGTTCTTCTTGGGTACGATGACTGGGTTCGACATCCAACTCGAAGTTTTGATTTCTCTGATAAATCCGGCGTTTTCTAGCCTGTGCAATTCTGATGCGGTCGCCTTCCTTTTAGGTTCATCAAATCGTCGCAACGGTTGCTTGACTGGCTTTGCCTTGGGATCTACATTTAATGCGTGCTCGACGAGTTCCCTGGGAACCCCTGGCATGTCTGATGGACACCAGGCGAAGATTTCCCAGCGCTCACGGAGGAACTCGACGAGCGCGCTTTCCTATGCGGGATCCAAGTTCACCGCAATTGATGTCGTCTTGTTTGGATCTGTAGGGTAGACCTGGATCTTCTTCGAGTCCTGAGTTGTATCGAAAGCCTGATCTGGCAGGGATCGTTCAACGTCGGGTAGAACATTATGATCCGTTTCTCCTTTTAGCCTCTCATATTCCGCTGTCATGCCGAAGGTTTGCGCCATCCTATTGAATTCTCTGTCACATGTGTTGGCTACTTCAAAGTTCCCCTGCACCGTAATTGTTCCTTTAGGTCCTAGGATTTTTAACGTAAGATACGCGTAATGAGGTACTGCCATGAATTTTGCAAATGCTGGGCGCCCCAGGATTGCGTGGTATTGTGACTGCCAGTCCATAACTTCGAATTCCAGCTTCTCTTTGCGGTAGTTGCTGCTACTGCCGAAGCAGACATTGAGTTCTATTCTTCCCAAAGGATAGTTTGCGGCTCCTGGTACTATTCCATGGAAGGAGCAATCTGTTGGCTACATACTCGACAGCGAGATGCACATTGCCTTTAGGGTTCTAGCATATATTAAGTTTATGCCACTCCCTGCATCCATGAACACTCTTCCGATGTCGTACCCTCCTATTTGCGCCTTTAAAACCATAGGCGAGTGGCCTGGCCTGGGAACTTTCCTCGGGTGGTCTGCTCTACTGAACTTAACTGGTTGATCTGACCACCGTAGGTACTCTGTGGTAGCTGGTGGTGACGATATTGCTAGGTTTACTTGCCAGGATATGCTCTTTCGCTCTTTCTTTGACTTTGACACCGGTTGAATCATGGCTGATATGTAAACTTTTGACTCTAGGTGCCTTGCTAGCCTTTGCATTTGATATCATTGACTTCTGTGTTTTTCTCCTTGCCACCCTCCTTGGCTTAAGCCCATGGAGCTTTGCAGCCTTAGAAATGTTCTACAATCCCTCATCTGGTGATTTGAGACTCTTTTCCCGTCAAGATATGCGTAGTGGATTCGACAAGGTCCGTGTAGCATGTCCTCGGCCGAAGGACCGGAGTATCTCGATTTTTCTACTCCTTTTGCCTGAAACCTCCTATTTTCATATCCTTCATCTTCTTCTGCTGCGCAGCCCGCGGCTACTTGACTTCGCCTTCCTTGGTTATCCAGGCTGCGGTGTTATCTCCTCTGTCTACTTATTCTGTCGACTTCTGGTGAACGTCCTCTTTTGTTATTATATGCGTCCTCTCCATCAGCAAATTTGTTGGCTTGTTCCATTAGCTCAGCTACTGTCGTAGGTCTTGCTCTTCCGATTTCTTCCACGAGATCTGAGCGACGAAGTCCGGCCGTAAAGGCGTCTATTGCTCGCTCGTCGGAGACGTCCTCTGCTGAGTTTTTGACTACACTCCAGCGTTGTATGTAAGAGCGTAGAGTTTCGCCTTTCCTTTGCACACACGCCTTGACTTCCTCTAATGATGTTGGGCGCTTGTATGTTGAGCGAAAATTTCTTGCGAATTGACTTTCGAGTTCTCCCCAACTTCCAATGGATTCGTTGGGTAGGGTATTCAACCAGGACCGTGCTGCGCCGGTGAGGTGTAGCTGCAAACTTTGCATTGCAGTCGCTTTTGTTCCCCCTAATATCTGTACTGCCTGCAAATAGTCCGATAACCATAGGGTAGGTTCTTGGGACCCGTCATACTTATGCTGGTCATGTGGCAGTTTGAATCCTTTGGGTACCCGCATTTTGCGAACCCTGCGGGTAAAGCATAACGCGCCCATCTCTTTATCGTCGTCTTCATAATTCTCTTCCCTCCAGGCGTGGCGTGACTTATTTACTCGAGCTTGTGCTATTATATTTCTTGCGTCTTCCTTCCTCTTATGCTGCCTTTCCTCTTCTGATGACTCGCTATACTCGTTATCTGTGAAGTTGTATCTGAACTTCTCCTTTTGATTTTTCTTGTAGCTTGTCGACTTCGTCTCTGGGCCTTTTTCCCTGATCTTGCTTTCCACTATTCTGAGGCTTCGTATCGCGGCTCGGTGCATATCTTCTCACGGATCCCCGGGTTCTTGCCTTGTAGTCAGTAAATATGCCTGTGCCGCTACTAACGCTGCTTCTGGCGTCTCTTGTGCAAAGTCATCTTCCTCCTCTTCTAGCTGTGTGGTAGGGCTCCTTGGGTACCTTTCTTCTCTACTGCGTGCTGTCGCCCCCTGTTGTGTGTTGGGTCTCCGCGCCTTTCTCTGCTGTACTCTAAATCTTCACTATAGTCTTCCCAGTATTCCTCCCTTGATATACTGTTATTGTCTTGAAAAACCATGTCTTTTTCCTCCCTTAGTTTCTTCCTGTGTTGGTATAATGCATACTGATATCCCATTAGAACTTCTCTTCTTGATCCTTCGGGTACTTCCGTACCATGATTGATAGCTGATTTGATCATTCTCCATTCGCCAGCCGAGACGTGTACTTTCTCCTTTTCCTTTTTGTTGTGTTCTTTTATTTTGTCGACTTGCCTGTCGACCTTTTTACTTCCTTCGTTGTTGTTTTCTTCTTCTGCTTCAGTGATAATGACGCATAACTGATGTACTTTGGAGACGCCGATGCTTTCCGCGGCGAAGTCCTTTGCGTTGTTGTGCGTTTGACACGCTTTTTCTTCTGAGTAGAAATTTTCCTGAATTTTGTCGCCTTCTGCGATTGGTGCTTTTTCTAAACTGACTGGCGAGTTTACCTCGCTGGAAGAGCCTTCTGATGATTCCAACGTTTCCTCTGTTTCGGGCTTGCTCGCCGACGGACCTGGTTTCGTCGAATCCGAGAGGCGAGATGAACCCGACGGCCCGATGAGGATGCTCAAACGTCCAATTGTTAACTCCATCTCTTGACTTCCGTCGAGTTCTGAACTGTTGTTGGCTAAAAGCGAAAAAGCCGTCGAATTCATGACTCCAACGCCCAAGCTCCCCACGGTCGGCGCCAATTGACGAGGGGTTAACTCGACAAATATCCTAGATGAAGGACTTTGGATCGGGGGAAGAGGGCGTCGGATGAACTCAAAGGTAAATTTAGTCGAAATAGGTGTGTGTCGAAAGTAAACTTGGGTGTTCAACCTGGCTTGCTTTCAATCTGGCCTACACCGTCCCCTCCTGGCCCCTATATATAGGCGGCCAGGTCTCGAGGATCGGGTAGGGTCCGATACAGATTACAATATCGACATACGGTAAGAACTCGTATCTCGACTATTATTACAATTGGGCCTAGCTTAACGGGCCTCAGGGGTACTCAACTAACGGGCTCTATTAACTATACCCTTGTCAGTGATCGACGATTCAATCTGGGGCATATGATTGGCCGTGTACGTCCTTGTTTAATCAGCAGTGCTCACCAAAGCGCGGATAGGCCAGGTGCGCTCTTTCCAGGTTAATTGAGCAGAGTGTAATGCGTCCTACTCCGTAAAGTTGTCTGCTTTGGGCGTTAATATCGTTTTCGGGTGTGATTAGGTTGAGGTTTGTTTGTACAGTATTGTTGTTTGTATCATGCGGGTGCCCGGTCGCGCTCGCCTAGTCAAAAGTTAGAAATGCGCAACGCACGTCTCCATACCGTGGTTTAGATTCGGTAACGATCCTTTTCAGATGATCTGCTCTAATTATGCCTCCATTAGTTTAACCTTCGTGTCGTCCCTCTCGGGGCGGCTCGGGCAGAAACCTCGCATCGGAGAACTCATGCGGTTATTGGGTGTCGACGAGGGGCTCATGACCCGGCGGTGTGCAAACCGGGCCACTTGGGTGAGGATGCGACGGATCTCCGAAGAAGTTGCGGATGTAGATCCTTAGGCGATGCTAGCTACGAGTTGTCATGGTTTTGGCCTACGATGATTCATTTATGTGTGGCTTGATGGGGGTATTTAGACGGCGCGGCTCAAACTTTGGCCTAAGCTAGTCCCCGCAGGAAGGTCACAAGCTAGCATTTAGGCCGCCAGCAGCGGGTTTGGGGAGGTGATAATGCCGGTGAAAATCGGGCCAGCTTTAGCCATAGCAATGATGGCGACGTCTTTGGCGTTGTTACCTTGTTGAAAAGGCATCGTCTATGCAGGTCGCGTCTCCTCGCTCGGGCTGATTCAAGGGAAACCCTTGATCTGGGCATCGCAGATCGGATGGTGGCAGCGCTATGGCGTCATTTACCTTCCTGGGGCATCGTCTTGGAGAAGACACTGGCTAGAGGGACCAGGAGTTGGAGCGTCGTGCCATCTACTGCATCGATGACGGTGAGTCTCGACAACAAGGCACATCGGGGTATTGGTGATGACCTCATTATGATGGACGTGCATAGGCTGGTGGCGTTGTCTGACAAGATTAATGCGTTGATCTCCGTCCTGAAGATGGGTATCACGAAAGGCAACGGCGGCAGCGACTTCTGGACGGTCCGTATGCGCATGACTGCGTATGCGGTGCGTGTCTAGAGTCTATTGGGCTGGTGCTCCAATTTTAGATAATGTGCATAGGTATAAGGTCACATAGCCCTGATCATAGCCACTGTGTCATCAAGATTGTATGTGTAGGGGAACTTGTTGTTGATAAGGTGACTTCTTGATGATTGATTATTATAGTCAAATATAATATAGGAAACAGATTATATGCATCATTTTAATGCAGATGCAGCTTAAACTTAATGTTGTTCTTAGGCTTTTTTTAGCTGACCGGCTTGGCCTGGTCACACTTGTTAGTGGGAGCGGCCCAACTAAGAACCTCTATATGTCCTCGGCTCTTGGCCCAATAATTATATCATCAGACCATTTATATGTGCTCTCCTGCAAAATAACAGGCCCATTTGAGTTCCATTTCATAACTCCTGTGTGGCACAACTAATTTCTATAAAAAAAACTTGTGTGGGCGTGTGGCACAGCTCCTCACGAACACTGCAAGGCTGCAACAGGCCTCTACTTGTGCGTCGTTCAGTAGCTACACTCTGTCCAAAGTTAAAATTTTCCTCTCCTTTTGGTGCACACGGTGTGGCACTTTGGCACCAGGCTCCTGTGTGCCGATGCGGCAGTGACCGTAGCAGGCGGGCAGGGGGCAAAAGGCAGCTCTACCTGATTTGGAGACAATCACAAACTGGTGCAAGCAAGCAACATGGTCTGAGTTCTTGATTTCAGCGCTGAGATGTGCAAGCAGTATGTGTATAGACGACGGTGGAGAGGACTAGTCCAGTGCTAGCTCTACTGCGGCCGGCCACGCACCGGGGTCGGTACGGCCGGGAGCACGCAAGCAGACCAGACGGGTCAATCAATTCCATGGCCGTATCCGTTGTGAGCCATCAGATCGAACCCCGAGAAAAAGATGTAGCATTCGTTTCGGCTCTCGCCGTCGCTGGCAGCGCTTGAGTTGACATGTTTCTACAGTTTTAGAGGTGTTCGGATTGGGGCGGTCGAACCTCACACAAAATAACAGCCCCCGGTCTAAGTAGGGCACTTTTCGAAACTGATTGTACTCCCCTGATGAGCAATTATTGCAGTCAATGCTTGACCGGCCGCTCGGCACTACCATCATGTGTCCAGACTCCAGACATGTCTCTTCAAATTTTCATATAAATGGAATGTCAGCGAGTCACTGTTTAAAAACTTGCAGGTACATTTTAAAAAACGAGATGCGGACAGCAGCCGCTCCTGTGTTTGATCCTGTCGCGTGCGTCGAGCCGTGCGTTTGTAATTGCAGGCATGACTCCCTCGGAACTTTCAGCTAGCTACCAGCTGGTAATAAATTTGCAGCAACAGAAAGGCCTCCTATCCCGCCAATGAGGGGAGTGGAGGACTCACGGCTGGCACTAGACATCACAGGCTTCATGGTCATGGCCGCTCTCTACCACCAAAGTTACTATAGAGGGTAGGGCCAGCATTGCCATCGTTTGCAAGGTAATGGAGCATGCAACCATGGAGGGTGGAGCCCCTGTTCTGCGCAGCCAGTAGGACATGAAAAGGTAGTGGGAGTAGCTCCGGCCCTTTGAGATGTCCCGAGAGGGCCACTGTCACAGATGAGAGATTTGGGGGCCTCCACACCCTGCGTTGGTCTGTGAGATCATAAGTCAAGATATATTCAGAGTACTGACTTCCTGAGTGAGAAATCGACATCGACAACAGTAAACTTGAAGGCAAGTTTAGAAAGCAGCGCTATGAAATAAATTGGCAAAATGTTTCACGCAGGTTAGAGCATCTTCACTCGCCCCCCTAAAGGCCCCTCAAACGCCGTTTGGGGGTGCCGGCGTCAAAAATCTCGCCCAGCCACGCCCCCCAAACTGATTTTTCAACCGGCGCGGGGTGTTTTTTTGTCCAGCGCACCCGGTCGAAACCCAGCGCATGGGTGGGGGGGGGGGGGGGAGGGAGGGCAGCGGGGGCGCCGGCTACGCCCAAAAACGCCGTGGGCCATCCCTATCGGCGAGACGCTACAATTCTCCCCCAAAATCCGCCATCGCATCTCGCACACCCACCAGATCGCCGCCGCGCCGCCTCGTCGCACCATTCCCAGATGGTGCCATCAAAACGCCGCAGTAGCACGCCTTATCGCCCCGCCCGCCAACTTTTCGAGGTGGTCCGCCGTATCGCCGGGCTCTCTCGCGGCGCCAGCAACCTCAACCTCGCCCAGGAGGTGTTTGGTATGGAATTCGGCGCCAGCCCCTCCTCCCCCTCCCCCTCCCAAACGGCCTCAAAAACACTTGCTCTTACTAGCAATAGAGTATGGGATGTTCAAATCGGCCAACGAGAGAAGTGCACTCAGTAAAGTCAATTATAGATTGAAAACAAGGGAAATGTTTCAGGCAGGTTACATAGCAACACTTCTTTTTTTTGCAAAGATACATAGAATACAGTTTAGCGTTCTAAAAAAACAAAGCAATACAGATCATTCTTACAGTAGTTCATTTCATCAATACGGATGGTTCAAAACAAGGTCTTTCGTAGCTAGCTAGATTGAAAAATACTATCTGTGTCCAATGAAGACGATCCTAAGATCAAACATCTGTCAGCAATAACAAGGGCTTTCGTAGCAACTGATTGATCGGATTCGGAGCTTAGGAAATTAAGCTGCGCGAAATAGCAAGCAGCGCACGCCCGTGTCTTAGGTTTGAATCTCCTGGGCTGGGAAGCATCATGCCAAACCTCGCGGCGATACGTGCACGGGTAGGCACGCCTGCGCTCCCTGCAAGGCTGCAACCACAAACCTGAGAGTGTTCCCCTGGATTTTATAGGTGCCGTTTACCGATGCTTGCTCTGCGCCCGTCTGCTGCGTCTTCAGGTCATCAGGTGCAATCCAATCTAACAAAGTTGACTCTTCCCTGATGGTAAATCAGTGAGGACGTGATGGCTTTGGAATCGTTTGCAGTGATGAACTGGGAGACTTGCTGTATGTACAGTTATGTTTCACATGTATATCTTCCTTTGAAATTTTAAATTTACTAGACCGACATTCAAATCGGGTGAACAAAAAATGGAAAAGAAGGGGATACAATAACCGTAAATAGAGATTACATAAAGCATTTATGCCTCACAATTCTTTTAAGTGCATCGACATGCTTGAACAAGGACCTTGCTAGAGAACATGTCTAGTGATCCCACTATTTATATGATACCATTCTTAAAATTTAAATTTATGTGTCAAAAAAATTGGGAACAAAATTGTGGATGTTTACAAGATATGTTTACAAAAAAGACAAATTTCTATATGCATAGTGTCTTGGAGAGAGAGGATATGTTTCCTTTTCAACAAAAATTGTCACCTCTTTTAATCAACATCCACAAATATTTAGACTCAACAGAACTAGATGGAACCTAGGTTCCATATCAATCGTCATAAAAGAGCTCTTAACATATACGATGGAGACCAGCATGTTTGCCCTTTCTGAGAGGATGTTCGTTTAAATTTATGTTTTAAAAATAAGTTAGAAATTTCTCAATAAATAATATATATTATTATCGCGGAGATACCAATTACACCCAGCCTCTGTAGCAACGCATTGTTCTAGCAGCATTACGAATACACACGGCTAAAAAAGAAAGAGGAACTTTAAAAAAGAGAAAAGTCCCACTATAGTGATCAATTTTTTGAAACATGAGTACTACGAAACAGCACCAGAAGTCCAGCTTCTCTAAAAGCAACGTTTTCAAGAAAGGAACAGTGCACAAGCGCGTCGTCGCCCGATCACAGATCTTAGGTTTTCATCCAAAGAAGTCCTCGCTCTCAAAACAATGCTTTCAACAAGGTCATTGCCAAACACAACCAATTAAGGTCAGACCTTGTATTTTCACACTTAAAGATAAGACTTTCAACTTCTCCTATGTAGTGACAAATCACCAAGCCAATTTCCCATTGCCACAAACACTCGAATCACCATTGCTAATCCTCATATTTTGGCTTCCATGACATTCTCCGCTAGCATCATGGAACGAGAAAGCATGCCCCATGATATTAACGGCCAACAGATCAAGCTTCGAAAGAGCTCCCTCTGAAACCAAATGGTCAGATAGAAACACGGGTGCGCACGACTGAATCTCACTCGATCCAGCAATCTCCAAGCATAAATCGCTCAGCGGAGCCTTCCAGAACACGACATTTCAGCTAGATCAATGGAGACATGCATCCTGCAGATCAACCTCTTGACGTGAGTTGGAGTCCTAAGACCGCCACCTTTATTCATGCCGCAGAAACAGGGATGATATTCTATCGGATCCGGCTGAAGAAACCATGCAGCGGGGAGGGGATGAGAAGTAGGCCATCACCCAGATCAAGATCTAGAATCCAACCCCACCCAGCCCCCGCCGGCGGCAGTCAACACACCGCCGATGCACGATCTCTGCCTCCACCCTAGCCAGGGCTGCGGCCCTGGACGCTAATGCGGCGACCTCACCGCCCCAGCCGCTCTGCTAACAGCCTCCAGCGACTACCCCAGACCACGATTCGGTGGCTGGGCCAGCCACCGCGTCGAGGGCCGTCAGCAGCGGTGGCACGAGCGACCTATATATGCAGGGAGGGTCTTGGCAACTCTAGATGGGGATCCCCCGGCAGCGCCATAGGGGACGCACACGACATGTCAGGGGCGCGAGGATTCGAGTATAGAGAAAATAAGTTAGAAATGGAATGGAAAGGTACCAAATAGCTAAATATTTGATCCTGATTGGGATCAAATACCTTGATGATATTGTAGGCAATATCGTTGAGAGCAGCGTTTCATTGATGACAACATCCATAACGACACTAGTCTAGCTCCGCCTCGCTAGATCCACCGAAGGCCTACACGGAAAAGCTATGCCAAATGCCTACGGCCAGACCATGGTTTAGGGAATAAAAATTCGTTGAAATTTTGACCGAATTTTGCAAAATTTACGATTTTCTGCATGGAGCGAGAAAGATTTATTTCGACCGAAAATTTCAGTTAAATTTAAATAAATCCAAGAAATTCTGAATATAAAGGAGCTAAGTTAAATTACTTACACAGAATTGGCTTTTGTGTGCTGGTTGGGTGCTTACTTGCATGCACGGCAGGTTCTTGGTTCAAATCTTGGGAACTTTGTTTAATTTTGTTATAATAATTTAAATGTCAAACTTTGAATCTGATCGAAATTTTTGATTTTTTTTCTTCAAAATTTCGTAAATTTCACAAAATTCTTGAATCTAGCGATTATTTTTTCAAAAACGAAACATTAAACCCTAGGTTTACCCGCTCACCTTCTCGCGAACGCTTTGCGTCACCTAATGGCAAGGCACTATGACTGGGATCACGTTCAGCCGCCACATGAGGTTTATCACTAATCTTACACTAGAAACCACTATCGAGATATTTATTCAACATTATTCCTTACAATATGTCTCAAGGTATTTAAGAATAGTAAAGTATACCCGAAACACGCACATTTTACACTATAATTTATGAAAGTTCATAAATTAATAGTTGAGGGCATTAGTTGTACTTCCTTCGTCCCAATTTTAAGGGCATAATTTGCAAATCATGTAATCCCAACCCCCCCCCCCCCCCCCCCACATCCTAGGAGCTTAGCATGCGATGGATGTTTTTTGTCCATGCGATGTATAAACATAGCTTTGCATGGATGTTTTTTTGCATTCTCGAGGTCAAACAACCAACACATGCGTTTCTTTATTAATTAAGGGCCTTGTAAATGAGGAGTATTTCCTTCTTTCTCATGTTACAACTCAATATTTAAGGGATGTTGTCTAGGAAAGAATAGCATCCTCTTCCTTAAATTTAGCATGGCGTGCGCGATTTTTTAATGAGCGGCGACATAAATGTACAACAAAATAAATATATTTAATGGTGATAAACATGTTAATGTGGTTAACTAGAGAATAGATTGCACACAAGTCTGTACTTTTATATAAATAGTTTATGCAAAAGTATAAATATTCAGTACAAAAACTGTGTCAAAAGGTCATGTAATTTGGGTAGGGCTCCACAACGAGCGGAAATGAGAGTAGATTGCTAGCCTCGAGGCCCCCTGTCACCAAGTCAAAGCTACTATATCTACCAATGAATAATGTAGTACTATTATTAGTGAGAGACTTCACGATCAACACTGTTAATTAGCATGCCACTTTGTGTATGATCAACATTGACCTCACCAATCTCAACAGATATCACCGTCTTCAGGTGGATTCCAAGCATGTGCAAGGCAACCTCTCCTGAATAAGGACAACATAGGAAACATGTTCTTCAACAGGGTAGCGCACTGTGCCAATTTGGGAAAGAGTTACCAAGACACTTGTACCTCTCTATATCGGTGACTGCATCGTTTTTTTTGGAAAACCTTGTAAATATCCCATCTCATCTTGCTCTAGAGGGGCAACCTTGGTGTATGTCATTTTGGCGGATGAGCTTCTTGGAGCTTTTTTTCAAACTTGGATAAATTCAAATCCAAAGCTTCAAAATTTTCAGCAAATATACCATAGCGTAGTTAATGATTTATTCTACCCATGTGGAAATTTTCATTAAGAAATACCCTGAATTCTATCCTCGGCAAAATAGTAACAATGCAGATCTAGGGGCATGAACAGTGCCACTTTCCAATCTTCTAAATTTTGTCTAATTTATATTTTGCTAAGACTAAATATAAGGTATTTCACATTAAAAAATAAGGTTGTACTCCCTTCATTTCAAAATATAAAATGTTTTAGCCTATCATTGTCATGTATGTACCTAGACATCTTCTAGTGTGTAAGTTAAAGCAAAAGGAGTGAACCTATATACTAAAAAACATCTAGATAAATGTATGTCAATGATAGACTAAAACATCTTATATTTTAGAACGGAGGGAGTAGTATACATAGTGGACTATACCCAGGGATTTAAAAAAATATTTGAAACTTTCGATAACTTTTCAATTATTTAAAAAAGAGGGCTTTAGGGAGCCTAGGCTCTAAAAGAATTTTTCAGGCAACCTTGTTCATTCCAACCTAAACGAGGTTCTATTTTTTGCACAGGTCAATTACATACTTGTGAATAGTTAGAAGCGGTGGATTATTTGAGCTCGATATGTTTCATCAGATTTGGACTTACTACACTGGTGTTCAAGCAATTGAGATACTCTTTGTGGTCTCAGAAAGGACACCACTTATTATATGGCTAGTCATATTAGAGAGTAATAGACTACTAACATGTACAAATTACTAATTTATCTTCCTCGCTGTCTCTACACCCTCAACTTCTTTATCGCTGAGTGGTTATTTAGGGGCCTCAACTAATGATCTGGGCTGTTTCCCTCTTAACCCTGTACCTACTTTTTTTTTTCTTGGGATCAATATCAGCAAGCAGTTTCTCCATAGTGCATAGTAACATAACGTAGTATTATAGATGACAACATTGAATTAGATTGTAGATTTAATTTACCTTAAAAAGTGTGATATTATGGTAATATAGCTAGTTACATTGAAAATCATAAGCACACGAACACGAAAACTTATAGTCAAGGGTGTGTGTCGTGCCCTTTTAATTTTTCTAATTTCTCTCTTTTGCACATATGCTTGTTGCAAAAAAAAACATGGTAAATTATGCTCGCCAAAAATCAAGGTAGAGCTCAGCGTTTGGTTGTTATAAATAAAGGAAAATACTCTCGTTCCTCCGGAGGATCGGAACGTGTCGTCCTCCGGCTCCTGCATCAAACCCGTGTCTAGCTGAAGCTGCTCCTGCACACCAAGTATTGGGTGGCCCCCACCTACATACCTATCTTCTCCCCCACCACACGTTCTCTCCGGACCTCTTTTCTTCTTTCTCTCGCCATGAATACTGCTGAAGCTATTTTTCTTGCCATGTGTCGCAGCTGTCTCAGCCAAGTGTTGCTGCTCTTCCAGCCAAGCGCCTGAAGGGGTTCGCAGCATAGTAAATCAAAAAAATTCCTACAGATGCGAGCAAGAAAGCCAAGATCTAATCTAGGAGATGTAATCAACAAGAGAGATAGATGAGATCTTCATACCCTTGAAGAAATCGTACAGCGGAAACGTTCAACAGAATGTGGATGATATAGTCGTACTAGCCTTCTCCCCCTTGCGATCCAATCCGATCCAACGCCGCAAGTGGCGACGCCTCTGAGAGATGCACACGTACGGTGCAGCGATGTCTCCTCTTTCCTTGGTCCAGCAAGTATGGTGGAGAGATAGATTGGATCAGCAGCACGACAGCGTGGTGCTTATGGTGGAGAATTTCTGCAGCAGGGCTTCGCCTACGTGCAGTCGCGAGAGAGAGAAGTAGAGGGCAGCAATTGAGCCGGCGACTAGGGTTGGGAGAGGGGGAGGCTGCGCCCTAGCCCTCCCTTATATAGGGGGCTGGGCGGCCAGCTTGGCCCCTCCTCCAAGCCCTAGGGCGGCGGCCAAAGGGGGAGGAGTGGGGGGCAAGTTTCCCCCCTCCTTCTAGAACATTCGCCCTAGGGTTTCCCCTTGGGCTTGGTCGGCTGGCCCCTTTGGGGCATGGTGCGCCTGGCCCAAGTGGCCAGGACACTTCCCCTCAGGCCCACACAGGCCTCCATCAAGTGGGCCCACTTTGGCCCCACTCCGGAACCTTCTAGAACCTTTTGGTACAATACCGATAAACTTCGAAACTTTTCCGGAATCCAAAAACTTCTTTCCTTTATATGAATCTTATTCTTCGGACCATTTCGGAACCTCTCGTGATGTCCGGGATCTCATCCGAGACTCCGAACAAAAACTCAATAACTAATTATCCATTCTATCCTAGCAGCGATGCACGTTAAGTGTGTGACCCTACGGGTTCGAGAATATGCAGACATGATCTTCTATCAATAATCAATAGCGGGATCTGGAAACCCATATTGACTCCCACATATTCATCGATAATCATATCGGATGAACCACGATGTCAGGATTCAATTAATCCCGTATATGTATTCCCTTCGTCTCGTGATATTTTACTTGCCCGAGATTCGATCGTCGGTATCGACATACCTAGTTCAATCTCGTTCACAGTAAGTACTTTACTCGTTCCGTAATCCGATATCACTTTGTGATTAACTCCTTAACCATGTGCTTGCAAGCGGTGTTGATATCGATTACCGAGTGGGCCCGAAGTATATCTCTCCGACTCGGGAGGGACAAATTCCATCTCAATACATACAACCCAACAAGTACTTTCCGATCACCTGAGAGACACCTTTATGATCACCCTTTCATAGGATGACGTTTGATAACCTTAAAGCTCTCTTCCGGCACTAGGGAGTTACATTATCTCATGGTCTAAGGAATACAATACTTGACATAAGAAAAAGCTTCGCAAAGATGAACACAATGACACAATCTAATTGATGTGCTTTATTTGGGTATGTCCATCACATCATTCTCCTAATGACATGATCTCATTATTGATTGACAACTCATGTGTATGGTTAGGAAACTTTAACCATCATTAATCAATGAGCTAGTCCATAGAGGCGTACAAGGGACACGGTGTTGTTCATAAACCACACAAGTATTAAAGTTTCCGCTTAATACAATTTTAGCATGGAATATAGACATTATCATGAACAAGAATTATAATAATAACATCTTTATTATTGCCTCTAGGGCATAATTCCAACACTCTCCCACTTGCACTAGAGTCAATAATCTAGTTTACATCTGGTAACAATCTAACACCTACGGCATTAAGGTGCTGACAAGGGTATAGCTAATAGAGCCCGTTAGTTGAGTACCCCTGAGGCCCGTTAAGCTAGGCCCAATTGTAATGATACTCGAGATACGAGTTCTTACCATATGTCGATATTGTAATCTGTATCGGACCCTACCCGATCCTCGAGACCTGGCCACCTATATATAGGGCCAGGAGGGGACGGTGTAGGCCAGATTGAAAGCAAGCCAGGTTCAACACCCAAGTTTACTTTCGATATACACTTATTTCGACTAACCTTACCTTCGAGTTCATCCGACGCCCTATCTCCCCGATCCTAAGTCCTTCATCTAGGACATTTGTCGAGTTAACCCTCGTCAATTGGCGCCGACCGTGGGGATCGCGACGACTGGATTTTGTTATTCGGGCGGGATCCTTCAACTTTTTCATCGCCAAGATCAGCAAATTTTGCGGCTGCAGCAGCAGCCAGATCGCTTCAACAGATCCGGGCGGGATCCGACATGGTCATCATCGACAAGATCTTCATCAACAACCTCGATTGCGCCGGCGCTTCAGATTCTCACGATCGATCGCATCTGAAGCTTGATCTGGAAAAGTTCGATTCGTATTTGATCCAGAAATAAAAAGTCTGCTCACGGTGGCCATCTAGTTCCAAATCCATCAAAAGCTATTTCCGATCAGCACAAGTACTACACCATGCAGTCAAGTAGCGGAAAAAGCAGTATCTTGCAAAAGAATCATGTACTGGCAATCCGAGTTCAAGTCGAAGCCGGCAAAGCAATTGCTTCTTTCAGCAAAGATCCGATCGATGGTACATCAAATCTCATGCAAAAGAAAAAAAAGAAATTGGTCTTGCCAAGCACCACGTGACATTGTCTCTGGCTGATTGGCGTGCACGGATTATTCAACAAAGGATAGCAACTATCAAATCAGATTAGTACTCGCAGCAAGAAAGCAATATTGGATGGCAAATTCAAGGAAGTACTCGAGCACGACGACCAAGAAAAATAGATCAGTCAAAGAATCAAGATGCGTACAAAGTACTAGCTTGTACGTGCATGTTTGCATCAGGATTCAAGGAAGAAAGCTCGCGTACATCAGTCAAGCTCGAGAGGAAAAAAAAAGAAGGGAACGTAGCCGTACGGGATTCGAACCAATCAAAAAAGCAAAAACTTCGAGTACATACTCGACAATTCTTGTGATAGTCTGTATCGACGAGTTATCACACTGTCGCGAACAAATCGAAGAATAATACTTCGACTACTTCGCTTTCAACATCGTCGACTATGACGTCAACTCCGGCTTGTCACGCTCAGGGGATCGCCGCCGCACACTCGCGCAAACTATCGGCAACGCTCGGGAGCTCGACATCAACTCGCCCCGGAGTGCGGAAGCTCATACTCATGACCTACAATTTCGTCGACATCAGCAACGCGACGATCCCAACAGCGCTCGGGGGCTCGACAACAACTTCGCCTCCGATCGTGATTGCGATTCTACGACAACAACTCGACTACGTCATCATCGACTATGACCGTGCCAATCGCGGCGCACCTGATAAAAGCTAAGTTTTTCTCTTCCAAGAGTCAATTATCATTTACTTTCACCGCACCCGACACTCGGGGGCTCCGCCATGAAAAAATCATCTTGCATATCATTGACTTCGAAAAATTGTGAAAGCCCTAGTAGCTGGTGTTCCTTGTCGAATACTTGTCAATTTAGTTTACAGTCGCATGAAGCTCGACTAACGGTTGGCAAGGCACAAAATCTTGGCCGTCAGGCTAACGAAAAGGCTTAGCAAGTATCTTGAAATTCAAACGCATCACATTACGTCTGACCTGAGTAGCTGATCGAGCCGTGAAGTGCATCAGGCTAACGAAAGGGTCTTACGTACGAGCAACAAAATTACACAAAAAACATTGAATTTTTATTTTACATACTACGTCATCATTGCAATCTACAAGCATAATATTTCTTCAAGAGATAAAATATTTCACAAGTATTCATATTTTCTGCAAGAGTCGACAAAATCATCAAGTCCTTCAACAGGAGCCAAATTTCCTCGAGTAGTACAACTTGAGTCTATGCCCGACTACAAGTACTCGAACATAGACTCGGGGGCTACTCCCATCGGGAGCGCTGGCCGCGCACCCGATAGAAAGACAATTTTGAGAAAGAATTCGACAAGAGAAGAAGAAGAAGAAAATTGGAGCCTATGATCGACTACAAGTACCCGACCATAGCCTCGGGGGCGACTCCCATCGGGAGCGCTGGTCGCGCACCCGATGAAGAATTACTTCGAGAAGAACGATGAAGATTTACTTTGAGAAGAACGATGCAGAATTACTTCAAGAAGAACGATGACGAATTACTTTGAGAAGAACAAGGAAGAAAATTTCGAGTCCATTATCGGTGGTAAACACCAAAGACATCAACTCGGTATTTACTCCCATCGGGAGATCGGATTCAAGAACCCGACAATTTTGGCCATTGCATTTGAAGTCGAAGATATATGAAGTCAAAGAAATTGAAGATTGAAGAAATCGAAGTTTGAAGAAGTCGAAGATTGAAGAAGTCAGAGAATAGAAGAAGTCGAAGATTGAAGTTTTGAGACTCAACCCGAGTCTGCAACTCAAGTAGAGTCTCGGGGGCTACTGACATGGATATGCCCTTCGGGTACCCACGGATTAGTATACCGGGTCCGGCCCATCAAGGAAGTGGACAAGTACAAGGACTCGAAGATTGACTTGGAGACAAAGAAGGCAGGCTCTAATCCGTATTCGACTAGGACTCTTGTAAACCTTAGCCTGGTTGCATATATAAAGCTAGGCAAGGGCGCCCCTAGAGGCATAACATCGAATATCTCATAGACATCGAATATCATAGACATGCAATATTAGAGATACAAGATAGAGTAGACAGATAGAATTCCGCCTACGGCGGCTCCATATAAACACCATTGTGATCATATACTAAATTGCTAGCAGGATGTAGCGATCCTCCACCGCAGGGACGTGAACCTGGGTACATCGTGTACCAATCTCGATCCCTGAATCTCTAGTCGTTGCTCTTCCCCCGATCCTAAGTCCTTCCTCTAGGACATTTATCGAGTTAACCCTCGTCAGGTGCTGATCATGTTTTGCTCGTGGAAGAGGTTTAGTCAACGGATCTACGACATTCAGATCCGTATGTACATTGCTAATCTTCAGATCTCCATCTGATATATAATCTTGAATTATATGGAAACGGCGGTTGATGTGCTTGGTCTTTGGATGATATCTTGGTTCCTTAGCCAGTGCTATGGCGCCAGTGTTGTCGCACAATATCTCCAGTAGGTCCAAGGCACTTGGAACCACACCAAGCTCAGTGATGAAGTTACTGATCCAAACTCCTTCACATGATGCTTCCGAAGCAGCCATGTATTCTACTTCAGTTGTAGATCCTGCGATCACGCTTTGCTTGCAGCTTTTCCAGCTCACAGCTCCACCATTCAAAACATAAACGTATCCTATCTGAGATTTAGAATCATCCGGGTCAGTGTCGAATCTAGTGTCAACGTAACCTTTTACGATGAGCTGCTCATCACCTCCATAGACCAAGAACATTTCTTTAGTCCTATTTAAATAATTTAGGATGTGCTTCACGGCTATCCAGTGTTCCACTCCTGGATCACTTTGGTATCTGCTCGTCAAACTAAGAGCATTGGACACATCCGGTCTAGTACACAACATAGCATACATGATAGAACCTATGGCCGAGGCATATGGCACTTTGCTCATAGTTTCTCTATCTTTTGCCATAGTTGGACACTGAGCCTTGCTCAATATCTTACCTGACAACATGGGCAATGAACCTTTCTTTGCTTTATCCATTCTGAACCTTTTCAGAACTTTGTCTAGGTATGTACTTTGGCTTAAACCTATTAGGCGTCTTTGTCTATCTCTATAGATTTTGATGCCTAATATATAAGCAGCTTATCCTAGGTCTTTCATTGAAAAACATTTATTCAAATAACTCTTCACATCGTTAAGCATACCGATGTCATTTCCAATAATCAATATATCATCCACATATAATACTAAAAATGTCACCGAGCTCCTACTCACTTTCTTGTAGACACAAGCTTCGTAGCAATTTGGAACAAATCCAAAACTCTTGATCACTTGATCAAAACAAAGGTTCCAACTCCGGGATGCTTGCTTCAGCCCATAAATGGAACGTTGAAGTTGCACACTTTATCAGCATCCTTAGGATTGACAAAACCTTTGGGCTGCATCATATACAACTCTTCATCAATGTTGTCATTGAGGAACGCAGTCTTGACATCCATCTGCCAAATTTCATAATCATGAAACGCAGCAATTGCTAATAAAATCTGAATGGACTTAAACATCGCTATGGGAGAGAAAGTCTCATCGTAGTCAACACCTTGAACTTGCCGAAAACCTTTTGCGACAAGCCGAGCCTTATAGACAGTAACATTACCATCCGCGTCCGTTTTCTTCTTGAAAATCCATTTGCTCTCAACGGCCTTACGGTCGCTAGGAGGGTCCACCAAAGTCCATACTTGGTTTTCGCTCATAGATCCCAATTCGGATTTCATGGCCTCTAGCCATTTCTCAGAGTCTGGGCTCATCATTGCTTCCTCATAGTTCGCAGGTTCATTGTTGTCTAACAACATGACGGTTAAGACAGGGTTGCCATACCATTCAGGAGTGGCACGTGACCTTGTCGACCTGCGAAGTTCAGTAGTAGCATCGTTCGAAGTTTCATGATCCTCGTCATTAGCTTCCTCTCCTGTTGGTGCAGGCGGCACCGGAACAACTTCGGGTGCTGCGCTACTCTCCAACTCGAGAGAAGGTTCAATAACCTCGTCTAGCTCTACCTTCCTCCCACTCACTTCTTTCGAGAGAAACTCCTTCTCAAGAAAGGATCCGTTCTTAGCAACAAAGACTTTGCCTTCGGATCTGTGGTAGAAGGTATACCCAATCGTTTCCTTAGGGTATCCTATGAAGACACATTTCTCCGCTTTGGGTTCGAGCTTGTCTGGCATCAACTTCTTGACGTAAGCTTCGCATCCCCAAACTTTAAGAAACGACAGCTTAGGTTTAGCACCAAACCATAGTTCATACGGTGTCGTCTCAACGGATTTAGATGGTGCCCTATTTAAAGTGAATGCAACGGTTTCTAATTGACGAGGGTTAACTCGACAAATGTCCTAGATGAAGGACTTGGGATCGGGGAGATAGGGCGTCGGATGAACTCGAAGGTAGGTTAGTCGAAATAAGTGTATATCGAAAGTAAACTTGGGTGTTGAACCTGGCTTGCTTTCAATATGGCCTACACCGTCCCCTCCTGGCCCCTATATATAGGTGACCAGGTCTCGAGGATCGGGTAGGGTCCGATACAGATTACAATATCGACATACGGTAAGAACTCGTATCTCGACTATCATTACAATTGGGCCTATCTTAACGGGCCTCAGGGGTACTCAACTAACGGGCTCTATTAGCTATACCCTTGTTAGTAGCCCCTGAGATTCTACCAGAATTGCAGATTCAGGTTGAATCTCTAATCTCTAAATCTTCACTTTGATCAATTCTTCGACTTCTTCATATCTTCGACTTCTTCATATCTTTAAATCTTTGACTTGGTCTTTTGACTTATTTTCATGATAATATTCGCAAGGGGTTTTGATGAACAAGCCTGACAACTCTGACGGATCAAGAGGTCAGTTAACTGCCGGAACAGATACTTGTCACCTACTTCAAATTCAATCCCCTTGGACTTGAATTCGGAATACCGGTCAAACCCATTCTTTTGCCGCATTTAGGACTTACAAAGAATGAATCCTAGTGATTCTCAGGGTACCCAGTGCGTCCACCAGGATTTTATTTGCGTCGTAGACACGGATACATACCAGCAGAGCGCATCCATGTGCGTATACTAGGCCACACAAGACGGATCCCGGGGTCTTACCTTCGTGATAAATCACGGCATTCGAGTTTCGTTGCGATAACGCAACTCGAGAATCTCATGTCGCAGTCAAATCTTGACTGAAAATATTCGGGTTATACAACCATAAAAAACTCGCTCCCGATGGGAGTAACAATGTTCCAGTGCATACTCCTTCACTTCCCATGCTTTAGTGTTATGTCAATAAATATCGTCGGGTGCGCGCTTAGCGCTCCCGATGGGAGTAGCCCACGAGGCTATAGTCGAATAATTCTTTTTTCGAGTATAGGCTCAAATATAGTGTAGTCCATCATCACACTGCAACTCGAAAAGATTTATCGATAATCTTCGTCGGGTGCGCGTTCAGCGCTTCCGATGAAAGTAGCCTCCAAAGCTATAGTCGAATATTTTTCGGGTATAGTCTCATCAACTGATTCTTGCATTGTCGGCGCCAACCTTGTTTACTCGTGTCTATCATCTTCATATTTGATAGTCGCCATATTTGATGCTCGCCCATTATATGCATCTGTTGAATTGATCTCTAACCTCTTCGTGATGTCAGCGACCGAATTTACCTATACGTCATCTGAACGCGTACCGTTTCATGGGTAGCGCGGTAATTTTTATTTTTCTGCCCGTTAGTGGGCTGCCGTTTCCGCTCCTTGCGCCATGTCTCAGCCCCCGTTCCTTCTCTGAGAAGGTATATAAGGGGATAGTGGGGGATTTTTACTGTTTACCAGCTCTTCCTCTCCGCCGCCGCCATTGTCGATCTCTGTTCCCTTCTCCGCTCGTGCATAGCCTTCAAGCGCGGATTGATAGATGCGCGTAAAGCACCTGGCGACCAAGAACACCATGACCAAGGGAAAGGCAAACTCTGCGACCAGCTGGGTGACATCTGCCATCACGAAGGAGGTGGAAAAGGCCAGGATGGACGGCCTCATCTCCGGCAGCGACTCCATCAAATTCCCTAGCACCGAGCGGATCCCACAGCCCCCGAGCGGTTACCGGGTAATGTTCCTTGCCTTCCTCCTCCGCGGCCTTTCTCTTCCTGCCCACGAGTTTCGTCGTGTGCTCCTCTTTGTTTACGGTGTGCAGCTTCACCAGCTCACACCGAACTCCATTCTCCACATTGCTTGCTTCGTGACTCTTTGCGAGTCATTCCTGGGCATTGAGCCCCATTTTCTTCTCTGGAGGTCGATCTTCCGGCTCCGCCCCAATGTTGCTTTGGCCAAAAAACCGAAACTGGGTGGAGCTGTTGTTTCTGTGCGTCCTGAGGCACAATATCTCGAATTTTCCATGGCCGCATCTGTCCAAGGGTGGAGGACAAAATGGTTCTATATCAAAGACCGCAAGGCCTCTCATGAAGACTAATATGGTCTAGCCCCCTTCAACGCCTCCAAGGAAGTGATGAAATTGGCATCATGGTATTCGCTTCCCTCAGATGCAGAAATAGAACAGATTACTCCTCTGCTGTCTCGCATTCAAGCTCTTAAAGGAGGCAAAGGAGGCGCATTGTCGGGTATTCAACTCATGGCGTTCTTCGTGCAACGTCGAGTTCGACCCTTGCAGCATCGCCTTACCAAGCTTTGGAGCTACTCTAGCTTGGAGGATCCTGCTCGCATCTCTGAAGATCTGATACAGAAGCAAGATGTCGACAAGCGAGTCAGGAGCCTCACCAAGCTCACTAAGGACCATGCGGTTGCTGAATTGGCCGCTAGTTATTTTGACTCCGTGCACCCCCTACCCGAGGTACATATCTGTTTGTTTTTGTCCACTTGTTGTCGATTTTCATGTATTTCGAGCTGTGCTCTTCTTTGTCTTTGTTACTCTACTGACTTGTGAGTGTGCAGGAACACCAATTCCTCATTTCGCGCCCTCCTCTTCCAGAGGCAGGGCCTCTTCTGGCTGATCTGGCCTCTTCTGTATCTGAAGCCCCCGAGGCTGAAGAAAATCAGGGCGGAGATGAAGCCGAAGAATCAGAAGAAGATACTAGCTCAACGACATCTCCTCCTCCTGCGCTTTTCGAAGACACTGGTATAGACAAGAAGAGGAAACGCGTCGATGAGTTTGCTTCTTCGAGTACCTCTGCCCAGAGAACTGCGACTGACGAAGCCCCTGCTCTCGAAGAGGATGTCGAGTTCTTTGACCTCATGGCATCGTAAGTATTTATGCGGGTTTCTGTGATTTCGTTAATCTTTCTTTCTTTCTTTCTGTCGGGTTGCATATAACCTGTTTCCTTTTGCAGTGACGACGAAGAGCCGCAAAAGGACGCCGTGGATGCTCCATCGACTCAAGCTGCTACTCCTGAGGAACCTTCTGTGCAAGAGGTTGAGCCAGCTGTGCAGGCACCGAGGACCACCAGGACTTCTGTCAAGAAGATTCCTATGACCCGAAGCACCAAGCGGTCGAAAAAATCCTAGGAAACGGACGTTGCTCTTGAAGCTCATGGATCCGCTGCCTCTTCTGATGATGTTAGTAGATACCCTTGACTTGCTTTCTTTGTATAGTCCATATGCTTACCCGTGCCTCTTATTCCAGGCTTTGATGAAGAAATTCATCGCCTTGGGCACAGAATGTGCTGAGTACCTAAAGGTAGCGAAAGCTTCCGAAGGTAAATTCTGTTGTCTTGTCTTTGTTTGTTTTTTGATTCCTTTTTGCTGTTTTATTTGACTTCTTTCCCTTCTCTGCTGGAATGTAGGTGCTCTAGCAGCGGCCAATGCCCGCATTGCGTCGCTGGAAGCCAAACTTAGCGCTTCTCGAAAACCCTATGACGCTGCGACTGCTACCAAAGCAGCTGCTGATAAGTCGCAAAAAACGGCACTGGCTAAGGCGAAGAAAGCGGAGAAGGCCTTGGCTGATGTTGAGAAAGAACATTGTCTGCGAGAGCAAGCCGTGGCTGAGCGACTTCAGACGATGTCTACTGCTGCTGAAGGTACACGCTTTGCCCTTTCCCCTTCTTCGACTGCTGTTTGTTTTCTTGTACTTTGCTGAAACTTTCCTTTCCTGCTCTTCTTGTCCCTTTTGTTATACAGGATTCACCGGGGTATCTTTGTCGACTCTGCAGCCCGGCGATGATCATCTGATGACCGCGGTGAACTTGCTCGAAGCAAACTGGATATCTATCCAGGAAGCCGCGTGCTGACGCGGATGTTCGTCGGGTTATGGCCGAAGCAGAAGGCGGATATCCCAAAAGATGATGTGAAGAAGCTTGCCAAAGCCTTCGACACTACCGAAGACCCCATCCTCCAGCTGAAGGGGCTTTCTCTGAAGCGAGGTGCTGAAGGTCCTATCGCACTTTCATATGCCCACGGTGGAGATTTCGACTGGGAGAAGGTTAGCTCTCCTCATGGCCGCACCCGCTCGGAGCTGAAGTCCTTTTTCGAGAAGGCAAAGAAGTTTGTGCCTGCCATAGTATCAATAATTTCTCCTTCAGCGACGGTCGCGGCTTCTGTTGCGCCACCTTCCTCGACTCCAACGACGGCTGATGCCGCGCCTCCTTCGACTCCTGGCGCTGAATTTATCATGCCTTCTTCTGCCACGGAGCAAAATGCTGAGGTGGCGTAGACTCGGCTTCTTTGTAGTTTTTAATTTCTGCTTTTGATGTAAAAACCTGTAGTCGCATGCAACCCGAGAACCTTAGTCAAAGGGCTTGCATCTTATGTAAATATATGCTTCTTTTCTATAATATGTTGTGCTGGCTTCTGAAATGTTTCCCCTTTCTTTGACTTCCAGTCTATGCACATCAATGATCCTTTGAATCGCGATCATGCTCCTTCTTCTGCTCGCGCGTTCAGCTCTAAGGTTTTGTCGCCTCCTCGCCGCTGCTGTCAATGCGCGGAATATTCTTCAAGGATTTCTGATCTTGAGGCTCGCTTGACTTTAGCCAAACGCCAAGCTCAGATGGCATTTGATAAAGCTAGCAAAACTTCTAATTTGATGAAGCAGGTATCTATTCTTGATGATAAGGTGTCTAGCTTGACGGTGAAGATTTTGCATCATGAGGAATGCAATTCTTTTGTCCTTGGCATTATCAAATCCGCCTGTGAGATGTTGCGATGTAAGTTTCCTTTCGACTTATCTTTTTCCCTTTTTGCTCCACTGCTATTTTTATGATATCCTTCGCCATCATAGGCACTTGTTTGGATTTCGCTGCCGAAGATCGTCGGATTACCGAGCGAAATGCGGCTCTAGAAAAAATGTCCGCGGGTGTTGAAACTTTGTGGTCTGATCCTCGACGCCGGAGTGCTATTGTATTGCTTCAGGACCACGCCCAGCACATTGGCGAGGCAGTTGATGGCTGCAGAAGAGCTCTTGTAACTATGCACTCGGTTATGCTTCCTCGCAATCCTCTGCCTGCAACTTTCCCACTGCTTCTCGATACTTTTAGATCCAGCCAGCGAATTCATCGATTGATAGAACTGAACTTAGTGGCAGGTGCCAATTTTGTTCTTGGGTGGATACGCAAGTGGCAGCCAAGACTCAATTATAGTTCTATGTCGCTGAGCTACCCTCCAGGTGGAGCTAGCCTTCGAGTACATTTGGAGAGTACCTTGCAGCCTGCTCGACGAATTATAGCCAGGCTGTTGCAAGAGGATGCCGCGTTTTTCCGCGAGTATCACTACTTAGACCCTTTAGGTGTAGACGATTCTGACAACCCGATGTTATAATACTTATGTATATGTGGAACGCGAGAGTTTCTTATTTCGCGACTGTATGTCTGAAATGTATTCTCAGAGCGTTTTTGTACGATTCGTGCGTTTGCCGCATTTTCCCTTTGAAAGACTCGTAAACTCGAATATGAGGAACGTTTTGCCTTTAGTATACTTGTAATGTAAGATACATGGGGTGACCCAAGAGATCCAGCCTATGTCCTGTGTTCTGGATCTAGAGGGCATTGCCCCTGGTATGACTCGTGGCTTTTACAGCTTTATTCTTCTACTATACTTTGTTGCTCTTGATGCTTATGCTGTCGTGGCCTTCTCTTCTTCTTCTGTAGCTTTGTCTTCTCCTGATGCTTCTACTCGTGGTTTTTTCATCTCTGGCTCCGCGGCGCGTCCTTCGGGCAGCTTGACATCTTCCGTAGTCGTGCTTTTCTCCTTCTCTGCATAGTTGGCTATCATGCCAAAGTTTTGCGCCATCTTGTGGAACTCCTTGTCGCAGAGGTCTGAAACCTCGAAGCTTCCCTTTACTGTAATTATTCCCTTTGAACCTGGCATTTTGAGTACTAGATATGTATAGTGAGGCACTGCCATGAATCGCGAAAACGCGGGTCGCCCGAGGATCGCGTGATACTGAGATGGACAGTCCATGACCTCGAAGTCCAACTGTTCTCTTCTGTAGTTTTGTCGGTTGCCGAAGCAAACGTTGAGTGCTATTCGCCCTAGTGGATAGTTGGCACTTCCTGGTACTATTTCATGGAAGGAACAATCTGTTGGCTTCAAGAACTCTAGTGATATATGCATTGCTCTGAGCGTTTTCGCGTATATCAAATTGATTCCGCTTCCTGTGTCCATGAATATTCTGTCGACATCGTATGCGCCGATTTGAGGTTTGAGTACCAAGGGCGCGTTTCCCGGCCGAGGTACTGTTATAGGGTGATCTTCCCTGTTGAACTCGATTAGTTGTTCTGACCAGTGTAGATATTCTGTTGTAGCTGGAGGTGAAGTGACTCCTAGATTGACTTGTCGAGTAATACTTTTTTCCTCTTTGTTCAACTTGGGCACAGGTTGTATCATTGTTGTGATGTGTCCCTTTGATGCAACGTACCCTTCGTCGTCATCGTGTCCCTGGTTTGGCTGGTCTTGTCCTTGAGGGGCTCCATTGTTCCCTTGCTTATTTGTGGGAGGTTTGTTACTTCCTTCATATCCTTGTCGCCTTGCTTCGGTTTGTTTGTTTAATGCTGCCTCTTGTACTTCAAGAATGTTGTGCAATCTTTCATTGCATGCCTGGATACTCGCTTTCCATCGATGAACGCTGAGTGTATATGACAAGGTCCATTGAGCATGTCTTCTGGCGACGGGTTATACACTCTGGATTCTCTTGTGGGAACCTTTTTATAGTCTTCTTTTCCGTAGCTTCGATGCCCCGAGCTTCTGCGATCACTCCCTTGGTAGCTGTTGTCCTTATATCCCGCGGCTACTTGGCTGTGGGAGCCGTAGTTGTCGTAATTGCGGGACCGTCTTCTTTGACTTCCATATCTGTTTCTTCTATCGTCCTCTGGGGATCGTGTTTGCTTGTTGTTGCATGCGTCTTCTCCATCTGCGAATCTGTTTGCTACGTCCATGAGGTCTGACACTGTTTTCGGCTTGATTCTGCCCATCTCTTCGACTAGGTCTCTTCGCCTTAGTCCAATTATGAACGCGTCTATTGCTCTTTCGTCTGAAACTTCAACTGCTAAGTTTTTGATAAGGTCCATCTTTGGATGTATGCCCGCAATGTTTCATCGCGTTGTTGCACACATGCTTTGACTTCTTCTATTGATGTCGGCCGCTTGTATGTCGACCTGAAGTTGCTTGTAAATTGCTTTGTGAGGTCTTCCCAGCTTCCAATAGTTTCTTTCTCTAGTTTGCTCAACCATGACCTTGCTGCGCCGGTGAGGTGTAATTGCAAACTTTGCATTGCTGTTTCTTTGGTTCCTCCCAATATTTGTACTGCTTGCAGATAGTCTGAGAGCCATAATTGTGGTTCCTGTGATCCGTCGTAATTTTGTTGATCATGAGGTAGTTTGAACCCCTTGGGTACTGGTGTAGTGCAAACCCTGCGGGTAAAGCACGATGCTCCCATCTCCTTTTCGTCGTCTTCATAGTCGCGCTTTCCATTTGGAGATCGAGATCTTCGGGTTCCTCCATGTTGTCTTGGTGATGGCGATCGAGATCGTTGATTACTACTTCTGTGCCGAGGACTGTTGTGACGGTGAGGTGACCTTGGCTTGTGCGCTTCCTTGTGGTGATATACTTCCTCTCCTTTTGCTGATAGCTTGTGGCCCACCATGTTGAGTCCGTTTAATGCTGCTCTATGCATATGTTCCCTAGGATCCCCTGGGCTTGGTCGAGTTGTAAGCAGATATGCTTGTGTTGCTACTAGTGCTGCTTCAGGGGTTTTTGGTACGATGTTCCCCTGCTCGTCGACCGATAGGAAGGACGAGTCGAGGTTTTTGGAGATGCTTTGCCTTTCTGAGTACTCGAGGTTTTCGTACCTTGAACCATGTCGACGATTTCTCCTTGCGTTAGTATGTGACGCGTCGCTTCGTGCTCTGCGGGCGGCGTTGCTAGCTGCAATGGCTGATTCTTTTCTTTGTTGTATCTCTATTTTCTCCTTTGCTAGTTGTTTTGCCTGCTGTCTTAGGGCATAATGATACCCCAACAGCATGTCCTTGCTGGAATTTGATGGTTTTGGCGTGCCGTGTTCTACGGCTTCTCTTATTATTCTCCATTCGTCGACTGATAGTCGAATATTTTCCCTGGCTGTGAGGGATTCTGCTGTTTGCCCTTCTGCTAGATGATTTGCTCCTCTGTCGATATTTGCTGGGTTTAGCACTGGATTATTGTTTTCGTCGAATTCTTCTGAATTGTCTCCTACATTGGCGAGCACCTGGCATTGTTTGCCGATGTTACTATTAAAGCTTGAGAAGATCGAGTCACCATCTTCAGAAAGCTCTAATCCCGTCTTCCATGTATCTGTTGACTTGTCCGAGACATCGTCGAGGCAGATCATGAGATCTTCGAGTTGGACCCCTATGTCGAAATTTTCCATTACTTCGTCGTCTTCCGTGATTTTTCCTTTTTGCACTTCTCCTGAGCTGACCGGCGAGTTTACCTCGCTAGAAGAGCCTTCAGAATATTCCATCGTTGCTACCGTTTCGGGCTCACTTGCCAACGGATCTTGTTTCGTCGGATCTGAAAGGTGAGATGAACCCGATGGCCCGATGAAGATGCTTAGACTTCCGATTGTCAACTCCATCTCTTGATTTTCGTCGACTTCTGTACTGCTGTTGGCTAAAAGCGAAAAAGCCATCGAATTCATGATTCCAACGCCCAGAGTCCCCACAGTTGGCGCCAATTGACGAGGGTTAACTCGACAAATGTCCTAGATGAAGGACTTAGGATCGGGGAGATAGGGCGTCGGATGAACTCGAAGGTAGGTTAGTCGAAATAAGTGTATATCGAAAGTAAACTTGGGTGTTGAACCTGGCTTGCTTTCAATCTGGCCTACACCGTCCCCTCCTGGCCCCTATATATAGGTGGCCAGGTCTCGAGGATTGGGTAGGGTCCGATACAGATTACAATATTGACATACGGTAAGAACTCATATCTCGACTATCATTACAATTGGGCCTAGCTTAACGGGCCTCAGGGGTACTCAACTAACGGGCTCTATTAGCTATACCCTTGTCACTAATGCATAACCCCAAAATGATAATGGTAAATCTCTAAGAGACATCATCGATCGAACCATATCTAATAGAGTTTGATTCCGGCGTTCAGACACACCATTGCGCTGTGGTGTTCCAGGTGGCGTGAGTTGCGAAACGATTCCGCTTGCTTTAAGATGCGTGGGAAAATCATAACTCAAATATTCACCTCCACGATCGGATTGTAGAAATTTAATTTTCCTGTTACGATGGTTTTCCACTTTGTTTTGAAATTCTTTGAACTTTGCAAATATTTCAGATTTATGTTTCATTAAATAGACATACCCATATCTACTTAAGTCATCAGTAAAAGTGAGAAAATAGCGATATCCACCACGCATCAAAATACTCATTGGTCCGCACACATCGGTATGTATGATTTCCAATAAGTCCGTTGCTCGCTCCATTATTCCGGAGAACGGGGTTTTGATCATCTTGCCCATGAGGCATGGCTCACACGTGTCAAATGATTCAAAATCAAGAGACTCCAAAAGTCCATCAGAATGGAGTTTCTTCATGCGTTTTACGCCAATATGACCTAGATGGCAGTGCCACAAATAAGTTGGATTATCACTATCTACTTTGCATCTTTTAGCCTCAATGTTATGGATGTGTGTTTTATTGCTTTCGAGATTCAGAAGAAATAAACCATTCATGACAGGTGCATGACCATAAAAGATGTTATTCATATAAATAGAACAACCATTATTCTCAGATTTAAATGAATAACCATCTTGCAATAAACACGATCCAGATATAATGTTCATGCTCAACACAGGCACATAATAACACTTATTAAGGTTTAAAACTAACCCCGAAGGTAAAACTAAGAAGAGCGTGCCGATGGCCATCACGTCAACTTTTGTTCCATTGCCGACGCGCATCGTTGATATGTCTCAAACGTATCTATAATTTTTGACGCTCCATGCTTATTCTTACACCATTTGCTTAGTGTTTTGTTACACTTCATGGCGTCTTTATGCATTTTCCGGGACTAACCTATTAACAAGATGCCACAGTGCCAGTTCCCTGTTTTTTGCTGTTTTTGTGTTTTAGAAAAGTTACACAGGAAATATTCTCGGAATTGGACGAAACAAAAGCCGAACCTCCTATTATTTAACGAAGCTTCCAGAAGACCGAAGAGGAGACGGTGGGGGACCATAGGGCGGCCTCACCACTAGGGGGCGCAGCCCAGCCCCTGGCCACGCCGCACTATGGTGAGGGCACCCTGGCCCACCTCTGGCGCCGCCCCTTCGCCTATAAAGACCCCCCGATGGGAAAAACCTAAACACCCGATCAATTTTCTAGAAACACATCGCGATCCGCCGCCGTCGTCGACCCGAGATCGGGAGGGTCCAGAAGCTCTTCCCGGCACCCTGCCGGAGAGGGGAATCGCCACCGGAGGTCTTCTTCATCGCCATGCTTGCCTCCGGTGCGATGAGTGAGTAGTCTACCTTGGACTATGGGTCCATAGAAGTAGCTAGATGGTTGTCTGCTTCACCATGTGCTTCATGTTTAAATCTCGTGAGCTGCCTTACATGATCGAGATCATCTTTGTGTAATTCTACATGTTGTGTTTATTGGGATCCGATGAATATTGGTGTTATGTTAAGTTGATGTGCTGAATATTATCTTATGTTATCTCTATGTTGTTTATGATCTTGCATGCTCTGCGTTGTTAGTAGCTATCTTGGCCAAGTAGATACTAGTGACTCCAAGAGGGGGTATTTATGCTCGATAGTTGGGTTCATGCCTCTATTTAATCTGGGGGAGTGACAGAAACCTCTAAGGCTATAGATGTGATGTTGCCACTAGGGACAAGGATATTCGTTTTGTTTACATTACACACTTTTCTTAATGCAGTTATCTGTTGTTCGCAACTTAATACTCGTGGGGTGTTCGGACGATATCCCCGTGGGTGGATTATTAGTCATAGATGCAGTTGGATGGCGGTCTATATATTTTGTTGTAATGCCCAGAGTAAATCTCATAGTGATCCTTGTGACATATGCACATTATCTTTATTCTATCAATTGCCCAACTGTAATTTGTTTACCCAGCATGTCGTTATTTATCTTATGGAGAGACGCCACTAGTGAACTATGGACCCCGGTCCAATTTCCTTTACATTGTTACACCGTTTTACTATTACTCCAACTGTTACTTTCTCGCATACTACTACTGTTTTCCACTCGATATGCTCAATCCTTTATTTACAGCAAACCGGTGAGATTGACAACCTCATCGTAAGTTGGGAGCAAAGTTCTTGGTTGTGTTGTGTGCAGGTTCCACGTTGCTACTGGTTGAAGACGCACCAACAAGAATCATAAACGGCACCCTTGCTGGAGTGTCACGAAGCTAGCAAGCATCACCTTCTGGAGTTTGGCTTTTTCCTACTAGATCGATAAACCTTGGTTTCTTACTGAGGGAAAGACTTGCTACCATGCTCATCATACCTTCCTCTTGGGGTTCCCAACTGGGTGGTTATCCTGCGCGCATCAATCGTCACCTCATCCCTTGCTAGCCGTCGTCTATTCTGTAGCTCCTGTTTCGAGTTACAAATATTAGCAACTAAACTAGTATCATATACCCAGGCACTACAACGAGCGCTAGTAAGGTAGACATCAATAACATATATATCAAATATGCCTTTGATGGTGCCAGCCTTCTTGTCCGCTAAGTACTTCGGATAGTTGCGTTTCCAGTGACCCTTGTCCTTGCAATAGAATCACTCAATGTCCGGCTTATGACCAGACTTGAGCTTCTTCTCAGTAGGGGCAACGCGCTTGCCGCTGCCTTTCTTGAAGGATCCCTTTGCACCCTTAGCTTTCTTGAAGCTAGTGGTCTTGTTGACCATCAACACATGATTATCTTTCTTAATATCCACTTCTGCAGCTTTCAGCTTTGCGAAGAGCTCAGTGATCGTATCAGTGGAACCAATTTGATTATGAGTAACTATAAAGCCTTTGTAGCTAGGAGGGAGCGATTGTAGAACTCTGTCAATCTTGAGCTCTTCTGGAATCTTGCAGTCCAGTGCTCAAGGCGTTGAGTGTAGACCGACATCTTAATGGCATGCTCACTAACGGAACTCCCTTTCTCTATCTTGCAGTTAAAGAACTTCTTAGAGATCTCATATCTCTCAGAACGGGCTTGAGTCTGAAACATAGTTTTCAGTTCCTCAAGTATCTCATAAGGCCCATGGTACTTCTCAAAACGATATTGAAGTTCCGGTTCCATAGAAAACAACATGGTACTCATAATTGCATCATAATCATCTCTCCGAGAATTGAAGTCAACAAGTTCTTCAGTTTTCGCTGTTGTAGTAGGGGGGTTACCTAGCGCTTCCTCAAGTACATAAGCCTTTTATCAGCCAGCGAGAATGATCCTCAGATTGCGGAACCAGTTGGTGAAGTTAGACCCATTGTTTTTAAGCTTTTCTTTCTCAGCAAACACGTTGAAGTTGAAGTTGGATTTAGCTATTTGATCTACAACATTTGCAAGTACAATTTAGACTATGTTCATAATAACTAGTTCAACTTAATCAAATTACTAGATGAACTCCAACTAAATTCAACATCCCTCAAGTTGTTTATGAACACGATCCAAATTCACCGCACCTAATCCGATCTTCACAAGAAGAGATGTGGTTTCAATGGTGGACAACAAAGTGTCGATCATATCATTCATATGACTCATGTTTAACCTTTTGGTTCGTGTGTTCCGATGCCATGTCTGTACATGCTAGGCTCGTCAAGTCAAACCCAAGTATTTCCGCGTGTGCAAAACTGGCTTGCACCCGTTGTATGTGAACGTAGAGTTTATAGCATCCGATCATCACGAGATGCTTCAAAACGATGAACTTTCGCAACGGTGCATACATGGGGAGAACACAATTTTATCTTGATCTTTAAGTGAGGAATCATCTTATAATGCTACTGTCACGATCAAAGGAAAATAAGATACATAAAAATAAACATCTCATGCATATAATTTTATGTGACATGGTATAGCCAATCTCCGCGCAATGATCTCCATCTTGTGCGCGCCGGCATGATCTCCATCACTCCACCATGATTGCCTCCACCACGAATAGCAACTACAACTATTGCTAACTACTTAGTGATAAAGTAAAGCTATTACATGGCGTATAAGAAGTTGGCACGCAGGTCATACACAATTATAAAGACAACCATATGGCTCCTGCCGGTTGTGAACTCATCGACATGCAAGTCGTGAAAAATTATAAAACATGATCATCGCATACATCACATCACATCTTGTGGCCATACCATATCACAAAACACTCCCTGTAAAAACAAGTTAGACGCCTCTATTTTGTTGTTGCATGTTTTACATGGCTTATGGGAGTAACAAGTTAAGAACGATTCTTACCTACGAAAAGCCGCAACGGTGATATTATGGTTGCTAACATCCGTTGTAAATCCCATGACTACTATAGTGAGAGAAACTGGCATCCACCAGCCGCATGTGTGGAACAAGCCACACGTCAAGTGCGGAGCCGGTCCCGCGAACGAGAGGTCACGTAAAGTTGGCCTAAACCGCCTCGATCTCACTATGCCATGCCATAAGAAATACACAACATAGATGTTTGCAACAGAAAACATCAATGCCCGCAACAAGCATGTTGCGTTCTACTCATGAAACACATCTACGCATAGATCTAGCTCTAATACCACTGAAGGGGCTCGCAGCATAGTAAATCAAAAAATTTCCTACGGATGCGAACAAGAAAGCCAAGATCTAATCTAGGAGATGTAATCAACAAGAGAGATAGATGAGATCTTCATACCCTTGAAGAAATTGCACAGCAGAAATGTTCAACGGAACGTGGATGATATAGTCATACTAGCCTTTTCCCCCTTGCGATCCGATCCGATCGAACGCCGGAAGTGGCGACGCCTCAGAGAGATGCAAACGTACGGTGCAGCGATGTCTCCTCCTCCTTGGTCCAGCAAGTATGGTGGAGAGATAGATTGGATCAGCAGCATGATGGCGTGGTGCTTATGGTGGAGAATTTCTGCAGCAGGGCTTCGCCTACGTGCAGTCGCGAGAGAGAGAAGTAGAGGACAGCAATTGAGCCGGCGGCTAGGGTTGGGAGAGGGGGAGGCTGCGCCCCAGCCCTCCCTTATATAGGGGGCTGGGCAGCCAGCTTCGCCCCTCCTCCAAGCCCTAGGGCGGCGGCCAAAGGGGGAGGAGGGGGGGGGCAAGTTTCCCCCGTCCTTCTAGAACATTCGCCCTAGGGTTTCCCCTTGGGCTTGGCCGGCTAGGCCCTCTGGGGCATGGTGCGCCTGGCCCAAGTGGCCAGGACACTTCCCCTCAGGCCCACGCAGGCCTCCGTCAAGTGGGCCCACTTTGGCCCCACTCCGGAACCTTCTAGAACCTTCCGGTACAATACCGATAAACTCCGAAACTTTTCCAGAATCCAAAAACTGTTTTCCTTTATATGAATCTTATTCTCCGGACCATTCAGGAACCTCGCGTGATGTCTGGGATCTCATTCGAGACTCCGAACAAAAACTCAATAACCAATTATCCATTCTATCCTAGCATCGATTCACGTTAAGTGTGTGACCCTACGGGTTCGAGAATATGCAGACATGATCTTCTATCAATAATCAATAGCGGGATCTGGAAACCCATATTGACTCCCACATATTCATCGATGATCATATCGGATGAACCACGATCCCAGGATTCAAATAATCCCGTATATGTATTCCCTTCGTCTCGCGATATTTTACTTGCCCGAGATTCGATCGTCGGTATCGACATACCTAGTTCAATCTCATTCACAGCAAGTACTTTACTCGTTCCGTAATCCGATATCACTTTGTGATTAACTCCTTAACCACGTGCTTGCAAGCGGTGTTGATATCGATTACCGAGTGGGCCCAAAGTATATCTCTCCGACTCGAGAGGGACAAATTCCATCTCAATACATACAACCCAACAAGTACTTTCCGATTAACTGAGAGACACCTTTATGATCACCCTTTCATAGGATGACGTTTGATAACCTCAAAGCTCTCTTCCGGCACTAGGGAGTTGCATTATCTCATGGTCTAAGGAATACAATACTTGACATAAGAAAAAGCTTCACAAAGATGAACACAATGACACGATCTAATTGCTGTGATTTATTTGGGTCTGTCCATCACATCATTCTCCTAATGATATGATCTTATTATTAATTGACAACTCATGTCTATGGTTAGGAAACCTTAACCATCATTAATCAATGAGCTAGTCCATAGAGGTGTACTAGGGACACGGTGTTGTTCATAAACCGTACAAGTATTAAAGTTTCTGCTTAATACAATTCTAGCATGGAATATAAACATTATCATGAACAAGAACTATAATAATAACATCTTTATTATTGCCTCTAGGGCATAATTCCAACAGCGCCGCCGCCCCGCTGCCCCAAATCTTGACCATCTAGCTGTGAGCAGAGGGGCGGAGTTGCTACCTGCAGCCAAAATCTCGGTCCCAACCATTTCAGTGGGTGTCACCATGGATCTGCTAAGGGTGGGCGATGCTGCAAGCAGATGCCCGCGATGCTGCCAGCAGCAGCCGACGATGCTCCCATAGGCATCCGGCTATGGTGCCAACGCCAGGTGGTGTTGCTGCCAACGGCCTCTTGGAATGCTACTAGCGATGACGGTGATGCTACTAGTGGTGCTGCAAGACGTACTCGAGGCGACAGTGGCCTGCTGCAAGCGAAGTGTCATCGGAGAGCGTCCGCGGTGGTACTGCTAGCCAAATTCAAGGCGGTGGCTTCATGGGTGCTGCAAGGGGGGGGGGAGTCATCGGCTAGTTAGCGAATCACTTCGGTGGTGGTGCTGCAATCCGAAATCAAGGCGATGGCGACGGAGTACAACCGGAGAGCATGCCGCCGGAGCAAGCGCTGCCTAGGGTGTGAGCGTGACTCAGGGAAGGGGAAAATTCTGTGGTTTGGTATTGTGTTTCTTTTTGCCATGGTTGTTGACCCACTGTTTTGGTGCTATCGGACGGCTTGGCCTGCCTCCATCGAACGGTCAAAGAGGCGGGAGATCAGAAGCCCCGATCCTTCGAAAGACGCTCAAAGCGATAAAAAGGCAAAAAATATCGATGGAGCCTATGGGCTGAGGAAAAAAAATCGTGTCTTGTTTCTGGCGACGTGCTAGCTTGTTAGCTTACTATGTTACTTCTGCATCTCGGCGGGATCAGCTCGAAAGTCAGATTGTACGTGCCCGTGTTAGAGCATGACTAACAGTGCCTGTAAACATGCGACCTGTATATCGCGAGTACAGGCTTCTGTACGAGCGATATACAGGTTGATCGGCAGTGGCGGCGATCAACACCTGCAAATGCAATCTGTAAAACGCAAAATTCGAAAAAAACCCGGGAAGATTGGTTCGCGCGAGAACGGATCATAGTTCATACGGTAATTTGTACAACAAAATTACAGCTAAAAAACAAAAATTAATTAGTGGCGAGCTCGCCGGAGGACGCCGCGTCCTCACTGATGGCCAAAATGCGAACTCGTAGTCGCCGTCGTCCTCGCCGTCGACGAGGATCTAGTCCGAGTCGACGACGATCACCTCGGCCTCCGCGTCGCCCTCGCCGGTGGCCACCTCGTTGTCTCCCTCCGTCCAGGTGCGCGCCTCCAGCTCCTCCTGCTTCTTGAAGAGCTTGACGGCTGCGACGGCAACGGCGGTCTCCTCCTCCTCCCGCCGCTTCTTAGCCGCGGCCGTCGTCGCGGACTCCGCTAAGGCCGCAGCGAGCTGGGCCTCTTCCTCCAGGTCGCCACGGCGCCGACCGATGATGGGATGGGCCGCCGAGGCCGAGGAGGAGGCCTCCCCGACGTCCCATGTCGTCGGTGGAGGAGAAAGGTGGAGCACCGGCTCGCGAGCTCGCGTCGGTGCCGTGCACGCGCCGACGGCGTAGGGGGCGAGCGACGGTGGGGGGGGGGGGGTCCTCCCCCAGTTGGTCCACCGCCGGCTCGCCCGCTTCTTGGCCGCGACGGAATGGATGCGGCGCCGCTCCTCCTCCTCGTCGCCGCCGGGTGCTCGCCGGCCACCCCCGCCTCCTCCTCCTCCCCCACCAGCACGGTCGCCGCCGAGGCCCGAGGCGCCGCTCCTGCACGCCATCGATCTGTCGCCGGAAGGTGGTTTAATTCCTCACCGGAGCTAAGCAAGGGGTGGCGGCGGCTAGGGTTTGCGGCGGAGGGAGTACGGGTTCGACCCGTCTCCGCCGCTCAAGCCGGTACTTGTACCGTTCTGAACGGGCCGAGTACGGGTGCCCGTGAAATTTTTTACGGGCCAGGCCTTTCATAGGCTTCGCTAGCTCGCACGCGCGGCCCATAACCCGTGAAACGGCCGAGATTATACGGGTGCCGGAGCTTTAAAGGCTCTGTTAGACATTAGACATGCCCTTAGGACAATATCACAAACGCTGCACAACACACCACATATACCCCCTTCCCCGTCCACCAGGATATGAAATGAGAATACTATGATCCCTTCCCTCCCTTCCACTCCAACTCGGCATCACTTGGCGCACGCGTACAAGACCGCGCGCACTAACGCTCCCACCCCCAATCACCGCCCCAATGGACGGGGCCAGCTCCTTGCAATGAGCACGCCGGCACCGCTGCGACGCACGCCTTGCATTCTTCATCGCTGAGCCGCGCTCTGTCCCTGCGTCTCTCTGCTCGCGTGCGCCAAGAAGAGGCCGGAGCAGCCGCAATGGCAGCCGGGAGGAGGCTCTCAGAGCTGCTCCTGGAGCAGCAGGAGCCGTTCCTTGTCGAGGCCGCCAAGACCAGGAGGCTGCGGCGCGGCCGCACCGGCGGCGTTAGCAGCGGCAGCGGTGGAGGAGGAGTTTGCTGCCCCGTGGCCTCGTGCCGGCGGCTGCTCAGGATCTGTAACCACGGCTTCAAGAAGCGGAGCGCCGGCATTGCCGGCCTGCGGTCCGCCCTGAGCAAGGTGTTGTGCAGCAAGGCCATGAGGAGCGTGCTGCACTGGGGTAGTTTTGGCGGCGGATGCTTCTCCGTCGGCGGCGGCGGCGGCGACGGCGAGTTCCGCCGGCTGCGGCGATCCACGGGCGACAGCGGCCAATGCGACGCCCGCGCCATGGAGTTCGGGTATGACGACGAGGAGTACGAGCGGGCGAGGTGGAAGGCGGACATGGAGGTGGACTCGTCGCGGCAGCTCAGCCCCGTCTCCGTCCTGGAGCTGCACTCCGACGGCGAGTCTCCCGTGCATTCCCGTTGTAAGCTCCCTGGCCTCAGTTGATCACACCATTGACTCGTTCTCATCTTGTATCAGTAACCTTCAGGTTGATTAAGTGCTATTTTGCTCTGTTCTTTTGACAGGGGAGGAGGACGAGAAGCCATCAACCTCCGGGAGCTCACCCTCACCTCCATCCGAAGACTTCCATGGCCCAACCTCGCCATGCTTCACCTACAACGTCCACGACGACAAGGCCCACGCGATGGAGACGGAAGAAGAGGATGAAGAGACGGCCATAAGCCAGCGCAAGACCATCGAAGCGCAGATCTCCGCGTGGGAGAGGATCGCCGGGGACATCGCCAAGATCCCCGGCATGATGGAGCTGGACCTAGCGCAGTACATGCAGCAGTGGAGGGAGCTGAAGCCGGAGGTGAGGGAGATCGGCGCCAGGATAGAGACCCTCATCTTCGAGGACATGAGGAGGGAGACCGTCTGTGACATGCTCGCCTCACACTGTACATTGGCACCAACATCTTGTTGACCACCAGGCACAGAGAGAGGGTTGTGGTTATAAAAAAATTACTCATAGTAGAGCGTTTGTGTAATTTGAGGCATGATGTGGAAATCATTTTTCTCCAAACTCCAAAGTCTTTGGTCTGCTCTGCTGTGCCTTGGGTTCCATGTTGTTTAATTCTGCCACCATGCTATAGTGGGTGGCAAAAGGACAAGCCCTGTTCTTTGTTAATCACCATAGCAAGAGGCCTAACTAGACAAGCTAATAAATCAGTGTGTGGAGTGTAGACCTAAGACTCGCATCCAAGAAAAATACAACAGGTTTCCAAGCTTGCTGCAGCCGAGAGTATCAGTATGGCCAGAGTGGAGACTTGGTTGCTCATTGCCCATTCTATATTCGCCAGCCGACAAACCATCATCACCGGACAAAACTGTGGCCTAGGATTCAGAAGATCAAAGCTGCAGGGCCAAATACAGAAAATGGCATATCATTGTTTCTTTGAGAGGGTGTAAGTCGTTCTTCTTGCAGAAAATCAATTAACACCTCAATCCGTATTTGGTATCTGAACATTGCATCGTGAAGTGGGGTGGGCTTCGAGATTGGGGAAAAGGCAAAGCAAGGCGTGTGGTGAAAGGACAAAAGCATGCTGCGTGTAGGGATTTGGGTGCCCTTTCTGATCATGTGCTTGCATCTTCGTTTCTCTGCGAGCTGCCGGACCTGTTAATCTTTGATTAAGGGGGGTCAAAGAGGCAGCCCATGGCTGGCACTGGCACTGGCAGTACCTTCTTTGGACAGTCTCATGCTAGTGACAGTAACAGATTAATTAATTTCTGGGTTATGGAGACTAGTACTAGCAGTGGACCAGCTACTAATGGCTGAAAGTTGAACATGTAGTGAAATGACTTTGTTGGAAAAAATAGTCAGAAGCAGGTAAGAACTGTCGCACGGGAAATGGTCATGAAAGTGCGCCATGAAATGTGGTGTCACGCCCCAGATCTCTATCTCGTTGATTTGTTCAGGAACAGGAAGGATTACAGAGGGGGTTCATGAGTTTAGGGAGGAAAAAACGAGAGAGTACAACTCGAGAGGAAGAGAGATACAGGAGTAGTTTAGGAACGGGTTCAGAGATCTGATCATTCATGCCCAGGTCTCGGGATCGACAGCTACTTGAGGACCCACTCCTTCGGGTTCAGTCTCACGCTTGGCTGGCGGTTGCGACGTGGACGCACGGGTACTGGCTGCGTGATGCTTGGTCCCTCCTCCTCTTGCTCCTCTGACAGTGGGCCTGCAGAGGTGCGCCTTGCTAGCCTCTCCGCCGCACGGCGGGCACGCCTGTTGGTCACGGTCGTGACATTGCCCTCCCCTTCAACTCCGGCTTGTCCCCAAGCCGGTGCGTGTGGGAAATGTGCCTTGAGCTGCAACTCGTCTTCCCATGTTGCCAGTGAAGCCGGTAGCGACGACCACTGGACAAGCACCTGCTCCCGCACCGTGGAGCCGCGCAGGTACTGTCGCCGCTGAAGCACTTGTTGAGGAACGTCCAGAGTTGTGGCCGTATCGTCCATGGCTGATACCGGCGGCAAACGAACTTGAGTAGCAGGGCTTGGTGGAGCAGCTCGGCGCAGCAACGAAACATGCACGACCGGGTGAATGAGAGTCTTCTCCGGCAGCAACAGTTTGTAGGAGACCTCGCCCACGCGCGACACAACCTGAAAGGGACCAAAGTAGCGAAATACCAGCTTGTGGTTGGCACGGTCAGCAACAGAATTCTGAACATAGGGTTGCACCTTGAGGAACACCCAATCACCCACGGCGAACTGGCGATCACTCCGGTGTTTATCGGCCTGGTCCTTCATAATCTGCCGTGCTCGAATCAGGTGTTGCTTCAGCAGGTCCTGTTTCAGCGCTCGTTCCTGAAGCCACGATGCCAGATCACCCGATCGACAGACTGTGGTGTTGATAATACCAAAGTGGCGAGGCTGATGACCATACAGAGCTTCAAATGGTGATGTTTGAATTGCAGAGTGAAATGAAGTGTTATACCAGTACTCAGCAAGGGACAACCAGTGGCGCCATTGTCGGGGGCAAGAATGCACAAAACATCGTAGGTAGGTTTCGAGGCATTGGTTTACCCGCTCGGTTTGTCCGTCAGTTTGGGGATGACGAGAAGAACTCATGGCCAATTCCGTGCCCACCAGCTGGAACAGCTCTTTCCAAAGTCGGCTGGTGAAGATAGGGTCTCGATCTGACACCATGATCTCTGGTAAACTGTGTAACTTGAAGATATTGTCCACAAACGCTAATGCCACTTGCTTAGCAGTGAATGGATGACTCAAGGGAACGAAATGTGCATACTTAGTGAGCTTATCGACCACTACCATGATACAGTTGGAGCGCAAGGATGTTGGCAAACCTTCAATGAAGTCAAGTGTAACTGTTTGCCAAGCTTGGCACGCAATCGGTAATGGCTGCAGCAGGCCGGGATAACGAACGTGCTCCGACTTGGCCTGTTTGCAAACAGAGCACTGATCAACATACTGCTGGACCGTGCGCTTCATGCCAGTCCACGCAAAGTTGCGACGCAGGCGTTGGTATGTCGCCTGGACCCCTGAATGCCCACCAACAGAGCTGTCGTGTACAGACTGAAGAATTGTTTGCTGCAGCTGTGAATTGGTGCCCAACCAGATGCGTCCTTCTTTGTAGATGATGCCATCGTGCTGAGTAAAACCTTGAACAGAGATATCGTGAGCTGCCATTTTTTGAAGTAATTGTTGCACGGCCACATCATCTTGATAGCTTTGCCTCACTTGTGTCAGCCAAGCAGGTACACAACTGGTCATGGCGAACAGCTCGCCTGGTTCATCCTGGCGTGACAATGCATCCGCGGCACCATTCTCCTTGCCGGGTCGATAGATAATTCTGTAACGCAAACCCAGTAATTTGGTCAGCGCCTTGCGTTGCCAGGGTGTATGGAGGCGCTGCTCGTCCAAGCTAGCTAAGCTGCGGTGGTCAGACTGAATGGTGAACTCATGTACTTGCAAGTACTGACGCCAATGATCAACGGCTAGCAGTATCGCCAAGAACTCTTTCTCATAAGCAGACAAGCCCAGGTTTTTTGGTCCAAGCGCCCTGCTCAAATACGCAATGGGGTGACCATCCTGTGACAACACTGCACCAATGCCTCCATTTGAAGCGTCCGTTTCGACCATGAAGGGTTTTGCAAAGTCAGGAATTGCGAGGACTGGTGCTGTCACCAATGCTTGCTGTAACTGGCGAAAAGCAGATTCAGTTTCAGCTGTCCATTTGAACACACTATCTTTCTTCAACAAGTCTGTCAGTGGTTTGCTGATTTGCCCAAAATTCTTCACGAATTTTCTGTAGTACCCTGCCAGACCGAGGAATCCACGAACCTCTTTGACTGTACTTGGTGGTTGCCATTTCTGCACAGCCGCGATGTTTTTGGGGTCAGTGGCAACGCCTTCTGCACTGATCACATGTCCGAGGTACCCCAACTGTCGCTGTGCAAAAGTGCATTTGCTGCGCTTGACTTTCAGTTGATGTTGATCCAGCAGGGAAAACACTCGCCGCAACAAGTCCACATGCTCTTCCATAGTGCGGCTGTACACAAGTATATCATCGAGGAATACCAAGACTCCCTTGCGCAGCAGAGGTGCCAATATTGTGTTCATGGTGTTTTGAAATGTCGCAGGTGCGCCGGTAAGCCCGAATGACATCACTCTGAACTCGAAATGCCCATTATGGGTCTTAAACGCCGTCTTCTCCTCGTCCTCCGGCCTCATACGTATTTGGTGATACCCTGCCCTGAGGTCCAGACTGGTAAACCACACTGCTCCAGCCAGCTCATCAATGAGTTCATCGATTATGGGCAAAGGGTAACGATTCTTGATAGTAATGGCATTTAAATGGCGGTAGTCGATGCAAAATCGCCAGGTCAAATCTTTTTTGAGCACAAGAAGGACTGGTGATGCAAAAGGACTGCAGCTGGGTCGTATGATACCTTGTGCAAGCATCTTCCTGATCTGTGCTTTGATTTCATCCTTCTGAGCTGGGCTATATCGGTACGGCCGGACATTAACCGGCTGAGCACCGGGTACCAATGGTATGGCATGGTCAAATTGCCTGGCTGGGGGTAATCCATCAGGTTCAGTAAACAAAGCAGCAAATTCAGTTAACACTTGTTCAATCTCAACGGGCACAGTTAACTGTTCCTCGCCTGTGTCCTCATGCACCTGAATCTCAATGATTTCAGCCAGATTGCTGTCCTGTAGCATGGACCTAAGCACGTTGGGCTCCACTTCCTGACAAGCTCGAATAGGGGTGCTGATACCTTGTAACAACACAAGCTTGCCTTGGTCCCAAAAGGCTAAGCGCTTCCCGACCCAATCAACACCCATGGGGTTGTGTGATTGCAGCCAATCCATCCCTATGATCACGTCATAGCCCCCCAGAGGAAGTACCTTGAGATTAGAGCGAAATGTGGTACCCTGACACCACCATTCGCAGCCCACCAGCTCTTTGTTGCAGTGCAGTTGGCCGCCGCCTGCTATCTTGACCTGAATTGGTGGCAGGTCACGTTCAGTCCCTTTCAGCGTGGCTGCGATCGCTTCATTGACGAAGCAATGGGAGCTGCCCGAATCCACCAACATGAGCACTTGTCTCTTTTGCAGCTGACCAATCAGCCGAAAGGTGTTAGACGCCTCCACCCCTGCAACTGCGGCCAGGGAAATCGACAGCAGTTCGCCGGGTGCTTCTGCTTGGTCTGGAGGCTCGGTTACAGGGTCGAGCCCCATAGCATCCAACATCTCTTGGACGACATGGAGTTGCACCGTTGCGGAGCACTTGTGGCCAGGCCCCCACTTCTCACCGCAAATGAAGCAGAGTCCACGCGACTTGCGGTAGCTCTTGAGTGCAGCGGCGCGGTCCTCACCTTTTGCAGGCGCCCACTCCCGTGCGGCCTCCTGGCCACGTTTGTCCTCCGTCATCGCGGAAGACCTTGGCGTTGAATGGGCATATGCCGGTGTAGATGCCAGAGTGCCCACGCGTTCAGTTGTCGACGGCGAGGATACCGCCGCACGGTAGACGGGCTTGGAGTACCCTGGAAAATCCGAACGCCGTGGTTCACGTTTCTTCTAGATTTCCCACGCCTCTTCCTGCAAAAGTGCCAAAGAGACAGCAGTATCCAAGTTTTTTGGTTGATGAACGAGCACAACAACTTTGATTTCGTCTTTCAGGCCATCAACAAAGCGTGAAGGGAACAACTCGGGATCCCACGCTCGTGAATGCGCCCGCAAGGCATGCATAATTTCAGTGAACTCTTGCACATATTCTGCTACTGTACCGAGCTGCTTGAGGTGAAACAGTTGGCGCAAAAGTTTCTGGAATTCGTCTCGCCCAAATTGGTCACAAACCAGGGCACACAACTCTTCCCAAGTCAGCTTCTCTACCTCGAGCCCACAGTTCTCGAGCCACAACATCGCACCGCCAGTGAAGTGCATAGTAGCAGTATCCACCCAATTTTCGGGCGCGATACTGAAAACTCTGAAGTAGGACTCACACTGGCGCTTCCAGGATTTCGGCCGTTCCCCCGCAAAGGCCGGAAAATCCATGCGGGGACGAGGCACCTGGCCTGTGGAACTAGACCCCATGCGAGGAGGAAGCGTGCTCGATTCAGGGTACTGCGGGTAAGGATCGGAATTCAGATACGTACCCTTTGCCGGAGGTGCCGTAGAGGACATAAATCCCCCACTGGACAGCCCCCGATTCAGTTGGAGCTCGTGGTGGCCAATCGGCCCGCGACCGTCGTCGCCGCTCAGCTCCTCCGATGCGCCGCCCGCGGGCACCGCTGACGCGCTCCGCTTCAGCACCTCTGGATCCATGCTCAGGATCGGGTTGAGCGCGACCCGCCCGAGTTGCTGACGAAGGATGTTGATGTCGGCGCGCATCTCGACCATGGCGCCATCGATCTGGGGCCGCCATGCCACTAGATCGTGGAGGATGCTCTTGTTGTCATGCACCGCCGCCTTGACCTCCTCGAATGATTCCTTCATGGATGCGCGCATCTCCCGCACCGCCGCCGCCAAATCGTCCATCCTTGCGTCGCCGCCGCCCAGATCGAGTACTGGCTCTTGATACCAAATGTCACGCCCCAGATCTCTATCTCGTTGATTTGTTCAGGAACAGGAAGGATTACAGAGGGGGTTCATGAGTTTAGGGAGGAAAAAACGAGAGAGTACAACTCGAGAGGAAGAGAGATACAGGAGTAGTTTAGGAACGGGTTCAGAGATCTGATCATTCATGCCCAGGTCTCGGGATCGACAGCTACTTGAGGACCCACTCCTTCGGGTTCAGTCTCACGCTTGGCTGGCGGTTGTGACGTGGACGCACGGGTACTGGCTGCGTGATGCTTGGTCCCTCCTCCTCTTGCTCCTCTGACAGTGGGCCTGCAGAGGTGCGCCTTGCTAGCCTCTCCGCCGCACGGCGGGCACGCCTGTTGGTCACGGTCGTGACATGTGGACTTGCGCAGCTGTGCTCATATGCATCACACATGCAAAAATATGACGGTAGGATAGGCTCGGCATATTTGAGGCAATTTGAGGGCACCATTCTCTCGCGCATGGATCAAGTGGTGTGAAAATTTTGGGCTCCTCCAAAATACAAGATCTTTTTAAGGTTTATAATCCAAAACCGAGTTTGAATTTGTGATCAGCTTGTGTGATGCGGTTGGCCCAATGATGGAACTTGCCCCTTATGTCATTGCCAAAACAAAATGTCTTGCCACATTCTCTTCAAATATCGCTACTCCAACCATATTTGGATTTCGGTTAAAGATTGACTTAGGCTTGTTGATTTTGACCCCGCCTCTTGGTTTGTTTACGATGACGTTGAGGATTGGTGAACCACCATTGCCTTCCCACGGTGGTCAGAGGAAATTCATCGCCTCCCTCCTCATGCTTGTCACTTGGAAACTATGAAAGGAGCAGAATGCTAGGAATTTCAACAACGTGAGCACTATGCCCACCATCACCTTCGATAAGATAAGCTTGAGGCTAGAACTTGGGTTCTAGTGGGTGCTAAACACTTAGGTACTTTAATTATTGGGTTGTATGTCTGAATCTTGTTCCTTGAACTTCTTCTTATTTAATAAAACAAGGCAAATCTTTTGCCTTCTTTTTTTTAAAAAAAATGACGGTAGGGACATTGTAAAAAGCTTAAGAGTTGATGAATACTCCACATTTCGTTGTAAAAAGCGTAGGAGTGTTGTGTTGGCTTGATACTTCGATCAGCAGGAGGATGGTCCTGTAGCTACCTGAAACCGATCATCGAGACATCAAACGGCGGTTAGAAGGGGACAAAACCCATTGAGTGTCATTTCGCCATCAACCGTGCACATGTGTGGGCGCACGCATCGGCATTGTTCCACAGCGGGTGGCGATTTATAGCGCGAGATCTCCATGTTTGTCTTCTGTGGAGCCACGAAGATGTGCTCTGAAATGTCAGTTCTACATGCTCGTGGAGATTATTTTCCAAGCTCGGCACCACCCGTTGGCCGTTGCCATGGAGAATTGATTAATGTTCACTGCAGGATCGACCAAACGACATGCGACATTCATGGCGATGGCTGCTGTGCACCGTACGGGTCTGACGAGGAGGGAGGCGGAAGCGGTTGCTTTTTGGGGCCGGGGGCTCCGGGCTCGGCGGCCATGGCCGTGAGTTGAGGACGATGGTGGACAGGGTCACGGTCCAGGCTCTAGCGCGGCGTCACGCCCATGTGCGCCATTAATGGCGCGGCGGTGGTGATGGCAGGTCGCACGGCTGCACGAACGAACGCGACGGCGATGCCCCACCTGCGGTTCTGCTCCGGTGCTACCCCTCGAGTGAACGGCTCGTGGCAAAAAAACAAGAACGACTACGATTTATCGGTACCCCTTCGGGAGGGAGGGCAGGATGGTAAATCCATCTTTCTGTACAGCTCTCGTATAGCCCGTACAGCCCACATTAGTTTGTACGTGTACGAGGTAAATTTGTACGTGCACGTGTGTACCGTACAGTACTAGGAATAAATCTTGCCTATCTACGTATGCGTACAAAAAGGAGTGCAGAGGACAGGGAGTGCGAAGCGGCAGCGATATAAAAGGATCTCCCACCCACCCACCGCTTTCTTCCCCAATCGGAGCAAGTGGAGAAACCCTAGCCATCCCATCCCACCTCGTCTCCGCCGGTGCACCTCGCGGCCGGTAGAAGGCGATGTCGAGTCGCTCGATTGCAGATGCGTCCGCCGCGGCAGGTGCGGCGGATGTGGAGGGGACCGAGCTCACGGCGGAAGGCGTCACGGCCACCTTGGTCGCGGCCGTGGCTGTTGCGGAGGAGACGGTAGAGGTCGCGGCGGGTGCGGCCGATTTGGGCGATGCGGTGACCGCAGCCGACCTCACGGCGGAGAGCGGTGCGGCCACGGTCACGGCGGCTCTGGTGGAAGCGGTGGAGGAGGAGGCGTCGGATGTGGTGGGAGCGGTGGAAGAGGAGGAGGCGGCTACCGCTGCGGGGCCGGATCTGGCGCTAGCGGATCCGACCGGAGTTGGGGGAGGCGATGGCGGTGAAGAAGCCGTGCCGGTCGATGCGGCGGCGCTGGTGGTGGAGCTGGCAGTTCTGGTGAATGCCGCTGCCGCCGTCCCAGATGCCGCTGTCGCCGTCCCAGATGCCGCCGTCGCCGATGCCGCCGTCCCAGATGCCGCGGTGGCCGATGCCGTCGATGCAAACCCACCGGCGCCTGAAGCGGTAAATCCCTCACCCTTGTTCCTTTTACTGTAATGCGATATCGCCATAGGAGTTGCATAGGCTATGCCTGGTGCACATGCACCAGCAGGGGCGGAGACTGAATTGATCAGAGAGTGGTGCTGAAATCTTGAGACACGCTAGGTGGTGCTGGGCTAGTGTGATCGGCAAGCATTTGAGCTAAATGTCTCATAGACATTCTTGTGCACAATGTTGATGGACCGGTGCTACAGCACAAGTAGTACCAGGTGCAGCTCCGCCCCTGTGCACCAGGGACCAATTAATTTGTGCAAACTATTGTTGTTGTGCACCAGGGACCAATTAATTTGTGCAAACTATTGTTGTTGTGCACCAGGACATAAAACCTGCTGTTATTTTGTTTGGATTAATCAGAAAAACTATTTCTGGCAATGGTTTCAGTATAGTGGACTTATAAATATTTATTAAGACATGTTGTTTCACCTTGTCTTTGCATTTCAATTGTTAATGACCCCTAATATCATCCTAGTGTTGTTTACTTGTGAGTAGGTTATTCTATATTTAAATATGATGTAACATTTTAATTTCATTCAAAAACTTTGTGGCAGTGGCTTTTAGTATTAAGTCTGTAATCATGTTCCTTATCATATCCTCATATATAGTGAAGGAAGGGATAACTTGGGATCAAGTCCTTCATGTTGTTGAAAAGATCCTTGCCGCACTAGTTAATCATGGTATTTGTTAAAAAAATGTGTGATGATTCTGCTTAACCAATTTAGTGCTGAGTACTAAAATATAACTTATAATGAAGTTCATATATAGGATCTTAGGTCATGTTATATAATCTAGCTATTTATAATATGTCCAATCACATATTTCTCTTTATATGATATAGTTTAACTCAAGTTATAGAATATGGCTATTTCTGACTAATAAAATATTAAGCTTAACTCAAGTTATAGAAGATCTATTTCATCAAAAGTAATGTTCATTATTTCATGTATGGTGGAGAATATTTAAAATTCTCATTTTCATAGTTATTGTAATGGCAGTTGTAAATGTGTTAATCTGTTACCTTTGAGGTGCTTCACATGTAAATTTTTGCATTTGTAATATAATGTCAATGTTTGAAAAAGCTTAACGTCAAATATGTTCCCAGATTATGAACAGAAAGAAGCGCATGTATGCAGAAATTGATGAAATGTTTGAAAAAGCTGCATGTCATGATTTTTTCTCAGACGACGACGACGGCGAGCAGACCGATGTGAGTGTAACTTGATTATGTTTACATATGCTGTGTGTTTTTTTGTAGTATACACATGCTAACAAATTTGTAAATCTATATTGTAGTATGACTCCAGTGACTCCACCGAGACTGTGCAGAAGAGCAACCTTGTCTCTTTTACAGACAAGGAGGCGAAGAAGCTGCAACAACAGGGCACCCACGCATTCAAGAGGAGGGGGAGGTACTTCTGCCCCTACCATATCCACGGGCCATGGGATGGCAGTAGGCAGAGCCTCATCCAGCATGCTGAAGCCCTAGCAAAAGAAGATGCCTCGGCGCGTGTTAGGGGTCAGCATGCTGCTCTGCTAAGGGCGATGAATCGCGCTGCTGCTCCATGATTGGGTGTTCTGGTTATGTTATCGTACATTATGCAGTTTGTGTTGGCTGTGGACAATATAGTAGCATGTTAGCGCTACTATAAGTTTGTTAAATTATGGTTACCTGGAAACTTAGTAAGTTTAACTAGCACCTGCTGTTTCTGGTGCTTCTTTTGGTACTGTGATGACATGTTCTGTGATGGCTTATGCAAGCTTCATTACCTACTATTGCTGATTGTGTTTATTTTTGGAAGTTGTGACTAGGGCTGCAAACGAGTCGAGTTCGAGCGAGTTAGACTTGGCTCAACTAGCTCAACTCATACTAAAATTTGAGTGAGTGCTGGTGCCAAGTTGACGCGTAGCAGACGGTCCTTGTGTGTGGTGAATAACCAGCCCGTTGGGAACCCCAAGAGGAAGGTATGATGAGTATAGCAGCTAGTTTTCCCTCAGTTAAGAAACCAAGGTTTAATCGTTCTTGGAGAGGAGAGACAAACGACTGAAGGTGATGCTTGCTAGTTTGCGACAGCTTCGGACAACTTATATATGGCGCCTCGTCCAAGCTTTGCTTGCTAGCTGCAACGCGGAACCTGCACACAACACAACCAAGTACTTCGTTCCCAACTTGCGATGAGATTGTCAATCTCTCCGGTTTGCTTGAAACAAAGGTTATGAGCGTATCGAGTGGAAAATAATAGAGTATGCGAGTAAAGTAAATAGTGCAAGTAAAGTAAACAGGTGATAGCAATATGATGGAAATAGGACCGGGGTCCACAGTTCACTAGTGGTGTCTCTCCATAAGATAAATAACACATGCTGGGTAAACAAATTACAGTTGGGCAATTGATAGAATAAAGATAAACGTGATATGTCAAGAAGATCACTATGAGATTTACTCTGGAAATTACAACAAAATACATAGACCGCCATCCAACTGCATCTATGCTAATAATCCACTCACGGGGATATCGTCCGAACACCCCAAGAGTATTAAGTTGCGAACAACGGATAATTGCATTAAGCAAAGTGTGTAATGTAAACAAAGCATATGCCCTTGAGCATATGAATGTTGTTTTCTCCCTAGTAGCAACAGCACATCTACAACCTTAGAGGTTTCTATCACTCCCCCAGGTTAAATAGATGCATGAATCCACTATCGAGCATAAATACCCCCTCTTGGAGTCACTAGCAACTACTCGGCCAAGATAGCTACTAACAACGGAGAGCATGCAAGATCATAAACAACATAGAGATAACATAAGATAATATTCAGTACAGCAACTCAATCATAAACACCAATATTCATCGGATCTCAACAAACCAAACATGTAGAATTACATAACGGTGATCTCAATCATGTAGGGCAGCTCATGAGATCTAAACATGAAGCACATGGTGGAGAAGACAACCATCTAGCTACTGCTATGGACCCATAGTCCAAGGTAGACTACTCATCGCTCCTTCGGATCTCTGGAAGCTTCCGGGTAAAATAAGACTTCAGGAACTTGTTTCGTCCAATTCCGAAAATAGTTCCTGTGTATCACTTCTGAAACACAAAAACAACAGAAAAAAGGGAACTGGCACTGTGGCAACTTGTTAATAGGTTAGTTCCGGAAAATGCATAAAAGTGCCACGAAGTGTAACGAAACATTAGGCAAATGGTGTAAAAACAAGCATGGAGCATCAAAAATTATAGATACGTTGGAGACGTATCAGTGAGCTCATACTGAGTCGAGTTAAACATCGAGTTGTATAACTTGATTCATACTTAGCTTGACGATCTCTAGTAGATGGTGAAAACATCATGTTGTTTCTTCTCTTTTTGTTTTTTATTCAGATAGTCTACAAATTCTAAATCAGGATGAAGGCTAGTCAATAAGATTACGTGGGGAGCCAAGATGGTCATAAGAATGCTGAAATGATCTCAGCAGATTAACATTTTAGATTGCTTGATCGGTTGTTGTTCAATCTGTGCTATGTGGGATACTGTGAAAGCTTCTGCAACATGCACATTGCTAACTTTTTGATCTTGTTTCTTTTACATAAGGGGATTAACAAACTGAAGTTTGTATACAATAGATTTCGAGAAAGCTCTGATGATTTATTAGCTTGGATGTCGATTTGATGGATACATTCCTACCATATAATATGTATTTTAAGTTTTAATAATAACTTTATGATTGATGGATATGTGCGTTGCAAATTTATAAACTTTTGTTTTGGTTGAAAAACATTTAGTTTGTTCAGAAATTGAAATACAAATTTATAAACTTTTGTTTTGGTTGAAAAACATTAAGTTTGTTCAGAAATTGAAATACAAATTTATAAACTATTGTTTTTAATTTGCAAAACAAGATTAAAAAAAAAGCCCGCCAACTAGCAGGACTTCTAACATACGCGGCATGGGTACGACTTAGAGCATTTTACAAGGACCCATGCCCGTGCATATTACAAGCCCAACTAGATTTGGCCCACAGGGCGAGAGGAGAACGCAGTTAACATGTCTGTCAGCGAGAGAAGCTCGTGCAACATGTGCTACGCCAGGGTATTTATGTAGGTGCGCACACCTCCCCGGTAGCGAGGTGGGACTAAACTCACACCTCTCGTGTAGGTAGCACCTGCCCTGACCCGGAACTGGGCCGAGGAGCATTTATCTTCCCACCGGGCCGCACGGAAGCAGCAGAGTGTGACGGCTGGGCCGGCCCGTTTGCAGGCCGGGCAGCCAGTTTTCCTTTTGTTTTTTATATATTCTGCATTTTATTGTGAAGTACTTACCACACGTAAAAAATGTGAAATTTTTTAAAACAAATATGCAATTCCACCAGAAATAATTGGGTTGTGTCACGGAAAATTTGTTAAGCTATTTTAAAAAGATCAAAAAAATAAAGTTGGTAGGAATGGCTCTCTCAGGTAGGCCTGAAAGGTCCTTTTTCTAGATATGAGATTTTTTTGACATTCATGAAATGGTCCAATTTTTTTCCCACTTGCTGAAATACCTAAATGTACTTTAAATGCAGTGGTTTCATGCATTTGTTGTTATTGTTGCATGTGATATGGCAGTACGAATAGTGATGATTTTTCTAGGTAGATCACGTCTACCCTGACTTTCTAGGGTTTGGATGGGGTGTAGGACCACTTGTTTCACACATGCAAAATGTGGGCCCCCTTTATGTTTCTACCCTACACTCATAGCTCCAAGGCACCTCACACACTTCTTGTGGTATGCTGGAGCTAGTGCAGGCACACTGGAGCGCCAGGTCACGTCTACCTTGAATTTTCTGGGGTTTGAAAGGGTGTTGGACCACTTGTTTCACACATGCAATGTGTGGGGCCACTTTGTGTTTCTACCCTAGACTCATAGCTCCAAGGCACCTCACAGACTCCTTGTGGTATGATAGAGCTAGGGTAGGCACACTGGCGCGCTAGGTCTATGTTGATCTGAGCTGATATTCAATAATGCACTATATATTACAAAAAAATTCAAAAAAATGTGAAAACTACATATTCTCTCTTTGTTTATGTAGGAAATCATGTGTAAAAAATTTGAGTGGATTTGGTGGTGGTCGAAAAAATCACGTGAACATGGCTCAAGTGAGACCAAACGGGTCGTCCCTAAGCATGTGATTTTTTCGACCATCTCAAAATCTGCCCAAAATTGTTGTACATGGTTGCATGCACATACTAAACATGATTATGAAAGAATTTTTTTTTAAAAAAATGAATTTTATAATGCCCCCTTATGGTACGGACCGAATACTATACCTGATATTCAATAATGAACTATATATTCCAAAATACTCAAAAAATTGTGAAACCGACATATTCTCTCTTTGTTTGTGTAGGAGGTCATGTGTAAAAAATCTGAGTCGATTTAGTGGTGGTCGAAAAAATCACTTGCTTACAAAACATGTCTCAAGTGAGACCAAACGGGTCATCCCTAAGTATGTGATTTTTTTGACCATCTCCAAATATGCCCAAAATTGTTGTACATGGTTGAATGCACATACTAAACATGATTGCCAAAGAATTTTCAAAAAAAATGAATTTTATAATCCACAAAGCACCGGTGCAGCAGATTGCGTCTACCCTGCCGTTCTGGGGGTTTTGAGGGGTTTTCCGACGTTCATCGACACATGCAATATGTGTAGATCCATTCTGTTTGTGCCCTACCCACTTTGATCCAATGCATTTCACACACTCATAGTGGTGTGTGGGTGCTAGGCTTCCTGCTCCGGTGCAGCAGATTCTGTCTACCCTGCCGTTCTGGGGGTTTTGAGGGGTTTTCCGACGTTCATCGACACATGCAATGTGTGTAGATTCATTGTGTTTGTGCCCTACCCACTTTGATCCAATGAATGTCACACACTCCTAGTGATGTGTGGTTGCTTCTCTTCCTGCTCCGGTGCAGCAGATTCTGTCTACCCTGCCGTTCCGGAGGTTTTGAGGGGTTTTCCGACGTTCATCGACACATGCAATGTATGTAGATCCATTGTGTTTGTGACCTACCCACTTTGATCCAATGCATGTCACACAAGATAATAAATTTTGCGTAAAATTTAAAATATTTTTGTACTTCCTGGACAGTGGCCACATCTCTCCCAATAAAACTCATTCCAGTAGTTGGGAACTGAAGAGGGAGGGAGGAGGAAGACGGAAGATTAAGGGGTGGAACTGCCTGCGGCAAAGGAGGAGCGGCGGTGAATATAAGAGGCGACGGAAACGGATGCGGCGGGTTTGATAGGACGTCCGACGTGCGTGCTATGGCGTCGAGGCCCTTTCCATCTTAATGTGCCTTGTTTGCATGGCTTGTTGCATGTGCAACTCGTGATCGACGTTATCAAGGGGACTGCACGATGTAGGCATGAGACAATGTGACTCAACTACATCAAATAAAGTGCACAAAGATAGTCATTCAATTTCACAACTTAAAACAGCGAGTACATCCAAGATAGTTGACAGCAACAAGGAAACTAGCACGGTACGAAATGTAATAAGCCTCGACCTCCTTGCTGATGTCACACACGATCAATAAGGAGGTTAAGCTTGCACCCATCACGGCTTGGAATGAACCAGAACACAAAGATGTCTTCAACTTTCATCTTGTTTTCCTCCACAACTTTCATCCAGTTCGTCGTGATCATGGCGCCACCTTTCACTTTTCCTTTCACTTTACACTTACTCATGACCATCGTTACATTCGCAATCACCCTACCCTTGGTGAAGACTCGAATCTTCGCTGGTAGTTTGATGTTGCTCAGTATATGGGACACAGTGAAGCTCTTTGAGAAGTACTGCATGTGGAATATAATGTAAAATTATGTTATTTTTACTCGTATGTGAAAAATAGATCTGAAAAACTTGTTGTGTACTCAGATGATTACCATTTTTGCTTTGCCCTTCACAATGTTTGATTTCTTGGTGGTGCAGATATAGAAAGGGTCTTTTGGAACCATCCTGTGGACTACAGACTCCAGTCTTCATAATTCTTTAGCACCCATCTCTATGCGATTGGCGTACTCTATGAAACCTTCAAAATCTTCTTCTGCGTCAATTCCAGGACCTGCATGTAGGTAGTACACTTATAAGTATGAACAATACAAGTGCATGTATAATGTATGTAGAAGAATTTTGTACACACCTCTGATGACTAGCCTTTTGTTAATGTTCAGGAGAGCACGTCCATAACGTGTGGTAGCAAATATTCCTTCCTAAGAAAATGTAGTACACATATATATATATATATATATTTAGATAAAAACAAAACTAATGTAAACAAAGAATTAGTAATAATGGGATACAAAGGCATCCGGCCTGCACATGTGCCGGCAAAAGAAACTACGTTAAAATAATTTGATCTCCAATGAATTAGACAAGATCCTGAATCTATATTCAACTAATTATAGAATCATATTTTGTGATTGATATGACCATAGTAAGCAAACATTTTAAATGAAGATGGATTACTATATGTTTTAGATCTTGTCCCCGTAATAAAATGAAAAAGAAATACACTAGGTGTTGGATCTTGTCCATGTGGCAAAATGAAGAATATTTACTATTATGCTAGATCTACACCCTTCTGAAAAATAGATAAAAATATAAATTGTACTGTGTTCGATCTACTCCGTTCTTCAAAATGATAAAATAATACTATTTCCGATAAATCTACTGCGTACACCAGTTTATACAAAATAAACATGTGACAGATAATAAAGATCTATGATGCGCTTACCGGAGAAGGCTACACACTGTTGTGCACCGGATCGGTCCTTCCAAGAGGAGATGGGACACTGTTGTGCACCGGATCGATCCTTCTAAGAGGAGATGGGGGTAGTGGTCGACGACGCCGCGGCTTGTGGTCTCGCGGTTGAGGCTTCCAAGATGGGAGGATTTTACGTATAGCCGGCGACAGCTTGAGTGGTTGACTAGGCGGAGTTGGGAGGACTGGACGCCTATCCGGTGATAGGTTTCGTGGTGGTGGAGACGTCGCCATTGCAAGAACGCGGAGGAGAAACGCTTAGATCCCGGCGGCAGGAGGAGGAGTGGTGATATATCGGGAGTAGGAGCGCGGGAGGAGGTGTCGTGGTATCGAGGGAGGTGGGAGGCGACCGAGAAATTACCGCCCCACACCCCAATAACCTTCCGTGATCGACGCAATCAGCCTCGCTAGGGTTTAGGTGGTTAATCGGCCGGCCTAGCCAACTGCGTGTATGCCATTGTGGTCCGGTTAGTGGGCCAACAAAAAAAATATACAGATAGGGCAAATGTTAATGCACAACATATTCTAAAATATTTAAAAAATCTGAAACCTATATATTCTCTGTTTGTTTGTGCAGGGTTTTCAAAGAATTTTGAAAAAAATGAACTTTATAATCCAGAAAGCACCGGTGCGGCAGATTCCATCTACCCTGCCGTTCCGGGGGTTTAGAGGGGTTTTCCGACGTTCATCGACACATGCAATGTGTGTAGATCCATTGTGTTTGTGACCTACCCACTTTGATCCAATGCATGTCACACACTCCTAGTGGTGTGTGGGTGCTAGTCTTCCTGCTGCGGTGCAGCAGATTCCGTCTACCCTGCCGTTCCGGCAGTTTAGAGGGGGTTTCCGACGTTCATCGACATATGCAATGTGTGTAGATCCATTGTGTTTGTGACCTACCCACTTTGATCCAATGCATGTCACACACTCCTAGTGGTGTGTGGGTGCTAGTCTTCCTGCTCCGGTGCAGCAGATTCCGTCTACCCTGCCGTTCCGGGGGTTTAGAGGGGTTTTCCGACGTTCATCGACACATGCAATGTGTGTAGATCCATTGTGTTTGTGACCTACCCACTATGATCCAATGCATTTCACACACTCCTAGTGGTGTGTGGGTGATAGTCTTCCTGCTCCGGTGGAGCAGATTCCGTCTACCCTGCCGTTCCGGGGGTTTAGAGGGGTTTTCCGACGTTCATCGACACATGCAATGTGTGTAGATCCCTTGTGTTTGTGACCTACCCACTTTGATCCAATGCATGTCACACACTCCTAGTGGTGTGTGGGTGCTAGTCTTCCTGCTCCGGTGGAGCAGATTCCGTCTACCCTGCCGTTCCGGGGGTTTAGAGGGGTTTTCCGACGTTCATCGACACATGCAATGTGTGTAGCTCCATTGTGTTTGTGACCTACCCACTTTGATCCAATGCATGTCACACACTCCTAGTGGTGTGTGGGTGCTAGTCTTCCTGCTCCGGTGCAGCAGATTCCGTCTACCCTGCCGTTCCGGGGGTTTAGAGGGCTTTTTCGACATTCATCGACACATGCAATGTGTGTAGATCCATTGTGTTTGTGACCTACCCACTTTGATCCAATGCATGTCACACACTCCTAGTGGTGTGTGGGTGCTAGTCTTCCTGCTGCGGTGCAGCAGATTCCGTCTACCCTGCCGTTCCGGGGGTTTAGAGGGGTTTTCCGACGTTCATCGACACATGCAATGTGTGTAGATCCATTGTCTTTGTGACCTACCCACTTTGATCCAATGCATGTCACACACTCCTAGTGGTGTGTGGGTGCTAGTATTCCTGCTCCGGTGCAGCAGATTCTGTCTACCCTGCCGTTCCGGGGGTTTAGAGGGGTTTTCCGACGTTCATCGACACATGCAATGTGTGTAGATCCATTGTGTTTGTGACCTACCCACTTTGATCCAATGCATGTCACACACTCCTAGTGGTGTGTGGTTGCTAGTATTCCTGCTCCGGTGTAGCAGATTCCGTCTACCCTGCCGTTCCGGGGGTTTAGAGGGGTTTTTCGACGTTCATCGACACATGCAATGTGTGTAGATCCATTATGTTTGTGACCTACCCACTATGATCCAATGCATTTCACACACTCCTAGTGGTGTGTGGGTGCTAGTCTTCCTGCTCCGGTGCAGCAGATTCCGTCTACCCTGCCGTTCCGGGGGTTTAGAGGGGTTTTCCGACGTTCATCGACACATGCAATGTGTGTAGATCCATTGTCTTTGTGACCTACCCACTTTGATCCAATGCATGTCACACACTCCTAGTGGTGTGTGGGTGCTAGTATTCCTGCTCCGGTGCAGCAGATTCTGTCTACCCTGCCGTTCCGGGGGTTTAGAGGGGTTTTCCGACGTTCATCGACACATGCAATGTGTGTAGATCCATTGTGTTTGTGACCTACCCACTTTGATCCAATGCATGTCACACACTCCTAGTGGTGTGTGGTTGCTAGTATTCCTGCTCCGGTGTAGCAGATTCCGTCTACCCTGCCGTTCCGGGGGTTTAGAGGGGTTTTCCGACGTTCATCGACACATGCAATGTGTGTAGATCCATTATGTTTGTGACCTACCCACTATGATCCAATGCATTTCACACACTCCTAGTGGTGTGTGGGTGCTAGTCTTCCTGCTCCGGTGCAGCAGATTCCGTCTACCCTGCCGTTCCGGGGGTTTAGAGGGGTTTTCCGACGTTCATCGACACATGCAATGTGTGTAGATCCATTGTGTTTGTGACCTACCCACTTTGATCCAATGCATGTCACACACTCCTAGTGGTGTGTGGGTGCTAGTCTTCCTGCTCCGGTGCAGCAGATTCCGTCTACCCTGCCGTTTCGGGGGTTTAGATTTTGCATTTGTTATAATTTAAATTTGTTCAAATTTGGAATTTTTGTTTAGATTAGAAAAACAATTTGTTCAGATTGAGAAAAAAAGAATAAAAGGATAAAGCGTTGTTGGGCCGGGCCGTTTGGGAGAAGCCCACAGAATCATTGGCTTCCGAAGATGCGGCCCGTTTACAGCGCCGCCGTGGGTCATATATAAATCTCGATGCCCCAACCCTAACCCTAACCCTAACATACACGTCCTCTACGCCCGCCTCCTCTTGCGCAGTCGTCGTCAACTCCCTCCGTCGCCGCTTCCTCCAAGAAGCAGAAACCGCGAGAAACTCCACCGCCTCCGCACGTGGTGGTCGACGTACGTGGACGAACTCCATCGAGTCCACGCCTCCTCAACGCCCATCCAGGTTTTAGTTCGATCTATCCTAAACTCCCACATGGAAATCGTTTTAAGTTGGCGTAGATGGGTTTGTCATGTAGGATCACCGCAGGACTGTTGATGGTAAGTTTTGTTTCATAGTATTGTTTGTTGTTTCTTGCGCGGCTGAGGCCAAACAGCCCACGATCGAAACTCAGCAACGACCCCCTTTGAAACTCGGCAACAACCCCCCTTGAAAAATTGCAAGTCTGATGCAACACAATGTAGCAATGAGAAAGAGGCCTCAATTTTCTCCCTCTGATCTCAACGTACTAGGTGGTCTTGTTGTTTTTGCAAGTTACCCCATCGCCCCCACTAATTGCTCCAACAAATTAATAGCCCACTAATTGCTCTCGGTGGACGTGCATAAAATATTACTCCCTCTGTCCCAGTTCTTAAGGCTTACACGTATACCTAGGTTGTCATTTTGACCAACATAATACAACTTATATACTACAAAATATATATCACTAAAAAGTTCAAACATTGTACTTTCTAATGGTATAATTTTTATCTTATAAAATTTAGATTATATTTGTCAAAATGACGACCTAGGTATACGTGTAAGCCTTATGAACTGGGACGGAGGGAGTAAGTGCTATATTAGTAATTGCTCTAACTGATTAATGATCCGTTATAATTAATAGCCCACATATTTCTATTTTCATTGCTATATCAATTCCCATGTAAATCAACATAACATATGAAGTGCTATATTAATAATTGATTATTTTCAGAACATTGTATATAATAGAATAATGTAAATTTATTATACAATGAAGTACATTTATAATGTTGTTTTACTAGGTATTAATAAACATCAGTTTTCTTAGTTACTCGGACATGCGTGCAACACTCTCAAGTATTAAAAAGTGTTCATAAATAGTGCAAGTGTGCACAATTTTCCCTTTCAAATTATAATGCAACATCTCTTTTTAATGTAGTTGTTACATGTACTAATTCGCAACTGCTTGACTATTTTCTTTTTTCCAACAGTATGGATGAGCTCAACAGAGAGGTAATCTGCGCCGTTGAAAAATGGTGCAAACTACTAGCGGTTCTTTCAGGCGCTCAGCGGGCTTGGCTTGCGGACACTACGCTCCGTAGCATGCTACAGATTCCATCTTTGAAGATGAGAACCATGCTGATAAGGTACATGGTGGAGATTTTTGAGCCTACCACGGGAAGATTCAGGGTAGAAGACCAGGTTGGGGAGATTTCTCTGGGTCCCGTTGACGTGGAGTGCATCTTGAACTTGGAAAACGTTGGCCTCTCCGCTGCACACATTCTTGCTGAAGAAGGCGAGGATATTAAAGACAGGGTGCCGCCTCATTTTCTTAGTAATAAAACGGAAAATATTGTTATTGATGATCTTATAGCGGATATAATTAAAAATAAGTCCACCGATGACGATTTCCTGCGGAAGGCTGTCCTTGTCCTTCTAGGAACAATTCTTGCTCCCATGCATAGCAAGATTGTCCCTAAACAGTACTACGTCTTGGTTGCTGATGTAAAACGCATTTCCAAGATTAATTGGAATGCGTTTACCCTACGTATTCTCCTAGACTGCCTCCGCCTTGTCAGGAAAGGAAAACACCTCCGCCAATGGCCAAAAGGCAACCTCGCTCTCTTGCAGGTACTCCTCGCACTTATATATTTGATTTTTCTAAATCATTGCATATTTATCATACTTATATCACTAACTACAATTCCGTATGTCTATGTAGTACTTGTACTGGGAGAAGGTGCAACCTCAGGTTGGCGATTGCGCTTTCAATCCCAACTTGTCTATCCAACCTCTCATGCGGAATTGGACTGAAGCTACAGCATCAAGGCGAGATCGGTTTGATTATGATAACGGACGTGGCCGTGGTAATTAACGTGAAGGTAATTGCTGTAGTTGATTCTTCATAACATCTCGTGTATCTTAATAGTAGTTAATTTTTTATTGATCACATACAGTTGTATTACAAATGCAGATCGAAGACAATATTATCCAAGAATATAGGGCAGAGGTGCCTAGAGTCCCGGAACCTGCTGCGCTAGCCCAATAAAAGCCAAAGCCAAAACCCGCACCTGCCACCGGAAAAAAATACAAGACGGTGTCGGACGAGGATGATATGATGGAGGTTATAACGAAGCGGTGCATGGTGTTGATACACCGCGAGATGGCGCAACTCCCTAAAATGATAGCTAAGGTGGCACGCACTTTGTTTGTATGTTCATATTATTTTTGCACCTACAATACTTGCAACATGCACTAATAAAGTTATATTTGTATTGCAGACATTGCTGGAGAAGTTAAACAAAGGAGGTGTCCTCTACAAACCGGCAGCTGCACCGGCATCCGACGATAATAATAATGCTGATGAAGACGATGATTCATTCGAGAATGGTCCTTATGAAAAAAAGGAATTCATGTACAGGGATGAAAGTGACCATGACGATGCTTGTGTGGAGCCGATCATTGATCTGACGCTGGCTTCGAAAAGTGTTGACAACAACCAGAAAATATATGAGGAAGTATGTTGACATATTTAGGGTTTTCGATATTTTTGTATAACATAGTTTTAATGGAAGACTGAAATTTTGACTTGTATTTTTTTTCCAACCAGAAAACACCCTCCAAGATGGACAGGGAAGAGATGGGTGAGACACCCTCCAAGCTTGAAAATATCGGGGCATCACCAGAAAACCCAATGATCTTAGGTAACTATTCTCTACGTCAATCATCATGAAAATATCGGTCCATTCCCATGAAATTCAAATCTCCATTTGCACTAGACAAGCCAAAAAGCCGTGCATCACGTTCTGCTAGACCTGGTAGCAATAACACAACTAGAGGTCGTTTTTAACTTTATTACGACGTTATTACTTGTACTAATTAATGCATGTTGTCTCTGATGCTGAAGTTTATGATTTTTTTGCGTGCAGCTCTGGATTTTGAAAATGAGGTGCAAGATGAGTTGACATCGGAGCTTATTGACGCAGCAGTAATATTTGTGGAGATTGCTTCTCGGTCTGAGAAGAACATGGATAAAAGAGTGTACTACAACACACGTGGCAACACTATAAGTTCGTCTAGGCTGCGATCAATTCTTGACCATACATGGCTTACGGATGATGTGAGTGATATATCTGCATGGCCTCTGATTCATTAGAATTATATATATGTGAACTATCACCATAGCAATGTCCTTATATTGTATGCAGGTTATTGATTGTTATCAGCAACATTTGGCGTTGAGAGTTGGCCATGATCGCACACTCTGTCCGGGTTGGAGGTCCAAATACCTTGTTGATCGTGCATTGGCAAGAGATAATCCAAAATCGAGCTTACACAACAAAGATAGTGAAATGGTCAAAGCTGGAGCTATTCAGAGAGTTGTAGAAGAGTATACTGTCCGGGATAAGGTAACTACGAATTCTATTTTCTTAATGAAATGACTTCATATTAAACATGTCTATGATACAATCTTTTGTTACAATGTAGACGTACTTCGCTTTGAATGTCCGCAATATCCACTGGATGACTGTGGTAATGCACAATGTGAAGGAAGAATTCCAAGTCCTGGATTCTCTCTTTAATCTAGAGATGACTATCCAGAGTGTGGAAGCACTGATACGTTTGTTTGAATTCTCTCTTTACATTGGTAGCACTATTTCCACAAATAGTTGAATGTTGTTGCGTTAACATCTCCCTTTTTACAGCGACTTGCTATTGCAATGGATATGCTCGAGGCAAACCGTACTGCTCCTGGAAAATATCCAGATGTCAGTAAGTGGCCAATAAAGAAGTACGACATGCCTAAACAAGAGGACACGTGAGTTACATTATATTGCATTAACGACATACATATTGTCATTCACCGTCACTAATATTTACATGTATGTCAGGAACTCCTGTGGTCTTTTTGTGTTAGAATGTATGGAGCACTGGGATGGCGACCAGATGACCCGCCATTTTTCTCAGGTAGCTTGTTGCTGTTTGTGCCAAGATTGCCCCATGTTCCTTACAATTAATCTTTGAACTTTTATTACCTTATGCCTGTTTGTGCCAAGATTGCCCCATGTTCTTTACACTTGATCTTGAACTTTGTCCTAAATAAGGTGGTTAGGGTCGTGCTTGGTCGCATCTTTAAAATGTGTTGCATGCTTTTGGTTAACCTAGATAGCATGCATGGTTGTATCTTTAAATTGTGATGCATGCTTCTGGTTAACTAGTAGACTAGTCAGTTTGTGCATGCGAGGAAGAAAAAAAGAAAAAAGAAGCTATAGCCGTGTTAGAATTTCTTATTACAATTTTGTAACTTTTTTTGTCAAACTTTGCAGGTCACAGTTAATGCAAGAAGAAGACGTCTCATCGCCGAGCTGATCTTGTCACCTTCCAACACGCTAGAAGGAGTGAAGAACAAAATTCGCGACATCGCGAGGAAAAGGGCGGAGTGAGAACTTCATAGATGATGGAAGATTGACCTATGAGTGGCGTGGTTTTTGTCCCAAAGAAGGTTTCTCCACGCTATGAATAGCGTTAATTTTCTATCATTTTATGTAATAACAAACATAATTTGTTGAATACTTGGAATCTATATTTGTCCATTTGATTCGGTTGTGTATGCACGCATTAATGAGTATACTTTGATCTATTTTTTGTCCACTTGCTTTGGTTCTGTATGCATAAATTCTTTTTACATCCGTTTCCGTTTGCCGGACTTGTCGTAGGCAGGAAATCACAAGATTTCTCTGCCGCGGCAGGACGCCCTGCCTCCCCCCCTGCCGCCTGGGCGCGGAGCTGCCGGACTTGTCGTAGGCAGGAAATCACAATATTTCTCTGCCGCGGCAGGACGCCCTGCCTCCCGCCCTGCCGCCTGGGCGCGGAGCTGCCGGACTTGTCGTAGGCAGGAAATCACAAGATTTCTCTGCCGCGGCAGGACGCCCTGCCTCCCCCCTGCCGCCTGGGCGCGGAGCTGGTCTGGAGTGGGGCGTGACACACGTTTCCGGCGTGACTCTACGCAGAACACGACGCACCCAAATCAAAAAAATAAGATACAAAAAATTCTTAGGCTTCACCACGTTTCCTGCCGTGACACACGTTTCCGGCGTTTTTCTGCCGTCACAGTGTGTATCCGATATTCGCCATCGTGCCTTGTGTCCGACGCCGTAAACTTCTGCCGCGACACGGTTTCGATCAGTTTCTCTGCTGCAGTGTTAATATGGTTCTAATAATGCTGAAGCATATCTGAATAGAAAGAATAACAATAATTTCAAATTACGATAATGAAAAAATATTATTCTAACAACAAAGTCTTCATGCACACAATGCTGAAGCATGTCTGAATGGAAAGCATATGGTTCTAACAAAAATTGCAAATCTCGGTAATGAAAAATGTTGTCCCATATATTGAACTACATGCTTCCGGCACCACAATGATGAAGCAAGTCTTGTACGCTTCTTCCTGCGCCACAATGCTGAAGAAAGTATTGTACTATTCTTCCTGCACAACATTGCTACTGCAAATAATAACATAGGTAACTGTTAGTGAATGAGAAGGTTAATAAAAACAATCAAGATAACACATAATAATACGTACTTGTACAATCTGCATTTCTTGTTGCGTTTAGTGTGTCCTAGCTCTTTGCATTTACCGCACCGGATTTTGAGCTCATAGAAAGAAAGTGGCCTACCATTTCTGGACACAGGTCGGTTCACATCTATATTTGCACCTTTGCTTGATACTTTAATAGGATCTTGAACTGCAACTACGTTGCCTTCACCATCCTCTACATATTCAATTGCACACGTACTGAAATCAGAAATTTTCTTACTCCGATTTTCGGGTAGCAAATCATACTCATGGCTCTTCGCTATCACGTTCTTCAAACTTTCCTGTAACTGATTCCACAAGTCTGGGTACTTGCATGCCGCATGTATAGCTTCTGATGATAGCACACTTAGTTCACTAAATTTCATTCTTTCCGCTTCCCCTATCCAACCAAACCCCAAAAGATCGCTTGTGCGCCTAGCAGGCAGTCCCAACCTTGCATCTCTAGTAAACCGAAGAAGAACACAACACTTTGGTATCTCACATATATGCAGCTCCTTGAGTACATGGAATATGTGCTTGCAAGGTAGACCTTTTCGAACCATTCTTCTGCAGCTGCACCTTATAGTTTCAGCAGAATTTGTAGGTGTATACTCCACCCAAAAACGGCTGTTCGGGTTACCCTTCCAGGACAATACGAACTGCTCTGACATGTCTCCAATATATATTTCTGCAATCTTCATGCCGCCAACTTTTTTAAGATCTTCTTCCAACCTCTAGAAGTTTGCCGGAGTGAAGACGCGAGCAGCAGCTACCTCTAGTTCCCTGGAGGTAGTAACTGGCACCGGTATAGTTTGCGAGGCTTCGCAGTCATCTCTCGCCTCGTTCTCACGGAGACGAACAACGGCGTTCTCATAGTGCAATATCATATCCACCAAGGTCATTTCACCGTCTAGGTGGAGGTGAAGGCATGAGTTCAGACTTTCACTCCTCTGGTTGCTTTTCATGCCAAGCCAAAACCCTTCTGTTAGATAAGCAGCAGCCCACAGTCTCCTCTTCTTATACATCCGCTTCAACCAAGTAACTGTTTTTTCTGACTGTCATCTTTTCGCAAACGTGTGCCATCTCTCCTCAAATGTGGCAACGGACGTGCTGTAGTACAGAAGAGGCCGGAACTGGCTCAAGGACTTGTCACTGAGGTGAATCTTCATATATTTTTTTCTATATGGAATCTGCATATACGGTGCCACACATCTGGCAGGACTTCACGAATTGCCCTGATCATCGCAGCGTCGGCGTCCGTGATTACACTCTTTGGCATCTTCTGACACATTGCCCTCAAAAAAGTACGCAGCAGCCACTTATATGTCTCTTCGGTCTCGTCCGAAACTATGGCACAACCAAAAACAGTAGTCTTCCGGTGATTGTTAAGTCCAACAAAAGGTACGAACGGCATACCATATCGATTCATCTTGTACGTGCTGTCAAATACAACCACATCCCCAAAGTCCTCATAGTCCTGCCGAGACTGCGAGTCACACCAGAACATTCTATTCAGATGTCCTTCTTTATCCAACTCGTAATCGAAAAAGAAGCTCGGATCCCTCTCTTTCCTACTAGCATTGATGCCTATGGCTGTGGCAGCATCACCTTTTGACATCAATTTCCTCTTCTCCCTGGAGCAAAGGTTGTATATATCACGCCTTGCAAATCCAACACCGCCGTACCATGAAGCTTTGCTGATGTAGGAATCCATAATCGTGTGAGTTCTAATCCCTGCGGCTCCCATTGACAGTATCTCAGCTTTTTGGTACTCTTTGATTTTTCTGTGGGACCAAAGAAAAGGTACTTCATCCGGTTTTGCTAAAATATGGTTGTGCTTGTCCTCAAAACTTGATACCCACCAGACCCCACGTTTTTTGTCAAACTTCACGGACAGGTGGGCTTCGCAGTTGCAGCGTGACTCGGGTCTCAACCTACGGCTGCGTCCATCCTCAGTCAGCAACATGCTGTCACGTTTGCCTTCTCTCGAACAAACAAACCGCCTCAGACGCAAATGTTTTGTCTCCCCTTTGCTGTACTTGACGATATCCTTTCTGATGCTGAAACCATTATCTCTAGCATAGCTGTTGTAGAAAACGAACGCAGCTGGTTCAGACTCAAAAGTCATTTCCCTTATCTTCATGAACATATCCCTCTTTTCATCGGATTCAGCAGCTTCTTGTAGAGTCCCTATCACCTCATCATCTGTCACCTACATATATATATATAATTGAAAGAGATCCACTAATTAAAACATTTTCTATGGTTTAACATTGCTTGCATACAAAATTGACTTGATACATACCTCACTCATCTCAACCGAAGACTGCGACTCCCCAGATTCAAGTGCATTTTCTGAAAAGTCATCAAAGTCTGCCTCCGCGTCGGATTCACCGTAATAGTCGTATGCATTATGAGCTTCTGATATTAGCTGAAAAATTAAACACATTGAGTTAATTTGCAATCAAGGTATACGATCATTTAATTAATTACATGCCAAAAAAAATTCCACTTTCGTACCTGACTCATGTAATCTTCATGCAACACATCTGAATTGTTTTCCACACTATCACCATCCAACTCCATCTGCAAAATGTCATCACATAATTAATTATGATGTTGCATTGAGCTATAAAAAATTAAAACATGATAAAGCCACTCACATTAGTAGCTTCCCCTTCATTCCTATTCTCTGCCAAATCTCCGGGAACTGAATCTTCGTCATCAGACCAATCTTCTATATAGTCTTTCAGCAGATCTCCAAACTCAATATCTCCTAGCTCAATATCAGATAACCCGATGTCCGCCATTTTCTGCAGCAATTAAACGCAAGTTCAATATCACATGTGATGAAAATTACAAATGCATACTATAAAAAAACCCAATGGATCATTCACGTACGCCTATGGAATCCTTTAATATTCAAACACAAATTAATTATCACATGCATGTGATCTCATTTACAATGACAAACTATAAAACACCTAAGCCGCAGGATAGATGCGGTGTTCTGGCCGTGGTCAGTGGAGGTGGAGGCGGGATCTCCCTAGCCAAGTGACGATGGACGGCCTCAACCACTCCGGTTCTGGCCGTGATCAGTGGAGGCGGAGGCGGGATCCCACTGGGGGAATGCGTGCACTCCGCGATCGCATCACCAACCACATCAACATGGGGGAATGCGGCGGCTGATGGTTGTTCCGTGCAGATGGATAAGATCAGGAGGTAAAGGAGGCGGAGGAAAATGGAGGCATGCCTTACCTTGGAACGGCGATGACGAACGAGATCGGCGGAGAGGAGAATGGCGCCTTTGAGATCACCAGAGAGGCTATCGGAGACGTCAAGATCGGCGGGGAGGAGATCGGCGGAGAGGAGAACGGCGCCTTAGAGATCAACAGAGAGGCTTTTGGCGACGTCAAGATCGACGGAGAGGAGCAGACCCCGTGATAAACCCTAGCTAGGTCTAGGTAGTTTTTCCTCCGTCGTGGGTGTGGGTCGTTTTTTCAGGTAGAGTGTACTTTTTATTTTATTTTTTGGATAAAGAGGTACAGTGTATACATGTACCATATTATACCATATGAATACATAGGGTAATATACGGCCCTGGATATGGGTAACGCGGGCCAAAAAAAAAACAAGTTTCCCGCCCACTTATTTTCGGAACGGGAGGGCAAATTCTCGGAACGGGAGGGCATAGGGGGAAGCAGGGAAGCAGACCTCCCCCACCTGCAATCCCGGCCTGCGGGGGCGCGCGGTACGCCGGTACCGGTACGTGCGTTCCCCGTCTCTTCCACGGCGACGGTACAATCATAGGCATAATCATACACTCGATATCGGCCAGTGACTGCTCTCTAACGTACCATTGTCGCTCACCAGAGTGCTAATTTGGAGCGGCGTCGTTGTTCTGTTCCACACAGAAAAGAACAATAATTTCGTGATCCGGAAGCGCCAATCCATCTCTGAACTGAACATCTGCATTTTGTTTATACCCCAACACGAAATGCATGTGTCTCGAAACTTGCAGCTTTGGTATGGCATGGAAGGATAAAAACTGCACGAGTATAGTGCAAGCAAGCAGCCTCGGCTCATCGTGTATTCGTGTGTGCTCCGATAGATAGGCAGCAGTCGCCACTTGCCAACACTGGTTGCCGAGCTTGTTTTGGCAGCACTAGATCGAGGTCGACTGGCGCTGGGAATGTCCACGTCCTGCGTGCAAGGATTGGGATCGAAGCGAGCGACATATCGGAAGGAGTACGCAACGCAACAGCATAGGGATCATGCATTTTGGTCCATGTCTCGGGTGAGCAACAGTGTCGAACTAAGCCGGATGCTGGCAGCTAGTGTAGTTTTACCGCTTGGATTCTCTGGGTTTTTGCATATGCAGAGGTGAGCAGCAAAGCTAGCTTGCACTGTGCTGATGCTGATACAGCATGTATACATTGAGCTGGAAGCAGAAGACTGTTCATGATGCGGCCTTAATTTGGCCTTTCCTTCAATTCCACTATTATTTGCACCATTCCCTCGTGCAAGCAAGGATTAGAGCATCTCTAGCATACACCGCCGCAAACCATTTTTGCGGTATGATTTTAGATAGGATTTCGCATAATGAGCTGCAAATTTGAAATTTAAACATTGGCGCCAAATTTTACAACTAGTTCTTTGGTAGTTCGTCCATACTTTATAATTACACCGATCCAAAACCCTAATAGCTAACCTGGGATACATCACCAGGACTTGTGGGGTCGTCGCTACAACGCCGTCGTTTTCACTCTGAGGAGTCGTCATCGTTGGATTAGTCGGCCATGACGAAGTCCTAGCTAGCGCGCCTTGACCATCATGGACTGGCGCTTCGCCTCGGCAAGCTATTGCACCTCCTCCTTGCCATCATCGTAGTCATGCTTAGTACGGTCCCACACGTCGAAGACGACGGTGGCAACAACACGAGGGCAGGCAATCTTCAGGTGGAGGCGGTACCGCTCCGCATAGGCGAGTGACACGTCGTGGCTGTCCTCGTCAGATTCCAAGTCTTTGGAGTGGTGGCGGAGTTCAAGCTTTCTGCCTTGCTGTTGTGCCCGAGCGGAAGGTCCATGCCCAGGATTGCTCCGAGAAAGGGCTCCTCGGTGTTGAGCCTGCTCGGAGATGTGAGCTTGATGCTCGAGGGACGTCGCTATGTGACGCCATGCCCGCCACGCGATGAATTGGCCGACAACATTTGGATGGCGGGGTAGATCGGGTGTGTGAGCGCTCGGATCCGACGACGATGTGCGGGAGTTGGCCGATGAAAATTGGAATCCACGGCGGGGGACGGCGGATGTGGAAGGGGACGGGGTGAAATGTCGATGCGATTTACTGCATTTCACCTTTGACACGTAAATAAAGTGGTTGTGACCCGTAAATAAAGTGGTTGCCGGGGTAGATTTATGGTTTAACAAGAAAAATACATCTCCATGGGGTATGGACAGTTTTCGAACCAAAACCGAAAAATTGTATGAGGCAGGTCATGTTGCGGTATCTGCTAGTGATGATCTTACACACAGTTAAGCTCCCTACTGACTATGGGCCCGTTCGGAACCTCTCCTCTCTACTCCGCTGAGAAAATCGCGAGTGAGGGCACGAAGCTAGGTTTGGCCAACTCCCGTCAATTTTGCTGCAGTTCCGTCCGCTCCAGGAGCGTGTTCTACATAGCGGAGAGGTTCCGAACACGTATACTATTACTAGGGATCCCTGTGTGCCGCTGTAAATCGAAACCGCTCCTAGGATAATATCAGAATCGGAACAATCTGTCATCCGCCTTGATATCCTGAACGACCGGGCGATCCACTGCATCTGCATCGTGGAGCGCTAGAGTCCTTTCCTCGGCCAGCAGTTTGTTCGCTCACATCTCTCACGGCCTTGGATGCTCTGTCGCCAAGCCCTTTGTCCTGTGCTTCGCTTTTTTTTTTTGTAGCGGCACGTGCAGACACGAGAGCGACAAAACACCCGAGCGCTGCATGCGCTATAAACAAAACAAAACTGCTAATTGAACTTTTAGTGCTTCTCTACCAGATGTTTTGGTGTGTCTCTTGATAGAAGGAGGAGGAAGGTTCACAGAGCAGAAATGGGTGTGTACGTGGCTTCAACTTTCTGTTATTCATCTAGTCTAGCCAATACCGGAAGTTCAATTTTTTAATACTGCGTCGGTATCTCCCAAATCGGACGTCACCTATCCACAATCATCGTGGTGACCGGCCCCACGTCGCTCCCCGCGGGCGACCCGGGTGCAAACCCTAGCCGCCGCCAGTAAGTCCACCTCCACCTCCTCCCCCACCGCCGCCGCCGGCGTGCGTCGCCGGGCAAAGCCCGCGCGGCGTGGGCGGCGACGGGACATCCCCTTCCCGCTCCCAGGGCAGGCTGCGCGGGGCAGCTTCGGCTTTTGGTGGCGCGGGCCGGCGTGGGGCTGGGCTGCTCGGTGCGCGCGGCGGCGCGGGGCTGGGCTGCTGGCGCGCGCGGTGGTGGCGGGGTTGGCGGCGTCGGCGCGGTGGTGCGCCTCGAGGTGGCGACGGGCGTGCGTTGGGCCCGATGGGCTTTGGCGGGCCTGCGGCCGAGGCGTCGCCTCCGCGGCCTAGGCGCTCGACGGCGCGGCAGTTTCTGCTGCTGCTTTCTGGTGCCCCTCGCCCGGTGTAGCGCCGTCGTGGTCAACGTGATTTTGGCCTCCTCCCGCGGATGGCTGCTGGGGCCTCTGGCGGTGCTCCGCCCTCGACCCGATCTGTTTCCTCCTTCTGCTCGTGCTGCCTCCGCGTCGTCCTTGGCGTCGCTCTTTCCCGGAGGTGTGGGTTCTCCTCCCACTTTGTGTTGATATGCTTTGCTCTGGGAGGTTCGTGGTCTAGGCGAAAGCTTGTCGACGGCGGCGTCCGTGGGCGTCGCTAACCTCCTTGGAGGCGTCGTGTTGGACCCTTTCTCTCCTTGCAAATCGTGAGACGCGGCTCCCTTCCTATTCGGCGCCCGTGTCGCCGTTTCTTCTCTCCTTTTGTGTGGTGCCCGTGCCACCGTCGCTCAATGGTGGCTTCACTTCTCCACGCTCTTGCTTCGTCGGTGCTCCAGGGATTTCCTCCTCCTGGTTCCTCCGCTTCGTCCTCCATTTTGCTCGACCCCCTCCAACGCCGGGTTAGCGAGTTCTTGATTCGTCTCCTTGGCTGTTCATCGTTCTCGTGAGGTGTCCACCCTCCTTGGAGGCTTCCTCCCCTCAAAGGGCGAGTGGAGGGCGTCCTCCTGAGCAGCATCCTTTGAGCCTAATCTCCTCGCTCTCTTGCTTCGGTCTTCCCTTCTTTGGGGCATCCTTCCCCTGAAGAGCGAGTGGATGTCGTCGGCATGAGCGGCAACCACATAGCTAGGTTCGACTGGCTTGATGCGGTCGGCGTCTTCTTGCATTGTAGAGTTCTTCGTGCCCGGTTGTTTGGCTGAGATGCTATCCCTCTTATCTGAAGCTGGGTTAACAAGTTCTTGCCCCTTCTCTGGCTGTCCTCATTCTCTCGCAGCGGGCCTCCCTTCTTCGGGGCTTCCTTCCCCCGGAGAGCGAGTGGAGGGTGCCTGCTAGGGCTGCAGCCATGGTCGTGGACTCCCTTGTTCTCTTTCCGTGGTCCTCCCTCCTTCAGGGCTTCCTTCCCCTGAAGGGCGAGCGGAGTTCTTCGGCAAGAGCGGCGACCATATAGCCACATCCGGATGGCTTGATGAAGATTGGAGTTGGTGATCTTCCTTCTAGTCAGCGCTTGTCCGGCAAGCTAGGATCCTTGGTGGCGCATTTCTTTTTGGCATTCTTGTAATTTTGCTCGTCTGTGGAGTTGTTTGTTTTCTCCTCCCTTGTAAGCCCCCGTGTAATTCCCTCATGTGTTGTATCAGAACTTGGCCCTGCCAGGCTCTTTCGAGTGAATGGAACAAGCGGTGGGGACTGGTTCCCCCCCGTCAATCTCGAAAAAAAAAATACTGCGTCGGTCAGGTTGCCACCAGTGAACCAAATGAACTACATTAGGAATAAGTGGTACTCCCTCCGACCCATAATACTCTTCGCTAATATGGATGTATCTAGACACATTTTAGTGATAGATAAGTCCGTATTTATGAAGAGTAATATGGGTCGGAGGGAGTAATAATTTTTTATTAAATTAATACAAAATTTATACTAAATTATCGATATTTATTTTCAAATGAAGTGAGTAGCTTTCACTAGCGAGTCCAGCCCGATACTGAACACCCATACGTGTACAAGCCCCGCTTGCCAAGACAAAAACAGGATCAACATTTCGTCTAGAGTGACATAGATTTGCATGTTTTTTTTAGGGGAACATAGATTTGCATGTGTGTGACAGTGAAAGTGTGACATATTTTTGACTTGCTCATGATCCCTTCGGTGTATTGGCCCATGTAGGCAAGTCGCGTAAGCAGGCCGCCTTGCAGCAGAGCAGGAGGGACTCCCTGGTCATCGCTCTGTGTGTCGCTTCGGGCGTCGACGCCCGAAGGCGCTCCGGGTGGGCCGGCCCAATTAGAACGAGTTTTTTTCTTTTTTCTTCTATTTCCTTTTTCTGTAAATTTTGAAATATTAGGTTAATTAAAAAAAAATCTCAGATTCGAAAATTTAATTTTCAAAAACTGTTCAGATTAAAACTTGTTCAATTCGAAATTTGTTTAATTTTGAATTTCGTGTTTAAATTCGAAAAAATGTTCAAACTCGAATTTGTTCAAATTCAAATTTGTTCAAACTTGAATTTGTTCAAATTTGAATTTGTTCAAATTCGAATTTGTTCAGATTCGAATTTGTTCAAACTTGATTTTATTCAGATTCAAATTTGTTCAAACTCGATTTTGTTTAGATTCAATTTTGTTCAAATTTGAATTTATTTAAAAATAAAATTATTCAAAATTTGTTCAAAAATAAAAATGTTCAGTATTTTTAAAAGAAAATAAGAATAAAAAATAAAAGCAGAAAAACCCAAGAAAAACCGATGAAAACAATAAAAGCAAAGAAACCAGAAACCAGGAAACTAGGAAAAACAAAAAATAATAAAATATCTAATGGGCCGGCCCATGTTAGAGAATAGAGAAGAGAGGGGGTGTGCGTCAACTCGAAATCGATCACAACGAGCGTAGACTAGGGATCACCAGAGCAGGACTACACTGCGCAAGTAGGCCAACCCTATTTGCCGCTCTGGGCGATAAGCTTGTCGCCCTCCCACTGAACTGAGGGATTTCGGAACAAGCCCAGTTCAACGATAGGTGCTGCGGTTTCCTTCAGTTTCGTTTCTTTTGTTTTCTTCCGGTTTTAGGTTTTTTCCCTCCGCTTTTTCCCGTTTATCAGCAGATTTCATAAGAACTTTTTTATAACCTAAACTTCTTGAGTATGATATTTTTTAAGAAGATGAATATTTTGTAATCGGAACATTTTCAAGTTTAAACTTAATTAGATTTGAAAATTTCCAAGCCTAGATATTTAAAAATTTGAACAGAAGGAAAAAAGGGGAGAAATAGTACCTGTTATTAGGACGCACTCGGTGCGGCCCACAACAAAAACACTATAGGCCAGAGCTACTCCATCTCGCGAAAGGCGGAGAATAGGAGCCCCAAGACTGAAGGAAAGGAAGAGTGCATCAAAGAGCCCAGCCACCTAGCCTTTGTTGTTCAATTTTTGATTTTGTTGTCTAAAAGCTTCAAATGCCAGTTTTAAATTACTACATCCTATAAAAAATAGAGGTTGTAGCATGCAAAATGACACCCATGTGAACCAGTGGCGGTTTAAACAATAATCGCCGGTGCTTTTAAAAATAGAATAAATTTTACTTAAGAAATCATCGTTATATATGAAAGGAAAATATTTGTCATACATCAAGATGATATCAATGCTTATATGTTTATCGGTCGAAGAGTGGATCGAATCCCATGTTCACTATCTTCAGTTTAATGTATGGTTAAATCTATACATGACTAAACATGCATATGCTTGCTATCCTTGGATATTCTCAAATCGTGGCTTGGGTCGCCACCCTAGCAGCTGCAAACCTAAGATCACTGAACATGTTAGCCAGTACACACCCTTTGGAGCCTAGAAGCCACAATAGTGATTCGTTATCTCACGATGAGAGAAGTTCACGAGCACAAAGGAATCAGTCATGAAAACCAATGAACAAACCAAACTTCATACGGTTTTTGCCAACATGGGTCCAAACGTCATACGACTTACTGCCGGATTTATAGTTGATGGTCTGTGGGCTTAAAATATCATGAGCCACACCAGGATGGAGATGTTAACTTCACTGTGAATGAACTAGGGTGTAGACGGTAGTAAACCTCTGTAAAGAACTTGTTGATGCATTGTGTGAGAGAGAGAGATCTGAGAGGGAGAAGGTGTTTCACCTGCACCTTGGCTCGAAGAGCCCGAGCCAGTAGCCATCGGAGAGGGCAACGGCGTGAGCGTGGAGGGTGTGAGTGGCGGCGGCTAGAGAGACTTCCCGTCGGCCTAGCGCAAAACCTAGATCAGTAGGTTGTGTCGGTGGGGGGCTGCAGCGCACGGTGAACCTCGTACCATGTGCGTCCGCCCCCCCCCCACCTCTTTATATGTGCTGGTGACAGGGGCCCATCAACCATGAAGAGGTTGGGCGCCCCAGATCAGGGCGCGTGAGCAAGGGCGGATCGAGTCGTTGGACTCGGTCCTGGAGATCAACCTAACATTCTCCCCCTTGATCTCAACTTTACTTTTAACTTTATACTTTATACTTTACTCGTTTCATCACGGATCAGTACATAGAGCATATTTCATCGTCACAGCTCAATTGCCGATAGAATCAGACAGCCACTATACACTTTTCTGTTTTGAAACAAATTCTGTTACTTTTGGGCCTCTTATGATCCAGGAATCATAGGCTTGCCATTAAACCCATGCCGGCTAAGTGTTCCTTGAACACATTGGGTGGTAAGCCTTTCGTTAGCAGATCCGCAAGCATATCCTTTGTCCTTATATGCTCGAGTCTTATAGTTTGATCCTGGATTTTATCTTTCACAACATAATACTTTACTTCTATTGGTCTGGTAGCTTTACTCGACTTGTTGTTGTGAGCATAAAATACTGCAGGCTGGTTGTCACAGTACATCTTTATTGGTTTGTCAATACAATCCACTACTTTTAAGTCGGGTATAAATTTCTTTAGCCATAACACCTGATTCGTGGCCTCAAAACATGATATCAATTCGGCATACATCGTGGATGATGCAACTATCGTCTGTTTGCAGCTTCTCCACGAAACAGCCCCTCCTGCGAGAGTGAACACATATCCAGTTGTGGACTTTCTTTCATCTTTGTCTCCCGCATAATCTGCATCTGAATACCCTTTTATCTCTAGGGAATCAGATCTTCTGTAAGTTAGCATGAGGTCTTTTGTGCCTTGCACATAACGTAATACTTTCTTTACCATCTTCCAGTGCTCTATGCCTAGATTTGACTGATATCTACCGAGTACCCCGGTGATAAAAGCTAAGTCAGGGCGAGTGCACACTTGTGCATACTGTAAGCTTCCAACAGCCGAAGCATATGGTACTGCTTTCATTTGATCGATCTCATATTGATTCTTGGGGCATTGATATTCCCCAAAACTGTCGCCCTTGACTATAGGAGCAGGTGTGGCATTACTCTTATGCATATTATACTTTATTAGAACTTTTTCTAAATATGCCTTCTGTGATAGTCCTAACACTCCATTCTTTCTATCAAGATCTTTCATGTCGAAGTTTGAGGACAAAAACTTTTTTGTTTCTCGCAGAAGACTAACATCACTGCTAGCAAGCAGGATATCATCCACATACAAGATTAGGAAAATATATTTCCCACTTTTAAACTTTGCAAAAACGCAGTTGTCCTCGATGTTTTCTTTAAATCCAAATCTTTTGATGGTATCATTAAACTTTAGATACCACTGTCTAGAGGCTTGCTTTAATCCATAAATGGATTTCTTTAGACGACATCTCATGTGTTCCTTCCCCTCCATGAAAAAACCCTTGGGTTGTTTCATGTACACTTTTTCTTCTAAATCTCCATTTAGAAATGCCGGCTTTACATCCATTTGATGCAACTCTAAATCAAAATGTGCAACTAGTGCCATTATGATTCTGAAGGAATCCTTACATGAGACTGGAGAAAATGTCTCATTGTAATCTACCCCTTCTCTTTGTGTAAATCCTTTTGCCACTAGACGCGCTTTATACTTTTCTATGTTCCCGTTAGAGTCATACTTTTTTTTGTAGACCCATTTACAGCCTACTGTTTTGGCTCCTTTGGGAATTTCCTCTAAGTCCCAAACATTGTTGGAACTCATCGACCTCATTTCATCTTCCATGGCCTCTAGCCACTTCGATGAGTTGGGGCCTCCCATAGCTTCTTCATATGAAGTGGGATCACCTTCCATATGAACTGTTTCTATATTATAAACTTTATAATCAGTAGAAATAGCTGATTTCTTAACTCTTTTGGACCTTCTAAGGGCCTCATTCTCTGGCTCATTATGTACCTCAACTTCTGGTACATCTATTAAAGGTGGCTGCTGCAGCTCCCTTTCATGCTCAACAAAGGGTTCAGTCGGCTCCTGACGGACAGGTTCCGAATCTTCACACCTTGTTGTCATGGGTGGAGTTACAACAGGTGCTTGCACCACAACCTCAGGGATTGTTGGTGCAGGCACAATAGGTAGCGAGAAAAATGGCTCCTGAATCATCGGATTAGGTGCATGCACCCTCTTCTCCTCAAGATCAATTTTCCGAGCTACCATGCTCCCCTCATCAGTTCGTCCTCCAAGAAGACTGCATGTCTCATTTCTACAAACTTTGTGTATTTGTCTGGACAGTAGAAACGATAACCTTTTAATCTGTCAGGATAGCCAATGAAATGGCAAGTTACTGTTTTGGGGTCTAACTTTGCAATATTTGGATTAAATACTTTTGCCTCAGCTGGGCTCCCCCAGACCCTCAAGTGGCGCAGTGAGGGAACTCTCCATGTCCACAACTCATACGGTGTTTTGGGTACCGACTTGCTTGGTACTCTATTGAGAATGTGAATGGCGGTTTTAAGCGCCTCCATCCATAATCCCAATGGCAGGGTGGAATAACTCATCATACTGCGCACCATATCCATAAGAGTACGGTTGCGCCTTTCAGCTATTCCATTTTGCTGAGGTTCACTCGGCATAGAATACTGGGCGACTATTCCATTTTCCTATAAGAACCTTGCAAAAGGTCTAGGTACTTGACCATATGGAGTGTGCTGACCGTAGTACCCCTGACAAGGGTATAGCTAATAGAGCCCGTTAGTTGAGTACCCCTGAGGCCCGTTAAGCTAGGCCCAATTGTAATGATAGTCGAGATACGAGTCCTTACCGTATGTCGATATTGTAATCTGTATCGGACCCTACCCGATCCTCGAGACCTGGACACCTATATATAGGGGCCAGGAGGGGACGGTGTAGGCCACATTGAAAGCAAGCCAGGTTCAACACCCAAGTTTACTTTTGATACACACTTATTTCGACTAACCTTACCTTCGAGTTCATCTGACGCCCTGTCTCCCCGATCCTAAGTCCTTCATCTAGGACATTTGTCGAGTTAACCCTCGTCAATTGGTGCCGACCATGGGGACTCTGGGCGTTGGAATCATGAATTCGACGGCTTTTTCGCTTTTAGCCAACAGCAGTGCAGAAGTCGACGAAAATCAAGAGATGGAGTTGACAATCAGAAGTTTAAGCATCTTCATCGGGCCATCGGGTTCATCCCGCCTCTCAGATTCGACGAAACCAGATCCGTCGGCAAGTAAGCCCGAAACAGTAGTAACGCTGGAATCATCGGAAGGCTCTTCCAGCGAGGTAAACTCGCCGGTCAGCTTAGGAAAAGCACCAATCACAGAAGGCGACAAAATTTGGGAAAAACTCGACTTGGAAGAAAAAGCGTGTAAAACACACAACAGTGCAAGAGACTTCACCGCTGGAGGTAGCGGCGTCTCCAAAAGAGTACACCAGTTATGCGTCATTATCACTGAAGCAGAAGAAGAAAACAACAACGAAGGGAGTAAAGGGGTCGACAAGGTAAAGGAGCACAACAAGAAGGAGAAGGAGAAGGTTCACGTCTCAGCCGGAGAGTGGAGGATCATCATGTCAGCTATAAATCATGGCACAGAAGTACCCGAAGGATCGAGAAGAGAAGTTCTAATGGGATATCAGTACGCATTGCACCAGCATAGGAAAAAACTAAGAGAGGAAAGAGACATGGTTTTCCAAGATAATAACAGTATATTGATATGTCTCCAATGTATCTATAATTTTTTATGCTTGATACGTCTCAAACGTATCTATAATTTTTTATGCTCCATGCTTGTTTTTACACCATTTGCCTACTGTTTCGTTACACTTCGTGGCATTTTTATGCGATTTCCAAAACTAACCTATTGACAAGATGCCACAGTGCCAGTTCCCTGTTTTCTGCTGTTTTTGTGTTTCAGAAAAGCTACACGGGAAATATTCTCGGAATTGGACGAAACAAGTTCCAAAAGTCTTATTTTTCCCGGAAGCTTCCCGAAGACCGAAAGAGAGCCGGAGGGGGGCCAGAGGCCGCCCTCACACATAGGTGGCACGGCCCAGGCCCTAGCCGCGCCACCCTGGTGTGAGGAGCCCCTGGCTGCCCCCTGACGACGCCCCTTCGCCTATATAAAGCCTCGGGACGGAAAACCCTAGGGGAGTCGGCAATTTTCTAGAAAGAGTTCCGTAGTTCCGCCGCCGCCACCGACGAATTTCAGGGGACAGAAGTCTCTGTTCCGGCACCCTGCCGGGACGGGGAAGTGCCCCTGGAGCCATCTCCATCGGTCTCCATCGCCGTCTCCGCCGTCTCCATCGACCTCACCGCCATCTCCATCAACCTTGCTGTCTCCTATGATGAGGAGGGAGTAGTTCACCCCCGGGGCTGAGGGCTCTACCGGTAGCTATGTGGTTCACCTCTCTCTCCCATGATGTGATCTTTATGTGACCGTGAGCTTTGTATCATGTTGAATAAGTAGATGTTACTCTTCTTCATTATGTGTACTCTAGTGTGTTATTAAAGTAATCTATTCCTCCTGCCATGGTGTAACGGTGACAGTGCGTGCATCGTGGTGGTACTTGGTCTAGGCTACGATTGTGATCTCTTATGGATTATGAGAATAATTATCACTATGATAGTATTGAAGTGATCTATTCCTCCTTTCATGGTGTAATGTTGACAGTGTGTGCACCGTGTTAGTACTTGGTCTAAGTTGCAATAATATCTATCTTGAGTTGTGATTTGATTTGGATATCTCTATGAGTGGTGTTTGTCAAGTACTTGATGAACTTTGAGGAGTGCTTCGTAGCCCTACGCAATGATTAGTGTTATTCAATAGGAGAGTAATTCAGAGTACCATAGTGAAGAGAAGTTATCTATTGGTTCAATTATGTTATATTTGTTGGGAGTGTGTCCACTAGTGAAAGTATGATCCCTAGGCCTTGTTTCCAAGCTTTGCACACCGTTTACTTCCTGTTTTGTTACATGTTTGCTCGCAGCGATATTTACTTCAAGTCACATTTGCTACTTATAATCATCACTACTACTTGTATTTCACTATCTCTTCGCCGAACTAGTGCACCTATACATCTGACAAGTGTATTGGGTGTGTTGGGGATACAAGAGACTTTCTATATCGTAATTGCAGGGTTGCTTGAGAGGGATAGCTTTGACCTCTTCCTTCCTGAGTTCGATAAACCTTGGGTGATCCACTTAGGGGAAACTTGCTGCTGCTCTACAAACCTCTGCACTTGGAGGCCCAACACTGTCTATAAGAACAGAAGCGTGTGTAGACATCAAGCTCTTTTCTGGCGCTGTTGCCGGGGAGGTAAGGTAAAAGGTACTCGCATCCTCCTGTGTGAGTGCTCGGAGTTATTTCCTTTAGATTCTGCAATTACATCTTTTTGTTTCTTGTTTTTATTTTCACTAGTTAGGCTTAATGGAAAACAAAGAGTTCTTTAGTCTTTTTCCTGATTTTAGATTTGAAGAGAGAATTGAAAAACCTTTGGAGCTTATTTCGCATAGCAATGTTATTAGTACGAATGCTTTGAATACTGTTAATGCTAATGCTATAGAAAAGTCTAAGCTTGGGGAAGCTGGTTTTGTTAAGTATGATATTTTTAGTCCCCCAGCTTTAGTGGAGAAAGTTTGCTCTGATGATATTTTATCTCCCATATGTGATGTTCCTTCTTATGATGATATGTTTGAAGAATATGCTTTGCGAAATAGCTGTTCTTTAGCTTGTGATGATACTAAACCTCTAGTTTATGATGGTTATGATGATGAGTATAATATTTTTAGTTCACCTACTATTGAGGATAAAATTAGTTATGATTACAATATGCCTCCTATTTTTGATGATTATGGTGATGAGAATAATTATTCTGTTGAATCTGCTCCTACTACTATTGTTCATGTGGGGAGTATTACTTCTTTTATGCATGTGGCTCATGATAGGGATGCTTTATGTGATGGTTATGTTGTTAATTCTATTCATGATGCTACTGAAAGTTATTATGAGAGAGGGAAATATATTTTGAAGGATCTTAATAATATTGAGTTTCCCCTCTTTATGTTGCAATTCTTGAAGTTGTAGTTGTTTTGCCTTCCTATGCTTTTTGCTTTGCGCTTTTATGACTTGTCTCTTTACAAGACTATTTTTCATAGGAAGTGGTTTAGATTTAAATGTGTTCCATACTTGCTTTTTGATGCTCTCTATTGCTTTAAGTTCCTATATGGCGCCTTTGCCTCAAGCTCTTATATGGCGCCCACATGAGCATCTTTGCAAATTACTGCGCCTAGCTCAAAGGCGTTAAAGAAAAGCACTCTTGGGAGATAACCCATTGTTTTATTTTCAGTACTTTTTCTTTTATTTGAGTCTTGGAAGTTATTACTACTGTAATAACTGCTCCTTATCCTTTTTATTTCATTGTTGTGCCAAGAGAAGCCTCTAATTCGAGTGAGGTAAAGATTTGGGGATGTTGCTGTCCTGAAACTGTTTTCAGTGCTGCACCGTAAAAATTCGTATAAATTCTATGTTTATCTTTTGGACCTGCGATTTCTTGAGCATATGCCCCAGGTCATATCCAAACTTTCGTTAGTTAAACACTTTTTGAATTGAGCAACAGAAAACCCCTCAAAAATTCGGCCTTTGTCAGCTGTTCTGTTTTGACAGATTTCTGCCAATATTTGTGTTTGCCGCTTTATCGCTTTCTTTTGAGTTCTTTTGATCACGGAACTTTTGGGGAAGTTGCTACAGTAGTATATGCTATATATGTGGTGGTTTTGGGTTGAAACCTGAAGCAAAAAGAGGTTGATTATATGTTATGCCTACACTAATGTTGCTAATAGATTTGTGTTTAGTTTTGTATGAAGGAAGTTTTCAAGTGTAGGGATTGGAGAATGATGAGATGAGTTGAAGAATGGACAAAAGCTCAAGCTTGGGGATGCCCATGCAACCCCCAAGAAATATCAAAGAGGTACAAGCGTCAAAGCTTGGGGATGCCCCCGAGGCACCCCTCTTCTTCATCGGCAAAAATCAGGTTACCTTTCAAGACACTATATTTTTATTGCTTCATGCACTATGCATTTTTCTTGGAGCGTCAGTTGTTTTTGTTTTCAATTTTCTTTTGCTTTGTTTGCTGCAATACATGGTTAGATCACATCATGTTTCTTTTGGAGGAGATGAACTCGCTTTTCATTTGCCAAGAACACTCTAGTTTTCACTCTTATCGTTTCAACGAGTGTTCTCTTTTTCTGCTACTGCGTTTAGCTTGCATTTTTCACCTTGATTTTTGTTCAAATCTTGTTTTATCTTTGCATCAAGGTGTATTTGGACCTCTGGTATATGTTGGTTTTCCTCAAAAGAGTTGGATTAAAAAAGTTTGAATGGTGTTGGAAAAGAGAAAAAGTTTCATGCAAAATAGTGGTAAAGAAGGAGCTTGTGTAGACTGCGGCCTAGGCTTTTGCATGTCGTGCTTGATGTCTTTTTGATAGTATGCTTAGTGATTTTTCTGTAGCATTACTTGTCTCAAATAACTGAGATTGCTTAATGAGCCTTTGAAAAAATCATGCGTTGTTTTTATTGTTTGGAAGCATTATTTTGGTTTTCTACTTGATGCTTTATTTGGGTTGACTTGGCGCATGCTCACACATGTTAGACTCTTACAAAGTCGCCAATAGACTCTATGATCATTTAGTTTTTGACTTTTGATGCCATCTTATGCTTCTTTTAATGTTGCTTTGTCGCTTTGCATGATTATGGCCGTTATTGCTCTCTTAGTTGGTCGCTCCCAGTCTTTTGCTAGCCCTCGCCTTGTACTGAGTATGAGCTCTACTCGTGCATCCAACTCCCAAAAACCAAGTTTGCCATTGTGTCCACTATAAATTCCTATGCATGGTATTTGTAAGCCATTCCAAAGTAAATTTTCATGTGCTACCTTTCAAAAAACCTTCAAAATACTTCTTATTTTGTGACACTGTTTTCAGCTCATGGGGACATAGTGGTCGGATTTGCTATCTTCCATATTGTCTTATTCCAAAAAGAAGAAAAAAAAGAAAAAAAGAAAAGAAAAAAAGAAAAGAAAAAAGGCACTCCTCCATGGTATGTGAATGTTGGTGGGCACCCGATGGAATCGGTTAGCCATGGTTTGTGAAAGAAAGAAAAAGGTGGGGAGGAGTGCCAAGCTTTATAAAAAAGAGCACAAAAGTGCCAATCTCTCTCTCAAAAACTTGCTTCATTTTTGTATGAAAGATAGTAAGAACCCCATTGCCAGTCGTTGACAAAGACAACCACCTCTCAAAACCAATTTTTATCTCTCTGTTTTACAAATGAAAAGCTCTAGCACATGTTTAATCACTGCTTCCCTCTGCGAAGGGCCTTTCTTTTACTTTTATGTTGAGTCACCACCTTCTATCTTTATGCACCATTAAAAGACCATAGTTGTCATTCTGAGTATAATGTGCATTGTCCCAAAGTTTTCATTGATTGATTCATGATCATGGTTTCACTTGTTCTTAAATTATTTGTATCTAGTCGCCCTCTTAAACTTGAAGGTGTCCTATGCATTTATGTTTTGCTATTCCATGAGGGACAAGCTGAAAACCATTTACTATTTTTCCATATGATTTGAACACACGTTTGACTTTCATTGTTTCATTTTCATGATCTTTTGTTTGTGTTCATTTTCATGTTTACAACATGGTTGCTAAGTTCTTATTGTCAAGATTATATCTTTCATGCCCATGTTTTAAGTTCTTATGATCCCATCTCACAAATGCTTACATATATGATCAAGATTGTGTAGGTGCATGTCATCTCAAAAATTATTCTTTTGTTATCACTTACCTACTCGAGGACGAGCAGGAGTTAAGCTTGGGGATGCTTGATACGTCTCAAACGTATCTATAATTTTTGATGCTCCATGCTTGTTTTTACACCATTTGCCTACTGTTTCGTTACACTTCGTGGCATTTTTATGCGATTTCCAGAACTAACCTATTGACAAGATGCCACAGTGTCAGTTTCCTGTTTTCTGATGTTTTTGTGTTTCAGAAAAGCTACACAGGAAATATTCTCGGAATTGGATGAAACAAGTTCCAGAAATATTATTTTTCCTGGAAGCTTCCCGAAGACCGAAAGAGAGCCGGAGGGGGGCCAGAGGCCGCCCTCACACATAGGTGGTGCGGCCCAGGCCCTGGCCGTGCCACCCTGGTGTGAGGAGCCCCTGGCTGCCCCCTGACGACGCCCCTTCGCCTATATAAAGCCTCGGGACGGAAAACCCTAGGGGAGTCGGCAATTTTCTAGAAAGAGTTCCGTAGTTCCGCCGCCGCCACCGACGAATTTCAGGGGACAGAAGTCTCTGTTCCGGCACCCTGCCGGGATGGGGAAGTGCCCCCGGAGCCATCTCCATCGGTCTCCATCGCCGTCTCCGCTGTCTCCATCAACCTTGCTGTCTCCTATGATGAGGAGGGAGTAGTTCACCCCCGGGGCTGAGGGCTCTACCGGTAGCTATGTGGTTCACCTCTCTCTCCCATGATGTGATCTTTATGTGATCGTGAGCTTTGTATCATGTTGAATAAGTAGATGTTACTCTTCTTCATTATGTGTACTCTAGTGTGTTATTAAAGTAATCTATTCCTCCTGCCATGGTGTAACGGTGACAGTGCGTGCATCGTGGTGGTACTTGGTCTAGGCTACGATTGTGATCTCTTATGGATTATGAGAATAATTATCACTATGATAGTATTGAAGTGATCTATTCCTCCTTTCATGGTGTAATGTTGACAGTGTGTGCACCATGTTAGTACTTTGTCTAAGTTGCAATAATATCTATCTTAAGTTGTGATTTGATTTGGATATCTCTATGAGTGGTGTTTGTCAAGTACTTGATGAACTTTGAGGAGTGCTTCGTAGCCCTACGCAATGATTAGTGTTATTCAATAGGAGAGTAATTCAGAGTACCATAGTGAAGAGAAGTTATCTATTGGTTCAATTATGTTATATTTGTTGGGAGTGTGTCCACTAGTGAAAGTATGATCCCTAGGCCTTGTTTCCAAGCTTTGCACACCGTTTACTTCCTGTTTTGTTACATGTTTGATCGCAGCGATATTTACTTCAAGTCACATTTGCTACTTATAATCATCACTACTACTTGTATTTCACTATCTCTTCGCCGAACTAGTGCACCTATACATCTGACAAGTGTATTGGGTGTGTTGGGGACACAAGAGACTTTCTGTATCGTAATTGCAGGGTTGCTTGAGAGGGATAGCTTTGACCTCTTCCTCCCTGAGTTCGATAAACCTTGGGTGATCCACTTAAGGGAAACTTGCTGCTGCTCTACAAACTTCTGCACTTGGAGGCCCAACACTGTCTACAAGAACAGAAGCGTGTGTAGACATCAATGCTCCATGCTTGTTTTTACACCATTTGCCTAATGTTTCGTTACACTTCGTGGCACTTTTATGCATTTTCTGGAACTAACCTATTAACAAGTCGCCACAGTGCCAGTTCCCTGTTTTCTGCTGTTTTTGTGTTTCAGAAGTGCTACACAGGAAATATTCTCGGAATTGGACGAAACAAGTTCCTGAAGTCTTATATTTCCTGGAAGCTTCCAGAGATCCAAAGAGGAGTTGGAGGGGGGCCACGAGGGCCCCACACACCAGGGCGGCGTGGCCCAGGCCCTGGCCGCGCCCCCTATGTGTGAGGGTGCCTCGGCACACCTCTGACGATTCCCCTTCGCCTATAAAGACCCCCCGACGGAAAAAAAAAACTTAAGTACCCGATCAATTTTCCAGAACACATCGCGATCCGCCGCCGCCGTCGACCCGAAGATCGGGAGGGTCCAGAAGCTCTTCCCGGCACCCTGCCGGAGAGGAGAATCGCCACCGGAGGTCTTCTTCATTGCCATGCTTGCCTCCGGAGCGATGAGTGAGTAGTCTACCTTGGACTATGGGTCCATAGCAGTAGCTAGATGGTTGTCTCCTCCACCATGTGCTTCATGTTTAGATCTCATGAGCTGCCCAACATGATTGAGATCACCGTTATGTAATTCTACATGTTTGGTTTGTTGGGATCCGATGAATATTGGTGTTATGATTGAGTTGCTATACTGAAATATATCTTATGTTATCTCTATGTTGTTTATGATCTTGCATGCTCTCCGTTGTTATTAGCTATCTTGGCCGAGTAGTTGCTAGTGACTCCAAGAGGGAGTATTTATGCTCGATAGTGGGTTCATGCCTCTATTTAATCTGGGGGAGTGACAGAAACCTCTAAGGTTGTAGATGTGCTGTTGCTACTAGGGAGAAAATAACATTCATATGCTCGAGGGCATATGCTTTGTTTATATTACACACTTTGCTTAAAGCAATTATCTGTTGTTCGCAACTTAATACTCATGGGGTGTTCGGATGATATCCCCGTGAGTGGATTATTAGTCATAGATGCAGTTGGATGGCGGTCTATATATTTTGTTATAATGCCCAGAGTAAATCGCATAGTGATCTTCTTGACATATCACGTTTATCTTTATTCTATCAATTGCCCAACTGTAATTTGTTTACCCAGCATGTGTTATTTATCTTATGGAGAGACACCACTAGTGAACTGTGGACCCCGGTCCTATTTCCATCATATTGCTATCACCTGTTTACTTTACTCGCACTATTTACTTTACTCGCCTACTATTATCACTTTCCACTCGATACGCTCATAACCTTTGTTTCAAGCAAACCGGTGAGATTGACAACCTCATCGCAAGTTGAGAACAAAGTACTTGGTTGTGTTGTGTGCAGGTTCCGCGTTGCAGCTAGCAAAGCAAAGCTTGGACGATGCGCCATATATAAATTGTCTAAAGCTGTTGCTAAGCCTGTCCGCATCACCTTTAGTCGTATTGTTCGCTCTTCTCCTGATCGACATACCTTGGTTTCTTAATTGATGGAAAACTTGCTGCTATATTCATCAAAACCTTCTCTTGGGGTTTACCAACAAACTAGCAATCAAGCTTTCTGGCGCCGTTGCCGGGAAAGAAGTGGAAGACCTCTGCAAGGGGAGTTTTTCGCACACACATCCTTTACTTTGTTTTAAGTTTTGCTTTACTTTATTTTTACTTGCATCGTTTTATATCAAAAACACAAAAAAATTAGTTTACTTTATAGTTGCTTTTATTTACTTGCTTCTAGTTCATTATGTTGTTCCCTAAGTATGTTTTGGAGGACCTCTCAGTAGGTAGTGGTTCAATTATTGAGAAAGATAACATTGATGAGTTCTTTAATCATATTAGTATGCATAAAGAAGTTGAGGAAAAATCTTTGGTTGAGCTAGCTCCTAGTATTGAAGTTGCTTCTGCTTATTTAATTCACATGTTGGAAGCTAGGTTTGCTAGCCTTAATCCTTTTATGCTATACATGTTCCTTAAGCTTCATGAAATTGAAGATCCTGAAAAGAAAGCTTTTATCTTAGAGACTTTGCGCTTAGAATTTAAAGATGTTACTTGATTCGCAATTTTCTGCGCCTAGCTCGAAGGCGTTAAAGAAAAGCACTCTTGGGAGATAACCCAATGTTTTATTTTCAGTACTTTTTATTTTATTTGATTCTTATAAGTCATTACTACTGTAATGACCTCTCCTTATCCTTTTTATTTTATTGTTGTGCCAAGAGAAGCATCTAATTCGAGTGAGGTAAAGATTTGGGGATGTTGCTGTCCTGAAACTGTTTTCGGTGCTGCACCGTAAAAATTCGTAAAAATTCTCTGTATATCTTTTGGACCTGAAATTTCTTGTGCATATGCCCCAGGTTATATCCAACCTTTCGTTAGTTGAACACTTTTTTATTTGAGCAACAGAAAACCCCTCAATAATTCGACCTTTGTCAGCTGTTCTGTTAGGAAAACCCCTCAAAAATGCATAACCCATATACTTTTCGATGATACATATATACTTGGATATGCTGCAAATTTCCACCATGAATTATGCATGGCTTAGATTGGCGGCCCAGGCGTTTCCCTAACACATATACAAACTCCATGATCCCCACAAGATTCCCAATTCATTTCACACCGCGGGCATCCATAAACAAAAGATCACGATATCAACTCAAATAAGAAGTGCAATATTGAGAGCTTGCCCCATGACAGCATGGTTGGGCTAGAATCCAACTTACAACTTGCAAGCATAACAACTCAACATAAAAGACCACAATGTAAAAAAATTAAGAACATGAAAAAGTAAAGTGTGCCTTTCGGTTCGTGAGAGCTTTACTGACCAATTTTCGCATAACACTGGTAAGAGTTTAATTTGAAGAGAAGATAAAAGCAAGTCAAATTTACTTGGAATAGCAAATTGCTAATAGGTATGTATGGTGGACACTTTGGAAAACTTGGTTTTTAGGAGTTGGATGCACGAGTAGAGCTCATACTCAGTACAAGGCGAGGGCTCGCAAAAGACTGGGAGCGACCAACTAAGAGAGCAATAATGGCCATAATCATGCAAAGCAACAAAGCGACATTAAAAGAAGCATAAGATGGCATCAAAATTCAAAAACTAAATGATCATAGAGGCTATTGGCGACTTTGTAAGAGTCTAACATGTGTGAGCATGCGCCAAGTCAACCCAAATAAAGCATCAAGGAGAAAACCAAAATAATGCTTCCATATAATAAAAACAGCGCATGATTTTTTCAAAGGCTCATTAAGCAATCTCAGTTATTTGAGACAAGTCATGCTACAGCAAAACCACTAAGCATACTATCAAAAAGACATCAAGCATGACATGAAAAAGCCTAAGCCGCAGTCTACACAAGCTCCTTCTTGTACCACTATTTTGCATAAAGCTTTTTCTCTTTTCCAACACCATTTGAAATTTTTAAAGACACCTCTTTTGATGAAAACCAATAAGTATCAGAGGCAAAAATACACCTTGATAAATAAATATAAGAAGATCTGAATGCAAATCAAGGCAAAAACGAAAACCAAAAGCAGTAGCAGAAAAAGAAGAACACTCGGTTTTTGATAAGAGTGAAAACTAGAGCGTTCTTAGCAAATGAAAAGCAAGGCAACTTCTCCAAAAGAAATTTGTTGGGGTCCACCCATTTATTGCAGCAAAAAAAACTAAAATAACTAAGAAAACTAAAACAACTGATGCTCCAAGAAAAACATATAGTGCATGAAGCAATAAAAATATAGTGTCTTGAAAGGTGACCTGATTTTTGCCCATGAAGAAGGGGTGCCTCGGGGCATCCCCAAGCTTTGATGCTTGTACTTCTTGGGGTGATGCATGGGCATCCCCAAGCTTGAGCTTTTGTCCATTCTTCAACTCATCTCATCATTCTCCAATCCCTACACTTGAAAACTTCCTTCATACAAAACTAAACACAAATCTATTAGCAACATTAGTGTAGCATAATATATAATCTAACTCTTTTTGCTTCAGGTTTCAACCCAAAACTACCACATATAAAGTATATACTACTGTATCAACTTCCCCAAAAGTTCCGTGATCAAAAGAACTCAAAAAGAAAGCGATAAAGCGGCAAAAATGAATAGTGGCAGAAATATGTCAAAACAGAACAGCTGACAAAGGTCGAATTTTTGAGGGGTTTTCTGTTGCTCAAATCAAAAAGTGTTCAACTAACTAAAGTTTGGATGTAACCTGGGGCATATGCACAAGAAATTTAAGGTCCAAAAGATATACAGAGAATTTATACGAATTTTTACGGTGCAGCACCGAAAACAGTTTTAGGACAGCAACATCCCCAAATCTTTACCTCACTCAAATTAGAGGCTTCTCTTGGCACAACAATAAAATAAAAAGGATAAGGAGTGGTCGTTACAGTAGTAATGACTTTATTTAACGCCTTTGAGCTAGGCTCAGTAATTTGAGAAGAATCACATAAGAAATATGAATGAAAGCCAAAAAGAGCATCAAGGAGCAAATATAAAACACATTTAAGTCTAACCCACTTCCTATGCATAGGAATCTTGTAAGAAAATAAATAAAAGAAGCACATAGTCACAAGTATGGGTAGATAAAACAAGAGCAACTTTGGAACTTTCAATATAAAGAGAGGTGTTTTAGTAACATGAGAATTCCAACAACCATATTTTCCTCTCTCATAATAATTTTGAGTAGCATCATGAACAAACTTAACAATATAAATATCACACTCACCCTCCTTTGTTAAGCATGGATGGCTATCAAATAAGGTATTAGTTAAAGAGTTACTCTTATTGGGAGGTAGACATGGGTAGCTCAATTCTTCCTCCTCTTGATCATCACTCTCCTCCTCTTTTTCATCCAATGAGCTTCCAGTTTTAGCAATTTCTTCTTCCATAGGCTCCTTCAAGGTATTATTCTCTTCCGTTGGAGAGCATCTATTAAAATATTTAAGAATATAGCCATTTTCTTCCTTGTAATTATCAAAGCAAAATGTAAGTATATCATAAACCTCATATTTATAAGGTGGATCATCAATATTTTCAAGCAAATAAGCAAGTTCGAATGCACCCTTCCAAGCAATAAATTCTTCAATTTGTTCCACATCATAAAAGTCATAATTTCCATTAATATAAGAGGATATGGTAACATCATCATTATACTCACATTGAAAAGGGAGGTGTTTATACCTCCTACAGCAACAAGATCTATCAAAGCTATAGGTAACATTATAAGTAGAGCACACATTTCTAGCAATGATATACAATCTATTGATTTGTTCCCATAAGTGTTTCCCTTTTTGTGACAAGCGGTGTTCCTCATAATAATTTTGCTGCTCTTCCGTGAACCCACCTTGCCAAAAAGATTTAGTTTCAAAGAAACCAACCATTGATAGAAAGCATGATAAAGCAAGACAAGTAAAAACAACTATCAAGGATACTAATTTTTTTATGTTTTTTATAAAACGATGCAGGTAAAAATAAAGTAAAAGCAAAACTTAAAACAAAGTAAAGGATGTGTGTGCGAAAAACTCCCCTTACAGAGGTCTTCCACTTCTTCCCCGGCAACGGCGCCAGAAAAAGAGCTTGATGCGTGGTAAATAACCAGCCCGTTGGGAACCCCAAGAGGAAGGTGTGATGAATATAGCAGCTAGTTTTCCCTCAGTTAATAAACCAAGGTTATGTCGATCAGGAGAAGAGCGGATAATTACAACTGAAGGTGATGCTTGCTAGTTTGCGACGGCTTTGGACAATTTATATATGGCGCCTCATCAAAGCTTTGCTTGCTAGCTGCAACGCGGAACCTGCACACAACACAACCAAATACTTTGTTCCCAACTTGCGATGAGGTTGTCAATCTCACCGGTTTGCTTGAAACAAAGGGTATGAGCGTATCGAGTGGAAAGTGATAATAGTATGCGAGTAAAGTAAACAGGTGATAGCAATATGATGGAAATAGGACTGGGATCCACAGTTCACTAGTGGTGTCTCTCCATAAGATAAATAACACATGCTGGGTAAACAAATTACAGTTGGGCAATTGATAGAATAAAGATAAACGTGATATGTCAAGAAGATCACTATGCGATTTACTCTGGGCATTACAACAAAATACATAGAACGCCATCCAACTGCATCTATGACTAATAATCCACTTGTGGCGAATCAATCCGAGAACTCCACAAGTATTAAGTTGCGAACAACAGATAATTGCATTAAGCAAAGTGTGTAATGTAAACAAAGCATATGCCCTCGAGCATATGAGTGTTGTTTTCTCCCTAGTAGCAACAACACATCTACAACCTTAGGGGTTTCTGTCACTCCCCCAGATTAAATAGAGGCATGAACCCACTATCGAGCATAAATACCCCCTCTTGGAGTCACTAGCAACTACTCGGCCAAGATAGCTACTAACAACGGAGAGCATGCAAGATCATAAACAACATAGAGATAACATAAGATAAATTTCAGTATAGCAACTCAATCATAACACCAATATTCATCGGATCCCAACAAACCAAACATGTAGAATTACATAACGGTGATCTCAATAATGTAAGGCAGCTCATGAGATCTAAACATGAAGCACATGGTGGAGGAGACAACCATCTAGCTACTGCTATGGACCCATAGTCCAAGGTAGACTACTCACTCATCGCTCTGGAGGCAAGCATGGCGATGAAGAAGACCTCCGGTGGTGACTCCCCTCTCCGGCAGGGTGCCGGGAAGAGCTTCTGGACCCTCCCGATCTTCGGGTCGACGGCGGCGGCGTATCGCGATGTGTTCTGGAAAATTGATCGGGGTACTTAGGTTTTTCTTGTCGGGGGGTCTTTATAGGCGAAGGGGCATCGTCAGAGGTGGACCGAGGTGGTCTCACACATAGGGGGCGCGGTCAGGGCCTGGGTCGCGCCGCCCTGGTGTGTGGCCACCTCGTGGCCCCACTCCGTCTCCTCTTCGGATCTCTGGAAGCTTCCGGGAAAAATAAGACTTCACGAACTTGTTTCGTCCAATTCCGAGAATATTTCCTGTGTATCACTTCTGAAACACAAAAATAGCAGAAAACAGGGAACTGGCACTGTGGCAACTCATTAGTAGGTTAGTTCCGGAAAATGCATAAAAGTGCCACGAAGTGTAACAAAACAGTAGGCAAATGGTGTAAAAACAAGGATGGAGCATCAAAAATTATAGATATGTTGGAGACGTATCACCCATGGTGGACATTCGACGACGCATCTCAAAATAAAAAGCTAAACAAATGGCAAATAAAAGAGATGTCGAGGTGTTCATTGTCTGCTTGTCCTGTCATTTTGATGTGGGCTTGTTCCATGTCATCGGGCACGGAGGTACCCCGTTGGCGGTTTTCGATGATACATATATACTTACAATGACAAGAGCCTTGCTTGGGACTCTAAGTAAAGTAGCATGAGGTTTGGGTACTCGTATTCACGGGGCACGAGGTTTTCGACTTATGACTTATCAAGCATATGCATCATAATTGTTCTCGCATTAACTCTAACCATTCAAGATGCTTATGATGGGGGCAATGAGAGCTTAAAGACGGTAAGTAACATAATTTTTGAAGGTCTATAAGACTTGCAATCACTGCTTCCCTCCGTGAAGGGCCTTTCTTTTACTTTTATGTTGAGTCACCACCTTCTATCTTTATGCACCATTAAGAGAGCATAGTTGTCATTCTTAGTATAATATGCATTGTCCCAAAGTTTTCATTGATTGATTCATATTGTTGGTTTCACTTGTTCTTAAATTATTTGTATCTAGTCGCCCTCTTAAACTTGAAGGTGTCCTATGCATTTATGTTTTGCTCTCCATGAAGGACAAGCTGAAAACCACTTGTATGTTTTTCCTTATGATTTGAACACACGTTTGACTTTCATTGTTTCATTTTCATGATCTTTTGTTTGTGTTCATTTGCATGTCATAACATGGTTGCTAAGTTGTTATTGTCAAGATTATATCTTTCATGCCCATGTTTTAAGTTCTTTTGATCCCAGCTCACAAATGCTTACATATATGATCAAGATTGTGTAGGTGCATGTCACCTCAAAAATTATTCTTTTGTTATCACTTACCTACTCGAGGACGAGCAGGAGTTAAGCTTGGGAATGCTTGATACGTCTCCAACGTATCTATAATTTTTTATGCTCCATGCTTGTTTTTACACCATTTGCCTACTGTTTCGTTACACTTCGTGGCACTTTTATGCATTTTCCGGAACTAACCTATTAACAAGTCGCCACAGTGTCAGTTCCCTGTTTTCTGCTGTTTTTGTGTTTCAGAAGTGATACACAGGAAATATTCTCGGAATTGGACGAAACAAGTTCCTGAAGTCTTATTTTTCCCGAAAGCTTCCAGAGATCCGAAGAGGAGTTAGAGGGGGGCCACGAGGGCCCCACACACCAGGGCAGCGCGGCCCAGCCCCTGGCCGCGCCCCCTACGTGTGAGGGCGCCTTTGCCCACCTCTGACGATGCCCCTTCGCCTATAAAGACCCCCCCGACGGAAAAAACCTAAGGACCACATCAATTTTCCAGAACACATCGCGATCCGCCGCCGCCGTCGACCCGAAGATCGGGAGGGTCCAGAAGCTCTTTCTGGCACCCTGCCGGAGAGGGGAATCGCCACCGAAGGTCTTCTTCATCGCCATGCTTGCCTCCGGAGCGATGAGTGAGTAGTCTACCTTGGACTATGGGTCCATAGCAGTAGCTAGATGGTTGTCTCCTCCACCATGTGCTTCATGTTTAGATCTCATGAGCTGCCCTACATGATTGAGATCACCGTTATGTAATTTTACATGTTTGGTTTGTTGGGATCCGATGAATATTGGTGTTATGATTGAGTTGCTATACTAAAATATATCTTATGTTATCTCTATGTTGTTTATGATCTTGCATGCTCTCCGTTGTTAGTAGCTATCTTGGCCGAGTAGTTGCTAGTGACTCCAAGAGGGGGTATTTATGCTCGATAGTGGGTTCATGCCTCTATTTAACCTGGGGGAGTGACAGAAACCCCTAAGGTTGTAGATGTGCTGTTGCTACTAGGGAGAAAACAACATTCATATGCTTGAGGGCATATGCTTTGTTTACATTACACACTTTGCTTAATGCAATTATCCGTTGTTCGCAACTTAATACTCATGGGGTGTTTGGATGATATCCCCGTGAGTGGATTATTAGTCATAGATGCAGTTGGATGGTGGTCTATGTATTTTGTTGTAATGCCCAGAGTAAATCGCATAGTGATCTTCTTGACATATCACGTTTATCTTTATTCTATCAATTGCCCAACTGTAATTTGTTTACCCAGCATGTGTTATTTATCTTATGGAGAGACACCACTAGTGAACTGTGGACCCCGATCCTATTTCCATCATATTGCTATCACATGTTTACTTTACTTGCACTGTTTACTTTACTCGCATACTATTATCACTTTCCACTCGATACGCTCATAACCTTTGTTTCAAGCAAACCGGTGAGATTGACAACCTTATCGCAAGTTGGGAACAAAGTACTTGGTTGTGTTGTGTGCAGGTTCCGCGTTGCAGCTAGCAAAGCAAAGCTTGGACGAGGCGCCATATATAAATTGTCTGAAGCTGTCGCTAAGCCAGTCTGCATCACCTTCAGTCGTATTGTCCGCTCTTCTCCTGATCGACATACCTTGGTTTCTTAATTAAGGGAAAACTTGCTGCTATATTCATCAAAACCTTCTCTTGGGGTTTACCAACAAACTAGCAATCATATATCAAGGGAAGAATATTGGGATGATTATAGTGAGGACTCAGAGTACAGTAGGCAAAGGCGCGGAGACCCAAAGCGCAACAGAGGCACAACGGCGCGAAGCAGAGAAGAAAGGTACTCAAGGAGTATTACTCCACAGCTAGAGGAGGAGGAAGAAGACTTCGTACAAGAAACACCAGAAGCAGCGCTAATAGCAGCACAGACATATTTACTAACCATGCGGCCAGAACCCGGAGATCCGCGGGAAGACATGCACCAAGCCGCAATACGAAGCGTCGGGATAGTGGAAGACAAGATAAGGGGAAAAGGTCCAGAGACAAAGTCAACAAGATACAAGGAAAGGCGAAAGGAGAAGTTCAAACACAATGTAGCACAAAACGAGTATAGCGAGTCATCAGAAGAAGAAAGGCGACAAAAAGGAAGGAGGACGCAAGAAATATAATAGCGCAGGCTCGAGTAAATAAATCGCGCCACGCCTGGAGGGAAGAAAATTATGAAGACGATGAAAAAGAGATTGGCGCGTTATGCTTTACCCGCAGGGTTTGCAAAACGCTGGTACCCAAAGGATTCAAGTTACCACACGACCAGCAAAAATATGACGGGTCGCAAGAACCTACCCTATGGTTATCGGATTATCTGCAGGCGGTACAGATATTAGGGGGAACAAAAGCGACTGCAATGCAAAGTCTGCAACTACACCTCACCGGCGCAGCATGGTCCTGGTTGAATACCCTACCCAACGAATCCATTGGAAGCTGGGGAGAACTCGAAAGCCAATTCGCAAGAAATTTCCGTTCGACATACAAGCGCCCAGCATCACTAGAGGAAGTCAAAGTGTGTGTGCAAAGGAAAGGCGAAACTCTACGTTCTTATATACAACGATGGAGTGTAATCAAAAACTCAGCAGAGGACGTCTCCGACGAACGAGCAATAGACGCTTTTTCGGCCAGCCTTCGTCGCTCAGATTTCATGGAAGAAATAGGAAGAACAAGGCCAACAATAGTAGCTGAGCTAATGGAAGAAGCCAACAAATTCGCTGATGGAGAGGACACATATAATAACAAAAGAGGATGTTCACCAGAAGTCGACAGAACAAGTAGACAGAGGAGACGACACCGCAGCAGGGATAACCAAGGAAGGCGAAATCAGGTAGCCACGGGTTACGAAGCAAGGGAAGAGGAAGGATATGAAAACAGGAGGTTTCAGGCAAAGGGAACAGAAAAATCAAGATACTCCAGCCCTTCGGCCGAAGACATGTTATATGGACCTTGTCGAATCCACTACGCATATCTTGACAGAAAAAGAGTCTCAGATCACCAGATGAAGGATTGTAGAATTTTTCTGAGGCTACAAAGCGCCATGGGTTCAAGCCAATGGGGTTGGCAAGGAGAGAAACACACAAGTCAAGGATACCAAGTACAAAGGCTAGCGAGGCACCTAGAATCAAAAGTTTACATATCAGCAATGATTCAACCGGTGCCTAAGTCGATGAAAGAGCGAAAGAGCATATCCAGGCAAGTAAACCTAGCAATATCATCACCACCAGCCACCACAGAGTACTTGCGGTGGTCAGATCAACCAGTTAAGTTCTGCAGAGCAGATCACCCAAGGAAAGTTCCCAGGCCGGGCCACTCGCCAATGGTGTTAAAGGCGCAAATAGGAGGGTACGACATCGGGAGAGTGTTTATGGATGCAGGGAGTGGCATAAACCTAATATATGCTAGAACCCTGAAGGCAATGTGTATCTCACTATCAAGCCTGAAACCAACAGATTGCTACTTCCATGGAATAGTACCAGGAGCCGCGAATCACCCTCTGGGGAAATAGAACTCGATGTATGCTTCGGCAGTAGCAGCAACTATCGCAGAGAGAAGTTGGAATTTGAAGTTATGGACTGGCCATCACAGTACCACGCAATCCTAGGGCGCCCAACATTTGCAAAGTTCATGGCAGTACCTCACTATGCGTACCTGACATTAAAAATTCCAGGACCCAAAGGAACAATTACAGTGCAAGGGAGCTTCGAAGTCGCCAACACTTGCGACAGAGAATTCAATAGAATGGCGCAAACCTTCGGCATGACAGCAGAATATGAGAGGCTGAAAGGAGAAACCGATCATAATGTGCTACCCGACGTTGGACAATCCCTGCCAGATCAGGCTTTCGACACAACTCAGGACTCGAAGAGAATCCAGGTCCACCCTACGGACCCAAAAAAGACAACATCGATTGCGGTAAACCTGGATCCCGCATAGGAAAGCGCGCTCATCGAGTTCCTCCGTGAGCGCTGGGAAATCTTCGCCTGGTGTCCTTCAGACATGCCAGGGGTTCCCAGGGAACTCGTCGAGCACGCACTAAATGTAGATCCTAAAGCTAAGCCAGTCAAGCAACCATTGCAAAGATTCGATGAACCCAAAAGAAAGGCGATAGCATCAGAATTGCACAGGCTAGAAAACGTCGGATTTATCAGAGAAATAAAAACCTCGAGTTGGGTATCCAATCCAGTCATCGTACCCAAGAAAAACACAGACGTACAAAGAGTATGTGTCGACTACACATCTCTCAATAAGCATTCTCCAAAGGATCCCTTCCCTCTACCCCGCAACGATCAGATAATTGATTCAACAGCAGGATGCGCAAGGCTTTCCTTTTTGGACGCATATTCTGGCTACAACCAGATCAAGTTGAAAAAAGAAGACGAAGAAAAGACAGCCTTCATCACACCGTATGGGGTGTTTTGCTATCAAGTAATGCCATTCGGCCTAAAAAATGCAGGAGCAACTTATCAACGGATGATGCAAAATTGCCTCGGGGGCCAAATAGGGCGCAACATCCAGGTCTACATTGACGATGTAGTCATCACTACAAGAGAGGAGGAATCCCTTATCAGCGACTTGGCAGAAACCTTCGACAACCTAAGCAGGTACAAGCTTAAGCTTAACCCGACAAAGTGTTCCTTCGGCGTATCGGCTGGACAACTCTTAGGGTTCCTAGTGTCAGCATGGGGAATAGAGGTGAACCCAGAGAAGATCCAAGCAATTTTAACAATGGGGAAACCCACGAAACTACACGACGTACAGAAGCTCGCAGGACGCGTCGCGGCACTATGTCGTTTTGTTGCTCGATTGGGAGAAAAAGCGCTCCCTTTCTATGCACTTATGAAAAAGTCAGATGATAAATTTGAATGGACAGCAGAAGCAGACGCAGCTTTTGCGTAGTTGAAAAAAGTGCTCTCCACGCCACCAGTGCTGGTCACACCAAAAGAAAAGGAGCCACTACTACTCTACATCGCTGCAACCCATCAGGTGGTGAGTACAGTATTAGTAGTCGAAAGAAGTGAAGAAGGAAAAGCCCACGGCGTCCAGAGGCTGGTATATTTCATCAGTGAAGTACTATCTCCGACAAAACAGAGGTACCCGCATTACCAAAAGCTTGCATATAGTGTTTTTACAACAGCACGAAAATTGCGACAAAACTTTGCGGTGCACCCAATTATAGTGGTCAATGAAGCGCCACTATCGAACATATTGAACAATCCTTCAGCAACAGGATGTGTCTCTTTGTGAGGAATCGAATTATCTCCCATGGACATCACGTATGAAAAAAGGAAGGCGATCAAGTCACAAATCTTGCCAGATTTCACAGCAGAATGGCTGGAGCTGCAGAGCACGGGACCGCCAGATTTATCGAGTGTCTGGACAATGTACTTCGATGGTTCTAAGAGAGTCCAAGGCGCAGGTGCAGGAGTAATCTTGATATCGCCGCATGGCGACAAACTGAAGTACGTTTTAAGGATGAGTTTTCCGCAGGCCTCTAATAATGAAGCAGAATACGAGGCTTTGTTGCATGGAATGAAGATGGCCAAAGCATGTGGAGCAACTCGCCTAAAAATATTTGGGGATTCAAACCTTGTCGTCCAACAAGTTATGAATAGGTGCGACATAATCAATGACAACATGATGGCCTACAAGAATTTGTATCACTATCTCGAAGGAACATTCGATGGATGCGAAGTCTCGCACATCAGCAGAAATAGCAATGAATAAGCTGACAATTTAGCAAATATCGGGTCACAGTGTTTGCCCGTGCCATCTGGAGTCTTCTGGGAGGAAATAGGGGAAAGGTCGATAAAAAGCGTCAAAAGTTCAACTACTGCAGCAGGCAGTGGCGGAGCTACATGTATCCAAGGGGGTGCACGTGCACCAGGGTAAAAAAAATAATTAACCTTGCAACCAGCTTCAAAACTAGTGTGTGCACCCCTATAATACATGCTTAGTGCACCCTGATGAGTGAAATCAGCCCATAATACTAGGTTGTACACCCTGATTGAGCCTGGTCTAGCTCCGCCACTGGCAGCAGGCTCGGGGGCTCCGCCGGAACCCGAAGAAGTCATGATGATAGAAGAAACCTGGATGCAGCCATATCTCGCATACATGATAAATAAGCAGTTACCAGAAGATGCAGTGGAAGCCAAGAGAATAACTCGACAATCAAAACATTTGTCGTGTTGCAGGGGAAATTATACAAAAAGAGCATAACTGGCGTTCTGCAGCATTGCGTAACACCTCAAGAAGGGCAAGTAATATTAGAAGATATACACACCAGAGTATGTGGCCATCATGCTAGCAGCAGGGCCATAGCGGCAAAAGCGTTCCGAGCAGGATTCTATTGGCTAACAGCCATTGAAGACGCGAAAGATATAGTTCGAAAGTGTGAAGCATGTCAAAGATTCGCATCTCGACCGCATGCGCCAGCAGCAAAGTTACAACCAATACCATTATCCTGGCCCTTTGCACAATGGGGTCTCGATATGGTGGGAAAGCTGCACAAATCCTGGCCAGGAGGGCACGTTTACATGCTAGTAGCAGTCGACAAATTTACCAAGTGGGTGGAAGCAGCCCCGGTAACAACTCAAGATTCGACAGCAGCAATCAATTTCATTAAGTCAATAGTGTTTCGCTTCGGTGTACCATATAGCATCATCACGGACAATGGGACAAACTTCACTTCAAAGGAATTCAAGAGTTACTGCGAAGGATTGGGAATCAAGCTCAAATTCGCATCCGTAGCACACCCGAAGACAAATGGGCAAGTCGAAAAAGCCAATGGCCTAATATGCAATGGGATAAAAAAGAGTCTGTTAGCACCTCTAGAGAAAGCCAAGAGTGCTTGGGTAGATGAATTGCCCTCCGTTCTTTGGAGTTTAAGGACCACGCCTAACGCAGCAACTCAAGAAACTCCTTTCTTTCTGGTCCATGGCGCAAAAGCCGTGCTTCCAGTTGAAGTTACACACAAAGCTCCAAGAGTGACGGCATACGACGAAGTAACATCAACAGAAGCGTTACAGGACGATGTCGATGCACTAGAAGAAGCAAGAGACAAAGCATTAGAAAGAGCCACGCAGTATCAACAGAGCCTGCAGAACTACCATAGTAGTCGAGTTCGTCCACGATCCTTTGTGGTGGGAGATTTAGTCTTACGACTAAGGCAGGACAGCCACAGAAAGTTAGAGTCCCCTTGGGTGGGACCTTACATCGTCACAGAAGTGATACCAGGAGGAGCTTATCGACTACAAGACAAGAAGACAGGAAAAGACGAGAGCAACCCATGGAATGCGGAGCAGCTGCGACGTTTTTACGCATAGAAGAAATCTAATGGTATCAGTAAACTCGAGTCAACCCTCTGAGCCTAGAACATGAGGCCATAGGTCGGGCTCCTTGGGTTGGACTCGACAAATTGTACAAATATTTTACCTCTCCGCTCGGGGGCTTCAACCCTCGGGTTGTACGAAAGAAAGTTTTATCACGATATGGAGATCTTTTACATTACTAGGTTGTGCAGACAACTAGATACTCTTCAAAGTAATATAATTGGTTCACAAAGAACCCGATAAAATATAAAAGCACACCTCGGAACAATGATTTGTTCCCATGGTCTATTAAAAAGATCAAGGCAAAATACGAGTATTCATTACAGATAGCACGGCGGCAAGGCAACTAGAAAAAGAGATTACATAAAGAAGATTCTAATGGAAGTAAACTTCAGCTTCATACTCCTTCTGGCACTGGGTGCCGTCGTAGATTTTCACGTCGAACTTTGACGTGCCGATATGGAAGTCGAAAGTCATGAAGAAGCCTTGGTGGAGGTCATGGTCTTCTGCAAACTGCGACCAGCCGCCCTTGAAGTATTGCTCGCCAGCGCCGTCGTACCAAACCTCCACTTCGTATAGAGTTCCTCCACGAGATTGTTCACGCAGAATCGCTTCTCGCAGTTCTCGCCCATCCATAAAATTTGTAAAATTCAGTGGCAAGCGCTGAATCTCACGGCACTGCGCGTTGGCGATGCAAAGAAAGAAAATATTCTGGGAGAAGCAGGAGAAGCACCAGGAGGAGGAGCGCTTGGACCTGGGACAGCGCCAGTCACCTTTGGTTTATTCTTGCTACCAGGCGGGCGGCCGGGACGACGCTTCGCCGGAGCGGACGACGATGATCCTACAGCGGCAGGAACTGTCTTGTTTTTGCTGCCACGGGGGCGGCCGCGACCCCGCGGCACCGTCGGAGGGCCAAGGTCTAGACGGGACCCATCTGCACTAGCCATGTGGAAAAGTGGGAAGAAAAGAAACCCTAGATGGAAAAGAAGATGATGCGGCGGAGGAGGAATCTGTTTAGGGTTTTTACCCTCACCAAAGGTGCTTTATTTATAAGCACATATTAACGGGCCTCCGTGATAGCAAGGCCCATAAACATATTTACGAAGGAGTTAAATTCTGCACATAGCAGACGATAATAACAAAGGAAAAAAGAAGAAGAATGTATCATACAAGGTATGAAAAACCCTTGCCTTGGGCTCGGGGGCTTACAAAACAGGCAGAAGAAGAAGTCAATTTGAGCCTATGATTGACTACAAGTATCCAACCATAGCCTCGGGGGCTACTCCCATCGGGAGCGCTGAGCGCGCATCCGATAGAAAATAAGACAATCAACAATAAAGATGAAGAAATCTATGAGTCGATCAACCATGCAAACTTTGACTACGTAGTCGATAAAATATAGAGCGACTACTCCCATCGGGAGATACTTGGGAGAAGTTAATATAATTCGAAATTCTTCGATATTTTATCAGTCAAAAGAGACTGTGACATGAGATTCTCGAGTTGCGTTATCGCAACGAAACTCGAATGCCATGATTTATCACGAAGGTAAGACCCCAGGATCCGTCCTGTGTGGCCTGGTATATGCACATGGATGCGCTCTGCTGGTATGTATCCGTGTCTATGACGCGAAGAAAATCCTGGTGGACGCACTGGGTACCCTGAAAATCACTGGGATTCATTCTTTGTAAGTCCTAAATGCGGCAAAAGAGTAGGTTTGACCGCATCCCGAATTCAAGTCCAAGGGGATTGAATTTGAAGTAGGTGACAAGTATCTATTCCGGTAGTTAACTGACCTCTTGATCCATCAGAGTTATCAGGCTTGTTCATCAAAACCCCTTGCGAAATATTATCATAAAAATAAGTCGAAAGACCAAGTCGAAGATTTGAAGATATGAAGAAGTCGAAGAATTGATCAAGTCGAAGATTTAAAAATTAGAGATTCAACCCGAATCTACAATTTTGGTAGAATCTCAGGGGCTACTGACAAGGGTATAGCTAATAGAGCCCGTTAGTTGAGTACCCCTGAGGCCCGTTAAGCTAGGCCCAATTGTAATAATAGTCGAGATATGAGTCCTTACCGTATGTCGATATTGTAATCTGTATCGGACCCTACCCGATCCTCGAGACCTGGCCACCTATATATAGGGGCCAGGAGGGGACGGTGTAGGCCAGATTGAAAGCAAGCCAGGTTCAACACCCAAATTTACTTTTGATACACACTTATTTCGACTAACCTTACCTTCGAGTTCATCTGACTCCCTGTCTCCCCGATCCTAAGTCCTTCATCTAGGACATTTGTCGAGTTAACCCTCGTCAACCCCCCTCCACGGTCGGACCGGACTATTTTAATTCTTTTATCATGTTGATTTTCAACTTCTGCTTTGAATATTTTAAATTTATCCAATGCTTCAGACCTTTCTTTAATTGGATAAATATAACCATATCGGGAGTAATCATCTGTGAATGTTATGAACGAGTCATAGCCATCCACACTTTTCACAGAAAATGGTCCACAAATATCAGTGTGGATGATTTCTAGTGTCGCTGTGCTTCGGTTTGCACCCTTTTTTATTTGCTTTACATACTTTCCTTTTATGCAATCTATGCATTGTTCTATATTGGAGAACTCTAACGGAGGAAGAATATCATTTTTAATGAGGTTTTCGATTCTTCCCCTCGAAATATGGCCTAATCGACAGTGCCATAACTTTGACGAGTCATGAGTTCTTTTCCTTTTCTTTTGTTCTTTGTTCGACAAGGAAGTTTGTTCATTCATATTACACACAGAATGCACTTTTTCACGTAAGGATAACAAATAAAGCTCGTTGTGAAGTAAAGCAACACCCACACAAACATCTTTAAACCATATGGCACACTTGTCGTGTGAAAAATAACACTCATAACTGTCTTTATCCAAACGTGATACACTTATTAAGTTTCTGTGAAGTGAAGGAACAAATAACACATCTCTAAGCAGAATCGAAAAACCATCAGCTAACTCCAAGCAGATGTCGCCAACAGCTTCAATGTCTGCTTGAACTCCATTCGCAACTTCAATGCATCTTTCGTTTCTTTTCATAGTCCTTGTCGAATGGAATCCCTGTAAAGAATTTTCAACATGAACAGTTGCACCTGAGTCAATCCACCAAGTAGATTTCGAAAACTGTGAATACAGGGATTCATTAACAAAAGAAACTGTATCTATACCTTTCCTTGCCATTATGGACTTGAGCCATTTTGGACAGTCTTTCTTGAAGTGCCCACTCTTCTTGCAGTGGAGACACTGGTCTTTATCCACTGGGAGAGTGGGCTGATGATACTGTTGGGGATCTTTGCCATAAGGCTTGGAGGGAGAACCTTGATTGCTGTTCTGGTAGTTTTGGTAGTTCCTTTTCCTTTTGTCCTTGACATAGTTGATGGAACCACTATTTGAGGCTTTAAGCCTATCTTCCTCTTGTACACACATGGCAATCATCTTTTCTATGTCCCATTTATCAGGGGACATGTTGTAGTTGATAACAAAGTTATCAAACTCTTTGGGCAATGAAGCCATGACAAGGTGAACAAGCAGAGCAGGCTTTAACTCCAGATCTGCATCCATGGGCTTTAGTTTGGAAGCCATGTTGCTCATCCTCAAGATGTGCTCCCTGATGCCATGTGCACCTCCTGTGTACTTTTCTGTGACCAGCTGTATGATAACTTTGTACACCTCCTGTGTACCTCCTGTGTACCTTTGAAGAGCCAGTGAACTGGCTCTTTATCTTTTCCAGAAACTCCCCAATGGAAGTACACTCTGCGATTGAGCCCGCAATGGCGTTCTCAATCGTATTCTTTATAAAGGCCATGCGCTTTTTGTTTGCATTGACCCACTTTTGGTTCTCTAGCACATATGCCAGCTCCACTGGAGCATAGTCCTTTTCCTTTTTGTCCCATGCAGCATCATCATCCTTTGCATCTCTGACTGGCCCTCTCGGCTTGACTGGCTGTGGAGTGTCTACAACCCAGTCGACCTCAGCGCAGACAAAAGCCAGATCAACTTTCTTCCTCCACTCAGTGTAGTTGTCACCCCTGAGCGTCGGAATGTCTTTGAGGCAACTCATCAGACTGTAGCCTCCTGAAATTCACAAAGATGTGAGATAACAAAACAATTGCATGCATTAAGCCAACGTTGGTATAAATCAACACATACAATTGTTTATGCAATTAAAACTATATCACCGTTGGGCAAAAATAGAGATAAATGCACCTTTTAACATATAACAAATAAATTATGATCATGTTATTAACAACGTTGGTCATAAAATAACTGAATCATAATCACTTTTAAATTCACTTTATCACATCTTTTCAAAATTTAATTACCACTTCATTGCATTTAAGCAATTTCTTTTAACTATTTGCAGCGGAAACATGAATTAAGAAATTCATTAACTTTATACTTTATAGAAAAGTTTCTGTCACTTTTGAATTCTCTAAAGCAAATTTTCGTTGGAATAATTTGAATAGAAAAAACTCTAAGAAATTTGCTCAAAATCTGAACAAAAAAACAATAAAAACTGTTCTGTAAAAAGAAACAGAGAAAAAAAAAACTGTTTTCTGACGGCCCAAAGCCCAATAGCGCGCTGTGCGGCGTTTACTGGCCGCCGCTCACCCTACGACCCGGCAAAAAAGACGGCCCACGGCCCGTGGTGCCAGCACCGCTCAGCGCCCTGGCTTCTTAGCCGTTGGATCTTCATCGGACGGCCACGCGCGTCCATCGGCTGGGTCAAAACGACCCGAACCGACCGAAAACCCTAGCGACTTCTCTCCCTCTCCCCACTCTCTGTCGCACCATGGCGGCTGCAGAGAAGATGGCGCCGGCCAGTGCCCCACCGGCGACGGCAGCGCGAGCCGGCGGCGAGAGCACCACGGCGGCGGCTCTTCCCTCTGTTCCCTTGCTCTTTCTATTCTGTCCCGCGCGGCTCGATGCGGCGGCTGCGGGAGGCCGAGCACCCACGATGGTGCTTCCACCGGCGATGACGCTCCACCGGCGACGGCGGGCCTTGCTCTTCCATCTCCCCTCTCTGTTTCTCTGTCCCGCCGTGGTGGCTCGGTACTGGCAGAGGAGGTTCGACGGCCGGGGTTCTCTGCTGAGCCCACGCCGGCGGCGCGCCACGGCAGTGGATGGCGGCACGCCCTCTGCCCCCGAAGGGGCCTTTCCCTTTCGGCCATGGTGGGGGCAAGCCCCTCCACTGCCCATGTTCTTCGACCGACGCCTCGGCATGCCGATGCGCGTCGGATCGAGAGGAACGGCGCGGCCAGAGACGGCGGCGCAGCTTTGCCGGTGACAACCGGTAAGATTCTCTATTTCTTTTCTTTGATCTGCCTTTGAGGAATTTGTCTTTCACATTTGGCTTTCTGGGGATCTCGGGATGACTACGATTTCTCTTTTTCTTTCTTTTCTACCCGTGAAAAACTACAAACCCTATCGCTCTGATACCATTGTTAACTTCACTGTGAATGAACTAGGGTGTAGACTAATCACGGTAGTAAACCTCTGTAAAGAACTTGTTGATGCATTGTGAGAGAGAGAGATCTGAGAGGGAGAAGGTGTTTCACCTGCACCTTGGCTCGAAGAGCCCGAGCCAGTAGCCATCGGAGAGGGCGACGGCGTGAGTGTGGAGGGTGAGAGTGGCGGCGGCTGGAGAGACTTCCCGTCGGCCTAGCGCAAAACCTAGATCGGTAGGTTGTGTCGGTGGGGGGCTGTGGCGCACGGTGAACCTCGTACCGTGTGCGTCCGGCCCCCCACCTCTTTATATGCACTGGCGACAGGGGCCCACCAACCATGAAGAGGTTGGGCGCCCCCGATCAGGGCGCGTGAGCAAGGGCGGATCGAGTCGTTGGACTCGGTCCTGGAGATCAACCTAACAGGAGAGACCTGCATCTAGTGTTGATATGCCAATGTGTCACTAGTGGCATGAACCGATCTGTGGTAGAAGATCGAAAAGCATAGCACAATTCGAGAGTATATGCAAGGCCCTCTCCTTCCCATAGAGAATAGTACGAATTTTGCTGCCTAATATACCAGCAAGCATTATTACCGCATACTGGTTGAAACCGACCGCTCATGCAACAAAAAAAATTATGGACACAAAATCAACAGGTTCACATAGAAATATTGTACAGCCAGATAGAACCTATTATTTGTGGGGGCGGCCGGTGGAGCTTTGGGGTACATTTTAACACATCAAAGCTGAAATCGGGTGTTCATATTTACAAAAACCGCGGGTATATTTCAGTAGAACCTTTGTCACCTCCTACTTCCCGGTCCTCGCTGTCCTAGTTGAAGATCAAGTGGCATTTAGACTCCAGTATGTTCGCACACGAACACGTCACCGTGTACCTCCGACGTCGAGCGCGATACGCAGGACACGTCGCCGGAGGAGGCTAGCCGGAAGCGCGATACGCAAGACAATCCGGCGAGCTCTTTTGAAGACCCAAAACCCCACACACCTGGGAGAGACCCCGTCTGGGCGCACGGCGGTGATGGGCTGCCCTAGGTCGGTTCGCCCGCCCCTAGGACTTTGCAGATCGAAGCTCTCCAACACGAAGAACACCGATGAACGATGAGCAGAAAACAAGGGCGAGAGAGAAAAAATAGAGGTTTGTAGATTGGTTTTTGCGATTGTGTGTTGTTGTTCAATCGGCCGTCACCCCTCAGGTATATAAGGGGCGGCTGGACTTCCCGTGCAAGATGGAGGGCTGGATTCATGTCCAAAACCCTAATTTGGGTCCAATTCGGATGGTAGACCTGAACTTTCCAAAACTGTTCGGTCAAAAACTTAACTGCGAATCCCGGGCCCCAGATGAGGCAGTACACGATCTCGGATCGAAATCCCGTAAACCACAAAGTTGTTCGTCTCGAAAAAACGAAGAACTTTCATGTTGGCCACTTTTCCATCCGAGATAGTCTGAAGGGTCTTTTCCATCGATTTCTGAATTTTATCTGATTTCGGCATGTACAGAGCGCGACTAGTACTTGTACTAGTCAGCCTCGGCTTTGGGCTACGAAATCACATAAATTCGCTAGTACTTGTACTAGCTAGCCTCTGTTCCAGCTTTTTTGGTTTGACCCTAGAAATTGCATATGACCTCGGATTGAGATGATCCAAAAATCAAAGTTGCTTGTTTCGACGAGACGCACAACTTTCTCAACTATTATTTTCTCATTTGAGGCCATCTTAAGGTATCTTCTTTGTAAGCCAAAAACGGTTGTCAACACATGCCCCCCTGTTTTTCGGCAATACTTGCGTGCCGAAAAATAACTTGCACCACATTTTGTCTAAGGACGATGTGAACACTCCATCGGCCATCTGTTCTTAGGGCGATAACTCTATATCGGCCATGTATGCTAAGGGCGATAATTGTATATCGGCCATATGTGTGTTTAAGCTTCTTGCCACACGCTCGGGTAAAACTTCTTTAGATATCTTCCATTGAGAGCTCGAGGTAATAAATTTCCCTCCATAGATTCAACCAAATATGAATTTCCAGGAACTACTCTCATGACTTTGAAAGGACCCTCCCAGCTCGGAGACCATTTGCCAAATTTTCTGTCTTTTGAACCAACTGGCAGGATTACCTTCCACACTAGGTCACCAACTTGGAAGCTCTTCAATTTTACCTTTTTGTTATATGCTCTTGCTACCCGCAATTTCTCCTTCTCTATGTCTCTTAGAGCAATTAGACGTTTATCGGCGACTTCATCAATGTTATCCATCATTAAGTTATGAAAATCCACCGCCGATAAATCATTTTGCTTAGCGAACCTCAAAGCAGCCAGATTCACCTCTACTGGTAAAACGGCTTCTTGCCCATACACGAGCTCATATGGAGTTACTTTTGTTGCACCATGCCTTGAAATCCTATGCGCCCACAAAGCTTCAGACAACACTTCATGCCATCTCCTTGGATGATCTTCAATCTTCTTCTTGATGAGCTTGATCAAAGTTTTATTGCTAGATTCAGCTTGTCCATTAGCTTGAGCATAATATGGAGATGAATTGAGCATCTTTATCTTATATGATTCGACGAATTCTTTTACTTCCTTTGCCATAAATGATGAACCCTGATCTGTGGTCAAAGTTTGAGGAACGCCGAATCTATGTATAATGTGCTCAGTTATGAATTGGATCACCTCCTTATGGGTCATATTCCTGAGAGGTATTGCTTCAGACCATTTGGTAAAATAATCAGTGGCTACCAACACAAACCGATGCCCTTTCGAAGAAGAAGGATGAATCATGCCAATGAAATCCAATCCCCAACCTCTAAATGGCCACGGCTTGATAATAGGATTCAACATAGCAGCAGGAGCCAACTGAATATCACCAAACTTTTGACAAGCTTCGCATCCTTTATAATATCTGAAGCAATCATTTATCATCGTCGGCCAATAAAAACCTGCACGTCGTAGTAACCACTTCATCTTGTGCGCCGACTGATGAGTACCACAGATACCTTCATGTACCTCCCCCATAGCGACCCTTGCTTGGTCTTCATCCAAACACTTCAAGAGAATACCATCAACTGTTCGGCGATAAAGATTATCATCTATCAAAACATATTTGAAAGCAATCCGCCGAACAGCCCTATCCGTCCTCCTGCTAGGATCCTGCAAATATTCAACAATAGGCCTTCTCCAATCTTTGTTTTCACCTGCACTAGATCCTTCATTAGTGACCGAATCAATGGGCTTTAATTCGGTCTTACCTACGTTAGCAAGAGCAAACATCGGCTTATAAGATATATGAAAAACACCACGATCAACATGGTAGCCAGATGCTTGCTGTGCTAACTCATTTGCATTCCAATTATCCTGTCTAGATATATGAGCAATGCTAAAATAATCCAAGGTAGAAATTATGTCTAGACATTTATCAAGATACATATTAAGTGATTCGTCTAAGCATTGGCAAACCTTGGATATTTGCTGAACTACTAACAATGAATCACCATAAGCCTCAATATGTGTAGCACCTACAGCAGTTAAAAGTTCTAGTCCGAATAGTAAAGCTTCATATTCGGCTTGATTGTTTGTGCAAGAATATTCTAAGCGGCATAAGGCTTCAAACACAGCACCATGAGGAGATATATAAACAACACCAACACCTTGGCCATTGTTACAGACTGAACCATCAAAATATAATCTCCACGGTATTAAAGAGACAAGGCTAATATCAATATCATGCTCACTGTCAATCCGATGTTCAACAATAAAATTAGCAACGATTTGGCCTTTCATAGATTTCAAAGATTCATAAGCCAAATCATATTCAATTAAAGCATAAGCCCATTTACCAATCCTACCACTAAGAATTGGTCTATGCAACATATATTTAATGACATCGGTTTGACAAGCAACAACGCACATGCTAGACAATAAATAATGCCTTAACTTAGTACAAGCAAAATACAAGCACAAGCATAATTTCTCAATAAAAGTATACCTTGTCTCGACATCCAGTAAACGCCGACTCAAATAAGTTATGACATGTTCCTTTCCTTCGGTCTCTTGAGTCAAAACAGCACCAATAACGTCTTCCTCCGCAGCGATATAGAGCCTAAAAATCTCTCCATGTTTGGGCGCCTTCAATACCGGCGGAGTAGACAAACAAAGCTTGATATTTTCGAATGCCTCTTGCTGTTTTGCCCCCCAGGTAAAATCATCATCATTCTTTGACCGAAGAATAGGAGTAAATGCATCAACCTTTCCTGACAAATTCACTATGAATCGCCTCAAATAATTAACCTTGCCAAGGAATTTCTGCATATCTTTCTTGCATTTCGGTGCTTCTATTTTCTGGATAGCCTCTATCTTCTGTGGATCAATCTCTATGCCATGTTGATGTATAATAAAACCCAAGAATTTCCCAGCCGATACACCAAAAGCACACTTCAAAGGATTCATCTTGAGCCCATACTTCCTCATCCTCTCAAAAGCTAAACGCAAATCGGCTAAATGAGATTTATTAGCATCCGATTTGACAACAATATCATCAATATAGACTTCAAGTATGACCCCAAGCAAATCATGAAATATTAAATTCATAGCCCGCTGATATGTGGCACCGGCGTTTTTCAACCCAAAGGTCATTACCGTCCACTCAAATAAACCAACAAAGCCAGGGCACCGAAAGGCTGTTTTGAATGCATCCTCTTCGGCCATAAAAATTTGGTTATACCCCGCATTGCCATCAAGAAAACTAATAACTTTATTACCAGAGGCATCATTAATAAGCATATCGGCTATTGGCATAGGATACTCATCTTTGGGTGTAGCTCTATTTAGATCCCTGAAATCAATACACACCCTCAACTTGCTTGATCCTTTTTTCTCCACAGGTACAATATTAGAAATCCAATCTGCATACCTGCAAGGTTTAATAAAATTAGCTTTAAGCAAACGACCGATCTCCTCCTTGATCCGGTCATACATTTTAGGATTGAATTTCTGGGCCGGTTGTTTATAAGGTCTAAAACCGGCCTTGATAGGCAATCGATGCTCAACTAAATCCCGGCTCAAACCAGGCATCTCATGATACTCTCACGCAAAGGAATCGACATATTCTTTTAACAGCCCGATTAACATATCCTTATAATCGGCTTTCAGATTTTTGTTTACAAACGTCGGCCTAGGAATTAAACCATCTCCTATATCTACCTCTTCCAATGGATCAGCCGATGTAAAACCTTGTCCCAACTTATCCATATCATCTAATTCTTCAATTGACTCATACATATCGTTCCCACTGGACCGATATTCCACAAGCCTCTTCTGCAACCACTCTTCGTTGGGATCCATTTAAATCACATGTTTGGGAGCCGATTACTATAAATCGGCTTTAAAGATACAGGCACAAAGCCATTCTTTGTGGCACTAAGAAAATCAAAATCTGAAAGATCACGCCCCGTCAAACAAGTAGCATTAGGATGTTGCCAATCCACCGGTGAATCAGCCAAAGCAATGCACGATGAATTATCAGCATGGACTACCTCAACTTCATCATCAACCCACTGTATCAAGAACTGATGCAAAGTAGATGGCACACATTGGTTTGCATGGAGCCAATCGCGGCCTAATATGACATTGTAATTACCTTGCACCTCAGCAATAAAGAAGGCGGTGGCCAAAGATTTGCTTCCCACGGTGAGCTCTACACTCATGACACCTTTGGCCTCAGTTTTTTCTTTACCTTCAAACCCATTAAGCACCATGTTGGTCTTCATTAAATCATTCTCATCAAGCCCCAACTTCTTGAAAACCGAATATGGCATAAGATTCACTACAGTGCCACCATCAACAAGCATTCTAGCAACCGGCGACCCATTAATGTGTCCCTTGACATATAATGGTTTCAAGTGTTTCACCGGTTCTTTTGGCTTCTCAAAGATGGCATTCTTGGGCCCAAAGTCCAGCTGTGCTACCTCCCCTTCTTCATCTACGGCACAAAATTCAGAGGGTAAATAATAAACCATATTCATATCCATACCTTCCCTAGTTGGCGAGCTTTCATAGTCCACCAATTCCTCATCATCTTCCGGTGCGGGAGTTTGCTCTAGAATTTCATCAGTTGTAGGAGGTGGTGTAGTAACAATGCTCGTGCTCCCCTCCTGAGATGGTGTCAGAACTGTTGTGATTATCATGGGAACTGTGGTATCTTCCACTTGCTTACGTATCCACTTCTTAGAAGGCACTGGGCGAGCTTCATTCTCTACCTTCTCTTGATTCCTCATGCGCTGCAGCCTCCTTTTCTTGGTTTTTGTCAATCCAAGAGGACACCACTTAGGCTGAGTATATTTAGGATCCCTCGGCTTGGCTTTGCTTGTGCTAGCTTCGTGATCATTAGCCGAGGATCTTGGCTGAATAGTCAGTATAGCCTTATCAGAACTAGCCGGTTTATCAATATCAACCGGCTCTTTGAGTTTCAACGCTTGTGTGCCCACTATGATTGAGCTGACATTAGGATTCTTCCCTTGTTGCTTGCCAGACTCTGATGTTTCAGCACATGGCGACATAAGACGTCGCTCCTTCTCAGCACCCTCTGAAGATTTTGGATGTGACCGATTAGTATTATAACCCAAACGGTCTCGAACAGGTCGAGTGATCCTGTCATGCACAGATTTCCTGGGTGCTGCCCATCTTGGATGAAAAGCATATGGCGCCATTGGGGGCTGCATCCATCCTCCATTGTAGTAATACGGTGCATATGGTGGCGGCGCCATCCATGGCCCTGGCACCCACTGACCATACGGCCTTGAGTGTCTTGGATATCTCTCTCTTGGAGGTGACCATGGACGTTTCACATGAGATGACCGGTTTGAGTTAGAACCGGTCGCTTGGTTTGCATACTTAGACATTAACATATCAAAAGTTGGCTTGATCTGCTTGCGCTGCGCCTTGATCTCATTGGTCTTCCACTTGCCAACTTCTGGACTCTTGGGCTTGATGAACTTGGCACGCACATCACCTTGTTCTTTTGGTTGCCCCCCGGGTGCAGGATTTTTTATAGTGATCTTCAACGTCTCCTTGCCATCAGGTTGCTTTCCAAGAACAATCTCCCTTCCCAAGACCTTGTTATTTTCCTTGTTGTTCCTGGGTTCACCAACAACAACATTATCTTTATTAGCAGATCCGGCCGTCTCTGGCCGAATTAGGACTTTCTTTCCATGCAGCTCCAAAGTATTCATTGGGAATGGCTGCTTGTCAATTTGCATATCAGCAAAGCTCAATCGTCCATCATTGATAGCCGATTGTATCTATCGCCGAAAAACATTGCAATCATTAGTAGCATGAGAAAATGAATTATGATATTTGCAATAAGCGCGTCATTTTAACTCCTCAAACGGCGGTATAGTGTGAGACAAACGAATGTATTTATCTTTTAACATAGCATCAAATATCCTATCACATTTGGCTACATCAAAAATAAATGTCATCTCATCTTCACGATTCTTGCGAATCGGCTTAAGAGTATCACAAATATAAGGTTTGGCCTTTGAGGGCCAAACAAATTCTGCAGCATAAATATCAGCCTCATCGTCCGAATTTTCACTATTATATCCAACAGTATTTATGCGAGGACGATCAGACTTTGACCTATGCATATCTTTTGTTTCTTTGCCTCGGCTTTCTTGGGCCAGAGCCCTTTGCAAAACTTGACTAACATTTAAGAACTCATAACCTTCAATTTTTTTCTTTAATGTAAGTTCTTAAATCATTGAGCACTAAGTCTGCCATGTCTCTTTCAATAATTACTAAACTGTAACATCGGTTCTTAGTATCTCTAAATCTTTTGACATAATCAGTAACTGACTCATCATGCTTTTGTTTAACCGATGTAAGATGTGACAACTTAAGCTCATTATCACCGCTATAAAAATGCTCATGGAATTTCTTTTCTAGGTGATACCAAGTATTAATAGAACCATAAGGTAAAGCAGAAAACCATGAAAAAGCAGTACCAGTTAAAGATAAGGGAAACAAACGCACTTTTAAAGGATCACTATTGCCAGCTTCTCCTAACTGTGCTAAATATTGACTATTCCCAAGTCGTTTTACTATCTACCCCATTAAATTTAGCAAAATCAGACACTTTGTAACCCTGGGGGTATGGTAAAGAATCAAAATATTCCGGATAAGGCTTTTGATACATCCGGCTTACAAGCTTCGGCTCAATTCTGAAGTTATCATAGAACATCTTCTGCAATTCTGACCTAAGTGTGGCCATGTTTTCGTCTATGGCAGACGAATTTGTTTGTGGTACTTGTGCAGGAACAACAGAATTATTAGCCGTGGAGTTTACTCGCGCTGCTGGTACCGAATTAAAATTCGGCGCCGTGACTGTGGCTGCAGGACGTGTGGCCCGGTTCGGCGGAATTGCCGAATAAGGCACACTTCTAATAGGAGTATGGTATGCTGGCGCGGTTACAATCTGACCATCTTGGCTAACGTAAGGATTTATCGGCATGCCCTGAAGAAACACCGATGTGCTAGGTAATGTATGGCTAGGGTTTTCAACAGCAGCATTAGCACTAGCATTACCAAAAGTATCATGAGGCTTATTATTACTAGCTTTTATGTATTCTATCATAGCATCATAGGCTTGACGACTTGATTCAGTAGCATAATGATTAATTGCAGCCAATTGATCACTAGAAAATACGCTAGTACTTACAGAGGGCTCGGCTGGATCGCCGAGCATTGGTGGAAGTTGGATGTCTCCAAGCGAGGTAACAGCCCCATGGCGGTCCTTCTTGAAGCTTGCAAGGAACATCTCCCTATCTTCCTCCTCTTGCCTCTTCTTCAAAGCTTCGAACTCCTCCTTGCGCTTCAGCTCCAGCGCCTCAAGTTGCTCTAGACGCTGCTTCTTCAGCGCCTCGTAGGATTCGCGTTGATCCGCCGAAAGATCATCAAAACTAGGCTTGATGATGTTTTCGGCGCTAACTTTAGCAGGCTGGGGTATACCGCTCGACATGATGATCGTCCCCAGCGGAGTCGCCAAAAAGTGTGTTCGCACACGAACACGTCACCGTGTACCTCCGACGTCGAGCACGATACGCAGGACACGTCGTCGGAGTAGGCTAGCCGGAGGCGCGATACGCAGGACAATCCGGCGAGCTCTTTTGAAGACCCGAAACCCCACACACCCGGGAGAGACCCCGTCTGGGCGCACGGCGGTGATGGGCTGCCCTAGGTCGGTTCGCCCGCCCCTAGGACTTCGCAGATCGAAGCTCTCCAACACGAAGAACACCGATGAACGATGAGCAGAAAACAAGGGCGAGAGAGAAAAAATAGAGGTTTGTAGATTGGTTTTTGCGATTGTGTGTTGTTGTTCAATCGGCCGTCACCCCTCAGGTATATAAGGGGCGGCTGGACTTCCCGTGCAAGATGGAGGGCTGGATTCACGTCCAAAACCCTAATTTGGGTCCAATTCGGATGGTAGACCTGAACTTTCCAAAACTATTCGGTCAAAAACTTAACTGCGAATCCCAGGCCCCAGATGAGGCAGTAAACGATCTCGGATCGAAATCCCGTAAACCACAAAGTTGTTCGTCTCGAAAAAACGAAGAACTTTCATGTTGGCCACTTTTCCATCCGAGATAGTCTGAAGGGTCTTTTCCATCGATTTCTGAATTTTATCTGATTTCGGCATGTAGAGAGCGCGACTAGTACTTGTACTAGGCAGCCTCGGCTTTGGCCTACGAAATCACAGAAATTCGCTAGTACTTGTACTAGCTAGCCTCTGGTCCAGCTTTTTTGGTTTGACCCTAGAAATTGCATATGACCTCGGATTGAGATGATCCAAAAATCAAAGTTGCTTGTTTCGACGAGACGCACAACTTTCTCAACTATTATTTTCTCATTTGAGGCCATCTTAAGGTATCTTCTTTGTAAGCCAAAAACGATTGTCAACAGAGTACTCTGATTTGCTTGGTGTTAATAAACATGAACTGTACGACAGAGCATCAAAAGCGGCACAAAAAGCACCAGAAAGGTAGAACTAGCCGTAGATCTAACGATCATCGACTTCACGGACTTTGGCCAGCCTGACGACGTTCCCCTCCGCAACACCACAGGAGCTCTTGCAAGAGCCGCCGAGGCCGAGGCCGAGCCTGAGCCCGGCCCATCCAAGCAGCTTCTGAGCCCCCATGTCGCGCCCTCTCCCGGCCTTCCTGCCGTTCGCGGTGCAGGCCAGGTAGGCCGCGAGGAAGGGGTCCTCCTCCGGCCGGACGCCCCGTCTGCTCGCCGACGGCGACACGGCCGGCGCCCCGGGCCCTCCCGGTGGCGGGGGCACGCGCAGCCTGTGCGCCTCCGCCTTCTTCGCGCTGGCCGGCGCCGGCGTCCTTCGGCTGGATGGCTTCTTCGCGTCGGCCGGGCTCTTCTTGGACACACCCGGCTCGTGCTCCCACGAGAACGCCACCGTCCTCGGCGTCATGCACGTCGCCGCCGCGGAAGCAGGTCCAGCCTCCATTTCTGTATTCTTCTTCCGCTAGCGAGCGAACCAGGCTAGCCCGTTAGCTCCCGTTAGGATATGGGACTAAGAAAGAGATGGCGAGAAGGAAGAAGAGCTAGGGGAGGTGGCGGCGGCGTGGTGCGCCGTGCATGCAAAACGCGTGCTATGTCCACGAGGGAGGGGGGGGGGGGGGGGGGGGGGGGGGGGGGGGGGGGGGGGGGGGGGGGGAGAGAGGTTTGGTGGTATGCAAGTGCTGCGTGGTGGTAGCTGCACACCACCTAGGCCGGCGAGAGGCGAGACGGGTTCTCCTGGAGGTTTTGTAGCGCCAGGAGTTCGGTTTTTCGATGTGACGGCCGGGGCTGGATCAGGCGGGAGGGCGGGAGGGGTGGTGGCCTGACCGTGACCGGCCGTGTCCTGTTCTGGTGTTCGGTTTCGCCTTTCGCCATGTGGGATCCATGATAGGATCGAGCTCAAAACAGAACCGCGCACGCACGCACGCACGCGATCCTGCGGCTGCTAACCGAGTACCGGCAATACGGTTGCAGATGCTCAAGCTCTGGCCTGCCAGCAACAGCAGTGCAGGTTTTCTTGATGCTCTGTGAGCTCCATCTGGGCAGCAATGTACTGCGGTACTGGTCAACACTCAACAGCACGCACATCTCGTCGTGGTTTAGGTGACGATGCCACCGATCATGGCGACCTTGACGCTAGCTTACAAGGCAGGGGTCAGGACGCAGAGCATGACTTCCATACGTTGATGTAGAAATTTTTGGGAGGTGAAAGCGACGACAAGGGGTTTGTAAGTGCTTGAGGGTCACAGGCCGAGCTTCGTAAGCGCCAGCAAAGCCTATTCTAATCGCGATTTGCCCGCATGTGACGGCGAAATTCTTCAGAACCATACGCCCGTTTTGGACGGAGTGGAGAACGAAATGCCAATTTGCTCACGGGATCACTGCAGATTTCGCCAATTGGGGTTCAATAACGTGGTGGTGTTTACATGTTTGTTTCGAGGTCTCGGAGGTAGGCCAGGTCTCGACCGTCAGCTGCGCAATTTGGTTTAGCTGAAAGTGACTAGGGTTGTAAGAAGAGCATCACACCATCATGACGAATCAAGCTGGAAAAAAAAAGTTATCTTCCTTGCACCGCAACAAACCGATGTAATTTTTTCGTTCACGTCGTTCTCATCACATGTTATTATTTTTGGAATACAAGCCAGCATTATTATATTTTGGTTTGTCGTTTCCCATGCATACAAATTAACTAAATTAAATCTTTCCGATGACATTGAATCACAAGGTGCCTCTTTGATCCAAGGAAAATGCTTGTAATCAGGCGACTGATTGCTATCGAAAGATCGGTTGTTGCTTCTCCTTCCCTCACGTGGTTGGGTCCCACCAAAGGAAGTCAACTGCCCGCAGAGTCTCACACCTCCGATCCACTTTCTCTCTCCTCCCCTTTCTTCTCCAACTGACCTCTCTCTCCCTCTCCTGCGTAGGCTGCCGCCTAGGCCCATACCCTCGCTCGACCTGCCGCTCGGGCCGAAGCCGGGGACCGCGTCCACGCCGCTCAGTCGGCCGCTGCTGAGCGTCGTTTCGTCGACCGTCGACGACTGAGGCGACGCGCGTACACGAGATGCGGCGGCCGCGGGGGAGTCGCCGTCCGCGCCGCCAAAGCGCCCATCGTGGCCTTTTAGGCTACGCTGCACATGCGCAGTTTGCGCCATGCTCAGGAAAAACGCCAGCGTGCCGCCAGCGACCGAGCCGTTGATGGAGTCGCGCCGGTGAGAAGCTTCACATAGCATACCTTGTCTAAGCGAGGACTAATGGGGATTTGCTGTAATAGCTATTTGTATATTGTTGTAAAATACAACATTATTTTGTTGGATTAGTTTGTTGATTATTATTTGTTAATAAACCAGTGATTTGTCCTTTATTGTAATAGTTTTTTGTTGAAACAGCTGTTAATTTTTGTTCTCAAACAATCTATAGCAAACCAAAATGTTGTCAACAATTTTTTGCCATTACTACAAACACAAGATTTTTGTTGTAGTTGTTTTTATTTTTTGTTCAAATATTTATTGATTTTTGTTGTCAATCTATCTGCAGCATAGTAAATATTCGTTAACAAATGTTTTTGTTGTAATGGTTTTTGTTAAAATTATTGATAATTTTTGTTTCAAACCAATCGGCAACAAAAATAATTGTTGTTTAACCACTTTTATTGCAGCGTTATTTTTCTAAAAAAATTGCCACGATTTTATTGTAATATTATATATTTTTAATATGGAATGATAGTTTTTGTTGTAATGCTCGGTATAAGCCAAAATACACTGTAGTGGCAGTTTTGTTTTAAATTGTCAAGAAGGTAGGGATCAAAGAGAAATACCTTTTTCGGTTTTAGTGGTGCAGGTTAGGAGTGTGGGTTGATACTCAAAAACCCGAGGGGGCAAACTGAAAACGTTTTGGTGCGACTGATTCAGCGCGTCGGATGATGATCCAACGGCCCTGACAACAACCGATTTTTGCTCGCTAATCAGGCGACCGACGCCTAGCGTTCCCCTTGATCCAAAGGGTTTTCTCTAGGAATCTTAGAGGACTGGAGTGCAAGTTGGTTGATTTGGATGATTGAATTCCAAAGGCTAATGGGCTCGAGCATACCAATAGCATGCACGAAAAAAAAACTAAATAGCAGTACAGTTATTTATTGCTCCGCAGCAGCGCGAGGGTATTATGCTAGTAATGAATAAACTCACTCCTGCCCTTTCATAGTAGAATTTTTGAAAGGCCTATACTCAACTAGTAGAAGCATTGGAAAGTTATCCCTCTCCTTGTTTTTTCCATATTGGTCTTTCTAGTACAACATTAGGGGTCACCAAGATTTGTTTTAGCGCTACTTTTAAGGATAAATACATGACGGTTTCTGCTTGGGTAGTCCCCCCCCCCCCCCCCCCCCGCGTCCCAAACTCAAGCACATCAAGGGCTAAGATAACTCTGTACTCCTTCGTAATTAATATTATGATGTGGCATAGAGCGATCTCCTTCTTTAATGTGTTTGAGTTTCGGGGGGGGGTGTACCGAAGCAGGCCTCATATATCGAATTCATGCTTTAATTAGTCTTGGCTATTTTGTCACTAGACATCAAGATCCACTTAGAAGGCAAACATGCACTTCCACTCTTGTTGTGCATGCACATACCTCCATGAGGGTTGTCTGTAAGGCGGATAATTGACTTGCAAAGTTGTAGATTTCAATTCAATTTGAAGTAATACCAAAACTATTGTTGTAGAAACAACGACATGAAGGGGTATCTCTTCATATGTAGTCGCATCACAATATAAGTAGATGGCCTATACGACGACATTATAGCGAAGATCGTCATACATTATCAATGTTTGGCACAAGATTTTTTAATATGGTTGGTGATACGTCTCTAACGTATTTATAATTTTTGATGCTCCATGCTTGTTTTTACACCATTTGCTTAGTGTTTCGTTACACTTCATGGCATTTTTATGCATTTTCCGGAACTAACCTATTAACAAGATGCCACAGTGCCAGTTCCCTGTTTTCTGCTGTTTTTGTGTTTCAGAAAAGTTACACAGGAAATATTCTCGGAATTGGACGAAACAAAAGCCTAACATCCGGAAATTTACTGAAGCTTCCAGAGAACCGAAGAGGAGACGGAGAAGGGCCACAGGGCAGCCACACCACAGGGCGGCGCGGCCTGCCCCTGGCCCGCGTGAAAGATCATATCGAGCCCCATGTATGGTTTTAGTAATTAATGACAATCCCTATGGACTAATGGTTGCATTGAGCTATATGTGTAGGACTTGTCCATAGACAATGCTTGAACCATATGTTGGTTTCAAGGTTGTAAGAAGAAGAGAATGAAGAAGATTATGTGATGACCAGGATGTTATTCATGGAGTGATCCGAAGATTGGTCATTAGGGAGTTGAGCCTATATCGAGTGTGTCTTGAAGAATAAGATTGAGTGAGCTCTCATGTGTATCTTCAAGACACCGTCATTATAGAGGAAGAATAATTGGCTCGAGGATTGATCAAGTCAAAGCACAAGTTCAAGATGAGCAACTAGAAGAGAACATATGCTTGAAGCTTGCCATCTATATTGTGATCATGGATGTGAAGATATGCTTAAAGAGAGTCTCTCCCATAGTGGAGTATGGGGGAGCAATCTGCAAGACTTCATCGAGCAAGCTCAATCAAGAAAGGTGGTCCAACTTGAGAAGATCAAGATTGTTATTATCCACCTCAAGTGAAATGCTCAAGGCAAAGGTATGATATTGATAGGGTTTCTTTCTTACCGGTCTCATGGTGTTTGTTGTGAGACCGGGTTATAGGATCGGTAGCTATACTATCAAGAAGGGCTCTCGAGTGAGTAACTTAATCATATCGTTCGGAAAGAGCTCAAACCTTTGCATACTTGGCATCATCTTTCTTGGTTCTTATTTGGGTTTTATCCATGTGATGTTCTAGAGCTTGTGGTTGTTTCCATGACAAGCTCTAGCTCATCAAAAATGGAATCCGTATGGAACACTTCTTGCATTTTTGGTGTTTGGAGGTTTTACCGGTTTGTCTTTGAAGAGAGGTCAAACCTTTCATCATTTGGTTTTATCCTCCTTTGTTGGCCTATGATTTTTCTCTGCATAAAGTTGTACAGCTTATTGTTGTGATTCCAACGAGCCCAAGATCATCAAAAACGGAGTCCGGATGCTCAAGTTATTGCCATTTTCGTTTTGGTGTTTCTGCCAGTTTCAGGAGGGGCGGCTTTAGCCGGCCCAGGGCCGGAAATAGCCGGACCGGGGCGCTCGATTACCTCTCTGTTTCAGTCCGGATTTTTGTCTAGCTTTAGCCGGTCTGGCCGGCTTTAGCCGGTGTTAAGTCCGGCTTTAGCCGGTCTAAATGGCTGTAACGGTCATATTTCGTGGGCTGGAAGCTCGGTTTTTCCTCTCTTTCTCTCTCTCCCACCATTGTTGACCTTGGAAAGCTTGCCCCTCTCTCAATCCCTCCCACGATTCTTGCATATCTTTGAGGGAAAAGTGAGAGGAGGTCTAGATCTATATTTCCACCAATCAATCTCTCCTCTAAGTGAGGGGAACATAGTGGATCTAGATCTTGGAGTTCTTTGTGGATTTCCTTTGTTCTTCTTCTCATATCTCTCCATAGCATTAGTTGCTTTGGTGAGATTTGGGTGAGAAGGATTTGAGCACTTTGTGTGTTCTTACCATTGCATAAGTTGCATCGGTTTGAGTTCTCCCCGGAGATTCGAGTAAGTGAAAGTTTGTGAGCTTATTACTCTTGGGTTCTTGGAACCCTAGACGGCTTTGTGGTGCCTTTGTGGTTATTCTTGGGAGCCTCCAATTAAGTTGTGGATGCGTGCCCCCAAGCTTTGTGTAAAGGCGCGGTTCCGCCTTGAGGAACCCCTTAGTGGAAGAGTGAGCTAGGCCTTTGTGGCGCAAGCTCACACCGGAGAATAGGGTGAGGCCTTTGTGGCATTGGTTAGGCCTTTGTGGCGATACCACACCCCTCCAACGAGATGTACTCCCTTTAAAGGGAGGAACTTGGGAATACATCATCATCTCCACGTGCCTCGGTTATTCCTATACCCGAGCTCTTTACTTATGCACTTTACATTGTGATAGCCTTCGTGCTTGAAGTCATATATATATATATCGACGCGGATTTGCTAGCCACCCGGCTAGCTATGCATATCTCTGTGACCGTTAGATGATGGGGAGCACATACACCGTGGGCTCATATTTAAGGATGCCCCCATTAGCAACTACCGAACGCCGTCAAACAAGGAGAATCTTGTTTTGTTTTTCTGCAGCAATGGCCATGCATGCACTCCTGCAGTTTTGAAAACTTCTCTTGTTTCTGTCGTGAAAAGAAGCAGGTGAGAGTGTCCGGATTGCCTACTTGTGCGCAGGGTATGCATGCAAGTTTTGTTTTTTCACGTGTAAGGATGTACCTACTAGTCTGAAAAGCACAGTCGCTTTCCGGTAGCCTATTGAACCCTAGTGCTTTCAAGTTTAGTTTTGTTTTCGTGGCTACGGATACCGTTGACGAGCGGGTGGGATAATCTCTGAACTGTGGTGGCAATTTCCATATCAGATGTTGTATGAATAGGTGGAGCGCGTGGTGGAATTCTGGAATGCAAAAATCCTAACTTGTTTCATGCACGTTTGGTAGTCCAGGTTTCAATTATTGGAAATATTTTTGCCTATTGCGGGCGGCCGCTGCTTGTTTTTAAAAACATGCTTGCTGTGTTGTCGGAATTATTTGTTTTGCTTTCTGCATTCAGTGCCTTGTGGATAACTTTGCTCCACAGTCACACAACAGTGGCTAACCTCCTGGTGGTCTGCCGGAATATGGCCAGAATTTGGAGGCGATGGGGGTGGGAGGCTGCGGAGGAGCTCTTGTGTTTTTTGAAATGTATGCTCAATGGGCAGAGAAGCACATCGCAAAAACAAAAAGATGGGTGCGTGAGGTTAGGGGTGACAACGAACAAAACAAAAATGCGCGAAAACTAGAGAAGAAAACAAAAGTGGAAGAATGCAAAAAGAAACAAATCACTAGTGCATGCGTACAAAAAGGGAAACAAAACATACCAACATATCTAGTGGGGGTGAGAAGGAAAAGAAAACAAAAGTGAAGAGTCTAGTGGGGTGAGAAGGAAAAGAAACAAAAGTGAAGAGTCTAGTGGGGTGAGAAGGAAAAGAAACAAAAGTGAAGAGTGCATTTTGTGCTCTCTATATAACGACGCCAGTGGCCGATGTGTAAGACGTTATGACCATCGTATTGCATGTGCATAATCCAACGGTGGGATGCCTATGCACAGCTACCATGGTGGCTATCCCACTATTTCCCATATATATATATATATATATATCTTGCTATCACCTTGTTACTTGTCTTGCTTAGCATAAGTTGTTGGTGCACTTAGGTGAGCCTAGTTTATTTAGGTTTTGTATGCTTGACAAAATAAACACTAGTTTAATTCTGCTTTTGTTCAAGCCATTCATAAAATTTGATATCGCCTATTCACCCCCCCCTCTAGGCGACATCTGTGTCCTTTCAATTGGTATCAGAGCCCGGTCTCTCATTTTAGGCTTCACCGCCTTGAGAGCAAAGATGTCGGCTAGGGGATTAGTGCACAATAACACTTCTATATTTGATGACACAAATTATGATACTTGGAAAATTCATATGCTTAATTATTTTCGGGTCATGGACCCATCTATGGAGCGAATTGTAGATGCGGGTTTTCTCCTCCAAAGGATACACAAAATCTATCTTTAGAGGATGAGAAAAACTTGTATCTCAATGCTCAAGCTACTCATGTGATTGTTAATGCTTTGAGCGATGTAGTTACCTTCTCCATCACGCCTTTTTGGAGAGCTCATGAGATATGGACAAAGCTTCAAGAAAAATATGGTGTTTCCAAGATTATTGGGGATGATTGTATTCCTTCCACTTCCGGCCGTGATGAACTTTCATCCACTTCACCAAAGTGTGGCAAGACACAAGGTAATGATATGGTGAGTGGTGATGAAACTTGCAATGGTGATAGTATGCTTACTTTTGATGATCCTTCATCTCTATCTCATTACAATGCTTCATCTTTGGACTTATACACTTCAAGCACCAAAAGTACTTTACATGCTTGTGTTGATAGTCCTTGCATATCATGTATAAATTGCTTGATGAAACCTAATGATGATATGCTTATTGCATCTTGTTGCCATGATACAAATGCTTCTATTTCCTCTAGTATTTGTGATGCTAACCATATAGAGGAAACCGGAGAGTCTTTGGGCCAAGACAAGGTCTTGAATGGAGCTTCAAGTATTTCTTCATCTTCTTCTTCTCACGGTTCCCACATATGCCTTATGGCTAGGTCTTCAAATCATAATGATGTTGAGGACAATGGCGAGGATGAAGAAAATGAAGAAGACTATATTGAGTATTTAAACAAGAAGGGTAAGGTGGTCTTTGATGCTTTGCATAACCATAAAAATGTTTTGTCCAACTTCTTTGAAATCATGAGTTGTGCTATTGAGAGCACAAAACTCATTGAGATGAAGGAAGAAAAATTGATAAAATGTTTTCTCTTGAGCGTGAGTATGCCAATGATATCCATGATTTAAAAAATGCTCTAGAGGAAGAGCAAGAGCTTTGGGTTTCTCTTGAGGAGAAGCTTGAATCCATTGAGGAGTCATGTAATGAAATTATTTATAAACTCACTAAAGAACGTGACCTCGCTCTTTCCAAGTTGTCTTCTCCTATTGGTAATGATAATGATGCATGTGCTACTAACTCTACTTCTTGTGAAGCATCTATTTTGAAGGAGAATGTAGAGCTAAGAGCTCAACTTGAGTTGCTAACTAGAAAGTATGGGAAATTGGAAGAAAGTCATGAAAAGCTATCTAGCTCTAATGAGGATCTTCTAGTGTCCCATGCTCACCTAAAGTTAGCTCATGAGGCTATATCTATAAAGGTAACATCTTGTGAGCCTCATGTGGACACTAGCACTATTTCTCAAAATGCTATATTGACATGTGCTAGTTCTAGTAATTCTTCATCTCATGCTATTGCTAAATGTTGTGATGAATTACTCTCCTTGCCTTGTTGCTCTAACAATGAAGCCTCTACTTCCACTAGTATTTGTGTTGTCACTAACCATGTAGAGGAAATCAGAGATCTCAAGACCCAAGTTACTTCGTTGAAGAAAGACTTGGAAAATTGTCATGAAGGGAAGTCCACACTCAACAAGATCTTGAGTGTGCAAAAATCCCCCAATGACAAGAGTGGACTTGGATTCAAATCCAATAACAAGAACAAGTCCAAGATAAACAAGAAGAAGAAGGGCCAAGAACAAGTCAAGAATTTGGCCAAGATTGTTTGCTTCAAGTGCAAAATTGAAGGGCACCATGTTAGATCTTGTCCTTTGAAGAAGAAGCCTCTTAGTGAGAAGCAACAAGGGAAGCGGCCTCAAGTTCAAGGCCATGCTCAACCTCAAGTTGAAGAAAGGTCACTTCCCAAGAAAAATCAAGCTAATGCTCCCGTTGTGGAGAAATCAAGTGAGAAGAAGGTGAAGAAAAGAACTTGCTACATATGCCATGAGATGGGTCACCTATCTTCTTCATGCACTAGTGGTAACTCATCCAACCCTATCATAATTAAGGATGTATATTCACTTAATGCGTTTGCCAAATTTGTTGGTACTCAAAGTGGTGTCAAGAAAAGAACCATTTGGGTTGCCAAACCTGTTGTTACTAACTTCTTAGGACACAACTTGGTTGGGGACCAACAAGCCATTACTTGAACAATAGGTGTTGGTGGAGGGCATTGGAGACTTGGCTATATCATGAAGAAGTAAGGGATCTTCATCCATTATATTGTGTCAAGTCAAGTCAATTGGATTATCTTGTTTATATCATATATCTAATGTTCCTCCTTGCGGTAACATGCACTCAACTCATCTACATTGAAAGTTACTCGCCCCTTTGCATGTGTTGGGTTTTGTACCTTCCATGTATTTGTATATGTTGTGATTCCTACTTGCTTCATTTTGAGTAATCAAGTATATGCATGTTGGTTTGCACACCATGTACAGTTGTTCTTGTTGAGCCTTTTGCATCTCATTTTATCTTACTTGGCTCTTGTGAGAGATTATTGGACCATCCCATTTTGGGGGAGTGATATGCTTTGCACTTCACAATCCTCAAAATGCGTGTACATGAGTAATACCACTTAGTGTTGATATTTAAAGATTATCTAGTTTCTATGTGGTATGTCATTCTCATGAGAAATTCAAATTCTATAATGTCCATTAATCATCTTGTTGGATTTTATTTGCCTCTTGTGAAAATAAATGTTTTATCATATTATGGGGGAGTAATATGCTTTGTGCATACTACAAACCAATATAATGTGTATATTCGGGGTTGTGTCACATAGTGTTGATATTGTAAATTATGTTGCCTCTATGTGGCATGTTTTCTCAAACAAGTTCCAATTTGCCAAATTGTTTTATTCCTCTTGTTTTGGATCTTGTTTGTAAGATACTTTCTTGGTAGGGTTTTCCTAAAATGTGGAATTCTACATCAAAGTTGGAAAACCATTTGCTTCAAGTTATCCTAATCATTGCCTTGCATGATTGTTTAACTATTTGAGTCTATCAAGAATATCTTCTTTAGCATGGTTTTTAATTCTTATCCTTCTCCGTATGCTTCTTTGTTGTGAAGATGATCTTGGATTTATATATAAACTACCACCGGGAAATAAATCCAAATACCTATTGTTCTTAGACAATTGGTACTATATCATGTGGGACATGTATATTGATCATCTTTACATTGGTTATTGCTTTTAATTGCCTTATCTCTAGCCAAAAGTTTATTTGTTTTAGCTCCCATTGTCTTCCATGACTTTTATTATTCCATTTGATTTCATTAAACTTGTTTTGTGTTATTTCTATATAGGTAGATGTGATGATTCCACTTGTGTGCATTTTGTATTCAAATGCAAAATCATAAATAATGCACTAATCTTGGGGGAGCTCTCCTATATTTGTTATAACACACTCTTTGTGCTTATTTCATTTGGTATTGGTCTTTGTTGGAAGACAAATCTTTTCTTATTGGTACTTAGTGTGCCATCATAAAAAGTGTGGAGAGTTTGGTTTGTTTGTTTGAACCTTGCTCTCTTTGGGAGTTGGTGATCTCATTCCTTATTATTTATTTCTTACTCTTAAAATGAGATATGTCTTTGAGCATGTGTGTTTTAGTTATGCTTTATGCTCATTGGCTTTTGCTCGGTTCACGAGTTGAACTTTGGAGTCAATCTTGTGTTGATTTGATTCTTTGATATAATTTGGACAACCTTTTGTAGCTTCACAATTTTGTGTGCTCACTTGTCCTTCTTGGTGTTTTGTCCAAATTGTATCTCCTTTGGCTCTTGAAAGTCATGTGCATGCATATTTACTAAATGTATACTTTATGGCATGCTTTGCTTTCTTTGATCAAATATATAGGAGAAGCTCCATCAAATCCTAAATCGGCTAAGATGTGCATGAAATTCAATTTCATATATATATGCACATATTTATGTGGAGTTTATCCTATATATGTTGTAGTTTCTAACTACTTTGGACCCAATGAGTTTGGGGACAATCTTGTACTTGAACTTTGTTTTAGGTACATGGAGATATATTGGTGCTTGTCTCAATAATAAGGATGAAGTGGTGACTAAATGATAATTTGAGGCAAGCTAGGATTATTGAAGAACTCCTATCTACTACATCCTACCTTTAATATCTCGGTAGCAAGTATCTTTTTATGCATACTTTTCTAGCGTCCAACCTTGTGTAGGTTGTTTCTTGGCATGGATATCTTTATTTGAAAATCATGTGGTTCTTGCAAGGATTCTAATGAAACCTCTTTATTGCAAATGTGAGCAAGTTGAGATAAGGACATATTATTGGGAACATATAAAAATCGTGCTCATGATTCTCCTATCCCATATATGTCAACTTAGCAATCTTTTTGCACATCAATTCCTCAATAAGCTCACATGTGCAATATTGATGAAATTGCAAATTTATTTCTTCTGTTTGGTACCGTCGTTTTGATACTTGTTGTTTTTATCAAAGCATCACAACTATCTTCTTTCCCTTGTTGATATTTGCGATGTCTTTGACATGTTTGTGGTTGAAGTTCATCAATATACAATAAGATAAATTGAGCCTTTGGCCATGCTTTAAAAGCAAAAATCTCATTGGTATATTGCATGACTTCATTTTGGATATCATGTTCTATTCTTAGTATCTATTTTGTGTGTACATTTTTCTTTGTGATAATTATCTTTGTGATATTGTCTACTTAGAAACTTATACACATGAGAGATGATATCTAATTATTTGATATCTTATTTGAACCTTATGTGTTGGGATGGAATGCTAAGCAATATCATTCATTGAAGACTATGTGGATGCTCTATGCTTATCCTTGTGTTAGTCTTATAATATTCTTTGTCATTCCTATCACACATTCCTTTGGTTGAGCCTTTTAATATATTGTCCCTTGCTTGTTGCTCAACCATTTGTTTGATGCAAGTGTAAGCTTATTTTCTTCTCTATGAACTCTTGCAAATGGTTGCGTTTTAAATGTTATTGAGGGAGTGAGGATTCCATGTTGTGCAAATTGTATTCAAATACAAACATTCCAATTTTTGCACGTATCTTGGGGAGCTTCCTCATTTTATTTAAAGCACCATTTTTCGGTTATCATAATATTTGATTTCACTTGGTATCATTTTTTTTTGAATAATATTGAGGGAGTGATGATTCCATGTTTGTGCACCTTATACTTCAACTCAAATAGAATATTTTGTGCACACACCTTGGGGAGCTTCCTCATATTATTTAGAGCACCCTTTTGGTCTTATCATAATATCTTTATTCAATTTGTTCTTTGGATCGATTGATTGCTCTCTTCATTTGTTGAAGTTTATCCATCGTTGACGAGGGTTAACTCGACAAATGTCCTAGATGAAGGACTTAGGATCGGGGAGATAGGGCGTTGGATGAACTCGAAGGTAAGGTTAGACAAAATAGGTGTATATCGAAAGTAAACTTGGGTGTTGAACCTGACTTGCTTTCAATCTGCCCTACACCGTCCCCTCCTGTCCCCTATATATAGGTGGCCAGGTCTAGAGGATCGGGTAGGGTCCGATACAGATTACAATATCGACATACGGTAAGGACTCGTATCTCGACTATCATTACAATTGGGCCTAGCTTAACGGGCCTCAGGGGTACTCAACTAACGGGCTCTATTAGCTATACCCTTGTCAGTAGCCCCTGAGGTTCTACCAGAATTGCAGATTCGGGTTGAATCTCTAATCTTTAAATCTTCGACTTGATCAACTCTTCGACTTCTTCATATCTTCAAATCTTTGACTTGGTCTTTCAACTTATTTTCATGATAATATTTTGCAAGGGGTTTTGATGAACAAGCCTGACAACTCTGACGGATCAAGAGGCCAGTTAACTGCCAGAACAGATACTTTCCACCTACTTCAAATTCAATCTCCTTGGACTTGAATTCGGGATACCGGTCAAACCCACTCTTTTGCCGCATTTAGGACTTACAAAGAATGAATCCCAGTGATTCTCAGGGTACCCAGTGCGTCCACCAGGATTTTCTTTGCGTCGTAGACACAGATACATACCAGCAGAGTGCATCCATGTGCGTATACTGGGCCACACAGGACGGATCCCGGGGTCTTACCTTCGTGATAAATCACGGCATTCGAGTTTTGTTGCGATAACGTAGCTCGAGAATCATATGTCGCAGTCTCTTTTGACTGATGGAATATCAAAGAATTTCGAATTACATTAATTTCTCCCAACTCCCGATGGGAGTAGTCGCTCTATATTTTGTCGACTATGTAGTTGAAGTTTTATGGTTGTCGAAATGTTGAGCGGCTCGTAGCCTTCTTCATCTTTATTGCTGATTGTCTTATTTTCTATCGGGTGCGCGCTCAGCGCTCCCGATGGGAGTAGCCCCCGAGGCTATGGTTGGATACTTGTAGTCAATCATAGGCTCAAATTGACTTCTTCTTCTTCCTTCTTCTTCCTGTCTGTAAGCCCCCGAGCTGAAGGCAAGGTTTTTTCATACCTTCTATGATACATTCTTTTTCTCTTTGTTATTATCATCTGCTATGTGCAGAATTTAACTCCTTTGTCAATATGTTTATGGGCCTTGCTATCACAGAGGCCCGTTAATATGTGCTTATAAATAAAGCACCTTTGATGAGGGTAAAAACCCTAAACAGATTCCTCCTCCGCCGCATCATCTTCTGTTTCATCTAGGGTTCCTTTTCTCCCCACTTTTCCACATGGCTGGTGCAGATGGGTCCGGTCTGGACCTTGGCTCCCCGACAGTGCCGTGGGGTCGCGGCCGCCCTCGTGGCAGCAAAAACAAGACAACTCCAGCTGCTGCGGGATCCTCGTCGTCCGCTCCGGTGAAGCGTCATCCCGGCCGTCCGGCCGGTAGTAAGAATAAACCGAAGGTGACTAGCGCCGCCCCAGGTCCAAGTGCTCCTCCCCCTGGTGCTTCTCCTACTTCGCCCAGAATATTTTCTTTCTTTTGCATCGCCAATGCGCTATGCCGTGAGATTCAGCGCTTGCCGCTGAATTTTACCAAGTTCATGGATGGGCGAGAACTGCGAGAAGTGATTCTTCGTGAACAATCTGGTGAAGGAACTCCATACGAAGTGGAGGTTTGGTACGACGGTGCCGGCGAGCAATACTTCAAGGGCGGCTGGTCGCAGTTTGCAGAAGACCATGACCTCCACCAAGGCTTCTTCATGACTTTCGACTTCCATATTGGCACGTCAAAGTTCGACGTGAAAATCTACGACGGCACCCAGTGCCAGAAGGAGTATGAAGCTGAAGTACACTTCCATTAGAATCTTCTTTATGTAATCTCTTTTTCTAGTTGCCTTGATGCCGTGCTATCTGTAATGAATACTCGTATTTTGCTTTGATGTTTTTAATAAACCATGGGAACAAATCGTTGTTCCGAGGCATGCTTTATATTTATCGGGTTCTTGTGAACCAATTATATTACTTTGAAGAATATCGGGTTGTCTGCACAACCTAGTAGTGTAAAAGATATCCATATAGTGATAAAACTTTGTTTCGTACGACCCGAGGGTTGAAGCCCCCGAGCGGAGAAGTAAAATATTTGTACAATTTGTCGAGTTCAACCCAAGGAGCCCGACCTATGGCCTCATGTTCTGGGTTCAGAGGGTTAACTCGAGTTTACTGATACCACTAGATTTCTTCTATGCGTAAAAACGTCGTAGCTGCTCCGCATTCCATGGGTTGCTCTCGTCTTTTCCTGTCTTCTTGTCTTGTAGTCGATAAGCTCCTCCTGGTATCACTTCTGTGACGATGTAAGGTCCCACTCAAGGGGACTCTAACTTTCCATGGCTGTCCTGCCTGAGTCATAAGACTAAATCTCCCACCACAAAGGATCGTGGACGAACTCGACTACTATGGTAGTTCCGCAGGCTCTGTTGATACTGCGTGGCTCTTTCTAATGCTTTATCTCTTGCTTCATCTAGTGCATCGACGTCATCCTGTAACGCTTCTGTTGATGTTACTTCATCGTATGCCGTCACTCTTGGAGCTTCGTGTGTAACTTCAACTGGAAGCACGGCTTCTGCGCCGTGGACCAGGAAGAAAGGAGTTTCTTGAGTAGCTGCGTTAGGCGTGGTTCTTAAACTCCAAAGAACGGAGGGCAATTCATCTACCCAAGCGCTCTTGGCTTTCTCGAGAGGTGCTAAGTGCCTCTTTTTTATCCCATTGCATATTAGGCCATTGGCTTTTTCAACTTGCCCATTTGTCTTCGGGTGTGCTACGGATGCGAATTTGAGCTTGATTCCCAATCCTTCGCAATAACTCTTGAATTCCTTCGAAGTGAAGTTTGTCCCGTTGTCCGTGATGATGCTATATGGTACACCGAAGCGGAACACTATTGACTTAATGAAATTGATTGCTGCTGTCGAATCTTGAGTTGTTACCGGGGCCGCTTCCACCCACTTGGTAAATTTGTCGACTGCCACTAGCATGTAAACGTGCCCTCCTGGCCAGGATTTGTGCAGCTTCCCTACCATATCGAGGCCCCATTGTGCAAAGGGGCAGGATAATGGTATTGGTTGTAACTCTGCTACTGACGCGTGCGGTCGAGATGCGAATCTTTGACATGCTTCACACTTCCGAACTATATCTTTTGCGTCTTGAATGGTTGTTAGCCAATAGAATCCTGCTCAGAACGCTTTTGCCGCTATGGCCCTGCTGCTAGCATGATGGCCACATACTCCGGCGTGTATATCTTTTAGGGATTTCTATTTTTGTGCCCTCAGGTCATTAGTTGTACTCAGTTTTCCCCAGCTCCTTAGTTTTTCCTCAGTTTTCCCCAAGCCGTTGTCTGAAACTCTCAGAAGGAGGTCGGATGGGAGGATTCCCGTTTAGTTGACCGTTTCCGTGCTGACGTGTGGGGCCGTGTCGTGTGGGGCCGCGTCGCGTGGGGCTGGTAGAAAGGGACCGCGTGGGACAGGACGAGACCGCGTTTGGTTGTACGTGGGAGTTCGGTTCTGTCTCTCTCGGGCCAAATTGGCATTGCCTTTTCAGAGCGCCTTTTCAGAGCGCCTTTTCCCCTCTCTCTCTCTGTAACAGTTCTCTCTCTTTTCACCAAATTAGTATCAAATCTAGAGAAAGCTTCTATTTCTGTCTTTCTTCAATAATTATTGCCTTTTGGCCCTCGTTTTTTGCCCAATATGGTAACAAATCTAGAAGCTAGTATAGGATAAATTCACAGCAGCATAATAAATCCAGAAAACTAAGTATAATACATAAACTATATACAGCAGCCAAAAGCAGCCAATAACAATGTTCTTTATTCTGTATCATATATTTCGTCATCGCTACAATTCATGAGATGAAAGAAATATTCACTGAACTCCCTCCGTCTGCAGTGTGCAGCAAATACATCCTCCAAACGGTATGGCCTTTGTTCATTTTTCGGACCATATCCTATTCTATCCGCACGTCGTGGCCACTCATCCCAGGCCTTTCTATCATCATCATACTCTCTGATATAACCCAAATCCGTGTAGTAGATGCAGCCAGGTCGAACTGTCGGGTGCACTCTGGTGTGGACGGAGATAGACCGGATAAAATTGATGAAGAGGGCACGACTGCCAATGTTACTGACGGCATGGAGAGAGCGGCTCTCAGTGTCCACACGGTACACCAATGGTTGACCTTCCTCCAAATGCCCGTTGTCGTCAGTGCTGCCGCCCAACAACACAAGCAGCAGATCACCATCCGACTCCACAAGGTAGAACTTGGAATCATAATCATTTCCAAGTTCTGGAAATGAAAATAGTGTCTTCATGCTGACAGTGCTCGCGCACTGCTCCAACTGGACATTGTTGGTGCACACTATTCTTCCGAACTCATTCACATCTATTGCATACAATTCACCATTGAACGGGGTAATGCAACGCAGAGAATGGTCCTCGATCATAAATCTTCCTTCTCCCCAATCATGTACATCTATATCCTTAGTTGGAGAGCTCTTATCGACCCAAGCAATTTCATTGGGGTAACCTGTGCAAATGAAGACCATAGTCGGGGACTTCATTACAGCGACTGACTGCACAATCATAGATGGCATCTGCGCCTCAAACATAGCGTTCAAAGTCTTTGTGAGTGGGTTCAGAAGCCGTATCTTGTGCGGCTGGTTCCTCTGGGCAAGCACGATGACGCCACGGTAAAATCCGACGAAGTAGTATCTAAAAGGGAGTTGATGAAGATAACATTTAGCACTAAGATGTTTACGATTGAAAATAAAAATAGATTAACTCTATAGATATGGAGGAATTTGAACCTTGCATGAACTTCCGTTAGATCGATGGTGACATAGCGGGATGTGCGGAGGTTGAGGAAGGAGAACTCAGTGGCGCGTGGAAGGGCGTGTTCTACCATGATCCATTCGTGCAGGTGCACATCGGGCTCAGGTAGATCTGAGCGCCAATTTGTACAAACTTGCCTCAAAGTAGCGTAGGTGTCCATGTACTCCTCATTCACCAGTAAGCAGTCGCCGATCTTGTGAAGTGGTCTGTCACCCTTAAGAGAGGCCCAGTTCACGGAGGCGCCGCGCTTGGATGCGCCGCCCTCGGATGCGCCGCCCTCGGATGCGACGGGCTCGGCGGTGATGGGCTCGGATGCGACGGGCTCGGAGGCGATGGGCTCGGAGGCGACGGGCTCGGGGGCGACGGCCGCCGGCGCATTCTTCTTCTCCATCGCCGGCAGGGGAGCGCGCGTAGGGCGGTTGGGGTTTTTTGGATTTGGAGAAGATGGGACGTGAGAGGCGTGGTTGCGTGCGTGAGTTATAATGAGACTGTGTGCAGAGGGAGGGAGAGAGGGGCTTGATACGTCTCCAACGTATCTATAATTTTTGATGCTCCATGCTTGTTTTTACACTATTTGCCTAATGTTTCGTTACACTTCGTGGCACTTTTATGCATTTTCCGGAACTAACCTATTAACAAGTCGCCACAGTGCCAGTTCCCTGTTTTCTGCTGTTTTTGTGTTTTAGAAGTGATACACAGGAAATATTCTCGGAATTGGACGAAACAAGTTCCTGAAGTCTTATTTTACCCAGAAGCTTCCAGAGATCCGAAGGAGAGTAGGAGGGAGGCCACCAGGGCCCCACACGCAGGGCTGGCGCGGCCAGGGCCTGGGCCGCGCCACCCTGGCGTGAGGGCACCTGGCCCCTCCTCTGACATCGCCCCTTCGCCTATAAAGACCCCCCGACGGAAAAAACCTAAGTACCCGATCAATTTTCCAGAACACATCGCGATCCGCCGCCGCCGTCGACCCAAAGATTGGGGGGTCCAGAAGCTCTTCCCGGCACCCTGCCGGAGAGGGGAATCGCCACCGGAGGTCTTCTTCATCGCCATGCTTGCCTCCGGAGTGATGAGTGAGTAGTCTACCTTGGACTATGGGTCCATAGCAGTAGCTAGATGGTTGTCTTCTCCACCATGTGCTTCATGTTTAGATCTCATGAGCTGCCCTACATGATTGAGATCACCGTTATGTAATTCTACATGTTTGGTTTGTTGGGATCCAATGAATATTGGCGATTATGATTGAGTTGTTGTACTGAATATTATCTTATGTTATCTCTATGTTGTTTATGATCTTGCATGCTCTCCGTTGTTAGTACCTATCTTGGCCGAGTAGTTGCTAGTGACTCCAAGAGGGGGTATTTATGCTCGATAGTGGGTTCATGCCTCTATTTAACCTGGGGGGAGTGACAGAAACCTCTAAGGTTGTAGATGTGCTGTTGATACTAGGGAGAAAACAACATTCATATGCTCAAGGGCATATGCTTTGTTTACATTACACACTTTGCTTAATGCAATTATCCGTTGTTCGCAACTTAATACTCATGGGGTGTTCGAACGATATCCCCGTGAGTGGATTATTAGTCATAGATGCAATTGGATGGAGGTCTATGTATTTTGTTGTAATGCCCAAAGTAAATCTCATAGTGATCTTCTTGACATATCACGTTTATCTTTATTCTATCAATTGCCCAACTGTAATTTGTTTACCCAGCATGTGTTATTTATCTTATGGAGAAACACCACTAGTGAACTGTGGACCCCGGTCCTATTTCCTTCATATTGCTATCACCTGTTTACTTTACTCGCACTGTTTACTTTACTCGCATACTCTATTGTTTTCCACTCGATACGCTCATAACCTTTGTTTCAAGCAAACCGGTGAGATTGACAACCTCATCGCAAGTTGGGAACGAAGTACTTGGTTGTGTTGTGTGCAGGTTCCACATTGTAGCTAGCAAGCAAAGCTTGGACGAGGCGCCATATATAAGTTGTCCGAAGCTGTCGCAAACTAGCAAGCATCACCTTCAGTCATTTGTCTCTCCTCTCCAAGAACGATTAAACCTTGGTTTCTTAACTGAGGGAAAACTAGCTGCTATACTCATCATACCTTCCTCTTGGGGTTCCCAATGGGCTGGTTATTCACCACGCACAAGGACCGTCTGCTACGCGTCAACTTGGCACCAGCAGCCTCTTTTCTGGCGCTGTTGTCGGGGAGGAAGTAGAAGACTTCTGCGAGGGGAGTTTTCGCACGCACATCCTTTACTTTGTTTTATTGTTTTGCTTTACTTTATTTATTTTACCTGCATCGTTTTATATCAAAAACCCAAAAAAATGAGAATCCTTGGTAGTTGTTTTTACTTGTTTACTTTCGTTTTGCTGAAATGGCCAATCCCGAAAACACCAAGTTGTGTGACTTTACTAGCACAAACAATAGTGATTTTATCTGCACTCCTATTGCACCACCTGCTCCTGCTGCAAACTTTTATGAGATTAAGCCTGCTTTGTTGAACCTTGTTATGAAAGAGCAATTCTCTGGTGCTAGTACTGAAGATGCTGCAGCTCATGTCAACAATTTTGTTGAGCTATGTGAGATGCATAAATATAAGGATGTAGAAAGTGATATTATTAAGCTCAAGTTGTTTCCTTTTTCTTTGAGAGGAAAAGCTAAAGATTGGTTGCTGTCTTTGACTAAGAATAGTATTGATTCATGGGCTAAGTGTAAGGATGCTTTTATTGGTAGATACTATCCTCCTGCTAAGATTATATCCTTGCGTAGCATTATTATGAAGTTTAGTCAGTTTGATAATGAACATGTTGCTCAAGCTTGGGAAAGAATGAAATCTATGATAAACAATTGCCCCACTCATGGACTGACTACTTGGATGATTGTCCAAACTTTTTATGCAGGACTGAATTTTTCTTCGAGGAACCTACTTGATTCAGCTGCTGGAGGCACTTTTATGTCCCTTACCTTGGGCGCCGCAACAAAGCTACTCGACAACATGGTGGTAAATTATTCTGAATGGCACACCGAGAGAGCTCCACAAGGTAAGAAGGTAAATTCTGTTGAGGAAACCTCTTCCTTGAATGATAAGATTGATACCATTATGGCTATGCTTGCTAATGATAGGACTCATGTTGATCCTAATAATGTTCCTTTAGCCTCTCTGGTTGCTCAAGAAGAGCATGTTGATGTGAATTTCATTAGAAACAATAATTTTAACAACAATGCTTATAGGAACAATTTTGCTAGTAACAATTATAGGCCGTATCCTTCTACCAATGGTAATGGTTATGGAAATTCTTATGGTAATTCCTACAACAACACTAGGGCCGTGCCCTCCGAGCTTGAGGTAATGCTCAAGGACTTCATCGGTAAGCAAACTGCTTTTAACAAGTCTGTTGAGGAAAAGTTAGGCAAAATTGATATTATTTCTTCTAAAGTTGATAGCCTTGCTCATGATGTTGAAATTATGAAATTAAAAGTGTTGCCTAATGATGCGAAAGAGAACAATGTTTTTGCTACCGCAAATGCTATTCAAGTTGGAATTGATGAAAATATTAGATTGTTAGCGGAATTGCATGCCAGGTGGGAAAGAGAAGATGAGATGGCTAGAGAGATGAAGGTATGTACCATTACTACCTCTAATGATGTTGCTCCTAATGCTATCAATCCTCTTACTTTGATTGGTGTAGAGAAAACTCCCACTCCTTGTGTTAAAAAGCCTAAAACTGCCAAAATCTTTTCTCAAAAGAGTGCTGAAATTTTTCGGAGTGTGGGGGATGATAGCTCTACTTCTTTTAATGATTTTGATGTTGATGGCTGCAATATATCTGAAGTAATTTTGTTCTTGCAAAAGCTTGCTTTGACTCCCAATGCTAGTTCTTTAAATGTTGCTTTTACTAAGCATATTACTAATGCTCTTATAAAAATTAGGGATGAAAAGTTGAAGCAAAAAGCTTCTGTTCCCAAGAAGTTAGAAGATGGTTGGGAACCCATCATTGATATGCATGTTAATGGGTATGATTGCCATGCTTTATTTGATCTAGGTGCTAGTATTTCTATCATGCCTAGAAAGATTTATGACATGCTTGATTTACCACCGCTTGAAAAATGTTATTTTGATGTTCCTATTGCTGATGTTGCTAAGAAGAAACCTTTGGGAAGGATTAATGATGTTCTTATTGTGGTTAACAATAACCTTGTTCCCGTTGATTTTCTTGTTATGGACGTTGAATGCCATGCTTCATGTCCTATTATTTTGGGAAGACCCTTTCTTCGAACTGTAGGTGCTATCATTGATATGAGGGAAGGCACTATCAAATATCAATTCCCACTAAAGAAAGGTATGGAACACTTCCCTAGGAAAAGAAAGAAATTACTTTTTGACTCTATTCTTAGAGCAAATTATGAGCTTGATGTTTCATCACTTGATGTTACTTGATTCGAAACTTTCTGCGCCTAGCTCAAAGGCGTTAAAGAAAAGCACTCTTGGGAGATAACCCAATGTTTTTATTTTCATTACTTTTTATTTTATTTGAGTCTTGGAAGTCATTACTACTGTAATGACCGCTCCTTATCTTGTTTATTTTGTTTTTGTGCCAAGAGAAGCCTCTAATTTGAGTGAGGTAAAGATTTGGGGATGTTGCTGTCCTGAAACTGTTTTCGGTGCTGCACCGTAAAAATTCGTGAAAATTCTCTGTTTATCTTTTGGACCTGTGATTTCTTGTGCATATGCCCCAGGTTATATCCAAACTTTTGTTAGTTGAACACTTTTTTATTTGAGCAACAGAAATCCCCTAAAAAATTCGACATTTGTCAGCTGTTCAGTTTTGACAGATTTCTGCCAATATTTGTGTTTGCCACTTTATCACTTTCTTTTGAGTTCTTTTGATCACGGAACTTTTGGAGAAGTTGATACAGTAGTATTTGCTATATATGTGGTGGTTTTGAGTTGAAACCTGAAGCAAAAAGAGGTTGATTATATGTTATGCCTACACTAAGGTTGCTAATAGAATTGTGTTTAGTTTTGTATGAAGGAAGTTTTCAAGTGTAGGGATTGGAGAATGATGAGATGAGTTGAAGAATGGACAAAAGCTCAAGCTTGGGGATGCCCATGCATCACCCCAAGAAATATCCAAGAAGTACAAGCGTCAAAGCTTGGGGATGCCCCCGAGGCACCCCTTCTTCATCGGCAAAAATCAGGTCACCTTTCAAAACACTATATTTTTATTGCTTCATGCACTATGTGTTTTTCTTGGAGCATCAGTTGTTTTAGTTTTCCTAGTTAGTTTAGTTTGTTTTGTTTGCTGCAATAAATGGTTGGACCCCAACAAATTTATTTTGGAGAAGTTGCCTTGCTTTTCATTTGCCAAGAACGCTCTAGTTTTCACTCTTATTAAAAATCGAGTGTTCTTCTTTTTCCGCTACTGCTTTTGGTTTTCATTTTCGCCTTGATTTGCGTTCAGACCTTATCATATCTTTTCATCAAGGTGTATTTTTGCCTCTGATATTTATTGGTTTTCATCAAAAGAGGTGTCTTTAAAAATTTCAAATGGTGTTGGAAAAGAGAAAAAGCTTTATGCAAAATAGTGGTACAAGAAGGAGCTTGTGTAGACCGCGGCTTAGGCTTTTTCATGTCATGCTGGATGTCTTTTTGATAGTATGCTTAGTGGTTTTGCTGTAGCATGACTTGTCTCAAATAACTGAGATTGCTTAATGAGCCTTTGAAAAAATCATGCGTTGTTTTTATTGTATGGAAGCATTATTTTGGTTTTCTCCTTGATGCTTTATTTGGGTTGACTTGGCGCATGCTCACACATGTTATACTCTTACAAAGTCGCCAATAGCCTCTATGATCATTTAGTTTTTGACTTTTGATGTCATCTTATGCTTTTTTTAATGTCGCTTTGTCGCTTTGCATGATTATGGCCATTATTGCTCTCTTAGTTGGTCGCTCCCAGTCTTTTGCTAGCCCTCGCCTTGTACTGAGTATGAGCTCTACTCGTACATCCAACTCCTAAAAGCCAAAGTTTTCCAAAGTGTCCACCATACATACGTACTAGCAATTTGCTATTCCAAGTAAATTTGACTTGCTTTTATTTTCTCTTCAAATTAAACTCTTACCAGTGTTATGCGAAATTCGATCAGTAAAGCTCTCACGAACCAGAAGGCACACTTTACTTTTTCCTGTTCTTAAAAATTTGACATTGTGGTCTCTTATGTTGAGTTGTTATGCTTGCAAGTTGTAAGTTGGAGACTAGCCCAGCCATGCAGTCATGGGCAAGCTTTCAACATTGCACTTCTTATTTGAGTTGATATCGTGATCTTTTGTTTATGGATGCCCGTGGTGTGAAATGAATTGGGAATCTTGTGGGGATCATGGAGTTTGTATATGTGTTAGGGAAACGCCGGGCCGCTAATCTAAGCCATGCATAATTCATGGTGGAAATTTGCAGCATACCCATGGTGAACATTCGACGACGCATCTCACAATAAAAAGCTAAACAAATGGCAAATAAAAGAGATGTCGAGGTGTTCATTGTCTGCTTGTCCTGTCATTTTGGTGTGGGCTTGTTCCATGTCATCGGGCATGGAGGTACCCCATTGGTGGTTCTCAATGATATGCATATACTTACAATGACAAGAGCCTTGCTTGGGACTCTAAGTAAAGTAGCATGAGGTTTGGGTACTCGTATTCACGGGGCACGAGGTTTTCAACTTATGATTTGTCAAGCATATGCATCATAATTGTTCTCGCATTAACTTTAACCATTCAAGATGCTTATGATGGGGGCAATGAGAGCTCAAAGCCGGTAAGTACCATAATTTTTGAAGGTTATAAAACTTGCAATCACTGCTTCCCTCTGCGAAGGGCCTTTCTTCTACTTTTATGTTGAGTCACCACCTTCTATCTTTATGCACCATAAGAGAGCATAGTTGTCATTCTTAGTGTAATATGCATTGTCCCAAAGTTCATTGATTGATTCATATTGTTGGTTTCACTTGTTCTCAAATTACTTGTATCTAGTCGCCCTCTTAAACTTGAAGGTGTCCTATGCATTTATGTTTTGCTCTCTTTGAAGGACAAGCTGAAAACCATTTGTATGTTTTTCCTTATGATTTGAACACACGTTTGACTTTCATTGTTTCATTTTCATGATCTTTTGTTTGTGTTCATTTGCATGTTTACAACATGGTTGCTAAGTTCTTATTGTCAAGATTATATCTTCATGCCCATGTTTTAAGTTCTTATGATCCCAGCTCACAAATGCTTACATATATGATCAAGATTGTGTAGGTGCATGTCACCTCAAAAATTATTCTTTTGTTATCACTTACCTACTCGAGGACGAGCAGGAGTTAAGCTTGGGGATGCTTGATACGTCTCCAACGTATCTATAATTTTTGATGCTCCATGCTTGTTTTTACACCATTTGCCTAATGTTTCGTTACTCTTCGTGGCACTTTTATGCATTTTCCGGAACTAACCTATTAACAAGTCGCCACAGTGCCAGTTCCCTGTTTTCTGCTGTTTTTGTGTTTCAGAAGTGATACACACGAAATATTCTCGGAATTGGACGAAACAAGTTCCTGAAGTCTTATTTTACCCGGAAGCTTCCAGAGATCCGAAGGAGAGTAGGAGGGAGGCCACCAGGGCCCCACACGCAGGGCTGGCGCGGCCAGGGCCTGGGCCGCGCCACCCTGGCGTGAGGGCACCTGGCCCCTCCTCTGACATCGCCCCTTCGCCTATAAAGACCCCTCGATGGAAATAACCTAAGTACCCGATCAATTTTCCAGAACACATCGCGATCCGCCGCCGCCGTCGACCCGAAGATCGGGAGGGTCCAGAAGCTCTTCCCGGCACCCTGCCGGAGAAGGGAATCGCCACCGGAGGTCTTCTTCATCGCCATGCTTGCCTCCGGAGCGATGAGTGAGTAGTCTACCTTGGACTATGGGTCCATAGCAGTAGCTAGATGGTTGTCTTCTCCACCATGTGCTTCATGTTTAGATCTCATGAGCTGCCCTACATGATTGAGATCACCGTTATGTAATTCTACATGTTTGGTTTGTTGGGATCCAATGAATATTGGTGATTATGATTGAGTTGCTGTACTGAATATTATCTTATGTTATCTCTATGTTGTTTATGATCTTGCATGCTCTCCGTTGTTAGTAGCTATCTTGGCCGAGTAGTTGCTAGTGACTCCAAGAGGGGGTATTTATGCTTGATAGTGGGTTCATGCCTCTATTTAACCTGGGGGAGTGACAGAAACCTCTAAGGTTGTAGATGTGCTATTGCTACTAGGGAGAAAACAACATTCATATGCTCAAGGGTATATGCTTTGTTTACATTACACACTTTGCTTAATGCAATTATCCGTTGTTCGCAACTTAATACTCATGGGGTGTTCGGACGATATCCCCATGAGTGGATTATTAGTCATAGATGCAGTTGGATGGCGGTCTATGTATTTTGTTGTAATGCCCAGAGTAAATCTCATAGTGATCTTCTTGACATATCACGTTTATCTTTATTCTATCAATTGCCCAACTGTAATTTGTTTACCCAGCATGTGTTATTTATCTTATGGAGAGACACCACTAGTGAACTGTGGACCCCGATCCTATTTCCATCATATTGCTATCACCTGTTTACTTTACTCGCACTGTTTACTTTACTCGCATACTCTATTGTTTTCCACTCGATACGCTCATAACCTTTGTTTCAAGCAAACCGGTGAGATTGATAACCTCATCGCAAGTTGGGAACGAAGTACTTGGTTGTGTTATGTGCAGGTTCCACGTTGCAGCTAGCAAGAAAAGCTTGGACGAGGCGCCATATATAAGTTGTCCGAAGCTCTCGCAAACTAGCAAGCATCACCTTCAGTCGTTTGTCTCTCCTCTCCAAGAACGATTAAACCTTGGTTTCTTAACTGAGGGAAAACTAGCTGCTATACTCATCATACCTTCCTCTTGGGGTTCCCAACGGGCTGGTTATTCACCACGCACAAGGACCGTCTGCTACGCATCAACTTGGCACCAGCAGGGCTCTGTACTGGCAAAGTGACAGTTCGTCTCAACAGTTGACGTTTGGTCTCAACACGCGCACCGCGCGGCTAACCGCTGCTTACCGCGACACACGTCCGTGGGACTGCACATCAGCACCGTTATGTGTACTCCGTTCTACCCTCGAGTCTTACACTGGAAAAATATCTGTACTCAGTTTTCCCCTCGAGTACTAATATTGGCTAGTGCAATATACTCAGTTTTACCCTCAACTGGCAGGTCAACAGAGAGTCAACAGATGGGATTAAGCCATCTAATTGAGTCATTTCATGCGCAAAAAAATTCAAAAATATAAAATCATAGTGCCTCCTACTCATGGAGTCTTGTTACACGACCTGCCACGTAGAAAATCATAACAATCATATATAAATCAAGTTTTCACACAAATGGCCACTTCTGAAATCACTAGTAGCTATGAAGGTTCATGGCTTTCCACTCAAACCCCTTCTCAAAACATCTATACCCAAAACATAGTTTGTCTGAATGAGGCCATAATTTTTACACTCATGTATATTTGAATTGCTAATACTTTGAGGTAGGCCAACCTGGGTTTCATTGTACAAAACATGTGTTTTTCTTTTTCTAAATCTCTTATTTGAATTCCTTAGCATGTTTACTATTTACTTGCCCTTGTATCCTTGATACTACTCAGTTTTACCCTCTCCCTTCTCACAGAAGCCCAAACTTGGTCTGATTGGTCGAGCTGTTGTCACACGGATCGTGCCCACCTACCGTCGATCCTATGATCTAACGGGCAGGATCGTACCACCCTCTCTCTATCTGTCGGTGGCAAACTACTACCCCTCTATGTATGCTAAATAACGAGTTGGCCACCGGATTCAACAAGTTTGGTAATCACGAATTTCCACTTCTTGTAGGCATTACTTTTCACGGTAAAATGATAAACTATCACGAATTTCCATTTAGGCATTACTTTTCACGGTAAAATAATAAACTATCACAAATTTCCTTTAGGCATTACTTTTCACGGTGAAATGATAAACTATCACGAATTTCCTTTAGGCATTACTTTTCACGGTAAAATAATAAACTATCACGAATTTCCATTTAGGCATTACTTTTCACGAATTTCCTTTAGGCATTACTTTTCACGGTGAAATGATAAACTATCACGAATTTCCTTTAGGCATTACTTTTCACGGTAAAATAATAAACTATCACGAATTTCCATTTCTTTTAGGCATTAATTTTTTGTTGAGATATAAACACCCACAACGGTCATCTCCTCCTTAATTTATTATGTAAACCCCACAACGGTCATCTCGCCCTTATAAACCCCCACAACGGCCATCCCTCATGTCAATAGGTTCTGCCTCTCTCTTCTTCGTTTCTGCCTCTCTCTTCTTTGTTCACATACACTTGATCCATTGCCATGGCTTCCACGTCTCGGACGCCGACCGAAAGGGGAAGGGGAAGGGGAAGGGGCGGCCTGGGTGGTGGATCATCATCATTGCCGCCACCACCGTCAACACTGCCATTGATCATAGAGGAGTTCTTAATCGTCATCTATGAAGACCCTTTGGCCAAGAAGGTACGTACGCGTTCCCACATATATGATGCATGTGATTAATTATGTGCATGTTCCAAAAAGCCTTTAATTTCAAACGATCAGCGCTCGATCTCTTTGCAGGCACTCCCACAAAAGTTTGCGGACTATCTTGACGGCTAGGAGCCCGCAAAGGTGTATCTGCGAGCAGCTAACTGCGGTCCTCGTCTCTGGACCGTGGAGGTCCTATTTGACGGACAAGGCCGGATGTACCTCGACAAGGGCTAGGATAATTTCGCCATCGCGCACGGTGTGGATTTCGGCTACATCCTACACTTCAAATATGAAGGCGATGATGTGCTCATAGTGAAGGTGTTCGACGTAACATTGTGCAGGAAGTACTACTACACGGACGATGAAGATACTGACGATGAAAGCGACGACGACGTGAAGCCATGCATCCATCCCCTTTAGATAAGGGGATTATGACCAAGAATATATATGTAGCTTCATATGCATCGATTTAGAAATCTAGCTATTTTCTATATATTATGCATGTAAAAATAATAGGGAATCGCAATTTCCACCATGATTCGAGCACCACAGCCTCCAAACGATGCCGATGCCGATATCGGCATCGTCAGAACGGCTATGCATGATCGCCGCCACTGCTAGGTCACCGTCGGGATGCACCCTCAATCCTGTCCCCTCATTCGATCACTGACACACCAGAGATACCGCCGAGGCCAATGACGAACGTACATGCTGATGCCAATGCCGAACATGCACGCCACTGTGGGCACGGCCACGCCGCCCCGCTATGCTGGACGCCACAGACCACCGCAAGGTCTTTCCCTTCGCCACCACACTCCCCTAGCACCCATCTATACACGCTAGAAAGTAGAGACACTAGTTTTCTCTACATTGCTCGCGTTCGTGTCCGATACCGTCAATCAAAGTGTTGAGGTCGTCGTCGATGTCCTCGACCATTTCTTCACTTCTTTGCATGGTTAAACGCGTCTAGTTCATATCTATCTAATGCGTCTGGTCTCGCCTCATGCAGTTCTTTGTGGACGTCGATCTCATCTCGGCACCCCGCAGGCCACCTCCTCCGTGCCAACGCTGTAGAGCTCCGTTTAAAAATCTAATCCTACCCGTGTATTGCCCCTTGTATCAGCGTCATGGCCCCACTTGTCATTCGATATACCGAAGCCCCACTCGTCCGCGTTTTGGTCAGGGATACGGCGATGCTTACGGTCAAACAAAGATGGATGCTCTGACGTGTCTTTGCGGGCTCTACGTGGCCCCACTAGTCAGCAGTTAACGGTCAAAGGTGTTGAACCGTCGGGCAACCGGCCGTTCCAGCACTGGTGACGGTTTCAGCCAAGGGCTTGGACAAAACTGAGGAAAAACTAAGGAGCTGGGAAAAACTGAGTACAACTAAGGACCCGAGGGCACGAAAATAGAAATCCCTATCTTTTAATATTACTTGCCCTTCTTAAGGTGTTACGCAACGCTGCAAAACGCCAGTTATGCTCTTTTTGTATAATTTCCCTTGCAACACGACAAATGCCTTCGATCGTCGAGTTATTCTCTTGACTTCCACTACATCTTCTGGTAACTTTTTATTTATCATGTACACGAGATATGGCTGCATCCAGGTTTCTTCTATCATCATGACTTCTTCGTGTTCTAGCGTACTTTCGTCTTTTTTCGTATCAGCCCCTGAGCCTGCTGCAGTAGTCGAACTTTTGACACTTTTTATCGACCTTTCCACTATTTCTTCCCAGAAGACTCTGGATGGCACGGGCAGGCACTGTGACCCGATATTTGCTAAATTGTCGGCTTCTTCGTTGCTGTTTCTGCTGACGTGCAAGACTTCGCATCCATCGAATGTTCCTTCGAGATAGTGATATGAGTTCTTGTAGGCCAGCATGTTGTCATTAATTGTGTCGCATCTGTTCATAACTTGTTGGACGACAAGGTTTGAATCTCCAAATATTTTTAGGCGAGTTGCTCCACACGCTTTTGCCATCTTCATTCCATGCAACAAAGCCTCGTATTCTGCTTCGTTATTAGAGGCTTGCGGAAAACTCATCCTTAAAACGTACTTCAGTTTGTCACCATGTGGCGATATCAAGACTACTCCTGCGCATGCGCCTTGTATTCTCTTAGAACCGTCGAAGTACATTGTCCAGACACTCGATAAATCTGGCGGTCCCGTGCTCTGCAGCTCCAGCCACTCTGCTGTGAAATCTGGCGAGATTTGCGACTTGATCGCCTTCCTTTTTTCATACGTGATGTCCATGGGAGATAATTCAATTCCCCACAAAGAGACACGTCCTGTTGCTGAAGGATTATTCAGTATGTTCGATAGTGGCGCTTCATTGACCACTATAATTGGGTGCATTGCAAAGTACTGTCGCAATTTTCATGCTGTTGTAAAGACACTATATGCCAGCTTTTGATAATGCGGGTACCTCTGTTTTGTCGGAGAGAGTACCTCACTGATGAAATATACCGGCCTTTGGATGCCGTGGGCTTTTCCTTCTTCACTTCTTTCGACTACTAATACTGTAATCACCACCTGATGGGTCGCGGTGATGTAGAGTAGTAGTGACTCTTTTTCTTTTGGTGCGACCAGCACTGGTGGCATGGAAAACACTTTTTCAGCTGCACAAAAGCTGCGTCTGCTTCTTCTGTCCATTCAAATTTATCATCTGACTTCTTCATAAGTGCATAGAAAGGAAGCGCCTTTTCTCCCAATCGAGCAACGAAGCGACTTAGTGCCGCGACGCGTCCTGTGAGTTTCTGTATGTCATGTAGTTTCGTGGGTTTCCCCATTGTTAAAATTGCTTGGATCTTCTCTGGGTTCACCTCTATTCCCCGTGCTGACACCAGGAACCCTAAAAGTTGTCCTGCCAATACACCGAAGGAACACTTTGTCGGGTTAAGCTTAAGCTTGCACCTGCTCAGGTTGTCGAAGGTTTCTGCCAAGTCGCTGATTAGGGATTCCTCCTCTCTTGTGGTAATGACTACATCGTCAATGTAGACTTGGATGTTGCATCCTATTTGGCTCCTGAGGCAATTTTGCATCATACGTTGATAAGTTTCTCCTGCATTTTTTAGGCCGAACGGCATTACTTGATAGCAAAACACCCCATACGGTGTGATGAAGGCTGTCTTTTCTTCGTCTTCTTTTTTCAACTTGATCTGGTTGTAACCAAAATATGCGTCCAAAAAAGAAAGCCTTGTGCATCCCGCTGTCGAATCAATTATCTGATCGATGCAGGGTAGAGGAAAGGGATCCTTTGGACAATGCTTATTGAGAGATGTGTAATCGACACATACTCTTTGTACGTCTGTGTTTTTCTTGGGTACGATGACTGGATTGGATACCCAACTCGAGGTTTTTATTTCTCTGATAAATCCGACGTTCCCTAGCCTGTGCAATTCTGATGCTATTGCCTTCCTTTTGGGTTCATCAAATTGCCGCAATGGTTGCTTGACTGGCTTTGCTTTAGGATCTACATTTAATGCGTGCTCGACGAGTTCCCTGGGAATCCCTGGCATGTCTGAGGGACACCAGGCGAAGATTTCCCAGCTTTCACGGAGGAACTCGACGAGCGCGCTTTCCTATGCGGGATCCAAGTTTACCGCAATCGATGTCGTCTTGTTTGGGTCTGTAGGGTGGACCTGGATCTTCTTTGAGTCCTGATTTGTGTCGAAAGCCTGATTTGGCAGGGATCGTCCAACGTCGGGTAGCACATTATCATCCGTTTCTCCTTTTAGCCTCTCATATTCCGCTGTCATGCCAAAGGTTTGCGCCATTCTATTGAATTCTCTGTCGCACGTGTTGGCTACTTCAAAGCTCCCTTGCACTGTAATTGTTCCTTTGGGTCCTGGAATTTTTAGCGTAAGATACGCGTAATGGGGTACTGCCATGAACTTTGCGAATGCTGGGCGCCCTGGGATTGCGTGGTACTGTGATGGCCAGTCCATAACTTCAAATTCCAACTTCTCTCTGCGATAGTTGCTGCTACTGCCAAAGCAGACGACGAGTTCTATTTTCCCCAGAGGGTAATTTGCGGCTCCTGGTACTATTCCATGGAAAGACCAATATGTTGGCTTCAGGCTTGACAGTGAGATACACATTGCCTTCAAGGTTCTAGCATATATTAGGTTTATTCCACTTCCTGCATCCATAAACACTCTCCCGATGTCGTACCCTCCTATTTGCGCTTTTAACACCATTGGCGAGTGGCCCGCCCTGGGAACTTTCCTCGGGTGGTCTGCTCTGCTGAACTTAACTGGTTGATCTGACCACCGCAGGTACTCTGTGGTGGCTGGTGGCGATGATATTGCTAGGTTTACTTGCCTGGATATGCTCTTTCGCTCTTTCTTTGACTTAGGCACCGGTTGAATCATTGCCGATATGTGAACTTTTGACTCTAGGTGCCTTGCTAGCCTTTGTGCTTGATATCCTTGACTTGTATGTTTTTCTCCTTGCCATCCCCCTTGGCTTGAACCCATGGCGCTTTGTAGCCTTAAGAAAGTTCTACAATCCTTCATCTGGTGATTTGAGACTCTTTTTCGATCAAGATATGCGTAGTGGATTCGACAAGGTCCGTATAACATGTCTTCGGCCGAAGGGCCGGAGTATCTCGGTTTTTCTGTTCCTTTTGCCTGAAACCTCCTATTTTCATATCCTTCCTCTTCCCCTGCTTCGTAACCTGCGGCTACCTGATTTCGCCTTCCTTGGTTATCCCTGTTGCGGTGTCGTCTCCTCTGTCTACTTGTTCTGTCGACTTCTGGTGAACGTCCTCTTTTGTTATTATATGCGTCCTCTCCGTCAGTGAATTTGTTGGCTTCTTCCATTAACTCAGCTACTGTCGTTGGCCTTGTTCTTCCTATTTCTTCCACCAGATCTGAGCGACGAAGGCCGGCCGAAAAAGCGTCTATTGCTCATTTGTCGGAGACGTCCTCTGCTGAGTTTTTTATTACACTCCATCGTTGTATATAAGAACGTAGAGTTTTGCCTTTCCTTTGCACACACGCTTTGACTTCCTCCAGTGATGCTGGGCGCTTGTATGTCGAACAGAAATTTCTTGTGAATTGGCTTTCGAGTTCTCCCCAGCTTCCAATGGATTCATTAGGTAGGGTATTCAACTAGGACCGTGCTGCGTCGGTGAGGTTTAGTTGCAAACTTTGCATTGCAGTCGCTTTTGTTCCCCCTAATATCTGTACTGCCTGTAGATAATCCGATAACCATAGGGTAGGTTCTTGCGACCCATCATATTTTTGCTGGTCGTGTGGTAACTTGAATCCTTTGGGGACCCGCGTTTTGCAAACCCTGCAGGTAAAGCACAACGCGCCCATCTCTTTTTCGTCGTCTTCATAATTTTCTTCCCTCCAGGCGTAGCGCGATTTATTTACTCGAGCCTGCGCTATTATATTTCTTGCGTCCTCTCTCCTTTTTTGTCGTCTTTATTCTTCTGATGACTCGCTAGACTCGTTTCGTGTGATATTGTGTTTGAACTTCTCCTTTCGCCTTTCCTTGTAGCTTGTCGACTTTGTCTCTGGACCTTTTTCCCTGATCTTGTCTTCCACTATCCCGAGGCTTCGTATTGCGGCTTGGTGCATGCCTTCCCGCGGATCTCCGGGTTCTGGCCGCGTGGTTAGTAAATATGCATGTGCTGCTATGAGCGCTGCTTCCGGTGTTTCTTGCACGAAGTCTTCTTCCTCCTCCTCTAGCCGTGGAGTAATACTCCTTGAATATCTTTCCTCTCTACTTTGCGCTGTTGCCCCTCTGTTGTGCTTTGGGTTTCTGCGCCTTTCCCTGCTGTACTCTGAGTCCTCACTATAATCATCCCAATACTCTTCCCTTGATATACTGTTATTATCTTGGAAAAACATGTCTCTTTTCTCTCTTAGTTTCTTCCTATGCTGGTGCAATGCGTACTGATATCCCATTAGAACTTCTCTTCTCGATCCTTCGGGTACTTCTGTGCCATGATTTATAGCTGACATGATTATCCTCCACTCTCCGGCTGAGACGTGAACCTTCTCCTTCTCCTTTTTGTTGCGCTTCTTTACCTTGTCGACTTGCTTGTCGACCCCTTTACTTCCTTCGTTGTTGTTTTCTTCTTCTGCTTCAGTGATAATGACGCATAGCTGGTGTACTTTTTTGGAAACGCCGCTACTTCCAGCGGCGAAGTCCCTTGTATTGTTGTGCGTTTTACACATTGTCTCTTCCAAGTCGAGTTTTTTTCCAAATTTTGTCGCCTTCTGCGATTTTTGCTTCTCCTAAGATGACTAGCGAGTTTACCTCACTGGAAGAGCCTTCCAATGATTCCAGCATCACTACTGTTTCGGGTTCTCTCGCCGACGGATCTGGTTTCGTCGAATCTGAGAGGCGGGTCGATCCCGAGTGTTCGATTAAGATGCTTAAGCTTCCGATCGTCAACTCCGTCTCTTGATTTTCGTCGACTTCTGTACTGCTATTGGCTAAAAGCGAAAAAGCCGTCGAATTCATGATTCCAACGCCCAGAGTCCCCACGGTCGGCGCCAATTGACAAGGGTTAACTCGACAAATGTCCTAGATGAAGGACTTAGGATCGGGGAGATAGGGCGTCAGATGAACTCGAAGGTAAGGTTAGACGAAATAGGTGTATATCGAAAGTAAACTTGGGTGTTGAACCTGGCTTGCTTTCAATCTGCCCTACACCGTCCCCTCCTGTCCCCTATATATAGGTGGCCAGGTCTAGAGCATCGGGTAGGGTCCGATACAGATTACAATATCGACATACGGTAAAGACTCGTATCTCGACTATCATTACAATTGGGCCTACCTTAACGGGCCTCAGGGGTACTCAACTAACGGGCTCTATTAGCTATACCCTTGTCAATCGTGTTATCTTTTTTTTTGCAATCTTTGATCCTCAATATAGTTTGATTTCCTTCAAAAATTTGCCTTTGTATATGTGCATGTGTTTTCACTCATTTATTTTGGATATGCACACCGTTTTGGAGGAACTCTCACTATATTGGCCTTCAAAGCTTTTTCACCCATTTTGGCAATGGATGCCAATGGGGGAGAAGTTTCGAGGGTTTAAAGGGAATTGGGTTTTATGCTTTGGTTTTTTTCTTAAGCATTTGCCTTGCATGCTTTGCATCATTGTGTGTTACTTCGCATGGTTGAGTATATAGCGGAAACTCCACCAATAACCTTGGTTGGCAATATATGCAATGAAATCAAGATCATTCACACATGCATAGATTGTGGTGGAGTTTGCTCTATATATGGTGGTTCTACTAACATCACATAATTTTGTAGTATTTGATGTTAGTACAACCATTGTGGTTCTTTGAATTTATTATATAAACCCTCTCAAAGAGATTGTCATCAATTACCAAAATGGGGGAGATTGAAAGATCATATCGAGCCCCATGTGTGGTTTTGGTAATTAATGACAATCCCTATGGACTAATGGTTGCATGGAGCTATATGTCTAGGACTTGTCCATAGACAATGCTTGAACCATATGTTGGTTTCAAGGTTGTAAGAAGAAGACAATGAAGAAGATTATGTGATGACCAAGATGTTATTTATGGAGTGATCCAAAGATTGGTCATTAGGGATTTGAGCCTATATCGAGTGTGTCTTGAAGAATAAGATTGAGTGAGCTCTCATGTGTATCTTCAAGACACCGTCATTATAGAGGAAGAATAATTGGCTCGAGGATTGATCAAGTCAAAGCGCAAGTTCAAGATGAGCAACTAGAAGAGAACATATGCTTGAAGCTTGCCATCTATATTGTGATCATGGATGTGAAGATATGCTTAAAGAGAGTCTCTCCCATAGTGGAGTATGGGGGAGCAATCTGCAAGACTTCATCGAGCAAGCTCAATCAAGAAAGGTGGTCCAACTTGAAAAGATCAAGATTGTTATTATCCACCTCAAGTGAAATGCTCAAGGCAAAGGTATGATATTGATAGGGTTTCTTTCTTACCGGTCTCATGGTGTTTGTTGTGAGACCGGGTTATAGGATCGGTAGCCGTACTATCAAGAAGGGCTCTCGAGTGAGTAACTTAATCGTATCGTTCGGAAAGAGCTCAAACCTTTGCATACTTGGCATCATCTTTCTTGGTTCTTATTTGGGTTTTATCCATGTGAGGTTCTAGAGCTTGTGGTTGTTTCCATGACAAGCTCTAGCTCATCAAAAATGGAATCCGTATGGAACACTTCTTGCGTTTTTGGTGTTTGGAGGTTTACCGGTTTGTCTTTGAAGAGAGGTCAAACCTTTCATCATTTGGTTTTATCCTCCTTTGTTGGACTATGATTTTTCTCTGCATAAAGTTGTAGAGCTTGTTGTTGTGATTCCAACGAGCCCAAGATCATCGAAAACGGAGTCCGGATGCTCAAGTTATTGCCGTTTTCGTTTTGGTGTTTCTGCCAGTTTCAGGAGGGGCGGCTTTAGCCGGCCCAGGGCCGGAAATAGCCGGACCGGGGCGCTCGATTACCTCTCTGTTTCAGTCCGGATTTTTGTCCGGATTTAGCCGGTGTTAAGTCCGGCTTTAGCCGGTCTAAATGGCTGTAACGGTCATATTTCGTGGGGGGGGGACCTATAAAAGGCCCCCCTTCTTCCCCAAGGGCTGAAAGCTCGGTTTTTCCTCTCTTTCTCTCTCTCCCACCATTGTTGACCTTGGAAAGCTTGCCCCTCTCTCAATCCCTCCCACGATTCTTGCATATCTTTGAGGGAAAAGTGAGAGGAGATCTAGATCTATATTTCCACCAATCAATCTCTCCTCTAAGTGAGGGGAACATAGTGGATCTAGATCTCAGAATTCTTTGTGGATTTCCTTTGTTCTTCTTCTCATATCTCTCCATAGCATTAGTTGCTTTGGTGAGATTTGGGTGAGAAGGATTTGAGCACTTTGTGTGCTCTTACCATTGCATAAGTTGCATCAGTTTGAGTTCTCCCCGGAGATCCGAGTAAGTGAAAGTTTGTGAGCTTATTACTCTTGGGTTCTTGGAACCCTAGACGGCTTTGTGGTGCCTTTGTGGTTATTCTTGGGAGCCTCCAATTAAGTTGTGGATGCGTTCCCCAAGCTTTGTGTAAAGGCCCGGTTCCGCCTTGAGGAACCCCTTAGTGGAAGAGTGAGCTAGGCCTTTGTGGCGCAAGCTCACACCGGAGAATAGGGTGAGGCCTTTGTGGCATTGGTTAGGCCTTTGTGGCGATACCACACCCCTCCAACGAGACGTACTCCCTTTAAAGGGAGGAACTCGGGAATACATCATCGTCTCCACGTGCCTCGGTTATTCCTATACCCGAGCTCTTTACTTATGCACTTTACATTGTGATAGCCTTCATGCTTGAAGTCATATATATATATATATATATATATATATCTTGCTATCACCTTGTTACTTATCTTGCTTAGCATAAGTTGTTGGTGCACTTAGGTGAGCCTAGTTTATTTAGGTTTTGTATGCTTGACAAAATAAACGCTAGTTTAATTCCGCTTTTGTTCAAGCCATTCGTAAAATTTGATATCGCCTATTCACCCCCCTCTAGGCGACATCTGTGTCCTTTCACCGCGCCCCCTGGTGGTGAGGCCACCGTGGTCCACCTCTGGCGCCGCCCCTTCGCCTATAAAGACCCCCCGATGGGAAAAACCTAAATACCCGATCACTTTTCCAGAATACATCGCGATCCGCCGCCGCCGTCGACCCGAGATTGGGAGGGTCCAGAAGCTCTTCCCGGCACCCTGCCAGAGAGGGGAATCGCCACCGGAGGTCTTATTCATCGCCATGCTTGCCTCCGGCGTGAGGAGTGAGTAGTCTACCTTGGACTATGGGTCTATAGCAGTAGCTAGTTGGTTGTCTTCTCCACCATGTGCTTCATGTTTAGATCTCGTGAGCTGCTTTACATGATCGAGATCACCGTTATGTAATTCTACATGTTGTGTTTGTTGGGATCCGATGAATATTGGTGTTATGATTGAGTTGATGTGCTGAATATTATCTTATATTATCTCTATGTTGTTTATGATCTTGCATGCGCTCCGTTGTTAGTAGCTATCTTGGCCGAGTAGTTGCTAGTGACTCCAAGAGGGGGTATTTATGCTCGATAGTGGGTTCATGCCTCTATTTAATCTGGGGGAGTGACAGAAACCTCTAAGGTTGTAGATGTGTTGTTGCCACTAGGGAGAAAACAACATTCATATGCTCAAGGGCATATGCTTTGTTTACATTACACACTTTGCTTAATGCAGTTATCTGTTGTTCGCAACTTAATACTTGTGGAGTTCTCGGATTGATTCGCCACAAGTGGATTATTAGTCATAGATGCAGTTGGATGACGGTCTATGTATCTTGTTGTAATGCCCAGAGTAAATCTCATAGTGATCCTCCCGACATATGCACGTTATCTTTATTCTATCAATTGCCCAGCTGTAATTTGTTTACCCAGCATGTGTTATTTTATCTTATGGAGAGACACCACTAGTGAACTGTGGACCCCGGTCCTATTTCCATTATATTGCTATCACCTGTTTACTTTACTCGCACTGTTTACTTTACTTGCATACTACTATCACTTTCCACTCGATACGCTCATACCCTTTGTTTCAAGCAAACCGGTGAGATTGACAACCTCATCGTAAGTTGGGAACAAAGTATTTGGTTGTGTTGTGTGCAGGTTCCACGTTGCTACTAGTTGAAGACACGCTAACACGTTATCGTTAAACGGCGCCCTTGTTGGAGTGTCACTAGGCTAGCAAGCATCACCTTCAGGAGTATTGGCTTTTTCCTACTGGATCGACAAACCTTGGTTTCTTACTGAGGGAAAAACTTGCTGCTATATTCATCATACCTTCCTCTTGGGGTTTCCCAACTGGCCGGTCATTTACTTCATCACCACCGCGCCATCTATAGCAATCAAGACTTTTTCTGGCGCCGTTGCCGGGGAAAAAGAAGACTTCTGCAAGGGGAATTTCGCACGCACATCCTTTACTTTATTTTAAGTTTTGCTTTACTTTATTTTTACTTACATCATTTTATCAAAAACACACAAAAAATTAGTATCCTTTATAGTTGTTTTTACTTGTCTGCTTTTAGTTTTGCTAGAATGGCTACTCCTGAAAATACCAAGTTGTGTGATTTTACTAGCACTAATAATAGTGATTTTATCTGCACTCCTATTGCGCCACCTGCTCCTGCTGCAAATTTTTATGAGATTAAGCCTGCCTTGTTGAACCTTGTTATGAAAGAGCAATTTTTTGGTGCTAGTACTGATGATGCTGCAGCTCATCTCAACAATTTTGTTGAGCTATGTGAGATGCAGAAATATAAGGATGTAGAAAGTGATATTATTAAGCTTAAGTGGTTTCCTTTTTCTTTGAGAGGAAAAGCTAAGGATTGGTTGCTGTCTTTGCCTAAAAATAGTATTGATTCATGGGCTAAGTGTAAGGATGTTTTTATTGGTAGATACTATTCTCCTGCTAAGATTATAGCTTTGCGTAGCAATATAATGAAGTTTAGTCAGTTTGATAATGAACATGTTGCTCAAGCTTGGGAAAGAATAAAATCTATGATAAAGAATTATCCCACTCATGGACTGACTACTTGGATGATTGTTCAAACTATTTATGCAGGACTAAATTTTTCTTCAAGGAACCTATTGGATTCAGCTGCTGGAGGAACTTTCATGTCCCTTACCTTGGGCGCCGCAATAAAGCTTCTCGATAATATGATGGTAAATTACTCTGAATGGCACACCGAGAGAGCTCTACAAGGTAAGAAGGTAAATTCTGTTGAGGGAACCTCTTCCTTGAGTGATAAGATTGATGCTATAATGCTTATGCTTTCTAATGATAGGACTCATGTAGATCCTAATAATGTTCCTTTGGCCTCTTCGGTTGCTCAAGAAGAGCATGTTGATGTAAACTTCATTAGAAATAATAATTTCAACAATAATGCTTATAGGAACAATTTTGCTAGTAACAATTATAGGCCGTATCCTTCTACCAATGGTAATGGTTATGGTAATTCTTATGGTAATTCCTCCAACAACACTAGGGCCGCGCCCTCCGAGCTTGAGGTAATGCTCAAGGACTTCATCGGTAAGCAAAATGCTTTTAACAAGTCTGTTGAGGAAAAGTTAGGCAAAATTAATATTCTTGCTTCTAAAGTTGATAGCCTTGCTCATGATGTTGAACTTCTGAAATTAAAAGTGTTGCCTAATAATGTGAAGGAGAACAATCATTTTGCCACTGGTAATGCTATCCAAGTTAGAATTGATGAAAATGTTAGGATGCTAGCAGAATTGCATGCCAGGTGGGAAAGAGAAGATGAGATGGCTAGGAAGATGAAGGTATGTACCATTACTACCTCTAATGATGTTATTCCTAATGCTAGCAATCCTCTTACTTTGATTGGTGTAGAGAAAACTCCTACTCCTAGTGTTAAAAAGCCTAAAACAGCAAAAACTTTTTCTCAAAAGAGTGCTGAAATTTTTCGGAGTGTAGGAGATGATAGCTCTATTTCCTTTAATGATTTTGATGTTGATGGCTGTAATATATCTGAAGATATTTTGTTCTTGCAAAAGCTTGCTTTGACTCCTAATGCTAGTTCTTTAAATGTTGCTTTTACTAAGCATATTACCAATGCTCTCATGAAAATGAGGGATGAAAAGTTGAAGCAGAAAGCTTCTATTCCCAAGAAGTTAGAAGATGGTTGGGAACCCATCATTTATATGCATGTTAATGGTTTTGATTGCCATGCTTTATGTGATCTAGGTGCTAGTATTTCTATCATACCTAGAAAGATTTATGATATGCTTGATTTACCACCGCTTGAAAAGTGTTATTATGATGTTCGTATTGCTGATGTTGCTAAGAAGAAACCTTTGGGAAGGATTAATGATGTTCTTATTATGATTAACAATAACCTTGTTCCCGTTGATTTTCTTGTCATGGATGTTGAATGCAATGCTTCATGTCCTATTATTTTGGGAAGACCCTTTCTTCGAACTGTAGGTGCCATCATTGATATGAGGGAAGGCACCATCAAATATCAATTCCCACTCAAGAAAGGTATGGAACACTTCCCTAGGAAGATAAAGAAATTACTTTTTAACTCTATTCTTAGAGCAAATTATGAGCTTGATGCTTCATCACTTGATATTACTTGATTCGCACTTTCTGCGCCTAGCTCAAAGGCGTTAAAGAAAAGCACTCTTGGGAGATAACCCAATGTTTTACTTTTTAGTACTTTTTCTTTTATTTGAGTCTTGGAAGTTATTACTACTGTAATAACTGCTCCTTATCCTTTTTATTTCGTTTTTGTGTCAAGAGAAGCCTCTAATTTGAGTGAGGTAAGATTTGGGGATGTTGCTGTCCTGAAACTGTTTTCGGTGCTGTACCGTAAAAATTTGTGAAAATTCTCAGAATATCTTTTGGACCTGCGATTACTTTTGCATAAGCCCCAGGTTATATCCAAACTTTCATTAGTTGAACACTTTTTGATTTGAGCAACAGAAAACCCTCTAAAAATTCGACTTTGTCAGTTGTTCTGTTTTGACATATTTCTGCCAATATTCGTGTTTGCCGCTTTATCGCTTTCTTTTTGAGTTCTTTTGATCACGGAACTTTTGGGGAAGTTGCTACAGTAGTATATGCTTTATATGTGGTGGTTTTGAGTTGAAACCTGAAGCAAAAAAGGATTGATTCAATGTTATTCTTACACTAATGTTGCTAATAGATTTGTGTTTAGTTTTGTATGAAGGAAGTTTTCAAGTGTAGGGATTGGAGAACGATGAGATGAGTTGAAGAATGGACAAAAGCTCAAGCTTGGGTATGCCCATATCACCCCAATAAATATCCAAGAGGTGCAAGCATCAAAGCTTGGGGATGCCCCCGAGGCACCCCTTCTTCATCGGCAAAAAGCAGGTCACCTTTCAACACACTATAGTTTTATTGCTTCATGCATTATGCATTTTTCTTGGAGCGTCAGTTGTTTTTAGTTTTGTTTAGTTTTGTTTGCTGCAATAAATGGTTGGACCCCCAACAAACTTTTGGAGAAGTTGCCTTGCTTTTCATTTGCCAAGAACACTCCATTTTTCACTCTTATCGTTTCAACGAGTGTTCTCTTTTTTCTAGAACTGCGTTTAGCTTTCGTTTTTCACCTTGATTTGTGTTCAGATCTTGTTATATCTTTGCATCAAGGTGTATTATGACCTCTGGTCCATGTTGGTTTTCATCAAAAGAGTTGTTTATAAAAAGTTCGAATGGTGTTGGAAAAGAGAAAAAGCTTTATGCAAAAAAGTGGTACAAAAAGGAGCTTGTGTAGACTGCGGCCTAGGCTTTTGCATGTCGTGCTTGATGTCTTTTTGATAGTATGCTTAGTGGTTTTGCTGTAGCATGACTTGTCTCAAATGACTGAGATTGCTTAATGAGCCTTTGAAAAAATCATGCGTTGTTTTAATTATTTGGAAGCATTGTTTTGGTTTTCTCCTTTGATGCTTTATTTGGGTTGACTTGGCGCATGCTCACACATGTTAGACTCATACAAAGTCGTCATTGCTTCTATGATCATTTAGTTTTTGACTTTTGATGCCATCTTATGCTTCTTTTAATGTCGCTTTGTCGCTATGCATGATTATGGCCGTTATTGCTCTCTTAGTTGGTCGCTCCCAGTCTTTTGCTAGCCCTCATTTTGTACTGAGTATGAGCTCTACTCGTGCATCCAACTCCTGAAAACCAAGTTTGCCATTGTGTCCACTATAAATTCCTATGCATGGTATTTGTAAGCCATTCCAAGTAAATTTTCATGTGCGACCTTTCAAAACTTTCAACTACTTCTCGTTTTGTGCCACTGTTTTTAGCTCATGGGGACGTATTGGTCAGAATTGCTATCTTCCATATTAAATTATGTACCCCTCGACTAGGTAGCTTCATCTGCTCGTCATTAATTTTGCAAGGGAGCTGGTCAGACCATTGCAATCTAATTCTAAAAAGAAAAAAGGCACTCCTCCATGGTATGTGAATGTTGGTGGGCACCCGATGGAATCGGTTAGCCATGGTTTGAGAAAGGAAAAAAGGTGGGGAGGAGTGCCAAAGCTTTATAAAAGAGCACCAATGTGCCAAATTTTCAAAGAACTCGGAACCGCTCTCACTTGTTTATTATGGAAGATAGTAAGACCCCATTACCAGTCGTTGACATGAAACAACCACCTCTCAAAACCCAATTTTTATCTCTGTTTTACAAATGAAAAGCTCTAGCACATGTTTAATCACTGCTTCCCTCCGCGAAGGGCCTTTCTTTTACTTTTATGTTGAGTCACCACGTTCTATCTTTATGCACCATCTAAGAGAGCATAGTTGTCATTCTGAGTATAATGTGCATTGTCCCAAAGTTTTCATTGATTGATTCATGATGTTGGTTTCACTTGTTCTTAAATTACTTGTATCTAGTCGCCCTCTTAAACTTGAAGGTGTCCTATGCATTTATGTTTTGCTCTCTCATGAAGGACAAGCTGAAAACCATTTGTATGTTTTTCCATATGATTTGAACACACGTTTGAATTTCATTGTTTCATTTTTATGATCTTTTGTTTGTGTTCTTTTTCATGTTATAACATGGTTGCTAAGTTTCTTCTATCAAGATTATATCTTTCATGCCCAAGTTTTAAGTTCTTTTGATCCCAGCGCACAATGCTTACATTGATGATCAAGATTGTGTAGGTGCATGTCACCTCAAAAATTATTTCTTTTATTATCACTTACCTACTCGAGGACGAGCAGGAGTTAAGCTTGGGGATGCTGATATGTCTCTAATGTATCTATAATTTTTGATGCTCCATGCTTGTTTTTACACCATTTGCTTAGTGTTTCGTTACACTTCATGGCATTTTTATGCATTTTCCAGAACTAACCTATTAACAAGATGCCACAGTGCTAGTTCAATGTTTTCTGCTGTTTTGTGTTTTAGAAAAGTTACACAGGAAATATTCTTGGAATTGGACAAAACAAAAGCCGAACATTTGGAAATTTACCGAAGCTTCCAGAGAACCGAAGAGGAGACAGAGAAGGGCCACAGGGCAGCCACACCATAGGGCGGCGCGGCCTACCCCTGGCCCGCGCCCCTGGTGGTGAGGCCACCCTGGTCCACCTCTGGCGCCGCCCCTTCGCCTATAAAGACCCCCCGATGGGAAAAACCTAAATACCCGATCACTTTTCTAGAATACATCGCGATCCACCGCCGCCGTCGACCCGAGATCGGGAGGGTCCAGAAGCTCTTCCTGGCACCCTGCCGGAGAGGGGAATCGCCACCGGAGGTCTTCTTCATCGCCATGCTTGCCTCCGGCGCGATGAGTGAGTAGTCTACCTTGGACTATGGGTCCATAGCAGTAGCTAGTTGGTTGTCTTCTCCACCATGTGCTTCCTGTTTAGATCTCGTGAGCTGCTTTACATAATCGAGATCACCGTTATGTAATTCTACATGTTGTGTTTGTTGGGATCCGATGAATATTGGTGTTATGATTGAGTTGATGTGCTGAATATTATCTTATGTTATCTCTATGTTGTTTATGATCTTGCATGCTCTCCGTTCTTAGTAGCTATCTTGGCCGAGTAGTTGCTAGTGACTCCAAGAGGGGGTATTTATGCTCGATAGTGGGTTCATGCCTCTATTTAATCTGGGGGAGTGACAGAAACCTCTAAGGTTGTAGATGTGTTGTTGCCACTAGGGAGAAAACAACATTCATATGCTCAAGGGCATATGCTTTGTTTACATTACACACTTTGCTTAATGCAGTTATCTGTTGTTCGCAACTTAATACTTGTGGAGTTCTCGGATTGATTCGCCACAAGTGGATTATTAGTCATAGATGCAGTTGGATGACGGTCTATGTATCTTGTTGTAATGCCCAGAGTAAATCTCATAGTGATCCTCTCGACATATGCACGTTATCTTTATTCTATCAATTGCCCAACTGTAATTTGTTTACCCAACATGTGTTATTTTATCTTATGGAGAGACACCACTAGTGAACTGTGGACCCCGGTCCTATTTCTATTATATTGCTATCACCTGTTTACTTTACTCGCACTGTTTACTTTACTTGCATACTACTATCACTTTCCACTCGATACGCTCATACCATTTGTTTCAAGCAAACCGGTGAGATTGACAACCTCATCGTAAGTTGGGAACAAAGTATTTGATTGTGTTGTGTGCAGGTTCCACGTTGCTACTAGTTGAAGACGCGCTAACACATTATCGTTAAACGGCGCCCTTGTTGGAGTGTCACTAGGCTAGCAAGCATCACCTTCAGGAGTATTGGCTTTTTCCTACTGGATCGACAAACCTTGGTTTCTTACTGAGGGAAAAACTTGCTGCTATATTCATCATACCTTCCTCTTGGGGTTTCCCAACTGGCCGGTCATTTACTTCATCACCACCGTGCCATCTATAGCAATCAGTTGGTCGCCTTGCATGAGTGTGACTTAGTCCTATGTTAGGAAGGCATCCAGGGAAGATAGGGGTAGAAGGTTTGGGTCGTACTCGACTTGCCAAACTCGACTCCTAATCACTCTTTATCAATGTTGGCCCAAGTCGTCCTCGACTTTTTTGATACTATACTAGGATACCAAACTCCTCTTGGAGCACTAGCACCCTGTTGATTTCATTCAAGCAAGAGTGAACAAGTACATGCCCATAAGAGGCTATTTATAGTCCAAGGGTTTTGACGAATGACCAAGGTTACACTTGAGATTGTAGATGAGAGGGTTTGTAGAGGTAATCTTTGGTCTATCGGTCTGTGGTGGACTAGGAAGATAGTGTGGTGCATGGTCTATGACTATCCCACATGCCTTCTCCTAATGTGTTCTTTGCTTGGGGCTTCATGTCTAAACTATATTTATCTCCCCCTTTTTTGACTTCTTGATCAGGACTTGCTAATTGAATCTGTTTTGACTTGTCTTAAACTTTTCACTTTTCCACTTGGTTCTCACATTAGATTGGATGGTACCCTGGGAAATTTATTTATTCCCATCGCAAAAACTTTATCAAGAAATTGTTGGAAAATTAGGCACAATTTCCATGATTCATTCCAGAATATTAAACATGACAATACCAGCTACTACCACATGTAACTCGAACATACTAGATGTGCTAAACAGCAAGATGAACGGAAATAAGTAGCAGCTAAACATGTACTCGCAGAACATGATGAACAGACGAACATCAGTAGACCACATGTACCATTCGTTTGCAGATGTAGTCGTTGCAGTAACGTTGTTGATCACAACGTTGGAGAAGACCGGTCGAAGCAGATGGCGATGAAGATGGCGGTAGGCTGCACCGCCCGACTTGGAAGGAAGACAACCCGTGATGAAGAACTCGAGCAGTCGTGTAGAGCGCTTTCCAAAAACCTAATTCGCCCTCTTCCGTACATGATCGCAAAGGCGAGTGGTTCCGGAGACCTGCTGTCCTGTTCGCCGGTGCACGCCGGCGCTCGGGATGAGGTAGACTACGGAGGCGGCGCAAGCAGCGAGAAGTGGCAAAAACCCTAGATCGGTTTCAGGTGTGCGCGGCGGTAGCCGGGCAAGAGTTTATATATGCAGCGCAGCGGAGAAACCCTAGGCAACGTGGGCGACGCCCACGTCGCACGCCCGAGTCGGTTACAGCAGCCCACGATCCGGGAGCGACCCGAACCGGCTAGCTGTGACGCGTCCGTCAAGGTCTCGGTCAAACGTTCGGTTTTCCTGTGCAGCAAAAAGATAAGCTCGGCTCCGAGGCTCAATTCCGCAAACCGCGGCGCGCGCACGCGTCGTGATGTGACGTGTCGAGTCGGGACGAGACGAGACGAGCGAGGGAGGAGGAGGAGCAGGAGCGCACGTGTGGCACTTCTCTTCTCACTCACTTACCAAGTGGTGCAACACCCCACCTTATATGTTGGTATATATCTCTTCCAACTTTCCATGTGGGACTAAACTTAGCTCCCACCCCTTGCCTTTGTGCAGCCAACAACTTGGGCTGCATTCACATGGGCTTACACATATGGGCTTTGAGATTTCTTAGGGATTTTTGAAATCTAATATGGGCCAAGCTGAAATGGCCCAATATTTCAATAATCCCCCACCAGATCTCAAATGCCCATTTAGAGATTTGCCAAACCTCACTACTTGTTTATATACCAGTGTTTCAGCAGAGACTGTTAAGTTGAACTTCCGCCTAGAACCTTAAGCTACGTCTATCAACAACTTGAACAATGGACTACGCCTTGAATTGCAAGTTTTGTGCGTCAAGATTTCACTTAAAGCCATAACCAGTACATGGTTGCCAGTAGCCTACCCCGCGGGTTGGAGCATATGCGTCGTACTCCATGGTCTCTTCATGAGTTTACTAGAGATCACCCAAATCTCATAGACTGTGATGTTTAACAGTCGGGCTCATATAGGTGTGTTCTTTCAAGAATGCTCTGTAGGACAGTATCTTTGCTAATCATAGCCAACAGAAACACATTAAGGCATGTTGCCAACCTACCTTACAGATTTTAAGAGTAATGCATCTTCACACGGAGAGGGTTACAGAATACTCTCCTCAGTTAAACCACTAGCTTGTTTTCCCAGGTCCTAATTCACGGGATCTCCGATCACAAAGGTTGGGTTACTACTATGGCATAACTTCTATGGGTCTCAAACTCATCTCCCTCGATGCACTGTCTATCACATTACGTGACAGTCCCTTGGTAAAGGGATTTGCCAGGTTTTTGTCTGTTTGAATATACGCAACAGTTATTACTCCGGAGTTTCACAATTTCTTGACAGACTTCAAACGTCTTTTAACGTGTCTTGATGACTTCGCGTTATCCTTAGAATTGTTCACTTTGACAATAACTGTTTGGTTGTCACAATTCAAGAGGATGGCCGGCACAGGTTTTTCAACCACCGACAAGTCCATCAAGAGCTCACGCAGCCATTCTGACTCTACAGTGGCTGTGTCTAAAGCAGTAAGTTCTGCTTCCATAGTTGACCTCGTCAATATGGTTTGCCTACATGATCTCCATGATACGGCACCACCTCCAAAGGTAAACACATACCCACTAGTGGCTTTGATATCATCTACATCAGAGATCCAATTTGCATCACTATATCCTTCAAGCACAGCAGGATGCCCTGAATAGTGAATCCCGTAACTCATTGTACCACATAGATAGCGCATGACCCTTTCAAGTGCATGCCAATGATCAATACCCGGGTTTGACATGAACCTACTCAACTTGCTCACAGCAAAAGAGATGGCAGGTCTTGTCGCGCTCACTAAGTACATGAGTGAACCAACGATCTAAGAATATCTCAGTTGATCTGTTGGTTTGTTCTTGTTCTTACGTAGTATCACACTGGGATCATAAGGTGTTGGAGAAGACTTGCTATCAATAAAGCCAAACCGGCTCAAGATCTTCTCAACATAGTGGGATTGCGATAAAGTAATCCCACTCTCGTTCTTATTCAGCTTGATGTTCAGGATCACATCAGCTTCTCCCAGATCTTTCATATCAAAGCACTTTGACAAGAAAGACTTGACCTCATGTATTACTTTCATGTTTGTACCAAAGATGAGAATATCATCAACGTATGATGGCGCGGTGATGATGATGTGGGAGCTTCTTCTTCAATCCCCGGCAACGGCGACAGAAAACTTCTGTGCCAAGTTGATGTGGGAATGTGTAGTAAATGACCGGCCAGTTGGAAACCCCAAGAGAAGGTTTGATGAATATAGCAGCAAGTTTTCCCTCAGTTATGAAACCAAGGTTATCAATCCAGTAGGAAAAAGATAATACTCCAGAAGGTGATGCCCACTAGCTGCGTGACACTCTAACAAGGGCGCCGTTAACGATATCTTGTTAGCACGTCTTCAACCAGTAGCAACGTGGAATCTGCACACAACACAACCAAATACTTTGTTCTCAACTTACGATGAGGTTGTCAATCTCACCGGTTTGCTTGAAACAAAGGAATGAGCGTATCGAGTGGAAAGTAATAGTAATATGCGAGTAAAGTAAACAGTGAGAGTAAAGTAAACAGGTGATAGCAATATAAAGGAAATAGGACCGGGGTCCACAGTTTACTAGTGGTGTCTCTCCATAAGATAAAATAACACATGCTGGGTAAACAAATTACAGTTGGGCAATTGATAGAATAAAACAACATGCACGTCGAGAGGATCACTATGAGATTTACTCTGGGCATTACAACAAGATACATAGACCGCCATCCAACTGCATCTATGACTAATAATCCACTTGTGGCGAATCAATCTGAGAACTCCACAAGTATTAAGTTGCGAACAACAGATAACTGCATTAAGCAAAGTGTGTAATGTAAACAAAGCATATGCCCTTGAGCATATGAATGTTGTTTTCCCCTAGTAGCAACAGCACATCTACAACCTTAGAGGTTTCTGCCACTCCCCTAGATTAAATAGAGGCATTAACCCACTATCGAGCATAAATACCCCCTCTTGGAGTCACTAGCAACTACTCGGCCAAGATAGCTACTAACAACGGAGAGCATGCAAGATCATAAACAACATAGAGATAACATAAGATAAAATTCAGTACATCAACTTAATCATAACACCAATATTCATCGGATCCCAACAAACACAACATGTAGAATTACATAACGATGATCTCGATCATGTAAGGCAGCTCACGAGATCTAAACATGAAGCACATGGTGGAGAAGACAACCAACTAGCTACTGCTATGGACCCATAGTCCAAGGTAGACTACTCACTCATCGCGCTGGAGGCAAGCATGGCGATGAAGAAGACCTCCGGTGGCGATTCCCCTCTTCGGCAGCGTGCCGGGAAGAGCTTCTGGACCCTCCCGATCTCGGGTCAATGGCGGCGGCGGATCGCGATGTATTCTGGAAAAGTGATTGGGTATTTAGGTTTTTCCCATCGGGGGGTCTTTATAGGCGAAGGGGCGTCGTCAGAAGTGGTCCTGGTGGGGCTCACCACAGGGGGGCGCGGGCCAGCCCCAGGCCGCGCCCCCTGGTGGTGTGGCCCACCAGTGGCTCCTCTCCGTCTCCTCTTCGGTTCTCTGGAAGCTTCGGTAAATATCTGGACGTCTGGCTTTTGTTTCCTCCAATTCCGAGAATATTTCCTGTATAACTTTTTTGAAACCCAAAAACAGCAGAAAATAGGGAACTGGCACTGTGGCATCTTGTTAATAGGTTAGTTCTGGAAAATGCATAAAAATGCCACGAAGTGTAACAAAACACTAAGCAAATGGTGTAAAAACAAGTATGGAGCATCAAAAATTATGGATACGTTGGAGACGTATCAGCATTCCCAAGCTTAACTCCTGCTCGTCCTCGAGTAGGTAAGTGATAACAAAAGAAATAATTTTTGAGGTGACATGCACCTACACAATCTTGATCAACTATGTAAGCGTTGTGCGCTGGGATCAAAAGAACTTAAAACATGGGCATGAAAGATATAATCTTGATAGAAGAAACTTAGCAACCATGTTATAACATGAAAAAGAACACCAATGAAAGATAATGAAAATGAAACAATAAAAGTCAAACGTGTGTTCAAATCATAAGGAAAAACATACAACTGGTTTTCAGCTTGTCCTTCATGGAGTAGCAAAACATAAATGCATAGGACACCTTCATGTTTAAGAGAGCGACTAGATACAAGTAATTTAAGAATAAGTGAAACCAACAATATGAATCAATCAATGAAAACTTTGGGACAATGCACATTATACTCAGAATGACAACTATGCTCTCTTAACGGTGCATAAAGGTAGAAGGTGGAGACTCAACATAAAAGTAAAAGAAAGGCCCTTCGCGGAGGGAAGCAGTGATTAAACATGTGCTAGAGCTTTTTATTTGTAAAACAGAGATAAAAATTGGGTTTTGAGAGGTGGTTGTTTCATGTCAATGACTGGCAATGGGGTCTTACTATCTTCCATAATAAACAAGTGAGAGCGGTTCTGAGTTCTTTGAAAATTTGGCACATTGGTGCTCTTTTATAAAGCTTTGGCACTCCTCCCCACCTTTTTTCCTTTCTCAAACCATGGCTAACCGATTCCATCGGGTGCCCACCAACATTCACATACCATGGAGGAGTGCCTTTTTTTTCTTTTTTAGAATTAGATTGCAATGGTCTGACCAGCTCTCATACAAAATTAATGACGAGCAGATGAAGCTGCCTAGTCGAGGGGTACTTAATTTAATATGGAAGATAGCAATTCCGACCACTACGTCCTCATGAGCTAAAAACAGTGGCACAAAACGAGAAGTAGTTGAAAGTTTTGAAAGGTAGCACATGAAAATTTACTTGGAATGGCTTACAAATACCATGCATAGGAATTTATAGTGGACACAATGGCAAACTTGGCTTTTAGGAGTTGGATGCACGAGTAGAGCTCATACTCAGTACAAAATGAGGGCTAGCAAAAGACTGGGAGCGACCAACTAAGAGAGCAATAACGGCCATAATCATGCATAGCGACAAAGCGACATTAAAAGAAGCATAAGATGGCATCAAAAGTCAAAAAATAAATGATCATAGAGGCAATGGCGACTTTGTATTAGTCTAACATGTGTGAGCATGCGCCAAGTCGACCCAAATAAAGCATCAAAGGAGAAAACCAAAATAATGCTTCCAAATAATTAAAACAACGCATGATTTTTTTCAAAGGCTCATTAAGCAATCTCAGTCATTTGAGACAATTCATGCTACAGCAAAACCACTAAGCATACTATCAAAAAGACATCAAGCACGACATGCAAAAGCCTAGGCCGCAGTCTACACAAGCTCCTTCTTGTACCATTTTTTTGCATAAAGCTTTTTCTCTTTTCCAACACCATTCAAACTTTTTATAACCAACTCTTTTGATGAAAACCAACATGGACCAGAGGTTAAAATACACCTTGATGCAAAGATATAACAAGATCTGAACACAAATCAAGGCGAAAAATGAAAGCTAAACGCAGTTCTAGAAAAAGAAGAACACTCGATCAAGTCCGTTTTTCACTCTTATCGTTCAACGAGTGTTCTTGGCAAATGAAAACCAAGGCAACTTCTCCAAAAGAAATTTGTTGGGGTACAACCATTTATTACAGCAAACAAAAATAATCAAAACTGAAAACTAAAAACAACTGACGCTCCAAGAAAAACGCATAATGCATGAAGCAATAAAAATATAGTGCGTTGAAAGGTGACCTGATTTTTGCCGATGAAGAAGGGGTGCCTTGGGGGCATCCCCAAGCTTTGACGCTTGTACCTCTTGGATATTTCTTGGGGTGACATGGGCATCCCCAAGCTTGAGCTTTTGTCCATTCTTCAACTCATCTCATCATTCTCCAATCCCTACACTTGAAAACTTCCTTCATACAAAACTAAACACAAATCTATTAGCAACATTAGTGTAAGCATAATATTGAATCAACCCTTTTTGCTTCAGGTTTCAACTCAAAACCACCACATACAAAGCATATACTACTGTAGCAACTTCCCCAAAAGTTCCATGATCAAAAGAACTAAAAAAGAAAGCGATAAAGCGGCAAACACAAATATTGGTAGAAATCTGTCAAAACAGAACAGCTGACAAAGGTCGAATTTTTAGAGGGTTTTCTATTGCTCAAATGAAAAAGTGTTCAACTAATGAAAGTTTGGATATAACCTGGGACATATGCACAAGAAATCGCAGGTCCAAAAGATATTCTGAGAATTTTCACGAATTATTACAGTGCAGCACCGAAAACTGTTTCAGGACAGCAACATCCCCAAATCTTACCTCACTCAAATTAGAGGCTTCTCTTGGCACAAAAATGAAATAAAAAGGATAAGGAGCGGTTATTACAGTAGTAATAACTTCCAAGACTCAAATAAAAGAAAAATAACTGAATGTAAAAACATTGGGTTATCTCCCAAGAGTGCTTTTCTTTAACGCCTTTGAGCTAGGCGCAGAAAGTGCGAATCAAGTAATATCAAGCGAGGCATTAAGATCAACACTTACCACACTAGGCACTTTAGAGGGTCCCGAAGATGATTCAACCTGCAAGTCACTCTTAGTTGAACTAAAAATCTTACCAATCTTAAAAATATGTTGAGGTTTAGGCACAGACACCTTGGGAACATACATAAATTTTTGCTCTTTTCCACCAAAAGCTTTCTCTTTCTTAAACTTAAGAGAAGAGAAAATTGAACTTAAAGTTTCCATGGATTCCTCTAGTTTCCCAATCCTAAGGTTTTGACTATCAAGAGTAGTGCTAGCTTCTAAAGCGGTGATTCTCTTACCGGTACTTTCTATCGCTTCATTAACTCGGCTAGCGTTATCAAGGATATTTAGCAAACTTTTTTCTAAAGAGCCTACTTTTTCTATAACTTCCTCCAAAGTGATCTCAGTTTTAACAACATGAATAGGTGGTACTCCTACTAAACTTTCTATTAAAGTGCATGCTTCAAGAGCGGGAGTACCCAGAAAATTACCTCCTGCGAGAGTATCAAGAACGTACCTATACCAACTAGTTATACCAACATAAAAATTTCTAAGGAAGATCATGGTAGAATGCTTCTTTGTACACCTATGATGAGAATTGCTAATACGGTACCAAGCATCTTTCAAGCTCTCTCCCCTTGTTGCTTAAAAGTACGAACTTCAACTTCAGGATTACTCATTCTAACAAACTAAAAGCAGACAAGTAAAAACAACTACAAAGGATACTATTTTTTTTGTGTTTTTGATAAAACGATGCAAGTAAAAATAAAGTAAAGCAAAACTTAAAACAAAGTAAAGGATGTGCGTGCGAAACTCCCCTTGCAGAAGTTTTCTTTTTCCCCGGCAACGGCGCCAGAAGACTTGTTGATGGCGCGGTGATGATGATGTGGGAGCTTCTTCTTCAATCCCCGGCAACGGCGACAGAAAACTTCTGTGCCAAGTTGACATGGGAATGTGTAGTAAATGACCAGCCAGTTGGAAACCCCAAGAGAAGGTTTGATGAATATAGCAGCAAGTTTTCCCTCAGTTATGAAACCAAGGTTATCAATCCAGTAGGAAAAAGACAATACTCCAGAAGGTGATGCCCACTAGCTGCGTGACACTCTAACAAGGGCGCCGTTAACGATATCTTGTTAGCGCGTCTTCAACCAGTAGCAACGTGGAACCTGCACACAACACAACCAAATACTTTGTTCCCAACTTACGATGAGGTTGTCAATCTCACCGGTTTGCTTGAAACAAAGGAATGAGCGTATCGAGTGGAAAGTAATAGTAATATGCGAGTAAAGTAAACAGTGCGAGTAAAGTAAACAGGTGATAGCAATATAAAGGAAATAGGACCGGGGTCCATAGTTCACTAGTGGTGTCTCTCCATAAGATAAAATAACACATGCTGGGTAAACAAATTACAGTTGGGCAATTGATAGAATAAAGACAACATGCACGTCGAGAGGATCACTATGAGATTTACTCTGGGCATTACAACAAGATACATAGACCGCCATCCAACTGCATCTATGACTAATAATCCACTTGTGGCGAATCAATCTGAGAACTCTACAAGTATTAAGTTGCGAACAACAGATAACTGCATTAAGCAAAGTGTGTAATGTAAACAAAGCATATGCCCTTGAGCATATGAATGTTGTTTTCCCCCTAGTAGCAACAACACATCTACAACCTTAGAGGTTTCTGTCACTCCCCCAGATTAAATAGAGGCATGAACCCACTATCGAGCATAAATACCCCCTCTTGGAGTCACTAGCAACTACTCGGCCAAGATAGCTACTAACAACAGAGAGCATGCAAGATCATAAACAACATAGAGATAACATAAGATAAAATTTAGTACATCAACTCAATCATAACACCAATATTCATCGAATCCCAACAAACACAACATGTAGAATTACATAACGGTGATCTCGATCATGTAAAGCAGCTCACGAGATCTAAACATGAAGCACATGGTGGAGAAGACAACCAACTAGCTACTGCTATGGACCCATAGTCCAAGGTAGACTACTCACTCATCGCGTTGGAGGCAAGCATGGCGATGAATAAGACCTCCGGTGGCAATTCCCCTCTCCGGTAGGGTGCCGGGAAGAGCTTCTGGACCCTCCCGATTTTGGGTCGACGGCGGCGGCGGATCGCGATGTATTCTGGAAAAGTGATCGGGTATTTAGGTTTTTCCCGTCGGGGGGTCTTTATAGGCGAAGGAGCGTCGTCAGAAGTGGTCCTGGTGGGGCTCACCACAGGGGGGCGCGGGCCAGCCCTAGGCCACGCCCCCTGGTGGTGTGGCCCACCAGTGGCTCCTCTCCATCTCCTCTTCGGTTCTCTGGAAGCTTCGGTAAATATCTGGACGTCTGGCTTTTATTTTGCCCAATTCAGAGAATATTTCCTGTGTAACTTTTCTGAAACACAAAAACAGCAGAAAACAAGAAACTGGCACTGTGGCATCTTGTTAATAGGTTAGTTCTGGAAAATGCATAAAAATGCCACGAAGTGTAATGAAACACTAAGCAAATTGTGTAAAAACAAGCATGGAGCATCAAAAATTATGGATACGTTGGAGACGTATCAACGTACAAACACAATATAACACCTTCGCCCCCACCATGGCGATAGTAAACGCACTTGTCAGCCTCATTAACGACAAAGCTAACAGAAGTGAAAGTTCTGTCAAACTTCTCATGCCATTGCTTAGGTGCTTGTTTCAGGCCATATAAAGATTTTAACAACTTGCACACCTTTCTCTCTTCACCTTTTACCACAAATCCATCAGGCTGATCCATATAGATTTGCTCTTCCAACTCTCCATTAAGGAAAGTTGTCTTTACGTCCATTTGATGAACGATAAGACCATAAGAGGCAGCCATGGAAAGTAGTACTCGAATGGTGGTTAGTCTAGCGACAGGTGAATAGGTGTCAAAGTAATCTTCACCTTCTCTCTGTGTGTAGCCTTTGACTACAAGTCTCGTCTTGTACTTCTCAATAGTACCATCAGGCCTTAGCTTCTTCTTGAACACCCACTTGCAACCCACAGGCTTACAGCCATGGGGGCGTTCTGATAATTCCCATGTTCCATTGGAAAGAATCGAGTCCATCTCATTTTGGACAGCTTCTTTCCAATCATCTGCATCTGGTGATGCAAATGCCTCAGCAATGGACGTGGGAGTATCATCCACAAGGTATACAATGAAATCATCACCAAAGGACTTTGCAGTCCTTCGTCTCTTGCTCCTTGTAGGAGCTTCATTGGCATCCTTCTCATGAACGTTCTCAAAAACGTTCTCATGTGGTTGCTCAAAATAATCATCAGATGTACTAGATTCAGGAATTATCTCAGAAGAAAATCTAGCAGTGCTATGCATATCTTTCATAGGAAACATATTCTCAAAAAATGTTGCATCACGAGATTCCATTATGGTGTCAACATGCATATCAGGTACCTCAGATTTAACTACTAAAAATCTATAGCCAATGCTCCGCTGAGCATAACCTAGAAAGATGCAATCCACAGTCTTTGGGCCGAGTTTGCGTTCTTTGGGATGGGAATGTTGACCTTCGCCAAGCATCCCCAAGTGCGCAAATATGAAAGTGATGGCTTTCTCCCAACCCACTCCTCATAAGGGGTTTTCTCTTTATTCTTGTTAGGAACTCTATTCTGGACATGACATACAGTCAACAAAGCCTCCCCCCACCATGCCTTTGGTAAACCAGCAGTGTCGAGCATGGAATTCACCAAGTCAGACAGCGTGCGGTTTTTTCTCTCAGCCACCCCATTAGATTGGGGCGAGTAGGGAGGCGTCCTCTCATGAATAATACCGTGTTCCTCACAGAATTCGTCAAAGATTTTAGGAAAATACTCTCCACCACGATCCGACCTAAGACGCTTGATCTTTCTCTCTAGTTGATTTTCAACTTCGGCCTTATAAATTTTAAAGTAGTCTAAAGCTTCATCTTTAGTTCGCAACAAGTAAACATAGCAAAATCTAGTCGCATCATTAATCAATGTCATGAAATATCTCTTTTCACCTTTTGTCAACACACCATTCACCTCGCATAGATCAGAATATATGAGTTCTAGAGGTGCCAAGTTTCTCTCCTCAGCCGCCGTATGAGGCTTACGAGGTTGCTTCGATTGCACACAACTATGGCACTTAGAACCTTTGGCAATGGTGAATTTCAGAATTAAACTCATGCTGGATAACCGAGATATCAAACCAAAATTAATGTGACATAAACGAGAATGCCAAACACTGGTATCATCATTAACACCACCACAAATATGGTTCATGGATTTATTACAAAAATCTGAAAGTGAAAAGCGGAACAAGCCTCCGCACTCATAGCCTTTTCCAATAAATTGTCCATGCTTGGAAACGACTACCTTATTCGACTCTAAAACAACCTTGAACCCATCTCTGCAGAGAAGGGAACCGCTAACAAGATTCTTGTTCATAGAAGAGACACGCTGCACGTTCCTCAGCTGCACGATCTTCCCCGAAGTGAAATTCAGATCTACCGTGCCAACACCACGAACAGAGGCATGTGACCCATTGCCCATTAGGACGGAGGAATCCCGTGCGGCCTAGTAAGAAGTGAACATAGAGATGTCAGCACACACATGAACGTTAGCACCCGTATCAATCCACCAAGAGGGAGATTGAAATACTGAAAGAACAGTAAATAGATTACCGTACCCATCAGTATTGCTAGCAGTCACGACGTTGACATTCTTGGCCTTTTTCCCTCTACGGTCTGCGCGTTCTGGGCAGTCCTTGGAAAAGTGGCCGGGCTCTCCACAAGTGAAACAAATCAGATCACTCCTGTCCCTGTTCGGCTTCTTCTTCTTGAAGGTTGTAGTCTTTACAGGCTTGTTAAAAGAGGGCTTAAAGTTCCCTTTGTTCTTGCCTGAGGATTTGCCTTTCTGCTGCACAAAGTTAGCAGTAGCATGACTCTCTCCTTTCTCAGTAGTGTCCTTAGCACGAGCCTTCTCCTCAACATCAAGGGACGCTATCAGATTTTCAACTGATATCTCCTGTCTCTTGTGTTTGAGAGCTGTGGCGAAGTTCCTCCATGAAGGGGGCAACTTAGCAATAATGCAACCCGCCACAAACTTGTCGGGTAAGGTACACTTAAGGAGTTCGAGCTCTTTGGCAATGCACTGTATCTCATGAGCTTGTTGAACCACTGGAAGGTCCTTAGTCATCTTAAAATCATGAAAGCTCTCCATGATGTACAGTTCAGTGCCAATATCTGCAGCACCAAACTTGGCGTCCAGTGCGTCCCAGAGCTCCTTCCCTTTTTTTATATGCATAAACACATCACACAGATGGTCAGCAAGAATGCTCAGAATGCATCCCACAAAGACAGTATTGGCTTCCTCGAACTTTTTCTGATCATCCTCAGACATAGTTCCTTCAGGTTTGCTTTTACTAATCTGGAACACTTTCATCGTGGTCAGCCAAAGCTCAGCCTTGTACTGCCACCTCTTAAAGTGCACACCGGTAAATTTATCCGGCCTCAGTGCATCGGTAAAACCAGCCATTGATAATTCAGGAAATTGCCTACAATTAGGTTTTTTGATCGTTGGAAAATTAGGCACAATTTCCACGATTAATTCCAGAATATTAAACATGACAATACCAGCTACTACCACATATAACTCGAACATACTAGATGTGCTAAACAGCAAGATGAACGGAAACAAGTAGCAGCTAAACATGTACTCACAGAATATGATGAACAGACGAACAACAGTAGACCACACATACCGTTCATTTGCAGATGTAGTCGTTCCAGTAACGTTGTTGATCACAATGTTGGAGAAGACCGGTCCAAGCAGACGGCGATGAAGACGGCGGTAGGCTGCACCGCCCGACTTGGAAGGAAGACGACCCGTGATAAAGAACTCGAGCAGTCGCGCAGAGCGCTTTCCAAAAACCTAATTCGCCCTCTCCCGTACAGGATCGCAAAGGCGAGTGGTTCCGGAGACATGCTCTCCCGTTCGCCGGTGCACACCGGCGCTCGGGATGAGGTAGACTACGGAGGCGGCGCAAGCAGCGAGAAGTGGCAAAAACCCTAGATCGGTTTTAGGTGTGTGCGGCGGTAGCTGGACAAGAGTTTATATAGGCGGCGCAGCGGAGAAACCCTAGGCAACGTGGGCCACGCCCACGTCGCACGCCCGAGTCGGTTACAGCAGCCCACGATCCGGGAGCGACCCGAACCGGCTAGCTGTGACGTGTCCGTCAAGGACTCGGTCAAACGTTCGGTTTTCCTGTGCAGCAAAAAGATAAGCTCGGCTCCGAGGCTCAATTCCGCAAACCACGGCGCGCGCGTGACGTGTCGAGTCGAGTCGAGACGAGCGAGCGAGGAGCGCGCGTGTGGCACTTCTCTTCTCACTTACTTACCAAGTGGTGCAACACTCCGCCTTATATGTTGGTCTACATCTCTCCCAACTTTCCATGTGGGACTAAACTTAGCTCCCACCCCTTGCCTTTGTACAGCCAACAACTTGGGCTGCATTCACATGGGCTTACACACATGGGCTTTAAGATTTCTTAGGAATTTCTAAAATCTAATATGGGCCAAGCTGAAATGGCCCAATATTTCAACAGAAATAGTCATCTTCTATCTCTTCCGGACACTCCCTAGTGATTTTACCATGACATCTGAGTACATTTCGGTAATTTATTTCTCTTTGTTTAGTCAGGGAAATATGAAAATGAGGAAAGGGGACTGAAAGCAATGTTAGGCTGCCAACTTTTCTGTGACGATGATCAAAATTGGTTCAGCTGAAATCTAGAACTTCAATTAGCACGGATGTTTTGTACAGAACTTTGTAGATTAGATTTTTTGTGAACGAGCAATCCTCGTCAGTTTATATTAGATAAATGATTAGCATTTCTAAACTTTTTTGAGTTTCGTATAGATGGTTATAAAACATAGGAATCGAGAAAAAAATGAGAGGAGTATAAAACGCTCTTGGGCTCACTGGGCCGAATCCAGTTGCTTCACAGTTAACAGTCCAAAGTCCAAACAAGAGCAGATAAAAGAAGTGCACCAGGTTAGGGTTCCCCAGTGACTGGGTGAGGTTATCTGAAACACCAGATCTACCAGATGTCCATCTTGATTCGACCAGAAGATACACAAAATCTTGCCGGTGTTCTTTGGAGCCTTGGTTGATCTCAACAAGCTGACCGCGTTTCCTTTCCCGTTTATTTAGGCACCCAGTAGAATGTTAGATCGAGCGGAAAAAAGTTCTTGCGCCGCCCGACAACAAATTCGTACGGCGTTTTCGTTTTTAGTTATCTGTTTTCATCGCAGAATCTTGATGATTTCGCGTAAGATTGGGCAGCTAGCTTCCAGATTCGATGGCTATTCTTGTTCAGATTAGTTCCAGATTAAGCTGTAGTTTTAATAGGCGTAACCCGATATATATTAGGTCCTTTCTAGTTTTTAGTTATGCTTGCTGGCGCACCAAGAAGTTTATTTCCCTTCCATTCTCCTCTCTAATCCCTTCTAACTTAGGTTGGGGGTTCCTTCATACGGCCTCTTGCTTCTTAGGCCTGCTTCTACGCCAGTTCTTCATTTTACGGACTGCTTCCATGAAGTTTATTGCCCTTGTATAACCCTATGATTTTTCTTGCGTGGCTGTGATGACAACAAAGATTATTCTTCATACCTTAATTTCAGTTAAGGACCAAAAGTGATGACTTTATTTGTGCGTGTCTGAGCCAACGCTCCTCTAAATGTTTTGGTTTCCCTTCTTTATGTGTTCGTTTTTGTAATTTTTGTTCATGTTTTTTAGGTGATAACTGTGTGGTAGATGAACTAGCTAGGTATTTTTTGTGTTCTCCAGTATCTGTTACGGTCTCTAACAATTGTTTATGGGAGTTCAACAAATTTGACAAGCCATTGCTACAACATGCGATGGTTGTTGGCTTCAGTTACTCCTATATTGATGCAAGGCAAAGATAGCCCTGGTTCATAGAAACATGGTTGGACTTTGGGTTAGGCCTGCCTTCAGCATTCTACAATTTGGTTCTATTGTGCTCCTAATCTGTTGGTTTCTTTTTCAGCATCTTTATACGTGGCTGTAATGATAAAAACTTCGTTTCTCGATGCTGACACTTGATTTATTCAAGGCCCAAATTTTGATGAGAATTGCGTGCCTGAGCCATTGCAACCTAACCTTTATGTGTTTATTTGCACTAATTTTCGTTTTTGTTGTTGCTTAGTGTTCTTGTCTGGCTGTGATGACAAAAAAAATCCGTTTCTCGGTGCTGATACTTGATTTATCAAAAACCAAGAATGTGATGAGCTTTGTGCGTGTCTGAGCCCATGCACCTTATTGGCTGTGTGCGCATTTGTACATCTTTGTTTATAATGCCCGGATTCTTGTTCCTGGATTACAAAGTCTTTTTAGGGTAATCATTTCAGCCTTATGTAATCTTTGGGAGTCTAACAGGTGTCATTTCTAGGTATCTTGCAAACAACGACCTATTTTTGCACAGATCCTGTATTTTTACAACGAAGGCCGTGTTTCTTTCAGGAACATGCTGCATAAACATCTGGTGCAGAGAAGCAAATGTATGATAGATGAATTTGGATAAACAGCTATGGCTTATGGAACTCATACCACTCACTTTTGCTGGGCCTGTGAAACTTATATTAGTCATATTAGGTGATTGTCATCAAACACCCACAGATGTACATGAGATTATCAGGATTATATGGATCAGCCTTCATCTACTTTCTACATGACAAAAAATTGCAGTGTTCTTGCTTGGCTGTGATGACAAAAATTCCGTTTCTCCATGCTGATGCTTGATTTATTCAAGGACCTAGAATGTGATGAGCTATGTGTGTGTCTGAGCCCCCAGGCACCTATTGTCTACTTGCCCCTTTGTGTTTCTGTTTTGTTTTGCCAGGGTTCTTGTTCCTTGACTACCAGCCTTTTGTTTTTACACTCTCTGGTCTAAGGCGTGTTTTCTGGGGAGCTTGCAATCTAGAGTAAGTCTAGGTGTATCTTATATTTTCATCCGGGATTGAGATCATAATTGCTATTCTGAATGGCACTCTTTACCTGTATGGGCAACTGCAAAAATCCTGTGTATTTTTTTAAATAACCGCCGTTTTTTTCAGGAATGTGCTTCATAGCCAGAGAGGCTTTATGATCCATTGATCCTCCTTCCTACGTAGTTAGCTGATGTACTGTTTTCTGTCTTCTCGGCAAAATAAAACAAAAACAAAACATTTGTGGCGTATGGAGCGTACCAGTCAATTATACTGGTCCTGTGAAGGTTATTCAAGGCTAAATAATCAATCGTCCTCAAATGTTTATCAAGATTATATGGATCGTTCTCCATCTACTTGTTCTACGGTTACATTCTGCTTCTTTGTAAAGGGTTGCTCTTTAGGATATTGTATTTATTGATGATTTGATGGTGTGGATACACTTGGTTCAGTGCTTAAAAGCTATATGTCCCTGGTGATATTTGCTTGAAAAACCAATGCACATTATGAGCTCAAATAAATTTAGAATAGTACCTGTGACTAGTAGATGGAAATCATAATTTCAAATTTCCAAAATTTGGCATGTGCAGAAATGGATTAATTGCAGCTAACAAGACCTGGTACTGGTGTAGCACAAGACAAGCTAGAAATTTTTGGATACAGCCAAATTAATGAAAAAACAAAGCTACAACGGTTTGGAGATTACAAAGCAGATGACTGGAAATAGAAAGGAGAGAAAAACAAGCATGGATAGGGCAAACATCTAAGCTAGTTCATCCTGCTTGTATCACCATTGTTTCCTTCAATAGTGAGTTTGCTATGTCTAGCTCCCGATTTAATGGGGATTCACATTTCATGGTCCTCGAGATTCAGTTACCAACCATAAGGTCTTGACTCATACTTATTGGTGAAGTCATCGGTATTCTTGGAGTTTGTTAAGATCTCTCCCAGAGGTCCCCCTTGAGGCATCTCCCAAGAACTTGAGATGCAATCTTCCTGCCCTTGTGTCATGTTAGATGTAAGGCAGCTGATGTGCTGACCTTCTGAAGATAAATAGAAGGCCGATGAAACTGGCATGGGATTAGAAGCTTTGTTTTTCTGAGACTCCATCTTGTCATTCTTATGCAGGCTAAAATTTTGAAGGACTGATTGAAGATAATCACGATCATGCAGCTGCTGGTTGCTTCTGTCCCAAGGCTTTAATACTGTATTTGAGGAGATGGACTCACTGTGTACTGGACGACTGAACTTATCTGGTTTATTCTGCTGCTTCAGTTGAGATAGCAGGGGCAATGTGTGCTGTCGATTTGTAGAATTTAGAAGTGGAGAATTGTTGCCTTGTTCTGGTTTGTTTGCTCTCTCATTGCTCACCATTGTCCTGCAAATGAGTACAAGTACCAAACAGAAGTTGGGCCCACTTTCTAATAAATTCAAACAACCTTGCATGTTTCTCTGAGGACCTAACTGTGTGGCATTTAATCACATTATAGCAGCCATAGCTCTTTTACCATTTTGACTAGCTTTTGTTAACATGCGTTTGAAAATATTTTACCACTAGTTTGTGATGCAAAGGTGACGAGAAAAGGGATAGTACTACATCCATAGCTCTGAAGTAGTTCTGGTTGATATAAGAAGATCAAAACTCAGTTTCTATGCATACTAACCTGTTTAAGCTATCTGGCCAGTAGCTATCACTTCCTGGCACCAGTTCATTACTGGCTTTTGCTTTCTTGGAGCTACCCTGTGAGGCAGGGGATGATAATGAACCAGCAGCAGGTGTTTCTTTCGCACTCTTTCTAGGTTGGGTTTCCACAGGCTTTCTTGAACGATGGCGGTTCCTATTGATGTGCCGCTCACAATACTTGTGCTCGGCCATCGCTTCCTTGGAGCACCGCCATTTCTTGCCATCTGTTCGGCGGCATCTTCCAGGCTCTGGGTCAGAGTCTGTATTTGTGAACCCTTGATAGACAGGCCTCCAAGTCACTGCATTAGAGGAAAGTATGTCAAGTCCTGCTTGCATTTGTATCCTATAGTATACATATGTTGATTTGTTCGGTGACAAAATGTAAATAGATACTAGTTGTGATTGATTGTGTGCGGCACTCTGTGCTATATTTACTGATGTATTCTGTTTTGCAAATTTCAGTGCGGATATAATGTTGAAATGATACGTGCAACTACATCAACATACATATGCATCAATTGACTAAATGGAACTTCTTTATTGGAATTTCAGATAGTACAGAAGCCAGTGCTTCTTTTACCCACGTAGTCACATTCCTATGCAAACAGCGCTAACATATATGCTTTGATTTGCTTTTGCACCTCAGTTCATGAAAGGTTTATGTAAGTAAAAAACACCCCAAATCTATCTGTTTCAAATGCTTACTTCTGTCGGACGATGATCTGAAGCTGTTGCTGATCGAAATGAGGAGGCTGGAAGGTATAGGGGCCTTGGCATTGAGATACTTGTAGATGAGAGCCTGGTGCTCGAGCTCCATCCACTGCGTAGGGGTGAAAATCATCTTGTTCTTGGACAGCAAGAACCTCTGCTCATTTGCCCTTCCAAAGTCCATACCTGGATAAGGGAAACTATTTTAGTAATCTATGAGCAGAAGCACAAAGAAGCAACGAACTTATCTTGAAATATGCATATTATTTCTTATTGTGGGCACGAAGTGAAGACAAAAGTGTAAAAGTAGTAAAAAAAGGCAACGAAATGGCTCAGCCTTGGCCGAGGAGGGGACCCAGTGAACGGGGTAGATTCGAGCAAATCCCCATGACCAGTACTTGCAGCATTGATGAGAGGTCATCAAGCTCAACTTTTCGACCTTTTATTTTATTTTATTTTGAAAACATGGGAGCAGTCGAACAGAGGAACATTTGTCTACCTCAGCTATCGTGGCTTGCACAGAACAGATCGAAGAGCTTGAAATATATTCTATTCTTGCACCACATCACAGATGCAAAATGAAACAAAATACATCTAGAGGAGGCGTGGGGGAACGGAGTAAACCTGATGGCAGAGCGTGAGCGGCCTTGGAGAAGCGGAGCATCTTCTGCTCGTCGAGGAAGGGGGAGGGGTAGGAGGCGGGGTGGGCGAAGCCGGATCTCGTCAGGTCGCTCTCCTGGGAAGACGGCGGCGCGAAGCCCAGCACCTGCCCGAGCTCCATGGCAGCGGCGGCAGCGGAGAGCTCAGGAAGCGTTTGGGGAGGGGAGAAGTGGGGCGGTGGGCATGGCCGCTGGAGGCAGTGTGTGGTTGAAGTTGTGGGGGAATGGGAGAGAGAGATGAAGGGGGGTTTGCTTTTGGGGAGGCAGAGAGTGTGGCTCTTTGGGAGACTAGGGGTGGCCCTTAAATAGCAAGGGCCTGTCTTTTCATTCTTTCTTTACTTAGCTTTTGTTTTCTTTATTGCTTCCTTGGAGTTTTGGAGTGAGCTCGATGCTGCTTTATTAGTGACCAGTATAATTGACTTGTTGTTGTACTGTGATGAGTGATGATACATGATAGATGTTGCAATCCAGCTCGTGGCCCACGGATCTAGCATCTACTAGGGCTTGCAAGTGCAGTGCTTATTGGCAAGCAATTGTTGTGAAAATGATGTGTGGTAGTAGGAGTACTTGTCTCGGCTTAATGAACAAAGGGTATTGTACTTTACAGGAGTATCCAGGGCAAGCGGTAGCCTTTTTCTAAGTGAAATTAATCGGAGTAGTACTAGCACTTAGTTTGGGGTTAGGGCTAGCATACGCGTAGTAGTAAACTACAGGGCGGTACTCCACGCACAATGAATTTCCTTGTAAGTACCTGCAGTTAGTGCCCCTTTGTATCGTTGCAAGTGAATGTGCTGGTCGCTCTGCTTTGCTTTGAAATCGATCGGGCTGAGAGGTGTTAATGGACGACACCGCCTAGCCATTTCCCTAGGCAGGCTTCGTTCTCGTTCGTTCCCCAAGCTTGACAATTCCCTAAGCGCAAGCGGTGCTCCTCCCCGTTGTTGAATGAAGCGCAGACAGGTTGACAGATACTACAATGTTGTATATTTCAAAACAAGGAGCTTAAGAGCATCTTCACTCGCCCCTCCCAAACGGCGGCTGGCGCAAGTGATTTTGAGGCCGTTTGGGGGGGGGGGGGGAGGGCAAACTACATAGATTTTATTGAAATATAGATGATTTTTATATAATACGGTGAAATATAATAAATAAAACTAAAAGAGGATGTCTTCATCGGAGTCCCCGCCGACGGCGTCGGCTCCCGATGCGCCCGATGGAGGTGGAGCGTGGGACGGCCCAGCGCCGTCATCGGACCGACGGTTGGAAACTATCCTGCGGCGGCGACGGCTCTCCTCCGACACGCGCTCGCAGCGGTGGCGCTCGGCGTCCTCGAGGAAGGAGGTGAAGGTGCAGCGCTCCTCCTTTCGCTGCGCCGATGCGTCGAAGGACGGAAGAGGGTACTGATACTCGGGTCGCTGGCGCTCCGCCGCCATCGTCGCGAAGCCTCCGGCCACGTCCGCCTGGCCGAGGCGTTGCTCAGCCGCCGCCATCGCAGCCCTAGCCGCTTCGATGTTGCGGCGATGGGCGTCGGCGCGGGCGGCAGCCTAGCCGCTACCGCCCTCCTCTCGGCGGCCATGAGTTCCTGCGCCGACTGGTCGCGGCGCTGCGTCTCGAATGACGCTAGGATCGCTCTCTGTTCCGCGGCGGCCTCCTCCACCTCCGCGTCCGTCGGCAGCTAGGCGAGGAACTCCTCCTCGTCAGAGTCCTCCTCCTCATCCCCCTGCGGTGGAGCTGGCTCCTATGGCGGCGGCGGTGATGGAGGTGGGGGTGGTGGTGGTGGTGGCGGCGGCGAGGCGACGAGCTATTTATAGCCGGAAGCGGGCGGGAAAACGAAGAAGGGGCGGGAAGCGGTGAGATGGCATTCATTTCTCGCCGACGCGATGGCTCGCTGCACCGCTGCAAAACTGCTGCCGTTTGTAGCGCCATTACTCGGTGCAGGAGACGAGACGAGTGGAGACGACGAAGCGGCGGGCAGTCGCTGACAGTGGGCCACGCGGCGAGTCGCGCGCCCAGCCGGCACCCCCACTCGCCCCCCGTGGACAGGGTTTGGATCGGGTGCGCCGGATGAAAATATGCGTCGCGCCGGATGGAAAAAACATATGGGTGGCGCGACTGGGCGGGATTTTCTGCACCGGTGCCCCCTAAAGCCGTTTGAGGGGCCTTTAGGGGGGCGAGTGGAGATGCTCTTAAGAGAAACTTTCAGCAGAGCCCTTAAACTTGGAACTGAAAAATCGTAAATATTGAACACCTAAAAGACGTGTGTAGATTAGTAGCCCTATTCAAAACAGAATAATTCAAAATAGAAATTGGCGTGGGGGGGGGGGGGGGGGGGTAGTTCGCAGTGATCATTCGATTCATTCGAACATCGCTCATATCCCTAATTAGGGTGTCAATGGTATGGGTAATTTTTGATGGATCTGAACGCGAATCCCGATATTGTTTATGTGGATATCCGACGAATATGTTATTGTTATGATCCGTGGATACGAATTATCCGCTATTTTTACGGATTATTCGACCTTTTAAATTAATATAATCTGATCTAATTAGTAGCCAACTGAACATTTTTATATATACATAGCAATCACAAAATCACTCGGTATGCTTGTACGTTTATTCTAGCCTCCTTGTTTTCTCCTACTTAATTGTAACTTCCTTGTTTTCTCTTACTTAGTACTTAATAGCATTACACTTGAAGATCATGGAGTAGTAGTTTTTTATATGAAACTACAACAAAACCTTTATGTAAGTATTATTTATGTACGTCTTTAATTTTGATGTAATGCTATTAAGTACTATGATCTTCACATTGGTGAAAGTTTAAACGATTTGCAAGTGTGAGTATTTTTTTTGTTTGTATTGATTGCAATGGTGAAAATATGTCTTCTTGCGTGTATTTATCCGATAAACTTTGTCCTTTTTTTGGTCCGAATGCGCTCCACTTCGATCCTAATCCATGGTACGATATAATCCGTATTTAAATCCGCATCCGATAATTTTCCGCTCCGCTCCAAATATGATAAAGATATATGGAAAAGGATACGAGGAGAGCATTATCTAATTCGATCTGTTTACACCCCTAATACGAGGAGAACTTTATGGGCATCTGGGTCTGAAATCGGTTGAAAACTCGCAGGAATTTTTCAGTTTTCACAAGTATGAGGGCTCTTCTAAGGCCTCCTTTGATTCAAAGGATTGTTGTAGGAAAAATGAAGGAATCTTGTTCCTATAGGAATTAGAACTATTGAGGCGTTTGATTCATAGAAACGGAGCAAAGGAATTTTCCCTTTGCAATCAGATTACTAGTGAGAACGCAGGAAATAAAAAATTCAGTCAGACCTTATTTTTCCATTCCTTTGCAAGGAACGAGGCAAACCAAGGTTATTACTGCTTGTGTGACTTGACATCGTTGCAACATAGCTAGCAGACACTACTGATGTGCTTATTTTTTAGGCTAATCTAGTTGCTTAAGAAAGCATGCTGAGTTCCTCTAGTATTCCTTTCCTATGCATGTTTCAAACCACCACAAAAGAAAGTGTTAGTTTTGCAGTTGCATTCCTACCCTATTACTATTCCTATTTCTATTCCTGCATTTTGAAATCCTATGAATCAAAGTTGGTCTAACCGGTGGAGGCTAAGCTAGAAAAAATTGCAGGATTGCAGGGGCTCTCCGCTAAGATACTACGGGAGGAAGGAGAGCAAAGCATACGATGGAGCAGATATGCGTGGATAACTGGATACGTACATGCGCACGCAAAGTACGGCGCTTTGGCAGGGGGTGGCAGCATGCAGGAGGCCCCCGTCCCATCACCCGTCACCCGTCTCGCAAGCTGGCGCTGCCTCTGCCGCTGCCGCCGCGCGGTCACGAGGTTGAGGTGACGCTTTTCAAGGCCCTGCTTCATTCATTGCGTCCGTCCGTCCCGCTTGCGCGCCGCGCGAGAGCAGGTTCGCCGCCGCTTGCTCCCTAGCAGTACTACCGCCGTTTTGCACCCGTCTCTCCGCCGCACCACCACCACCCTCCGAGCGTACGTAACGTGTAGCCGGTCTCGCTCTCTCCTCCGATCGAGCAGTAAAACAGCTCACGCCTCGCCTCGGCTTCATGCATGCAGCGTACTGCGGCACATTGTCCTGTTGTGAGTACATACGCTTCAAAGAGTCACATACGTCCACGGGCGACAACGCATGTCTCTTCCTGGCGAGCGAGCAAGCATCATGTGAGTAGTTCATCTGGTCTGGGTCCCCTCCAGCTCCATGGCTTGGGTTAACTCCTAGCTACGGGATCTCCTTGTTTTATGCATGTAACCCCACCAAAGTGGACTTGAAGTGATCTTCTTCACTTTTTATTTGAACGAGGGCCGGCCTAAAGGACCGAGTGCTTTCAATCCTACAGGGCGTCGATCTATTTTTTTTTGTCTGAATCTGTCTGATTCGGTATGTATGGGTCGGCCTGCGGACGCCAAATCGCGATCTCTCTATTTGGGTCAGGTTTTCCATATGCGCTAAACTCTCTCAAATCAAGCAGGTATACCCACAACTCACCCCCATATTCTATGTACTTTATAAGAATATTTGCTAATTGAGGAGACCATGATGACCCATCTACCATGCACTCCGCATGTGCTAAAGGGAGGGGGCAACCTAGGGGAGCAATGTATTTTTTTTGGCCCTAAGAAATGGGGACCTTCTTGCAGTAGTAATATATTTTACATATTAAAAAATAGAAACATATAAAAATATAAAACCCTAGCTTAAACTAGGGTTGCGCCGTCACCAAAAAGGCCTAAGCCTAGTGGTTGTCATCGTCGTCCTCGCCTGAGAGGTCGATGAACGGCCCCTGCGACCACGGCCATGCCGCAATGGGCGGCGGTGGAGGTCCTGCCGGTGAAGGAGGAGCCCAGCCTATGACCGTCGGCGAGGTTCCCGGCCATACGGGCGTGGTTCCACGCCACGCATCCTAGGGCTCTCCCTGGCATCGCGGCGGGGCCTCGGAGGGGTCCGCGGTGGCGGCGGCAGCCCAGGTGGAGGAGGTGGCACCACGGAGAGGGATAGGGCATCGTCGAGCTCGGGGAAGGCCCGCTTATCCTCCTCGGCGCTGACGAGGATGGCCACGGCGAGCTCCTCCTCCTCCTCGGTGAGCTTGGGCGGGACATCGAATGGCTGGCCAATCTAGGCCGCTTGGAGGTAGTGGTAGAAGACGTGCCCGACCATGTCGTCGGTGTCGTCGCGGACCACCTGGCCGTTGTAGATTTTGGCCGGAGGCCTCGCCCGTGACCCTTGGTGGTGGTGGAGGAGGCTGCTCGGTCTGGCCACCGATGTTGATGTCGACGCCGACGCCTCCCTCGTCGTCATCCTCCTCCTCATCGTCGTCCCAGTCGTCGTTGTCTGAGGACGCCTCTCGCACCCACTACCGGTGACGAGGTTCTACCCCGGCAATGCCCATGTTTAGGGCTTTCGAATCATGGTGAGAGTGTGGGTGCTGGCGGATTCGATGGCTTCAGACAGAAACAAGACGCACACGAGATTTTACCCAGGTTCGGCCCCCCGGAGGGTAAAGACCTACATCCTGCTTGTCTGATCTTGTACATTGCTGGTATAGTTGGAGCTGTTACAATGGTGAACAGATGAAATCTGGCAGAGGTGGAAGAAGATGGCGTGTGCTAGCCTATGCACGCGGGATCTATGCGAGATCAGATGTCTCCCTCTTTCTTGGCCACCCCTCCTCACCCTTATATGGGCGCGAGGTCTCGGGATCCGGTCCAAGTCGGTTACAGGTTTATGCGAACCCTAATTAGTCTTGGGCTTCTTGGGCTTCGAGTGTTCATCTTGTTCTTGGGCTGTAGTAGGTATGCCAATGATGAGGACTCGAGGGGTCGTTCCCTCGTCAGCCAGTCCCAGTTGACGTCGCCGAGATAGCCGGCGTGCCGTTCGGCATTCCATTCCTCCCGCGAGAATGTGTCCTAGTTCAGGGACGCGATGGCATATGCCGGGTCGCGACGCGGGTGGGAAGGAAGGAGGGCTTGGCACCGGATCTCCTAGACGCGCTCCGGCCCCTTCCCACGGGACTGGCGGCACTAGCACGCGGTGGCTGTTGAGGTGCCACCGCCCTGGTAAGTTCATGTCTGGCCAGGGCATGGGCTGGCCTCTTGCGTACAGCCTACGGGCGAGGTACACGCGCACATAGATACAGTCCCGCGGCGGCCGCGACGCGCTCTGGCAAGGAGGAGCCCGAGGAGGAGGTGCCGCTCGTGTCGGCGATAGGCATGGAAGTGGTGACGACGGCATGCGCCGATGTGAAGCCGACCTAGAGCCCGACTGACGAGGGTTAACTCGACAAATGTCCTAGATGAAGGACTTAGGATCGGGGGAATAGGGCGTCGGATGAACTCGAAGGTAAAGGTTAGTCGAAATAAGTGTATATCGAAAGTAAACTTGGGTGTTCAACCTGGCTTGCTTTCAATCTGCCCCACACCGTCCCCTCCTGGCCCCTATATATAGGTGGCCAGATCTCGAGGATCGGGTAGGGTCCGATACAGATTACAATATCGATATACGATAAGAACTCGTATCTCGACTATTATTACAATTGGGCCTAGCTTAACGGGCCTCAGGGGTACTCAACTAACGGGCTCTATTAGCTATACCCTTGTCAGTAGCCCCTGAGATTCTACCAGAATTGCAGATTCGGGTTGAATCTCTAATCTTTGACTTGATCAATTCTTCGACTTCTTCATATCTTCAAATCTTTGACTTGGTCTTTCGACCTATTTTTATGATAATTTTTTGCAAGGGGTTTTGATGAACAAGCCTGACAACTCTGACGGATCAAGAGGTCAGTATACTGCCGAAACAGATACTTGCCACCTACTTCAAATTCAATTCCCTTGGACTTGAATTCGGGATACTGGTCAAACCCACTCTTTTGCCGCATTTAGGACTTACAAAGAATGAATCCCAGTGGTTCTCAGGGTACACAGTGCGTCCACCAGGATTTTCTTCGCGTCGTAGACACGGATACATACCAGCAGAGTGCATCCATGTGCGTATACCAGGCCTTACAGGACGGATCCCGGGGTCTTACCTTCGTGATAAATCACGGCATTCGAGTTTCATTGCGATAACGCAACTCGAGAATCTCATGTCGCAGTCAAATTTTGACTGAGAATATTCGGGTTTAAACAACCAAAAAACTCGCTACCGATGGGAGTAGCACTCCTCCTCTTCACATGCTCGAATGTTTGCCAAGAAATATCGTCGGGTGCGCGCTCAGCGCTCCTGATGGGAGTAGCCCCCGAGGCTATAGTCGAAAAAAATACTTTTTCGAGTATAGGCTCAAATATAGTGTAGTCTATCATACTTCAACTCAAAATATTTTAATGATAACCTGTCGTCGAATACGAGTCCACCACTCCAGTTAAAAGTTGCATTTAGCATTCTTGAAAGTAGTAGCCCCCAAGGCTATAATCGAAAATCCTTCATATATAATCTTGTCTATAGATTTTGCACTTGTCGGCGCCATCCTTCTTCTTTCTTATATCATCTTCTTTATGACGTCAATGAGTACGTCACTCTGTATGAGTGCGAACCGTTTTATGGGTAGCACTGTAATTTTTGCAATTTTTGACCGTTAGTGGGCTGCCGTTTCCGCTCCTTGCGCCACGTCTCAGCCCATGATCCTTCTCCCAGAAGGTAGATAAGGGGCGTAGTGGGGGATTTTACTGTTTACCAGCTCGTTCTCTCCGCCGCCTCCATTGTAGATCTCTTCTCCTCTCTCAGTTCGTGCATAGCCCCCAAGCGCGGTGTGATAGATGCGCGTGAAGCACCTAGCCACCAAGAACACCATGGCCAAGAACTCCTCTGCCACCAACTGGGTACGCTCTGCCATCACACCGAAGGAGGTGGAGAAGGCCAGGACGGACGGCCTCATCTCCGCCCAGGATTCTATCAAGTTTCCCAGTACTGAGCGGATCCCGCAGGCCCCAAGCGGCTATCGGGTAATGTTTCTTGCCTTCCTCCTCCGCGGCCTTTCTCTTCCTGCCCACGAGTTTCTTCGTGGGCTTCTCTTTGTTTACGGTGTGCGGCTCCACCAGCTCACACCGAACTCCCTTCTTCACATTGCTTATTTCGTGACTCTCCGTGAGTCATTCTTGGGCATTGAGCCCCACTTTCTTCTCTGGAGGTCAATCTTTCGGCTTCGCCCCAATGTTGCTCTGGCCAAAAAGCCTGAATTGGGCGGAGCCATTGTCTCTGTGCGCCCTGAAGCGCAGTACCTCGAATTTTCCTTTACCGCATCTGTCCACGGGTGGAGAACCAAATGCTTCTATATCCAAGATCGCAAAGCCTCTCCTGAAGACCAATATGGTTTAGCCTCTTTCAAAGCTTCCAAGGAAGTGAAGAAATTGGCGTCGTGGGATGCACTTCCCTCAGATGCGGAAATAGCACAAGTTCTTCCTCTTCTATCTCACATTCAAGCTTTGAAAGGAGGCCAAGGAGGTTCTTTGTCGGGTATTCAACTCATAGCGTTCTTTGTGCAACGTCGAGTTCAACCCCTGCAGCACCGCCTCACCAAGCTTTGGAGTTACTCTGGCTTGGAAGATCCTACTCGCGTCTCTGAAGATTTGATAGAAAAAAAAGATGTTGACAAGCGAGTCAGGAGCCTCACCAAGCTCACCAAGGATCATGCGATTGCTGATTTGACCGCTAACTACTTCGACTCCGTGCACCCTCTACCCGAGGTACGTATCCTTGTGTTCACCTGTTGTTGAATTTTTTTTTGTTTTGACTTGTGTTTTTCTTTGCCTTTGTACTCTGCTGACTTAGTTATGTGCAGGGTCACCAATTCCTTGTTTCGCGCCCGCCTCTTCCAGAGGCAGGGCCCCTTCCGGCTGATCTGGCCTCGTCTGTATCTGAAGCCCCCAAGGCTGATGAGAATCAGGACGGATATGATGCCGAAGAATCAGAAGAGGAAACTAGTTCATCGACATCGCCTCCTCCTGTGCACTCTGAAGACACTGGCATTGACAAGAAGAGGAAACAAGTTGACAAATTTGCTTCTTCGAGTTCTGCAGCGGCTGATAAGGCCTCTGTTCTTGCAGGAGATATGGAATACTTCGATCTCCTGGCATCGTAAGTGTTTTTATTCGAGTTCTTCAATTGCACCGCTCTTGCCTTGTTCCTGTCATGTTATACATAACTTATTTTCTTTGTGTAGAGATGACGAAGAGTCGCCAAAAGTTGCTACAGCTACTCCTTCAATTCCCCCTGCAGTTGATGATGAGCCCCCTGCCCAAGAAATTGAGCCTAGGGTTACCAGGGCCTCTGTCAAGAAGGTTCCTGCGCCCCGAAACCTCAAGCGCTTGAAGAAGGCCAAAGAACCCGATGTCTCTCTGGAAGCCCATGAATCCTCGGCTTCCTCCCATGATGTGAGCAATTTTTCCTGACTTGTTTCCCTTGCATACACTTGTGCTCTTACACGCTCTTTCTCTCAGGCATTATTGAAGAGATTCGTCGCCTTGGGCACCGAATGTGCTGAGTACCTATAGGTTGCGAAAGCTTCCGAAGGTATGTTCTATATCCAGTCATGATTTTTCCTCCACGCTTATCTTTTGCTGTTTATCTGACTTCCTTTCTTCTTCTACTGTAGCTGCTCTAGCAACAGCCAATGCCGAATTGCGTCATTAGAGGCTGAGCTTAGTGCCTCGCAGAAGGCCTATGATATTGCGGCCGCTGCCAAAGCAAGCGCTGAGAAGTCGCAGAAATCGGCGCTTGGTAAGGCGAAGAAAGCTGAAAAAGCTTTGGCCGATGCCAACAAGGAGCAAGCTCAGCGAGAAGAAGCCGTGACAGAGCGTCTTCGCACAATGTTTGCTGCTGCTGAAGGTAAATGCTTCGCCTTGTCTCTCATTTCGACTCCTATTGCCTTGTTATACTTGCTGATACGTTTCTTTCCTTTTTTCCTTTGTCCTCCTTTGCTGTGCAGGATTTACCGGGGTATCTTCATCGTCTTTACAACCGGGCGATGATCCTCTGCTGACCGCGGTTAACCTACTCGAGGCAAACTGGATATCTATCTAGGAGACTTTTGAGTTGGTTAGCCGCGTTCTATCGCGGTTGTTCGTCGGGTTGTGGCCGAAGAAGAAGGCGAAAGTTCCAAAGGACAACTTGGAGAAACTTGCCAAGGCCTTTGACACAACTGAAGACCCCACCCTCCAGCTGAAGGGGCTCTCTCTGAAGCGTGGCGCTGAGGGTGCTATTGCACTTTCTTTTGCGCACGGCGCGGACTTCGACTGGGAGAAGGTGAGCTCTCCCTATGGCCGCACCCACGATGAAATGAAGGCTTTTTTTTGAGAAGGCAAAGAAGTTGGCTCCTGCACTGGTGGCAATTATTTCTCCCTCGGCAGCCTCCGCAGCATCTACTGCGCCACCTCCAGCGGCGGAAGACCCAGCGCCTCCGTCGACTGCTGGCGAGGAATTTGTCATGCCTTCATCTGCCACGGAGCAAAATGCTGAGGTGGCGTAGACTCGGCTTCTTTGTAGCTTTCAATTTCTCCTTTTGGATGTAAAAACTTTTAGTCGCGTGCAACCCGAGAACTTTAGTCAAAGGGTTTTGCACTTATGTAAATATGTTTCTCTCTTATGAAGTCTTGTGCTACCTCTCTGAAATGTTTCTCCTTTCTTCTTTTTGACTTCCAGTCGATGCACATCAATGATCCTTTGATTTGCGGGCCTGCTCCTTCCTCTACCCGCACGTTCGGCTCGACGATTTCGTCGCCTCCTAGTCGATACAGTCAATGCGCAGAGTACTCTTCAAGGATTTCGGATCTTGAGGCTCGCTTGACTTTAACCAAACGCCAAGCTCAGATGGCATTTGATAAAGCTAGCAAAACTTCTAATTTGACGAAGCAGGTATCTATTCTTGATGATAAGGTGTCCAGCTTGACGACAAAGATTTTGCATCACGAGGAATGCAATTCTTTTCTCCTTAACATTATCAAATCCGCCTGTGAGATGTTGCGATGTAAGTTTTCTTTTGACTTATCTTTTTCTCTTTTTGTTCCACTGCTGTTTTTATGATATCCTTTGCCCTCATAGGCACTTGTTTAGATTTCGCTGCTGAAGATCATCGGGTTACCGAGCGAAATGCGGCCCTAGAGAAAATGTCCGCGGGTGTTAAAAATTTGTGGTCTGATCCTCGACGCCGGAGTGTTGTTGTATTGCTTCAGGACCGTGCCCAGCACATTGGCGAAGCGGTGGATGGCTGCAGAAGATCTCTCGTAACTATGCACTCGGTTATGCTTCCTCGCAATCCTCTGCCTGTGACTTTCCCACTACTTCTTGATACTTTTAGATCCAGCCAGCGAATTCATCGATTGATAGAACTGAACTTAGTGGCAGCTGTGGATACGCAAGTGGCAACCCAGACTCAATTATAGTTCTATGTCGCTGAGCTATCCTCCAGGTGGAGCTAGCCTTCGAGTACACTTGGAGAGTACCTTGCAGCCTGCCCGACGAATTATAGCCAGGCTGTTGCAAGAAGATGCCGCGTTTTTCCGCGAGTTTCACTATTTAGACCCTTTGGGTGTAGATGATTCTGACAACCCGATGTTGTAATACTTATGTGGAACGCGAGAATTTCTTATTTCACGACTGTATGTCTGAAATATATTTTCAGAGCGTTTTTGTATGATTCGTGCGTTTGCCATATTTTCCCTTTGAAAGACTTGTAGACTCGAATATGAGGAACATTTTGTCTTTATTATACTTGTAATGTAAGATACATGGAGTGACCCAAGAGATCCGGCCTATGACCTGTGTTCTGGACCTAGAGGGCATTGCCTCTGGTATAACTCGTGGCTTTTACAACCTTATTCTTCTACTCTACTTTATTGTTCTTTGATGCTTATGCCATCATGGCTTTCTCTTCTTCTCCTGTATCTTTGTCTTCTCCTGATGCTGCTACTCGTGGTTTCTTCATCTCGGGCTCCGCAACGCGTCCTTCGAGTAGCTTGACGCCTTCTGTAGTCGTGTTTTTCGCCTTTTCTGCATAGTTGGCTATCATGCCAAAGTTTTGCGCCATCTTGTGGAACTTCCTGTCGCAGAGATCTGAGACTTCAAAAATTCCTTTTACTGTAATTATTCCTCTGGGTCTTGGCATTTTGAGTACCAGATATGTATAGTGAGGCACTGCCATGAATCGCGAAAATGCGGGTCGCCCGAGGATCGCATGATACTGAGATGACCAATCCATGACTTCGAAGTCCAGTTTTTCTCTCCTGTAGTTTTGTCTGTTGCCGAAGCAAACATTAAGTGCTATTCGACCCAGTGGGTAATTGGCACTTCCTGGCATGATTCCGTGGAAGGAACAATCCGTTGGTTTCAGGAACTCTAGTGATATATGCATTGCTCTGAGCGTTTTTGCGTATATCAGGTTAATTTCACTTCCTGCATCCATGAATATTCTGTCGACATCATACGCGCCGATTTGAGCTTTAAGTACCAAAGGCGCGTTTCCTGGCCGAGGTACTGTTATAGGGTGGTCTTCTCTGTTGAACTCGATTGGTTGTTCTGACCAGTGCAGATACTCCGTTGTGGCTGGAGGTGAGATGACTACTAAGTTGACTTGTCGAGTGATACTCTTTTCTTCTTTGTTCGACTTGGGCACAGGTTGTATCATTGCTGTGATGTGTCCTTTTGATGGAACGTACCCTTCATCGTCGTCGTGCCCCTGGTTTTGCTGGTCTTGTCCTTGAGGAGCTCCGTTATTTCCTTGTTGTTTTGTTGGAGGATTGTTGCTTCCTTCAAATCCTTGTCGCCTTGCTTCGGTTTGCTTATTTAGTGCTGCCTCTTGTAGTTTTAAGAATGTTGTGCAATCTTTCATTGCGTGCCTTGATACTCGCTTCCCATCGACGAACGCTGAGTGTATATGACAAGGTCCGTTGAGCATATCTTCTGGCGACGGGTTGTACTCTCTGGGTTCTCTCGTGGGAAACTTTTTGTAGTCCTCTTTCCCATAGCTTCGATATCCCGAGCTTGGGCGATCACTTCCTTGATAGCTGTTGTCTTTGTATCCTGCGGCGACTTGGCTATGGGAGCCATAGTTGTCATAATTTTGGGACCGTCTCCTTTGACTTCCATATCTATTTCTTCTATCATCCTCTGGGGATCGCGTCCGCTTGTTGTTGCATGCGTCTTCTCCATCTGCAAATCTGTTTGCTACGTCCATGAGGTCTGACACTGTTTTTGGCTTGATTCTGCCCATCTCTTCGACTAGGTCTCTTCGCCTTAATCCAATGATGAACGCATCTATTGCTCTTTCGTCTGAAACTTCAAGTGCTGAATTTTTTATAAGACTCCATCTTTGGATGTATGCCCGCAGTGTTTCGTTGTGTTGTTGCACACACGCTTTGACTTCTTCTATTGATGCTGGCCGCTTGTATGTCGACCTGAAGTTGCTTGTAAATTGCTTTGTAAGGTCTTCCCAGCTTCCAATAGTTTCTTTCTCTAGTTTGCTCAACCATGACCTTGCTGCGCCGGTGAGGTGTAGTTGCAAACTTTGCATTGCTGTTTCTTTGGTTCCTCCCAATATTTGTACTGCTTGCAGATAGTCTGAGAGCCATGACTATGGTTCCTGTGATCCGTCATACTTTTATTGATCATGAGGTAACTTGAATCCCTTGGGAGCTGGAGTGGTGCGAACCCTGCGGGTAAAGCACGATGCCCCCATCTCTTTTTCGTCGTCTTCATAGTCGCGTTTTTCATTTGGGGATCGCGATCTTTGGGTTCCTCCATGTTGTTTTGGTGATGGTGATCGAGATCGTTGATTGCTGCTTCTGTGCCGAGGACTGTTGTGACGGCGAGGCGACCTTGGCTTATACGTTTCCTTATGGTGGTGTGCTTCCTCTCCTTTTGCTGATAGCTTGTGGCTCACTGATACGTCTCAAACGTATCTATAATTTTTGATGCTCCATGCTTGTTTTTACACCATTTGCCTATTGTTTCGTTACACTTAGTGGCATTTTTATACATTTTCCGGAACTAACCTATTAACGAAGTGCCACAGTGCCACAGTGCCAGTTTCCTGTTTTCTGCTGTTTTTGTGTTTCAGAAGTGATACACAGGAAATATTCTCGGAATTGGACGAAACAAGTTCCTGAAGTCATATTTCACGGGGAAGCTTCCAGACATCCGAAGACCTGACGGAGTAGGGCCACGTGGGCCCCAGACATAGGGGCGGCGCGGCCACCCCCTGGCCGCGCCAGCCCCGTGTGAGGGGGCGTGGTCCCTCCTCTGACATCGTCCCTTCGCCTATATATACCCCCTGACGAGAAAAACCTAAGGGCCCGATCAGTTTTCCAGAATACATCGCGATCCGCCGCCGCCGTCAACCCGAAGATCGGGAGGGTCCAGAAGCTCTTCCCGGCACCCTGCCGGAGAGGGGAATCGCCACCGAAGGTCTTCTTCATCGCCATGCTTGCCTCCAGAGCGATGAGTGAGTAGTCTACCTTGGACTATGGGTCCATAGCAGTAGCTAGCTGGTTGTCTTCTCCACCATGTGCTTCATGTTTAGATCTCATGAGCTGCCATACATGATTGAGATCACCGTTATGTAATTCTATGATGTTGGTTTGTTGGGATCCGATGAATATTGGTGTTTATGATTAAGTTGCTGTACTGAATATTATCTTTTGTTATCTCTATGTTGTTTATGATCTTGCATGCTCTCCGTTGTTAGTAGCTATCTTGGCCGAGTAGTTGCTAGTGACTCCAAGAGGGGGTATTTATGCTCGATAGTGGGTTCATGTCTCTATTTCACCTGGGGGAGTGACAGAAACCTCTAAGGTGGTAGATGTGCTGTTGCTACTAGGGAGAAAACAACATTCATATGCTCAAGGGCATATGCTTTGTTTACATTACACACTTTGCTTAATGCAATTATCTGTTGTTCGCAACTTAATACTTCTAGGGTGTTCGGATGATATCCCCGGGGGTGGATTATTAGTCATAGATGCAGTTGGATGGCGGTCTATGTATTTTGTTGTAATGCCCAGAGTAAATCTCATAGTGATCTTCTTGACATATCACGTTATCTTTATTGTATCAATTGCCCAACTGTAATTTGTTTACCCAGCATGTTATTTTATCTATGGAGAGACACCACTAGTGAACTATGGACCCCGGTCCTATTTTAATCATATTGCAATCACCTGTTACTTTTCCTGCACTGTTTACTTTACTCGCATATTACTACTGTTTTCCACTCGATACACTCATAACCTTTGTTTCAAGCAAACCGGTGAGATTGACAACCTCATCGCAAGTTGGGGACAAAGTATTTGTCTGTGTGTGTGCAGGTTCCGCGTTGCTGCTGGCCGAAGACGAGTCAACAAGTATCGTTAACGGCGCCCTTGTTGGAAGTTACTAAGCCAGTCTGCATCACCTTCAGTCGTCATCGTCTCTCTTCTCCTGATCGATAAACCTTGGTTTCTTAACTGAGGGAAAACTAGCCGCTACACTCATCATACCTCCTCTTGGGGTTCCCAACGGGCTGGTCATCACCACGCACAAGGACTTACTGCTCCCACGTCAACTAAACGCCACAGTCTTTTCTGGCGCCATCACACGAGTAGCACTCACCATGCTTAGTCCGTTCAATGCTGCTCTGTGCATATGTTCTCTAGGATCTCCCGGGCTTGGCTGAGTTATGAGCAGATAAGCTTGAGCTGCCACTAATGCTGCTTCTGGAGTTTTTGGTACGATGTTTCCTTGTTCGTCGATCAATAAAATGGACGAGTCGAGGTTTTTCGAAATGCTTTGCCTGTCGGAGTACTCGAGGTTGTCGTACCTTGAACCATGTCGACGATTTTTCCTTGCGTTACTATATGATGCGTCGCTTCGCGCTTTACGAGCGGCGTTGCTAGCTGCAATGGCTGAGTCTTTTCTTCTCTGTATCTCTATTTTCTCCTGTGCTAATTGCTTTGCCTGCTGTCTTAGGGCATAATGATACCCCAAAAGCATGTCTTTGCTGGAATTTGATGGTATTGGCGTGCCATGTTCCACGGCTTCTCTTATTATCCTCCATTCGTCGACTGATAGTCGAATTTTTTCCCTGGTTGTGAGGGATTCTGCTGTTTGCCCTTCTGCTAGGTGATTTGCTCCTCTGTCGATATTTGCTAGGTTTAGCACTGGATTGTTGTTTTCGTTGAATTCTTCTGAGTTGTCTCCCACAATGGCGAGCACCTGGCATTGTTTGCCGATGTTGCTATTGAAGCTTGAGAAGATCGAGTCACCATCTTTAGAAAGCTCTAGCCCTGTCTTCCATGTGTCTGTTGATTTGTCTAAGATATCGTCGAGGCAGATCATGAGATCGTCGAGTTGGACCCCTGCATCGAAATTTTCCCTTGCTTCGTTGTCTTCTGCGATCTTTCCTTTTTGCACTTCTTCTAAGCTGACCGGCCAGTTTACCTCGCTGGAAGAGCCGTCAGAGTATTCCATCATTGCTACTATTTCGGGCTCACTTGCCGACGGATCTTGTTTCCACGGATCTGAAAGGCAAGATAAACCCGATGGCCCGATGAGGATGCTCAAACTTCCAATTGTTAACTCTATCTCTTGACTTTCATCGAGTTCTGAGCTGCTGTTGGCTAAAAGCGAAAAAGCCGTTGAATTCATGATTCCAACGCCCAGTCCCCACGGTCGGCGCCAATTGACGAGGGTTAACTCGACAAATGTCCTAGATGAAGGACTTAGGATCGGGGGAATAGGGCGTCAGATGAACTCGAAGGTAAAGGTTAGTCAAAATAAGTGTATATCGAAAGTAAACTTGGGTGTTCAACCTGGCTTGCTTTCAATCTGCCCCACACCGTCCCCTCCTGACCCGTATATAAAGGTGGCCAGGTCTCGTGGATCGGGTAGGGTCCGATACAGATTACAATATCGACATACGGTAAGAACTCGTATCTCGACTATCATTACAATTGGGCCTAGCTTAACGGGCCTTAGGGGTACTCAACTAACGGGCTCTATTAGCTATACCCTTGTCACCGACCCTTCGTGGTCGTTCTTCGTCTGCATGCTGAAAGGCTAGCGTCCCATCATGGTGGCTTGGGCTAGCTGCTAGGTCTTTGGGCAATGGCGCTGTGGCCAATGACACTAGAATATATAGCGCAAGGGCGCTGACCACTGGCCGCTCGCCGCCCAGCGCGATCATCGAGGCGTCATGGCATTGAAGGCCGGCGAAAAAGGCCACGCGTTGCATCAATGCCGCTAACGACGCACTGGATGAGGCCAAAACGATGGTGGTAGACTGGCTAGTACTAGCGGTGGAGAAGACGGTTTGATGTGGTCGCTGCCATGTGGGCCATGGGAGGACACGAAAAGGCCTGCTTGGACCGCTCGCCTGTCCGCGTTGACCTAGTTCTCTCCCACATTTGGGCCGGGAATGTGTCGGTGATAGATGTAAAATGCATACATGAACTTTGTAGTTTATTGTGCTAAAATACTTATTATTTTTCAACTTTATTATACTAGCACAATACCCGTGCATTGCTATGAACTATGACCATGTTTAGATTGTGGCCGATGGTTACCTACAATTTTTTTGGCACACTGTTAGTATAGGCTAGCGTTTGGATTGAAGCCTTCTCTTTGATACCACACCACTTTTTTGGTTACTAGTTCAGAATCTATGCCTAGGCGCAAGCGAAACAGGGGTGGTCGAATTATTCGCCAATATTTTGTCACGTCCCTGATTGGCGTGGCTGGGGCGGTGCCTAAACCAATTGGTCCCTATAAACAAATAATTAGAGTGATTGGTATTTTTAGGAGCCGTTCATCCGCTCGATCTAACGATGCTAAAATAAACGGAACTAAAAGGAACAAAATAGACGGAACTGAACGCTGCTAGAAGCGTGGGACCGAAACTAAAATTATTGATTTATTATATTTAATAAAATGCTATTTGGTGAATAATCATCCTTAATTTGGGCGATGTGTATTTGTTTTGGAAAATGGTTTTGCTATTTCTCAGTAGATTGAGAAATAGCTTATAGCTCAGTAGAATTTTAGACCATTCGATTTGCATCGTGATTTATGCAATTGAGTTGCAAGTTGAGTTACAACTGAGATTTTTTTCAGTTGCAAGTGATGTTGCAACTAGATACCATACATCCGGACTGTTGGATTGTTTTGTGATTCGTCCTAATAGTGAGTTGCAACATGAGTTGTAACTGAGATATGATGATGTCATTCTACTAAGCCATAAGCTATTGCTCAGTAGACTGAGCCCTAGACACACCCTTTGGAAAATGATCTACGCTTCCTTCGCTCTCCGCTATGACACGTGTCCAAGCGTGGCCCAGACGAGGGATAGCCACAACGCATCCCCACCCTTATCGCTTCTTTTTTCCTAGTCCACACACTTCGTCTCCCTCCTCCCGTCATCTCTGATCTCGAGTTGTTCAGGCCATGACCAGCTGCTCTTTGGGGCCCCTCTTTGCCCCGACGTTCTTCTCCCTAAGCGGCTGCGTCCAGAGGTGCGCACGATGCCGTTGACGTGGTGGAGCATGAGGTGGTGCTACTGGCGGCGGCCGCCGGTGCTACTGAGAGCGGCCGACGGAGCTACAATCCCTCACCCTCACCGCTGGTGCTACAAGCGTCTGCCTCCGAGCTACAAGCCCCGCCACCGAAGCTGCAAGCCCCTGATACGTCTCAAACGTATCTATAATTTTTGATGCTCCATGCTTGTTTTTACACCATTTGCCTATTATTTCGTTACACTTAGTGGCACTTTTATGCATTTTCCAGAACTAACCTATTAACGAGTTGCCACAGTGCCAGTTTCCTGTTTTCTGCTGTTTTTGTGTTTCAAAGTGATACACAGGAAATATTCTCGGAATTGGACGAAACAAGTTCCCGAAGTCTTATTTTACCCGGAAGCTTCCAGAGATCCGAAGGAGAGTCGGAGGGGGGCCACCAGGGCCCCACACGCAGGGGCGGCGCGGCTAGGCCCCGCGTGAGGGCGCCTGGCTCCTCCTCTGACATCGCCCCTTCGCCTATAAAGACCCCCCGATGGAAAAAACCTAAGTACCTGATCAGATTTCCAGAAGACATCGCGATCCGCCGCCGCCGTCGACCCAAAGATCGGCAGGGTCGAGAAGCTCTTCCCGGCACCCTGCCGGAGAGGGGAATCGCCACCGGAGGTCTTCTTCATCGCCATGCTTGCCTCCAGAGCGATGAGCGAGTAGTCTACCTTGGACTATGGGTCCATAGCAGTAGCTAGATGGTTGTCTTCTCCACCATGTGCTTCATATTTAGATCTCATGAGCTGCCCTACATGATTGAGATCACCGTTATGTAATTCTACATGTTTGGTTTGTTGGGATCCGATAAATATTGGTGTTTATGATTAAGTTGCTGTACTAAATATTATCTTTTGTTATCTCTATGTTGTTTATGATCTTGCATGCTCTCCGTTGTTAGTAGCTATCTTGGCCGAGTAGTTGCTAGTGACTCCAAGAGGGGGTATTTATGCTCGATAGTGGGTTCATGCCTCTATTTCACCTGGGGGAGTGACAGAAACCTCTAAGGTGGTAGATGTGCTGTTGCTACTAGGGAGAAAACAACATTCATATGCTCAAGGGCATATGCTTTGTTTACATTACACACTTTGCTTAATGCAATTATCTGTTGTTCGTAACTTAATACTACTGGGGTGTTCGGATTGATATCCCCGGGAGTGGATTATTAGTCATAGATGCAGTTGGATGGCGGTCTATGTATTTTGTTGTAATGCCCAGAGTAAATTTCATAGTGATCTTCTTGACATATCACGTTTATCTTTATTCTATCAATTGCCCAACTGTAATTTGTTTACCCAGCATGTGTTATTTATCTTATGGAGAGACACCACTAGTGAACTGTGTACCCCGGTCCTATTTACATCATATTGCTATCACCTGTTTATTTTACTCGCAGTGTTTACTTTACCCGCATACTATATTGTTTTCCACTCGATACACTCATAACCTTTGTTTCAAGCAAACCGGTGAGATTGACAACCTCATCGCAAGTTGGGGACAAAGTATTTGTTTGTGTGTGTGCAGGTTCCGCATCACCTTCAGTTGTTTGTCTCTCCTCTCCTGATCGATATTAAACCTTGGTTTCTTAACTGAGGGAAGACTAGCTGCTATACTCATCATACCTTCCTCTTGGGGTTCCCAACGGGCTGGTTATCCACCACGCACAAGGACAGTCTGCTCCCACGTCAACCACACGCCATCAAAGGGATCAGCTAGTTTTCTGGCGCCGTTGCCGGGGAGGAAGAGAAGACTTCTACGAGGGGAGTTTTTCGCACACACATCCTTTACTTTGTTATTATTTTGCTTTACTTTATTTATTTTACCTGCATTGCTTTTTATCAAAAACCCAAAAAAATTAGAATCCTTGGTAGTTGTTTTTACTTGTTTACTTTCGTTTTGCTGAAATGGCCAATCCTGAAAACACCAAGTTGTGTGACTTTACTAGCACAAACAATAGTGATTTTATCTGCACTCCTATTGCACCACCTGCTACTGCTGCAAACTTTTATGAGATTAAGCCTGCTTTATTGAACCTTGTTCTGAAAGAGCAATTTTCTGGTGCTAGTACTGAAGATGCTGCAGCTCATCTCAACAATTTTGTTGAGCTATGTGAGATGCAGAAATATAAGGATGTTGATAGTGAATTATTAAGCTCAAGTTGTTTCCTTTTTCTTTGAGAGGAAAAGCTAAAGATTGGTTGCTGTCTTTGACTAAAAATAGTATTGATTCATGGGCTAAGTGTAAGGATGCTTTTATTGGTAGATACTATCCTCCTGCTAAGATTATATCCTTGCGTAGCAATATTATGAAGTTTACTCAGTTTGATAATGAACATGTTGCTCAAGCTTGGGAAAGAATAAAATCTATGATAAAGAATTGCCCCACTCATGGACTGACTACTTGGATGATTATCCAAACTTTTTATGCAGGACTGAATTTTTCTTCGAGGAACCTACTTGATTCAGCTGCTGGAGGCACTTTTATGTCCCTTACCTTGGGCGCCGCATCAAAGCTACTCGACAACATGATGGTAAATTATTCTGAATGGCACACCGAGAGAGCTCCACAAGGTAAGAAGGTAAATTCTGTTGAGGAAACCTCTTCCTTGAATGATAAGATTGATACCATTATGGCTATGCTTGCTAATGATAGGACTCATGTTGATCCTAATAATGTTCCTTTGGCCTCTCTGGTTGCTCAAGAAGAGCATGTTGATGTGAATTTCATTAGAAACAATAATTTTAACAACAATGCTTATAGGAACAATTTTGCTAGTAACAATTATAGGCCGTATCCTTCTACTAATGGTAATGGTTATGGTAACTCTTATGCCTACAACAACACTAGGGCCGTGCCCTCCGAGCTTGAGGTAATGCTCAAGGACTTTATCGGTAAGCAAACTGCTTTTAATAAGTCTATTGAGGAAAAGTTAGGCAAAATTGATATTCTTGCTTCTAAAGTTGATAGCCTTGCTCATGATGTTGAACTTCTGAAATTAAAAGTGTTTCCTAATGATGTGAAAGAGAACAATGTTTTTGCTACCACTAATGCTATTCAAGTTGGAATTGATGAAAATATTAGATTGTTAGCGGAATTGCATGCCAGGTGGGAAAGAGAAGATGAGATGGCTAGAGAGATGAAGGTATGTACTATTACTACCTCTAATGAGATTGCTCCTAATACTAGCAATCCTCTTACTTTGATAGGTGTAGAGAAAACTCCCACTCCTTGTGTTAAAAAGCCTAGAACTGCCAAAACTTTTTCTCAAAAGAGTGCTGAAATTTTTTGAAGTGTGGGAGATGATAGCTCTATTTCTTTTAATGATTTTGATGTTGATGGCTGCAATATATCTGAAGTAATTTTGTTCTTGCAAAAGCTTGCTTTGACTCCCAACGCTAGTTCTTTAAATACTGCTTTTACTAAGCATATTACCAATGCTCTCATAAAAATTAGGGTTGAAAAGTTGAAGAAAAAGCCTCTGTTCCCAAGAAGTTAGAAGATGGTTGGGAACCCATCATTGATATGCATGTTAATGGTTATGATTGCCATGCTTTATGTGATCTAGGTGCTAGTATTTCTATCATGCCTAGAAAGATTTATGACATGCTTGATTTACCACCGCTTGAAAAATGTTATTTTGATGTTCCTATTGCTAATGTTGCTAAGAAGAAACCTTTGGGAAGAATTAATGATGTTCTTATTGTGGTTAACAATAATCTTGTTCCTGTTGATTTTCTTGTTATGGACGTTGAATGTCATGCTTCATGTCCTATTATTTTGGGAAGACCTTTTCTTCGAACTGTAGGTGCTATCATTGATATGAGGGAAGGCACTATCAAATATCAATTCCCACAAAAGAAAGGTATGGAACACTTCCCTAGGAAAAGAAATAAATTACTTTTTGACTCTATTCTTAGAGCAAATTATGAGCTTGATGCTTCATCTCTTGATGTTACTTGATTCGCAATTTTCTGCGCCTAGCTCAAAGGCGTTAAAGAAAAGCACTCTTGGGAGATAACCCAATGTTTTCTTTTCAGTACTTTTTCTTTTATTTGAGTCTTGGAAGTCATTACTACTGTAATGACCGCTCCTTATCTTGTTTATTTCGTTTTTGTGCCAAGAGAAGCCTCTAATTTGAGTGAGGTAAAGATTTGGGGATGTTGCTGTCCTGAAACTGTTTGTGGTGCTGCACCGTAAAAATTCGTGAAAATTCTCTGTTTATCTTTTGGACCTGCGATTTCTTGTACATATGCCCCAGGTTATATCCAAACTTTTGTTAGTTGAACACTTTTTGATTTGAGCAACAGAAAATCCCTCAAAAATTCGACATTTGTCAGCTGTTCAGTTTTGACAGATTTCTGCCAATATTTGTGTTTGCCACTTTATCGCTTTCTTTTGAGTTCTTTTGATCACAGAACTTTTGGAGAGGTTGCTACAGTAGTATCTACTATATATGTGGTGGTTTTGAGTTGAAACCTAAAGCAAAAAGAGGTTGATTATATGTTATGCTTACACTAAGGTTGCTAATAGAATTGTGTTTAGTTTTGTATGAAGGAAGTTTTCAAGTGTAGGGATTGGAGAATGATGAGATGAGTTGAAGAATGGACAAAAGCTCAAGCTTGGGGATGCCCATGCATCACCCCAAGAAATATCCAAGAAGTACAAGCGTCAAAGCTTGGGGATGTCCCCGAGGCACCCCTTCTTCATCGGCAAAAATCAGGTCACCTTTCAAAACACTATATTTTTATTGCTTCATGCACTACGTGTTTTTCTTGGAGCGTCAGTTGTTTTAGTTTTCTTAGTTGGTTTAGTTTGTTTGTTTGCTGCAATAAATGGTTGGACCCCAACAAATTTTCTTTCGGAGGAGATGTACTCATTTTCATTTGCCAAGAACGCTCTAGTTTTCACTCTTATTAAAAATCGAGCGTTCTTCTTTTTCTGCTACTGCTTTTGGTTTTCATTTTCGCCTTGATTTGCGTTTAGACCTTGTCATATCTTTTCTTCAAGGTGTATTTTTGCCTCTGATATTTATTGGTTTTCATCGAAAGAGGTGTCTAAAAAATTTCAAATGGTGTTGGAAAAGAGAAAAAGCTTTGTGCAAAATAGTGGTACAAGAAGGAGCTTGTGTAGACTGCGGCTTAGGCTTTTTCATGTCATGCTTGATGTCTTTTTGATAGTATGCTTAGTGGTTTTGCTGTAGCATAACTTGTCCCAAATAACTAAGATTGCTTAATGAGCCTTTAAAAAAATCATGCGTTGTTTTTATTGTATGGAGCATTATTTTGGTTTTCTCCTTGATGCTTTATTTGGGTTGACTTGGCGCATGCTCACACATGTTAGACTCTTACGAAGTCGCCAATAGCCTTCATGATCATTTAGTTTTTGATTTTTGATGCCATCTTATGCTTCTTTTAATGTCGCTTTGTCGCTTTGCATAATTATGGCCATTATTGCTCTCTTAGTTGGTCGCTCCCAGTCTTTTGCTAGCCCTTGCTTTGTACTGAGTATGAGCTCTACTCGTGCATCCAACTCCTAAAAGCCAAAGTTTTCCAAAGTGTCCACCATACATACCTACTAGCAATTTGCTATTCCAAGTAAATTTGACTTGCTTTTATTTTCTCTTCAAATTAAACTCTTACCAGTGTTATGCGAAATTCGGTCAGTAAAGCTCTCACGAACCGGAAGGCACACTTTACTTTTTCCTGTTCTTAAAAATTTGACATTGTGGTCTCTTATATTGAGTTGTTATGGTTGCAAGTTGTAAGTTGGATTCTAGCCCATCCATGCTATCATGGGGCAAGCTTTCAACATTGCACTTCTTATTTGAGTTGATATCGTGATCTTTTGTCTATGGATGCCCACGGTGTGAAATGAATTGGGAATCTTGTGGGGATCATGGAGTTTGTATATGTGTTAGGGAAACGCCGGGCCGCCAATCTAAGCCATGCATAATTCATGGTGAAAATTTGCAGCATACCCATGGTGAACATTCGATGACGCATCTCACAATAAAAAGCTAAACAAAAGGCAAATAAAAGAGATGTCGAGGTGTTCATTATCTACTTGTCCTGTCATTTTGGTGTGGTCTTGTTCCATGTCATCGGGCACGGAGGTACCCCATTGGCGGTTCTCAATGATATGCATATACTTACAATGACAAGAGCCTTGCTTGGGACTCTAAGTAAAGTAGCATGAGGTTTGGGTACTCGTATTCACGGGGCACGAGGTTTTCAACTTATGATTTGTCAAGCATATGCTTCATAATAGTTCTTGCATTAACTTTAACCATTCAAGATGCTTATGATGGGGGCAATGAGAGCTCAAAGCCGGTAAGTACCATAATTTTTGAAGGTTATAAAACTTGCAATCACTGCTTCCCTCTGCGAAGGGCCTTTCTTTTACTTTTATGTTGAGTCACCACCTTCTTTCTTTATGCACCATTAAGAGAGCATAGTTGTCATTCTTAGTGTGATATGCATTGTCCCAAAGTTCATTGATTGATTCATATTGTTGGTTTCACTTGTTCTTAAATTATTTGTATCTAGTCGCCCTCTTAAACTTGAAGGTGTCCTATGTATTTATGTTTTGCTCTCTTTGAAGGACAAGCTGAAAACTATTTGTATGTTTTTCCTTATGATTTGAAGACACATTTGACTTTCATTGTTTCATTTTCATGATCTTTTGTTTGTGTTCATTTGCATGTTTACAACATGGTTGCTAAGTTCTTATTATCATGATTATATCTTCATGCCCATGTTTTAAGTTCTTATGATCCCAGCTCACCAATGCTTACATATATGATCAAGATTGTGTAGGTGCATGTCACCTCAAAAATTATTCTTTGTTATCACTTACCTACTCGAGGACGAGCAGGAGTTAAGCTTGGGGATGCTTGATACATCTCAAACGTATCTATAAATTTTGATGCTCCATGCTTGTTTTTACACCATTTGCCTATTGTTTCGTTACACTTAGTGGCACTTTTATGCATTTTTCGGATCTAACCTATTAACGAGTTGCCACAATGCCAGTTTCCTGTTTTCTGCTGTTTTTGTGTTTCAGAGTGATACACAGGAAATATTCTCGGAATTGGACGAAACAAGTTCCTGAAGTCTTATTTTACCCGGAAGCTTCCAGAGATCCGAAGGAGAGTCGGAGGGGGGCCACCAGGGCCCCACATGCAGGGGCGGCGCGGCCAGGCCCCTGGTCACGTGGGCCCCGCGTGAGGGCGCCTGGCTCCTCCTCTGACATCGCCCCTTCGCCTATAAAGACCCCCTGATGGAAAAAACCTAAGTACCCGAGCAGATTTCCAGAACACATCGCGATCCGCCGCCGCCGTCGACCCGAAGATCGGGAGGGTCCAGAAGCTCTTCCCGGCACCCTGCCGGAGAGGGGAATCGCCACCGGAGGTCTTCTTCATCGCCATGCTTGCCTCCGGAGCGATGAGTGAGTAGTCTACCTTGGACTATGGATCCATAGCAGTAGCTAGATGGTTGTCTTCTCCACCATGTGCTTCATGTTTAGATCTCATGAGCTGCCCTACATGATTGAGATCACCGTTATGTAATTCTACATGTTTGGTTTGTTGGGATCCAATGAATATTGGTGTTTATGATTAAGTTGCTGTACTGAATATTATCTTTTGTTATCTCTATGTTGTTTATGATCTTGCATGCTCTCCGTTGTTAGCAGCTATCTTGGCCGAGTAGTTGCTAGTGACTCCAAGAGGGGGTATTTATGCTCGATAGTGGGTTCATGCCTCTATTTCACCTGGGGGAGTGACAAAAACCTCTAAGGTGGTAGATGTGCTGTTGCTACTAGGGAGAAAACAACATTCATATGCTCAAGGGCATATGCTTTGTTTACATTACACACTTTGCTTAATGCAATTATCTGTTGTTCGCAACTTAATACTACTGGGGTGTTCGGATTGATATCCCTGGGAGTGGATTATTAGTCATAGATGCAGTTGGATGGCGGTCTATGTATTTTGTTGTAATGCCCAGAGTAAATCTCATAGTGATCTTCTTGACATATCACGTTTATCTTTATTCTATCAATTGCCCAACTGTAATTTGTTTACCCAGCATGTGTTATTTATCTTATGGAGAGACACCACTAGTGAACTGTGGACCCCGGTCCTATTTACATCATATTGCTATCACCTGTTTACTTTACTCGCACTGTTTACTTTACCCGCATACTATATTGTTTTCCACTCGATACACTCATAACCTTTGTTTCAAGCAAACCGGTGAGATTGACAACCTCATCGCAAGTTGGGGACAAAGTATTTGTTTGTGTGTGTGCAGGTTCCGCATCACCTTCAGTTGTTTGTCTCTCCTTTCCTGATCGATATTAAACCTTGGTTTCTTAACTGAGGGAAGACTAGCTGCTATACTCATCATACCTTCCTCTTGGGGTTCCCAACGGGCTGGTTATCCACCACGCACAAGGACAGTCTGCTCCCACATCAACCACACGCCATCAAAGGGATCAGCCCCTCCGCCACAACTGCAAAGGACAGGAGACAGAACTGCAATCCCCCACTGAGCTGCAAGGGTGCGACGGTGCTGCTACATCCGTGATGGTCTTCTTCGGCGACGGTGAGGGATCCGCGGGGTGGTGATGGAGGAAGCAGTGATCGTGAGGGAGCTGCGGTGAGAGAAGATGGTGAGGGATTCAAGAGAGAAGAGTGGGGGAAATGCGGTGCGGGAGTTGGTGGTGAGCATCTTCCTCTTCCTGGAGCGCGCCGACAAGTTCCAGTACCTCGGCGACAGCGAGTTCAGCTCGCGTCGTCTCACGCTGGCTAGGATGTCACGCCTTGTCTGTTTTGGATTGGGGATGGGCGGCTGGTAGCCATGATAGGAGGAACCAACGACGAAAAAAACTATCGATACGGCCAAATTTAGTCGACCGCTCGCAAGATGTTTCTAATCCTGAATCATTGTACCAAATTGATAAAAATTATTAGTGATTTAATCCAATGGTTATAAAAAATTTAGACTTGACGGAACTGGACGGAACCTAAGTTCCGTTCCAATCACCGTAAAACAGCTCTACAATACAAACGTGCACAATCTAACTCAATAAGAAGAGGCTAATGCCAAACCATCAGTACAATACAAAATTGCCACGCAAGTCACAATGACTCCACTGCAACAATCTTTTTAACTAAAACATGTATATACCTAGCCATATGTGGCTCGTTAGCACCAACATAGCCCTTGTCCACCTACTCATACACAACACACAAAGTCGGGATTGCGATCGACGGGAGCAGTGGTTGTCGATCAGAAGTCCTAAGACAACCACCGTGCTACTGATTGTTATGGCCGTTTGCCCCAACTATGAGCCCTTCTCCGTCGTTGCCGCACACATCAGGCTGCCTTCTTCCTCTCTATGGTCTCACACTGCTATAGCTCACCTCCTAGAGACCGCCGAATCCTACATTTTTTACGCATCAGGCTGCCTTCTTCCTCTCTATGCATCGCATCGCACGCACGCGTCGCCGTTTCGTTAATTGGGTTTGAAACTCATTTTATGGAAGACTAAATTTTTGCTTGTTGCACCAACTGAGTTGGGTATGTGTCGGGTGTGTGTGTGTGCATGTTCGCTACGTGTTCCTCTCTTCTACGTGTGACGGTTCGGTTCATGCAGTGGCTCCGCTCCCAGGCTATACCAAGAGATCGACCAGATCTAGAATCGTAGCGTTCCTTTCTGTCTCTCGCGATCCAGTTTTTTTTTGCTGCGCCGTCCTCTAGTCTTCCACATACCGGCGACTGCGTGCACGGCCGTCCGGGAGAGCAGTTCTCCGAAGCCCTGTCCGTTGAGATCCTGCACCGAGAGACGGGCGATAAGGTTTTTGGGGAGCGTCTCGGCACGACTGCTCGCCTCCATTCGAGTCCATCCTCACCGATCTGTATCCTCTCCGTCAGGCTCGGCGACTTCGACCTTCACCATGGGCGACCACCATGGTGCTGCTGCGGCGGCGCCGGCCTTTCCGGTAGCACTGTATGTGCTTCTAATCTCATACTTAGCACTAGTTATTTTTTGATAAAGAGCATATCTATACCTAATAATAAAGTATACAAGGGTTCCATGGTTTGGTTCTTCCGCCAGATGTTTTGCAAAAAAAACTCTCCAAAATTTCGTGAGTTAACCCGCAGTCTAGTTTTTTAGGTCTTTGTCTCCCTCGCTTGTCCCGAGGGAGACGGACGGCGCCCTCCTGTCCTTGCTGTTTTCGTCTTCCTCTCGTCTACATCCCGTACGCAACTCTCGCTGACGAGGTTTATCCCCGGCAATGCCCATGTCGAAGGGCTTTCGATCTAGGAAGCGAATTGAGGACCTGGCAAACTCGACGGCGATCAGACGAAAGCAGAAGGACACGAGGATTTACCTAGGTTCAGCCCCCTCGAAAGGTAAAAGGCCTACGTCCTGCTTGTCTGACTTTTGTATTGAGGTGGTGACAGTGATGATGGTGTTACAATGGCGGCATAGATTAGATCTAGCCGAAAGTAGAGAACTCGAAGGTGTCGAGCGCTCCGGCGTGAGGTGGGTGGAAGCGAATCTAGGGTTTCGAGGCCTCCCTCCCAGCCTTTTATAGGTTAAGGCTAGGTCTCAGGAGTGCCTCTCAAGCCAAGTACAGATCGGATCGACTGAAAACTAGCCTAACTTGGACTCCTCGTAATCCAGCTTGTACACCAAGTAATACTCCTGGGCCGCATCGAGCCACTGCCTTGATAGGCCTCGAAAGCCTTTTATGAGACACCCCACCTGGGCCAAAAACCAGGTAGGCGAATGTCGGGGGCCCATCTGTCATTCCTTCGTCAGTAGCCCCCGAGTGCCTGGGATAGCCGAAGACTATGGCAGGGACTCCTCCCGAAAGTCTCCCTAGCCGCACCCGATATGAGCACTTAGCCTGTAAAGCTGTAAATGCATAGAAATCATTCGAGTAGTATACTTGTTAGATGCAAAGTTTTCGAATTGCTCTCCTTTAGAGCCTCGAAAATGCTAAGTTGGGTTTGCAGAGGGATGCGCATAACCGGCCTGAGACTCACGCCGGGTCTCAGTTAATTGCATTGCTGCAAAGACATGCGGTTAGCTTACTCAGATTCGAGTCCCCCGACTCGAACCCGCATGGGCTGGTGCTACCCCGACCCGAGCCGCGTCGGACTCACCAGGTCGGAGCCCAGTTCATTGTGAGGCACCCGATGCGTCCATCGGTGCAAACTTCATACCGTAGGTATGGAAAATTTCCGGCAGAGCGTGTTTGATACGAATACCGGGCCATCCGGTATTGCAAACCGTGGACTTACCTTCGTATTTGACATACGGCATCCGAACTGGTATATTGCCACCAAAATTCGGGCATGTTGATTGAGGAGCGTTGATAGCTCGGGTGACAAGTTAGATCAATATGATTCAAAGATCCGAAGCTCGAACCCGAATTTCTGAAGATATTATTGGGTCGAAAGAAGCAGCTCGAAAGATCGAAGCCCTGCCTCGAATTTCTTGAAGGCGCTGCTAGCCCGAAAGAGATAGCTCGAGGGACCGAAATCCTGCCTCGAATACATCGAAGGCGCTGCTGGCCCGAAAGAAAGAACTCGAGGGACCGAAGTCCTGCCTCGAATACATCGAAGGCGCTGCTGGCCCGAGAGAAAGAACTCGAGGGACCGAAGTCCTGCCTCGAATACATCGAAGGCGCTGCTGGCCCGAAAGAAAGAACTCGAGGGACCGAAGTCCTACCTCGAATACATCGAAGGCGCTGCTGGCCCGAAAGAAAAGAACTCGAGGGACCGAAGTCCTACTTCGAATACATCGAAGGCGCTGCTGGCCCGAAAGAAAGAACTCGAGGGACCGAAGTCCTACCTCGAATACATCGAAGGCGCTGCTGGCCCGAAAGAAAGAACTCGAGGGACCGAAGTCCTACCTCGAATACATCGAAGGCGCTGCTAGCCCAAAAGAGATAGCTCGAGGGACCGAAATCCTGCCTCGAATACATCGAAGGCGCTGCTGGCCCGAAAGAAAGAACTCGAGGGACCGAAGTCCTACCTCGAATACATCGAAGGCGCTGCTGGCCCGAAAGAAAGAACTCGAGGAGCAAAAAAGGCAGAGTCACCGAAAAAACTCGGTGCAGATTCGAATGACGCAAAAGAGATGTACACAAAGAATCTCGAAAGAGAACCCAATCGAGATGCTGCTCAAGTATACGGGGCACATACCTTCGAACCTCGAAAGAACCCTTGCCAGTCTTTGCCCTTTGAGTCGAAAAGGAAAAAGTCTACCCAGAGAAACGCGTCATCACTGACGATAAGCAGTGTCGAGTTGTCACCTCATCTTCTGCAGGACAGGCCTGACCCTGCCAGGACGAGACGTATGGTGGGCCCTCAGGCCGCGCACCGCGGCCATTGACAGAGTTTGACCGCACGTCCCGCGCGTGGGTGAGAAATAACCGGCGCGGTTTCCTTGATTACCGTGCATAGTGGACGCCGCGGTGCTCGCATGCTGACATGTGGACGGTTGGATTAGTTCGGCCGTTTCCACTTCATCGTGGACGGCCGAGATCTGACGTAGATCTCTAGAACCGGAATAAATGACGGTGGCAGGGTAACAGTCTGTCTCACACCGCCGCCATCGTCTCCTTCCTCGCGCAGTGCTCCTGTAGCTCTACCTTTCCATCTCCATTTCCGCGACCTTTGCTGCGCCCTGACCATGGGCAAGAGGAGCTCCACAGCCGCCGGTGCCACTGCCGCCGCCAAGAAGGCCAAGACGGCCGACGCCGAAGGCTCCGCCGTTGGACGCTGGGTCCAATCCAAGGTCGGGAACAAGGAACTGTCCCAGGCCGAGAAGAGGGGCCTCCTGAAGAACACGCCGGCGGAATCGCTCGCCGCCGGCCCGGAGATCGTTCCCCGGCCGCCCCTCGGATTCCGGGTAATTTTCATCGCCTTTTTGCTGTGGGGTTTATCTTTTCCCCCACATCCTTTTCTCCGTGGCCTTCTCTTTGCTTACGGGATTCAGCTCCACGACCTGAATCCCAACTCCATCCTTCACATTGTGTGCTTTATCACGCTTTGTGAATGCTTCCTGGGGATCGAACCCCACTGGGCGTTGTGGCGCCGAATCTTTGCTATTCGGCACCCTCTGCCATATCAAACCGGCGGCTTTGGCGTTCAAGTGCGCCCAGACGTCGAATACTTCAATCTTCAAGCGCCCGAAAATAATCCCGGGTGGAGGACGAAGTGGTATTACGCCAAGGACAAGTCCTCCGACGGCGAAAGCTTCGGGCTTGAAGAATTCCATCCCACCGGCGTTCTTCGACCTCGTGTCTCCTGGAGGCACGACCTTTCAGACGAGGAGCTGAAGACTACAGAGCCGCTGATGGAGAAGATTCAGCATCTTCGAGCTACTCCGAAGAAGGAGCTTTCGGGGATCCAGCTCATCCGAACTTTTATCGAAAGTCGAATCCAGCCGCTGGCTGCTCGAGCCCACTGCATGTGGGATTACAGCGATCGCCGGGACTCGACTCGCATCTCCCAGGATGAGCTGCATGAGGCCGAAATCGACGAGTGCGTACGCGCCATCACGAACATCAAGAAAAAGGATCCCGTGCCGAAGATTTTCGGCGCCGTAGCTTTTAGCAAGGCCTTTCCCCGCACTGAGGTATGATCTGATTCGTAGTCGAACTTCTTCCTTGTTTCTTAACCGAATCATCCAGTGTCAAATGCTGTCCTCATCCTTGTGCAGGTAATTGACATAGCTCGATGCTATCCGCCCCAGCCCGAGATGGGCGAATATCCGGGGCGTGATTTTGCCGAGGTTCTGGAAGAATCGACCTCCGCTGCTCTGTCGCCACCGAGGGCTCCGAAGAGACAACGAATCGCGGACGTTGTCGAGGATTCGGAAGACCTCGATGACACTCGTTTTACTTCGGGAGATGATGGCAACAGTGCTATCCCCGCTTCGCCTCTGAGCCGCCGCGCTCCCCCTCGGACAGACAAGAAGGTCTTCCCGAAATTCGGGATTGACGCATCGTAAGTGTCCCTTGCCGAACTTGTACATCCTGTGGTTTTAACTGTCTGGTTCTTCTCATTGATGCTTGTTTCAGATCGTCCTCCGAGGGAACATCGACCGGTCCTGGGGATCAAGAACAATACCAGATTCGGCCCCATGACCATGCCCTCGAACAGACGGCGGATTCGCAGGAGAAGGCTACCGACGCCGCCGCCCCCGAAGTCGCTCTGACGAAGCCTTCGACTTCTTCCAAAAAGAAGGCGACGGAACAAGAATTTGTGCTTGTCTCCTCATCCGACGGGCCTTCCGGCCCCATCAACCATGTAAGTCCGAAGACTTTCAGCTTGCGCTTCGCATATTTCACCATCAGTAGCCCCCGAGGGTGAGTCGAAGTGTTTACACTTGGGCTTGCCCTCCGAACCATGATTCGAAGGTTAACTTTTCACCCGGCCTTCTCTAGCCCGTTGTCAGGGACCTGTCGAAGATTTGTAGGAGCTTCTTCGCCTTAGAGGAAGAGAACCGAAGGCTGACTGAGCAGCTCGACAAAACTCGACGTGAGTAATGCCACCTTCCTTGCAAGATTCGGCTTTGTTTATGATACGATGCTTCGTTCGCTGAACACCTCCTTTTACTGGCTAGGGATTGGGGCCCAGGCTGCTGCTGACAAGACCTCCCTGAAATCTCAGCTGGACAATCTTGTCACTGAGAATACGGGTTTGAAGGCTAAGGTCGCCGAGCTGAACGACGAAATCGCCCGAATGAAGGGCGAATCGGCCGAAGCTAAGGAGCGTGCGAATAAGAGCCGTCTGGACGCCGAAGCCCGCGAAGGAGAGCTGACCCAGCGCCTGCAAACTTCACTTGATGCCATGCGTGGTAAGTTCTTCAAGCTTTGTCCGGAATAATTTTCGTGCCGAAAAGTCGTGTTGTGACCTGGCTGTCTGGTTGTTTGTGTAGCTGCTGCCGAATTAGACGCCGGGGCGATGAAGGGGCCTGCTGGAATCGAATCCAGTGTCGGCTTTGCCGAGCGCCTGAGTCGAGAGGTTGTCAACCTCTTAGCGCGGGTGCGGTCGACGCTGGTTCGCGTTCGGGATACGTCTGTACCCGATTCGACCAGCGACTCCCTGGCGGGGATCCTTGACGCCGTGGCGGTGAAGGCGGGCGGCGAAGACCCGTTATTTGCCGCAGTACGCCGTCAGGTAACTATCGGCACCGAGTCTGTCTTCTCCATGATGATGATGCACGACGTGGAGTTCGACGCTGACAAGGTCATGAGCACATACCCGAAAGATAAGGACGGTCGCGACAAGTCCGCCAAGACTTATGTCGCTCGTGCTCGTGAACTGGCTGCTCGAATGACGGGCTTTCTGGCCGATAGGAACGAGAAGCGTGCGGCGGCGAGGGCTCGGAAGCGTGGCGCGTCCGCTGCACCGTCTAGCAAGGCTGGTAGTTCGGCGTAGTGCGAGCAGCACTTCTGGTGCCCACTTGTAATTAGTTTTGTTGGTCCACATCGAGGGCTGTGACCCCGATTAGAACCCTTTCTGCTGTAAAACTTGTTCTGCTGTTATGTTAATTTGCTTGGCCTTTGGTCGCCGAATGCTTGTGTGTGATGCTCGACTCCTTGTGCAGGATCCTTCGCTGACCTCCGGTGCTTGGCCTGTTTCGTACGAAACAATCGGCAGTTCACCTGGTGCTGTAGAGCGAAGAACGCCTTCCTCAGGCGAGTTGTCGCTAATTCGGTCGTTGCGCGACCAGCTTCAAAATTCGCAGCGTCAACTGAAGGTGGTTACCGCCAGGGTCGACGTCGCCCTATCGAAGGCGCCGTACGCTGCAGACTGCGAGAAATTCCTTCTCGACGAGATTGAGAATCTTGGGAAGTCTCTTCAGTGTGAGTCTTTAGACCCCTTTGAGCTTTGTGTTGGCCTGAGCGTGTAGGATTTAATCTTCGTTTTCTTGTTCGCAGATGCGTGTCTTGACAGTGCAGCCGAAGCTCGGCGCGTAAATGCGCATATTATTGCTGCCCAGAATCATGCCAACTCTGTTGCGGATAAATTCTGGGCTGATCGGTCGAAGGCGATGAAGCTGACGCTCCTTCAAGACAGGATTGCTCAAGCTGGTGCGTTGGCTGAGACGAGCCGGGGCGCCCTTGCGCTGGTGCACCAGGCGATGTTTCCTCTAAATGATCAGCCCGAAGGTTTGCCGGCGCTGCTCGATCGATTCGAGAACGGCAACGCCATACATTCCTTTGTCCGGGCGCACCTGCGCAGTGGGGCTGTGGTTGCACTTGCTTTCGTTCATGCGCACTACCCTGAAGTCGACCTAGAGCTTCTGAAGACGCCTCCGCCGTCGCCCAGTGGTCGCTACGACATGGAGCGACATTATGCTGCTTGTAGAAGCACCGGTGACTGTATCGCTCGACAAATTGTCGTCGAAAGTGATCGGCAAAGGGCGAACCAGGGTGCCGCGGCGCCATGAACTATCCTTGTGGCTGTGTTTGTCCCTCCAATCTGTGTATATATCTTCTTCGTCTGTGTTGAAAAGGCAGAGATTCCGAGCATCGATTAGGAGGGCGAAAGTTCTCCAGCGTAGGTCGAGAGAATGCGTCCCCCAAACGTGAGCTGATAGAGCGCGGCCCCAGAGCATAGGCAAAGCCCCCGAGCGTGGGTCGAAAGGCTTGAGCCCCCGAGCGTGGGTCGAAAGGCTGAGCCCCCGAGCGTGGGTCGAAAGGCTGAGCCCCCGAGCGTGGGTCGAAGCCCCTGAGCGTGGGTCGAAAGGCTAAGCCCCCGAGCGTGGGTCGAAAGGCTGAGCCCCCGAGCGTGGGTCGAAAGGCTGAGCCCCCGAGCGTGGGTCGAAGCCCCCGAGCGTGGGTCGAAAGGCTGAGCCCCCGAGCGTGGGTCGAAAGGCTGAGCCCCCGAGCGTGGGTCGAAGCCCCCGAGCGTGGGTCGAAAGGCTGAGCCCCCGAGCGTGGGTCGAAAGGCTGAGCCCCCGAGCGTGGGTCGAAAGGCTGAGCCCCCGAGCGTGGGTCGAAGCCCCCGAGCGTGGGTCGAAAGGCTTAGCCCCCGAGCGTGGGTTGAAAGGCTGAGCCCCCGAGCGTGGGTCGAAAGGCTGAGCCCCCGAGCGTGGGTCGAAGCCCCCGAGCGTGGGTCGAAAGGCTGAGCCCCCGAGCGTGGGTCGAAAGGCTGAGCCCCCGAGCGTGGGTCGAAGCCCCCGAGCGTGGGTCGAAAGGCTGAGCCCCCGAGCGTGGGTCGAAAGGCTGAGCCCCCGAGCGTGGGTCGAAGCCCCCGAGCGTGGGTCGAAAGGCTTAGCCCCCGAGCGTGGGTCGAAGCCCCCGAGCGTGCACAAGTATAGAACGATGAAGTTGAACTTTATTGCTTGGTGCCGAAGGCACAATGATGGGCGCGGGCTGCTGCCGACGCCTGATTACATAGTAGAGGGGGTAGAGGAGACAGCTTTGCTATCTAAGGGTAGAAGCGGCGCAGCTGCGCGGCGTTCCACGGGTTGTCGACGTCTTTCCCCGTCTTTGGGTTGCGTAGACGATATGCCCCTCCTGGGATGACCTCGTGGACAAGGTACGGGCCTTCTCATGGTGGTTCCAGCTTCGACGTGCTTGTTTGCTTGAGTCGGAGCACAAGGTCGCCCGGCTCGAAAGAGCGTCCGCGTACCCGTCTGCTGTGGTAGTTGCGGAGACTCTGCTGGTAGACCGCCGATCGAACGAGGGCGACGTCTCGAGCTTCGTCCAGCAGGTCTTGGGCGTCTGCTAACGCCTTGTCCGCATCTTCCTCGACGTAGGCGGTGACGCGGGGCGCGCTGTAGCGTACGTCCGTGGGTAGCACGGCTTCTGCTCCGAAGAGCAAGAAGAAGGGTGTGTAGCCTGTCGAGGAGTTGGGCGTTGTTCGCAGGCTCCATAGCACCGACGGTAGTTCCTCGACCCAGGCGCCTGCTGCGCGCTTGAGAGGTCGAAGCAGTCTCTTCTTCAGGCCTCCGCAGACGAGTCCGTTGGCCTTTTCGACCTGTCCATTGGACTTGGGGTGTGATACCGAAGCGTACTTGAGCTTGATGCCGAGGTCTTTGGCGAAGGTTTGGAATTCGCCCGAAGTGAAGTTGGTGCCGTTGTCGGTGATGATGCTGTTCGGGACGCCGTATCGATAGACAATGGACTCGAAAAACTTGACCGCCGTGATTGCCTCTTGGTTGGTGACCGGAACAGCTTCGATCCACTTGGAGAACTTGTCTACGGCGACGAGCAAGTACGTATGCCCTCCTCGAGATGATTTGGGGAGAGGCCCCACTTGGTCGAGCCCCCATTGTGCGAAGGGCCATGCGACAGGGATGGTGTGCAGTTCCGATGCCGGCGCGTGCGGCTTGGTGGCGAAGAACTGGCAAGCTTCACAATGTTGGACTATGTTCCTGGCGTCGTAGAGGGCGGATAGCCAGTAGAATCCAGACCGAAAGGCCTTGGCCACGAGGGTTCGACTGCAGGCGTGGTGTCCACAGGTTCCTTCGTGGATTTCTCGAAGGAGAGCAATCCCATCTTCCTGTGCTATGCACCGCTGGAGCACTCCTGTGGTGCTGAGTTTGTAGAGTTCCCCGTTGATTATCGTGAAGGCCTTAGAGCGCCGCATGACTTGTCGGCGGTGGATGGGGTCTTCTGGGAGTTCGCCCCTCGTCAGGTATGCCAAGTACGGTCTTGTCCATATTGCTTCGACGAGCATGACCGCGGCTGCATCCTTCGGGAGGTCTGCTGCTCCTGCCGCTGGGGCGGTATTGATCGTCCGAGCTTCCGGACGTGTTGCTAACGCCGGGTCAATTACTGGCTTGATTTTGACGGAGCGCTCGAATATCTCTTCGAAGAAGACTCCGGGCGGTATTGGGAGGCACCTTGAGCCGACGTTGGCCAGGTTGTCTGCCTCCTCATTACTTTCTCTGCCGATGTGTGTTACTTCGCAGCCCTCGAATTCGCCTTCGAGCTTGTCGTACATGGCGCGATATGCGATCATGTTCGCGCAAGTTGCGTCGCACTCCTTCATGACTTGCTGAGCGATAAGGTTCGAGTCTCCGTGAATCTTGATGCGGGTTGCCCCGCAGGCCTTCGCCATGCGCATACCGTGAAGGACGGCTTCGTATTCCGCCTTGTTGTTGGAGGGATTCGGGAAGCGCATGCGGAGGACGTAGCGCATCCTGTCTCCTTGCGGTGACACCAGGACTACTCCTGCTCCTGCCCCCGAAACCCGCTTGGACCCGTCGACGAAGATGGTCCAGCTGTTCGACAGGTCTGGGAGTTCGGGCATCTGGGCTTCTGTCCATTCGGCTATGAAATCCGGTAGGACCTGTGACTTGATCGCGGACTGGCGCTGGTACGTAATTTCCCAGGGTCCTAGCGTGACTCCCCATAGCGACACACGCCCTGTGGCGTCTGGGTTGTTGAGGATGCTGGAGACTGGATACGAGGCCACTACCGTGATGGGGTGGCACTCGAAATAGTGTGGCAGTTTCTTCCCCGTCATGTATATGGCGTATGCCAACTTCTGGTAATGGGGGTATCTTTGTTTGGTCGGCGATAAAACTTTGCTCAGGTAGTACACGGGTCTCTGGACGCCGTGCTCCTTGCCATCTTCTGCGCGTTCGACCACAAGCACTGAACTGACAACTTGATTAGTAGCCGCAATGTATAGCAACATGTGCTCTTTTTCTCGCGGTGTGACGAGAACTGGGGAGGTCGATAAACGCCGCTTGAGATCTTCGAACGCGGCTTGTGCTTCTTCGGTCCACGTGAAGTTGTCTGTTTTCCGGAGCAGCCGATAAAAAGGGAGCGCTTTTTCGCCAAGCTTGCTGATGAAGCGGCTGAGCGCTGCGAGTCGACCTGTCAACTGCTAGACATGTCGAAGCGTCTTCGGAGGCTGCATGCTGATGATGGCCTTGATCTTTTCCGGGTTGCCTTCGATCCCTCTCTCGGAGATCAGATATCCCAGCAGTTGGCCAGTGGGTACCCCGAAAGAGCACTTCTTCGGATTGAGCTTGATGCTGTATCTGTCGAGGTTGGCGAAGGTTTCTCGAAGATCGTCGAGCAGGGTATCTGCTTTCGTGGTTTTGATAACAATGTCGTCGACGTAAACTTCGATGTTGCGGCCGATTTGCTCCTTCAGGCACGCCTGCATGCACCGTTGATAGGTGGCTCCGGCGTTCTTGAGCCCGAAGGGCATCGTCATGTAGCAGTAAACCCCATGCGGGGTGATGAACGCCGTCTTGTCTTCGTCTTCTACTTTCAGCCGTATCTGGTTATACCCAGAGTAGGCGTCGAGGAACGAGAGGCGCTCGCATCCTGCCGTGGAATCGACGATCTGGTCGATTCGGGGCAAAGGGAAATAGTCCTTCGGGCAGTGTTTGTTTAAGGCTGTGAAGTCAATGCACATCCTGTAGATCTTTGTGTCCTTCTTCTCCACCATGACCGGTGGCGAGAGCCACGTGGCTTCCTTGATCTCCCTGATGAACTTGGCTTCGAGGAGGCGATTGATTTCTTCGCCCATCGACTTGGCCTTCTCTGGATTGTACCGTCGCATAGACTGCTTGACCGGTTTCGCGTTGGGAAATATTTTAAGCTCGTGCTCGGCGAGTTCCCTGGGGATGCCTGGCATATCTGCTGGACACCAGGCGAACATCCTCCAGTGCTCACGGAGGAACTCGACGAGCGCGCTTTCCTATGCGGGGGAAAGGGAGTTCGACACCCGCGCTGTCTTGGTTGGATCAGTTGGGTGTATCTGGTGTTCTCGGGTGTCTTTGGTGGCATCAAAAGACAGCTCTGGGGCGTTCTGCTGCGCCGGTGGGTCGATGTCCATGACAGTGGCCTCCCAAATGTGGTGCAGCTCTTCGTGCACCCCGAAAGTCTGGGACATGTCGTTGAAGTCCTTGTCGCAGTTTTCTGATCGCGCAAAGCTGCCACTGATCGTCAGTGGTCCTCTGTTTGCGGGCATCCGCAACTTGAGGTAAGCGTAGTGGGGTACAGCCATGAATCGGGCGAACGCTGGTCGCCCGAGGATAGCATGGTACTGCGAGGGCCAGTCGACCACCTCAAACTCAATCTTCTCCTTTCTGAAGTTAGCTTTGGTGCCGAAGATGACGTCGAGGTGTATCGCCCCCAATGGGTATGTCGGCTTCCCTGGGACGATTCCGTGGAAGGAAGTCTCCGTTGGCAGGAGATTGTTTAGTGGAATCTTGATCTTTCGCAGTGTGTCTGCGTAGATGAGGTTCAAGCTGCTGCCTCCGTCCATAAACACCTTTTTCGAGGTGAAACCCCCTATTTGCGCCTCGAGAACGAGAGCATGGTGTCCTGGGCGTGGGATCTTCGGTGGGTGATCTGACCGATCGAAACCAATCAGATGTTCGGACCAATTCAGATATTCGGGAGTAGCTGGTGGCGCGTGTTCGGCGTGGAACACTTCTCTCGCGCGCTTTCGCCGGACTTTGTTCGTCGGGCGTCCCCTCTGAATCATGGGCACGAAACCTCTTGGTGGCGGGAACTCTTCTTCCTCGTTGGCCGGCTGTCGCTGCTCGGCTTGCTGGATCGTAGCGGCCTGATGGCTTTTCTGTACGACGTTTGCTGGTGGATTCGGCGGTGGCGGTGGAGCATTGTAGGCTATCGCCCTTGCCACTGGTTGCTCGACGTTCATTCTCTCCTGAAGTGCTCGGTTGAGGCGAAGGAATTCCCTGCACTCGATGAGGAGGTGTGCAGGTTTTCGTACTCCGTCCTTGTCGAGGTACGTGTGCCTTGGGCATCCGCTATCAAGCATCTCTTCTGCCGACAGCTGTGGCTGCCGGCGACGCCACTCCTTGCTGGGTTTCGAGTCACGGCTGCTACTGCCGTAGTAAGTGTTTCCTCGTCGCGGTAAGTCGCGATTGTCGTCGCGGTCTTCGTGCACGTAGCCAGCTGCTACCATGTCTACGTTCTCCGTGTTGTCGTAGCGGCTTCGGCGACCTTTCTTCCGGGATCCGGGGTGGAATTGGTCCTTCGCATCGCCATCGCGATCTGCTGATCGACGGCGGCTTCTGGGAGCCGAGATGGAGTCTTCGCCATCGGCCCATTCGTTCGCCAAACTCATGAGGTGGTCGATGGTTCTGGGCTTGCAGCGCCCCAGTTCCTCCTTGAAGTCACGCCGAAATAAGCCATCCCGAAATGCATCGATGGCCCTTTTGGGCGAGATGTTTTCTGTCGTGTTCCGAAGGCTGATCCATCGTGAGATGTATGACCTCAGGTTTTCGCCGGTCTTCTGCACGCATAAGCGGAGCTCTTCGAACGACGTAGGGCGTCGTGAGGTGCCTTGGAAGTTTGCGATAAACGCTTGCCGAAACTCTTCCCAGGAGCGAATGCTGTCTGGGGCGAGATTATTCAACCACGCCCTTGCGTTATCTTTTAGGTGCAGCGATAACAACTGGAGAGCGTTGTCTCTGGATCCGCCGCTGATCTTGACAGCGGTCATGAAATCATCTAGCCAAATTCGGGGATCCTGCTGCCCGTTGAATTTAACTATGCCGTCGCTGAGTTTGATTCCTCTTGGCAACGGTGCGGAGCGGATCAAAAGGCTGAAGCATTCTGCCCCGCAGAGTCCATCGCTGGCTCCGCCGAATGCTTCGGCCTCACGATCTCCCTCGAAGCGGCGCGCCTCGCGCCGCGCTCGTGCCTGGTCGACCTTGTTCTGGGCCAGACCGTGCCGAAGTTCTCCGTTGATGGGTTCGACCACTTGTGCTCGAGGTGCTGCGGCCGGCGCCGGTGCTGGGTGCCCCTCTTGCTCCGGCGGTGGTGCGACTCTTGTTGTTGTCGCGCCACGATCTGAGCCAGGTGTGCCTTGTAGCACCCTTACTCCTTCGAGTGCTAAATTTCGCAGATGTCGCATATGTTCATCGCCATTAGATGCGTTTGCGGCAATGTATGCCGCCGCAGCCATGATTGCTGCTTCCTTGGTTTTGGGCATCAAATCGGCCTCATTGAATTCTGCCTCCAGGTTTCGGGTGATATTGTGCATATCGGCCCCGGGCTGAGTGCGCGATCTCGATCGGCGTTGAACGCTCGATGAATAGTGTGATGACCTTTCCGCCCGCCTTTTGCTGGACGCGTCGGCCTCCTCTCTGCGCCGCTCCAGCACTCGCCTATCAGCGCTGATCTGATCTTTCTGTTCCTGGACGACAAATCGCAGTGCAGCTAAGTCGCTTCGGCTTGGGTTGGGACCGAAATTTACTTCGCCCGCATAAACCCTCCTTGCGAACCGAATTTGATCGTGCGTGAGCACCTAGCGTCCGCTATCCGCCCGGCTTCGGCCGTCGTTCTCGTTTCTGTCGGCATGCGATGCCATCATGCAATGGCCTCCGGGCCATGGGGTCGAATCGTCGCTGATTTCGCCCAGCGCTGGAGGATAGACGTCGTCACTTTCGACATAGGGTTCGACCTCGATCATGAAGTCAGAATCATAATCGGCTACATAGCCATCACTGGATGCGTTAGATTCGCATAGTGAGGCGGTGCTTGCCGAATTGCCGATTTTCCCCTTAGCTTCGGGGTAGACGTCGTCGTCGTCGTCGTCGGAGCACGTGTAGTCCGAGTATAATCCCTCGACGTAGTCAGGATCATATGGTGCGGTGCGAAGCGTGAGGGCGTTGAGAGCCCGATCGCACTCTGATATCGTTGGATAGATAGCTGCTGTACCTCCCCGCGGATCTTCACAGCCGGCGATCTCATGGAGTGAGAAATCTCCGGCGCCCACGTAGTGGTATGCGTCGCAGTCGACGCAGTATGCGGTGGTTGGGGATGGCGGTGGATCTTCGAAATCGTTCGACCCAACCGATGGGGTCGAAGTTTTTGGCTTTGACCTTTCCTCCAACGATGCTAGGGGCGCGCCTGTCGAGGGTTTGCCCCCGATGGTTGGTGGTTTTGTCGTTTTGGCCGCGAGCGGGGCCGATTCGGTGACGGAGAGTAGCTCTACCGCTCTGTTACTGTCCACGTGGAAGTTGAACAGTCCGAAGGCCATGTCGTAGCCTCCCGTCGCGCCCGAAGTGAGGTTGATGACGTCCACCGTCGAAGCGCAGTTGGTGGTGCTTGGCGAAACGCTGTCGATAACAGTCGAATCGACGGTGCCGATTTTCGGCTCCATCGGGCTGGCGTTGACGATGGTCGGCATAGCGATGTCGGCGACAGTGTCGATGTCGATCTTGGGGGTGGTGTCGTCGTTGCTCGGCACAGCGATGCCGGCGACGGTGTCGATGTCGATCTTGGAGATGGTGTGTGATGGAGCCGGCGAATCCGTAGATCCAGATCCCGTCGTCCCCACGGTCGGCGCCAATTGACGAGGTTTATCCCCGGCAATGCCCATGTCGAAGGGCTTTCGATCTAGGAAGCGAATTGAGGACCTGGCGAACTCGACGGCGATCAGACGAAAGCAGAAGGACACGAGGATTTACCCAGGTTCAGCCTCCTCGAAAGGTAAAAGGCCTACGTCCTTGTTGCCTGTCAAAACCCACCGGCGAGCAGCGACGAGCAACACGAAGAGCCGGGAGGCTCCCAGAGCTGCTGGTGGGCCCTGGTCCCTCGGGCAACGGCCCGCAAAACTCCGGCACACGTCCTGGCTGATGCAAGGGCGTGCCACCTGACCTATACCTGATCAGGAAGGTGATGGATTGCTTCGATTGGTTTCCTGCATGGCAGACATGTAAACATTAAATACGAGCCTCGATCGGCTCTCAGGTTTCCCTATGAATCGGCTCATGTAGCCGATTGTCCCATGGATCTGCATTGGATCTACGATAACATGGGGTTTTGCTTTATCAATACAAGTCAAATCGATCTACGACAGTTTAACGCTTTCACCACATAATTGGAACATCCCACACGTAATTGAGCCTGGTAGATACGAAAGATAATAGAAAACTAACCCTAGAGGAGGCCAAAAAACCAACATAGAGTCAATTCCCGGAACAACTCCTCTCGAATTGGCAAACCATATCCTTACGTACTACTGGATCGTTCAACCCGTTTGTGAGGCCTGACCATGCGGATATTAAACTAATCCTTGGAGAACAAGGAACAACTATGACAGATTGAATCGACTGAATAAAGATCAAGCAAGATGCTGCCCTTACACCCAAAATAGGTGCAAAGGCAGCGAGATCTCTAGGGGCAGCATGACTAAACAAACATAAACGAAAAACACCGATGCTTGCCCAAACAGATCTATGATAACAGTATTACTCGCCATCAACAAGGCTTCAGTACGAGCAACACCAAATAACACATAAGCAGATGCTGCCTAGATCGCGAGATGCGATCTAGGCAGCACGACGCTTACCTGAAAGAAACCCTCGAAACAAGGGGCGGCGATGCGCCGAGATTGTGTTTGTTGTGAACGTGGTCGTCCTCCTTTCTCAATAACCCTAGGTACATATTTATAGTCCGGAGACTTCCTATCTTTGGAATAAACCTAACAACTCTATCTCTTGTTTAAACCGAAACGTACTCTATCATAATATACAGATACACGGGCAATTAGCCCAAATCCACGCGCAAGGCCGATCCAGCCTCCAAGCCCATCTTGATTACGGCCCATCTCCTTATTTGGCCAAAATGTGGCGATAACACATGCCCCCCTGGTTTTGGCAATAATAATTCCAAAACCACTCTGTTTTTTCCTCATCGGGTCACGCGTTGCAGAGCAGAACCGTCATATCGCCTCCTCATCATGATGCCTCGCCTTCTCAACTTCTCCGCAGTGCACGATTTGACAACTCTGGCACCACATTCTCGAAAACCGCTATGGCATTGAACCACCTTCCACTATTCCCCTTATTTAAATCTATCCGAACCATTTGCATCCTCATTCTTCTCCAATAGCCCAAAAAAACCTCTTCCTCCGCCATGGCCTCCTCTTCTTCCTCCAACACATCCGGCCTTTCCTTCCAATCCTCCGACTCCGTCAACCGGGAGCCGACGCCGGAGCACCCGCCAATGGCGGCGTATGAAGCTCTCGCCCCACAATGGTGGGACGAGAGAGACTGGGACTTCACCGCCCAGTCAGAGGACGACGAGTCCCTGACCGACGGCGAGGAGGACCTCCAACTCCTCGTCGACGGGGAACTGGAGGCGGAGAGCGCCGACGACGCCATGTCCTGGGGCGAGGACATCGGCTCCTCCGATGAGGAGGAAGAAGCAGAGGAGGACACCTCCTCCGACGAATACCCGCCGGTGAAGCGCTTCCGCGCCGGGTCCAGCGAGGACACCGACGACGACGACGAGGACGAGGAGGCCCCCGCTGACAACTTCAGCAGCAGCGGTGAGGACTACGCCGGCAGCAGCGCCGATGACAGCGAGGACGGCGGCGGCAATGGCAACGGCGACGACGACGACGCCGCCTTTTAGATTAGGAACTAGCAGTAGTAGTACTAGTAGAAGATCTCCATTTTGTAAGCAATCGGCTTCATTGTAAACAACCATCTTTGGAATCAACAAAGCTTGCTTTTCCCAATTTGATTTTGCCGATAGTCAAATAGGTCAACGTTCCAAAAGCAGATAGTAACGAATCGGCTTTCACCATACCACGTTTGATATGATCAACCAAGTCAAAGCCCAAAGAGCCGATGGCAACACATCGGCTTTTCCCACAAACGTTAACAAGGTCAAACTCGGTCGCTTATTTAGACAAGTCTGAGCGGTCACTTTCCAATTTCAACGGTAACCTGCAACCATCTTCAAAAAGGCTAACTCAGATCTCCAATTGCCTCATTGAACAAATCGGGCACACAGCGACACGAACCCTAGATTCCCCACCGCATAGATCCATCTCCGCCGGCAAATTAGATGGCAGAATCGTCCAGCGCCAACACAGCAGTCTCCGGTCTGAAGGTAATCCTTAACTGTTCCTCGCAATCCGAGCACGGTGCTAGAATTAATAGCAAACACCTGAATTAATGCTTTATCCCATCATTGAAATTTTAGGTTTCAGACATTCTGCTGCCGCATCCTTCTCTCCCAAATTCTCTCTGCCTTGGCTCCCGTGCAGAATCTAGTCCTGCCCATCTGATCTCTTGCGAGGCAAACAGAATCCCCTTCGTAAGCCAAAACTTAGATTTGGATTCTTGGGCCGACTGCTTACGAGCCTGGCCTAATCCTCCCGAATATTGGGTTTCTTGGTACAGTAGGGTAGCCAAAACTTACCAAACCCAATGGGAAACCACGGGAATAGTCGATGCCTTGTCTTTGTCATTGTCTCCCCTTGAGAAACATGAAAATCTTCTAAAAACCATCGGCTACTTCTGGTCTGATGCTCTGAACTGCTTCATGTTCGGCCATGGCCCCATGACACCAACTCTATTAGACGTGGTGATGATTACTGGTCTGGACGTCACATCACCCAGCCCCTCTGCTTTTAGGCTGCCAAAAGTCCCCTTCAAGCTCTCTTCCAAAACAGACTGCACGAACTGGGGTGTTTATCTTCGAAGCCACATGAAAACTAAGGGCCCTGTCACAGAGAAAGAACACACGGCCTTCCTCAATTTCTGGCTGGAACATTTCATATTTTGTGGCCCTTCCCTTGCTCCAACCAAGAATTATCTTCCCTTGGCCTACGAACTTGCCAGAGGCACTCAACTTGGCATCGGCAAACTGTTCCTTGGAGAAGTCTATCGATATCTCCAGTTGATGTCTGTCAAACTATCCTCCCACATAGCAGTCAAAACAGGAGGTCCTTGGTGGTTTATTCAACTATGGGCTCAGCTGTACTTTCAAAACCATATCCCAAACTTCCCCCTTTTGGCAAGTTGCACCTTTCCAGACGCCAAAGGGAAGCAGATCCGATGCACCAGCTACGGCCAAGCTCTGTATAGCCTGCCAGGTAGTAAACTGATCCCTCATGAAGCATCCAAGTGGTTCAGCATTTTCTTCCAAGGCCTGGACAATCCTATCTTCTTTCCTTACACGGAGGAATCGGAAAATTTTGAAAACCCAATCTCCTTCAGGCTGGACAACTTTGCCGATGACACTAGCACTCGGCAGCTATTCTCCGCCGTGATCCGTCCCTGCTTCCTCCCAGTTGGCATGAGCACATCCAACAGAATAATCAAGCCTGGATACGAGTTCTACCAGCCGGTCGTAGCAGCTCGGCAATTTGGCCTTGGGCAAGTACCTCCTCACTTCTTTCTCCACCACCTCACAGAGAGCAGAGCTGACCTGCCCGATTCTCTCACCAGTCAGAGGTGTTATTCTTTCTTCGATGCTCTGACCATCCCAATTCCTAACAACCTCACCTTCGCTTCATCAACCGATGGTTTTGAGAACTGGTGGTCGATGTGGAAGACCCATGCCTTCAGGAGAGCTCTGGGACCATTGCTGGAACAGCTCGATGTTGAATATGACATCCCCGTAGAACAGGTACTGCTACTTGTAAATTTTCTTGATGCAGCTCACGATGATGCTTTTAATATCCTGCTCTGTCTCCTTGCAGCAACAAGATGGTCCAGAACCTACCAACGAGGATGGCTCCCCCTTCGAATTCCTCCCACCGGCTCCTGTGGTCCTTTTCTGCAAAAACTCGCCACCTTTGAAACAGGTCGTGATGCAGAACCAGCCGATATCACCAAAATCGGCTTCCAAGAGCCAAGCAACTTCCGGGTCAGCTGCCCCCCGAGTCCCAACTAAAACAAGAACGGCGGTGAGGAAGATAGTGGCCAAGAAAACTTTGAGGCGCCGGAGCCCTTCTCCAGAGAGCTCGCACGTACGCTGATTCATGCCTTGGTTGATCTCATTTATCTTTGTAAACATGCTCATGCTTACCAACTCTCCCTTTCTTACAGGTCTCCATCGAAGACACCTCCAGCGAGGAAACACAATTCAATCGAGGAGATTCGAGCTCAGCAGACTCTGAGAGAACCACCACACCGAGCCAGCCAGATGTGCCACCATCGGCTTCCAGGAAAAGGCCTGTTCCTGAACCTGTTGCCCCCTGAGCAGCAGTCGAAGCGGGGCAAGCTGTGAGCCCCAAGAGGGCTCGCAAGGGACAGCAAACTTCTTCTTCGAGCCAGGAGGCTTCGAAAGTAATTATCCTCCATACTCTTACCATTCCTTTTTTATGCCGATTCATTGCTATTCACATCGGCTAAGCACCTTTCATGCAGACGAATGACACTTCTAGTGGGAAAGCCGGGGAAGTGCCGACGCCTTCCGCAAGCCTGGATCTAGTAATCCCTGAAGGTGTAGATGAAACGGTTGCCAATCTGGCCAAGCCCTCAGCAACAGCACACGAGCCGATTGTCTCGCCGTCGGCTACCCCCTGCTCTCAGGAGAGGTATGTTCGCTTCTTTCGACTCATCCTTCCCTATTTGACGCATACTGACGCCACTTCTGCCTGCCAGGGTTGTGATATCTCAGGCTTGCTGACGTTCGACCCTGAATCCATCGAACCAGCTCCCTCTGTCGCCAACGATGAACCACGAGCAAGCGCTGTTCTACCTCAATTCCAGCGTCTCAAAGCCTTGCTGTCCTCCCCAATCGAGAAGTTGGTCGAGGGTTCTGAAGAGGTGAAGAGTGTTCTTGACAAAATCAAGGACCAACTCCCGGTAGCATTGCAGGTGAAGCTTTGGCCAGTTGTGACTCTGTCTTTCTATGGGTCAAGGGTGAAGTTGGCTCGTGAGAGGATCAATCTACGCCACGCCCAACTCCCACTGAAGGCCGATATTGCAGCCAAATGTCAGCGGCTCAATGAGAAAAAGGCATCTCTGGATGCCAAAACCGACACCTCTGTCAGCACCGCCGAGCTTGCGTCCTTAAAAAAGGAACTGGAAGATCTCGAAGAGAAGGTCCGGGCGACTAAAAAGCTCATTCATGACAAGGAAGCATTCATCGCCCGCTCCCAAGACGAAGCAGAAGGCCTTAAAGCTCAACTGAAGACTGATCTGGCAGAAATACATGCCCTGAGCAAGCAGCTAGTGACGGGCAAGGACGATGATGACGTAGCCGAGATCGCCGAGGTGGATCGTGTCCGTGCTGACGCCCTCCATGCCTTCGAGGCATTCCTTCAGTAGCTTATTCATGTAACCTGACACCTGCTCGTAACAGTCTGAACCTCGAGAGTCGATGGCTGTGCACTATTTTTTATTTATTTATTTGGCCGATTTCATGTATCGGCCCCCCATATTTCACTGGATATATATTTTATTTTTTTACTGGCCGATTTCATGTATCGGCCCCCAAATTTCACTGTCCATTTACTGGCCGATTTCATGTATCGGCCCCCATATTTCACTGTCCATCATCCCACATGCTTGGGAAATATTTCTTGAGATGCTGACCGTTGACAGCCACTGGGAATTTCACACCGTCCAGCTCCTCAAGCATGTACGCGTTGCCCCTTAAAACTTGGTCGACCCTGTATGGCCCGTGCCAATTTGGAGACCATTTACCGTATGCTGCATCCTTAGTTCCCAATGGCAATACAGCTTCCCATACCAGATCACCAACGTGGAATTCCTTTGGTCTCACCTTCTTATTATATGCACGAGCTACCTTGGCTTTGTTCTCTTTAATTTTCTCAAGCGACCACAGCCTAAGTTCAGTTAAATCCTCAACACTGTCACTCATCAGGGCTGCATATTCTTCAGTTGTTAGATCGTTCTGAAAAGTGACACGTCTCGATCCAGCCGTAATCTCCCATGGCAATACGGCTTCTTGTCCATAGACTAGATGGTATGGCGAGGTTTTTATCGCTCCATGACATGACATGCGATAAGCCCACAAAGCTTCTGACAAAACCTCGTGCCAACGCCTAGGGTGCTCGTCGATTTTTCTCTTGATCAGCTTGATAAGGCTCTGATTGGACGCTTCAGCTTGCCCATTTGCTTGAGCATAATATGGAGATGATCGGATCAGCTTAATTCCCGTGTCCTCGCAGAACTCTCTAAACTCGTGAGAAATGAAGACCGAACCTCCATCGGTCGTGATAGTTTGGGGAACCCCGAATCTATGAATGACATGTTCTTTCACGAAATTGATAACATCCTTCGAGTTTACTGACTTCATAGGGACGGCTTCCACCCATTTAGTGAAATAATCCGTAATGGCCAAGATCCACATGTGGCCTTTGCTTGATGGAGGATTGATCTTGCCAATCATATCCATGCCCCAACCTCGGAATGGCCAAGGCTTGATGATGGGGTTCATCGCTGATGCAGGTACCATCTGAATCTTCCCGAATTTCTGACATGCTTGACACCCTTTATAGTACTTAAAACAGTCCTCAAGCATGGTGGGCCAATAAAACCCTGATCGCCTGATCAACCATTTCATCTTGTGAGCCGATTGGTGAGTTCCACAGGCGCCTTCGTGTACCTCATGTAGAAGCCGATTTGCCTCGGCTGGCCCCAGACATTTGAGCAGTAACCCTTCCAAAGTCCTGTAGAACATGTCATCCCCAATAAGCACATACTTCATGGCCTTGTACCTTATCCGTTTAGGTGCCCCCCGAGCCGAATCTTTCAAGTAATTGAAGATATCGGCTCTCTAGTCGTCCGCCTCCAGGAACTGTACCTGAACATCAGTTCCATCTGCTATGTCCTTGTAGCCTGAAGCCATCTGTGCAAGATCATTCGCCTCGGTATTCTGCGACCGCGGGATCCAGTTAAAGTTTAGATACCTGAACTGTGCCATCAGCTCACGGCATTGCAACCATAATGGGAAGAGTGACTCGCTCTCACACTTGTATTCGTCCGTGAGTTGGGAAATCACCAATTTGGAGTCTCCAAAAAGTTCCACTGCTTCCGCTCCGGCTTCAATGAGCAACTCCATTCCCTTGCGTATTGCCTCATACTCAGCGACATTGTTGGTGCAAGGGGTAGATAGCCTGATGGAGAAGGAATATGTTGCCCCCCGGGGCGACACGAGTAGAATGCCGATGCCGCAACCATCATCACAAGCCGATCCATCGAAAAACATAGCCCATGCACGTACAGACAGTGCTGCTATATCAGTGTTGATTCGTTCAGCAATAAGATCGGCCAACGCCTGTCCCTTAACCGCTTTGGCGGGTTGATATCGGATATCAAATTCCGATAATGCAAACATCCATTTGCCGAGTCGGCCTTTCAACACAGGAGCCGACAGCATATGTTTTATGACATCTGATTTGCATATGATGATAATCTCTGCTGACAGCAAGATGTGTCGCAGTTTGGTGCAGGTGAAAAATAGGCAGAGGCATAACTTCTCGATCTCAGGATACCTTGTCTCTGCATCCAGCATCCTTCTGCTGATGTAAAACATAACTCGCTCCAGACCATCATAAACTTGCACCACCACCGAGGCGATGGACGTGTCAGCCACCGACAAGTAAATGTAGAACGGCCTATCCTGCTGCGGTGGAACCAACACTGGCGGCTTCGTTAGATATTCTTTGATCTCGTCGAAGGCTCGTTGTTGTTCTGTCCCCCAGCGGAACTCCTCATCAGATTTAATTTTCACCAGCCCCATGAACGGCTCTATTCTTCCTGACAGATTGGAGATGAACCTTCTGACGAAGTTGATTTTGCCGATGAGACACTGCAGTTCTTTCTTCGTGGTAGGTGGCTTCATTGTTCGCACTGCCTCCTGACTTTTCAGGCCGATCTCAATTCCGCGTTCATGGACCAAGAAACCCAAGAACTGACCGGCCGTCACACCGAAGGCACACTTCTTTGGATTCATCCGTAGCCCGAATTTTCTGGTTCGGTCCAGGACGCGTCGCAGATCGTCTAAGTGTCCTTGTACTGAAGCAGACTTGACTACCACGTCATCGATATAAATCTCCACCAGCTTGCCGATCAGATCATGGAAAATGTAATTCATGGCTCTTTGGTATGTGGCGCCGGCATTCTTCAGTCCAAATGTCATGACTACATATTCAAACAACCCCACCGAACCTGGGACTCTGAATGCAGTCTTGTGTATATCTTCTGGAGCCATAAAAATTTGATTGTAACCGGCATTGCCATCCATAAAGCTCAAGACCTTATGACCAGCAGCTGCGTTGATCAATGTCTCTGCTACCGGCATCAGATACTCATCCTTTGGAGTGGCTCTATTGAGATCCCGAAAATCTATGGCAACACGCCATCGGCCATCCTTTTTCTCTACAGGTACGATACTAGAAATCCACTCAGCATACCTGCATGGCCTGATGAACCCAGCTTTCAACATTTTCTCGATCTCTTTCTTGACTTCCTCTAAAACTTCAGCCTTCATCTGTCGTGCTCGCTGCTGGAATGGCCGAAACCCTTTTTTAAGCGGGAGCCGATGCTCAATGATGCTCCTGTCTAACCCGGGCATCTCCGTATAGTCCCAGGCAAAGCAATCTGGATATTCTTTCAGCAAAGCTATCATCGGACCCCGCAGACTCGGATCTAACTTTTTGCTGATAAATGTCGGTCGTGGCTTATCCCCAGGACCGATGTCAATCTCCTCTAGCTCATCAGCGGATGTAAACCCATACCCCAGCTTTCCGTCACCTGCAAAATCGATGCTGAACACAGGCCAAAAGTTTGGTGAAGATAACAAAGATGATTTGGGCCGATTGCCGGAATCGGCCCCCTTTTTGATTGCATTACTCAAGGAAGGTTTACAACTTATTTGTGCTCTACAATGGTAGGGAATCTCCCTACTACGACTACATGACATGCTCGTCGTAAGATCACTGCTTTTTATTTTTTGTGGCCGATCGCAGGGATCGGCCTTACCACGCACAATCGTGGGCTTTGCTACTCTGTCAGGCCAGTGGATAAGACCAGCCTCACCCCATTTTTTGTAGCTTCAATGCGCTCACAGCCGTCTAGACTGACTCCAGAGATCGGCTCTTGGTCTTCTGCGTCCCAAATGTTCATGCCAGCTATTGAGATCTCGATCGAATCATCTGCATGAATGACCTCCACTTCATCTCCATCCCACTGTATCAGGCATTGGTGCATCGTGGATGGAATGCAGCAGTTAGCGTGAATCCAATCCCTTCCCAGCAAGACAGCGTAGGTGCTTTTGCTGTCAACAATGAAGAACGACGTAGGGATGGTTTTTCTACCCACGGTCAGATCCACGTTCAGAACGCCTTGCGTTTCTGAAGCTTGGCCGTTGAAGTCGCTTAGCGTGACGTTGGTTTTGATCAGATCTGCAGTAGAGCGTCCCAAACGCCGCAGCATGGAGTATGGCATTATATTGACTGCCGCTCCGGTGTCAACTAACATCTTGCCGACAGGCTGCCCATTGATATAACCTCTCAGGTACAGGGCTTTCAGATGTTTGTAGCCCTTCTCCTGTGGCTTTTCAAAGATAACCGGCCGTGGGCCGCAGTCAAACTGTGCCACTGGTAGTTCTTCGGTTCTTGGAGCGCAAAACTCTGACGGAAGTATGAACACCATGTTTGTGTCAGCCGATGTCTTCGCATCGGATTTTACTGGTTTGGGGCGCCACTCTTTCCTTTTTGGACGGGCCTCCGTCTCCAAGGTTTGCTGAATTTTTACGGCCAGATCAGGCCGGGCTTTCCTTAAAGTGTGGAGGTACTGCGCTTCGGCTTCCTCCAAGCTACGTAGCCACTGAACTCTACGCTTTTGGGAGTGTCTGAGTCCATCGGGACACCACCTTGGCCGGTGATATCTATCTTCTTCTTCATCCTCTGACTCCTCGAGATCTTTTGCTCGAGATGACTCCCCTTGTCTGTTCTGAGGCGGGAGAGGCCCTAGACGCTTGAACACTGAAACTGGACCTGTGTCATCCTTCTGCTGTCCACATTCCAGGCAGTTGTCGACTGTAGGCAATCGACTCATTCCCGCATCCCAACAGTACTTGAAGAAAGGACAATCCCAATGTTTATCCACGCCTTCCTTTTCCTTTGACCTTCCCCTAGCGCGGTGCTCATATCCTTCATCATCTCTATCATGCCGACGGTATCTCCCATCGTATGCGTCGGTTCGACGATCTCTTTCATCATCTCTGTCGTACTGCCGACGTCGGTCATACTGACGCTCATACTTGTTAAGGAGATGCGTGGAGTGTGGCTTCTGATATCGCACGCTTCTCACTTGTTCCTCGGTTATATACCGCCTATCATCATAACGGGGTCGGTCGCGTGGACCGGCCTCTTCCTTTTCTTTGCCCCGGAAGTGGCCGCTTTCCTCCTTATACTTGCCATGGTGGTATACAGGCCCTGCCATATTAATATCGAACGAGAAATCTAGCTGACGCTTCGTGGAGTGGCTGGGCTCTACCATGTTGATGCCAGGAAACGGGTTTGTGTCCACTTTCATGGCGAACTGCCCAAGGATCAGACGGCCCTGTTCTATCGCCGTTTGGATCTGCCGACGTAGCTCTTTGCAATCATTGGTGGTGTGGGTGAACGAGTGATGCCACTTGCAGTATGATCTCCCGTTCATCTCTTGCGCCATAGGGATTTTATGGCCTTCGGGTAACTTCAGCTGCTTTTCCTTCAGCAGTAAATCGAATATCTGCTCAGCTTTGCTTACATTAAAGTCGAACCCTTTTGCAGGCCCTTGCTGTTTCACCCATTTGCAGGACACAGGATCTGCTCCCCGAGCCCATTCAGCCACGGCTATCTCCTGGTCTTCTACAAGATCCTCTTCTTCTGTATCGACCAGGCCTATCGGACGTTTGAACTTGTCTTGGTACAACTCAGGGTGGCGCTGCTCATACATTGTCAGTTTCTGGACCATGTGCGCCAGTGAATTGTATTCTACTTGGAAAGCCAGATCCTTGATCGGTGCTGAGAGACCCAACACGGCCAGCTCGACTGCTTCTTTCTCAGTTAAATGAGCCGAATAACATCGGTTCTTGACAGTCCTGAAACGCTGAATATACTCGGCTACCGTTTCTCCCCGCTTCTGCCGCACCTGCGCCAGATCGGCAATGCCAGCCTCGGTAGCTTCTGAATGATACTGAATATGGAACTGTTCTTCTAGCTGCTTCCAGGTCCGGATCGAATCTGGTGGTAACGAGGTGTACCACCCAAAAGCTGGTCCTGTCAGAGATTGCGCAAAGAACCTTACGCGTAACTGATCCGATGCTGAAATCATGCCTAACTGTGCCAAATATCGGCTCACGTGCTCGATCGAGCTAGACCCTTCTGAACCATTAAATTTTGATAACTCAGGGAGCCGATACTTGGGTGGAAGCGGAATCAGATCATACTCGTTGGGGTACGGCTTGGAATAGCCGATTGTTCTCCTCTTCGGCACGAAGCCGAACTGGTCTCTCAAGATGGTACTGATTTGCTCCACCGTTTGAGCTGCAGGGGCTAAATTCTCATGACTCGTTCCGGTGGCATACTTAGCTAGCCACGCCTGTTTATCAGCGTCCATCCCGGACATCCCTGCTCCCGAAATCCCTACTCCAGAAACACCTGCCCCAGAAATCCCTGCGGTTGCAATCTGGTTCGTGCGCGTCAGGCTGTTGCAGTCCGGCACGTATGTGCACACATATCCATGTGGGATTTCTTTAGGTGGTTCAGACAGGAATTGGTAATCGCCAGGATCACCTCCAATCTTGTAGACGACGTACGCCGGTGACCCCGGTGGCTCTGGAGCTGCAAGCGTGAATGGTAGCTGTGGCCTGGTCTGGAGCGGTCTTTCTCCCTGGTGAGTCCCTAGGGTAGGCCCCGACGGAGAGTACTGATGTTTCATGATCTCCTGAACCACGCGAACCGCGACGCGCTCGAAAGCGTTCACCAGGCTCTCAGAATGGCGGTGAAGCGAATGAGCCACCATGTAATTGACTTCCTGTCGCAGGGCTCTGGTGCGATCCTCTGAAGGAACAGATAGATCCACCTCATCGAGAGCACCTTCGGGTGAGAACCCTTTCCACCTGATGCCATGCTTACGGGTCCTCTCAAAAGAGCCGATGAGATCGGCTTCGAAGAGAGCTTTGATATCATCATACCTCTTCTTGTGCTCATCAGACAGATCGTCGTACGTGATTGGTCTGTCCCCCATCGCAGCGTCAGATGTTGAAGCAGATGTTGTTGAGTGTCCCACTGGGCGTGCCAGAATGTGTTGCCTGTCAAAACCCACCGGCGAGCAGCGACGAGCAACACGAAGAGCCGGGAGGCTCCCAGAGCTGCTGGTAGGCCCTGGTCCCTCGGGCAACGGCCCGCAAAACTCCGGCACACGTCCTGGCTGATGCAAGGGCGTGCCACCTGACCTATACCTGATCAGGAAGGTGATGGATTGCTTCGATTGGTTTCCTGCATGGCAGACATGTAAACATTAAATACGAGCCTCGATCGGCTCTCAGGTTTCCCTGTGAATCGGCTCATGTAGCCGATTGTCCCATGGATCTGCATTGGATCTACGATAACATGGGGTTTTGCTTTATCAATACAAGTCAAATCGATCTACGACAGTTTAACGCTTTCACCACATAATTGGAACATCCCACACGTAATTGAGCCTGGTAGATACGAAAGATAACAGAAAACTAACCCTAGAGGAGGCCAAAAAACCAACATAGAGTCAATTCCCGGAACAACTCCTCTCGAATTGGCAAACCATATCCTTACGTACTACTGGATCGTTCAACCCGTTTGTGAGGCCTGACCATGCGGATATTAAACTAATCCTTGGAGAACAAGGAACAACTATGACAGATTGAATCGACTGAATAAAGATCAAGCAAGATGCTGCCCTTACACCCAAAATAGGTGCAAAGGCAGCGAGATCTCTAGGGGCAGCATGACTAAACAAACATAAACGAAAAACACCGATGCTTGCCCAAACAGATCTATGATAACAGTATTACTCGCCATCAACAAGGCTTCAGTACGAGCAACACCAAATAACACATAAGCAGATGCTGCCTAGATCGCGAGATGCGATCTAGGCAGCACGACGCTTACCTGAAAGAAACCCTCGAAACAAGGGGCGGCGATGCGCCGAGATTGTGTTTGTTGTGAACGTGGTCGTCCTCCTTTCTCAATAACCCTAGGTACATATTTATAGTCCGGAGACTTCCTATCTTTGGAATAAACCTAACAACTCTATCTCTTGTTTAAACCGAAACGTACTCTATCATAATATACAGATACACGGGCAATTAGCCCAAATCCACGCGCAAGGCCGATCCAGCCTCCAAGCCCATCTTGATTACGGCCCATCTCCTTATTTGGCCAAAATGTGGCGATAACAGTCCTGCTTGTCTGACTTTTGTATTGAGGTGGTGACAGTGATGATGGTGTTACAATGGCGGCGTAGATTAGATCTAGCCGAAAGTAGAGAACTCGAAGGTGTCGAGCGCTCCGGCGTGAGGTGGGTGGAAGCGAATCTAGGGTTTCGAGGCCTCCCTCCCAGCCTTTTATAGGTTAAGGCTAGGTCTCAGGAGTGCCTCTCAAGCCAAGTACAGATCGGATCGACCGAAAACTAGCCTAACTTGGACTCCTCGTAATCCAGCTTGTACACCAAGTAATACTCCTGGGCCGCATCGAGCCACTGCCTTGATAGGCCTCGAAAGCCTTTTATGAGACACCCCACCTGGGCCGAAAACCAGGTAGGCGAATGTCGGGGGCCCATCTGTCATTCCTTCGTCACTCGCCGATGGTGACGGCCAAATCCTCACCAAATCGACCCGCCGCCGCCGCATGGCCGCCCGCCGGCTCTACTCCGCTTCCTTCGGTGCCGTTTTCAGCCAATTCCTGCACAGGATTCCGGCCGATTCCAAGTGAGTGCGCAGGTGTCGGTGTCCATAGCGCGAGCTTCTGTCGGTCAGGCTCTTCCTGGCGCAGCTCGGTCCTGAGGGCACGCGGATCGTGGCACTCCTCTCCAGCGTGTTCGGCTGTGGCTCCTGGCTCCGGCCCTCTCGTGTAGCGGCGGCCGTAGATCGAGGTATTGCTCCCCGGATGGCGACCTCGGTGACCTCTGCGCCGACCAGTTCTAGGCCGCGAACCAGCTCTAGAGCCGCACCATCCGAAATGAACGCGGTCGATTGCAGGCTCCAGCGACCAGCATCCCATCGTCTATGGCCTCACTCAATTTAATGATTAGCAGATTCAGAGTACTAACTAATGCGCAGACAAATCGGTCGATTCAGACTACATAGTACTAGCTGATGTCGTACAAATTGATCTAGAGAACTAGCTGCTAGCAGATTTTGGTAGTTGATGTACTTCTCGTTGTACTGGAATTTAGATACCTAATAATAAAGTATACAAGGGTTCCATAGTTTGGTTCTTCCGTCAGACGTTTTGCAAAAAAAAACCTCCAAAATTTTGTGAGTTAACCCGCAGTCCAGCTTTTTAGGTCTTTGTCTCCCTCGCTTGTCCCGAGGGAGACGGACGGCGCCCTCCCGTACTTGTTGTTTTTGTCTCCCTCTCGTCTACATCCCGTATGCAACTCTCGCCGATGGTGACGGCCAAATCCTCACCAAATCGACCCGCCGCTGCCGCATGGCCACCCGCCGGCTCTACTCCGCTTCCTTCGGTGCCGTTTTCAGCCGATTCCTGCACGGGATTCCGGCCGATTCCAAGTGAGCACGCAGGCGTCGGTGTCCATAGCGCGAGCAGCATGGCGCTTCTGCCGGTCAGGCTCTTCCTGGCGCAGCTCGGTCCTGAGGGCACGCGGATCGTGGCACTCCTTTCCAGCGTGTTCGGTTGTGGCTCCCGGCTCCGGCCCTTTCATGTAGCGGCGGTCGTAGATCGAGGTATTGCTCCCCGGATGGCGAGCTCGGTGACCTCTGCGCCGACCAGTTCTAGGCCGTGAACCAGCTCTAGAGCCGCACCATCCGAAACGAACGCGGTCGATTGCAGGCTCCAGCGACCAGCATCCCATCGTCTATGGCCTCACTCAATTTAATGATTAGCAGATTTAGAGTACTAGCTAATGCGCAGACAAATCGATCGATTCAGACTACATAGTACTAGCTGATGTCGTACAAATTGATCCAGAGAACTAGCTGCTAGCTGATTTTGGTAGTTGATGTACTTCTCGTTGTACTGGAATTTAGATACCTAATAATAAAGTACACAAGGGTTCCATGGTTTGGTTCTTCCGTCAGACGTTTTGCAAAAAAAAACCTCCAAACTTTCGTGAGTTAACCCGCAGTCCAGTTTTTTAGGTCTTTGTCCCCCTCGCTTGTCCCGATGGAGACAGACGGCGCCCTCCCGTCCTTGCTGTTTTCGTCTCCCTCTCGTCTACATCCCGTACGCAACTCTCGCCGATGGTGACGGCCAAATCCTCACCAAATCGACCCGCCGCCGCCGCATGGCCACCCGCCGGCTCTACTCCGCTTCCTTCGGTGCCGTTTTCAGCCGATTCCTGCACGGGATTCCGGCCGATTCCAAGTGAGCGTGCAGGCGTCGGTGTCCATAGCGCGAGCAGCATGGCGCTTCTGCCGGTCAGGCTCTTCCTGGCGCAGCTCGGTCCTGAGGGCACGCGGATCGTGGCACTCCTCTCCAGCGTGTTCGGCTGTGGCTCCCGGCTCCAGCCCTCTCGTGTAGCGGCGGCCGTAGATCGAGGTACTGCTACCCGGATGGCGACCTCGGTGACCTCCGCGCCGACCAGTTCTAGGCCGCGAACCAGCTCTAGAGCTGCACCATCCGAAACGAACGCGGTCGATTGCAGGCTCCAGCGACCAGCATCCCATCGTCTATGGCCTCACTCAATTTAATGATTAGCAGATTCAGAGTACTAGCTAATGCGCAGACAAATCGATTGATTCAGACTACATAGTACTAGCTGATGTCGTACAAATTGATCCAGAGAACTAGCTGCTAGCTGATTTTGGTAGTTGATGTACTTCTCGTTGTACTGGAATTTAGAGAAAACTAGGAAATATGCACGTGTTGTGCATCGGAGTAATTTTTTAAAAAACTTTTGAGACTCTAAAAAAACGTTTGAGACTCATAGTATGTCAAGATATGAATTATTATTATTTTGTCTTAGTGGACCGTTCTGATATATGGATTCAGTAGTTACAAGTTATAAAACTTAATAACTAATTCGAGAACAAAATTGAAAAAAGATTGTTCATGTTTTGTTGCGTCTTTTTGTACCTTTTATAATTTTCTCTCTGGTGCAAGGCACACAACACAACATAACTTTTTCTTATTTCTTTTTTCATATTTGTCACAATTTAATTAATACTTTAACAATATATTACCTTTATCCCCGTTGCAACGTACGGACAATTTTCCTAGTATTAACTATTTCTTATTTGCACTATTTATAGTTCCATTTGTTAACTAGTGCTTATTTACTGCTCACTTCAGCAATTAAACTCACTTAAAAAAATTAATATCCTAACATTAAAATCTCTCCACCATATTATGCTATTTAAGAAAATTGGATCATATTCCTATGCCATTGGTCGTCGCTATACAGAGCGGACACATGGGTCACACACGTACGAACGCAAAACAACTGGTGATCTGGTGTGTGCACTGTGTCGATACAGTAGGGGCCGGCGCCCTACCACGCATTTAGATAACGGTGATTCGTGGGGCCTGGGTGTTATATGCCTTTATCCTTTTTCTTTCGCTCTCGCGTGTTTGCATGTGTCGCAGGAGGACATGCTTGGATTCGGCGGGAGCCTCGCACGGCATTGTTTGGATACGCCCGCCGCCCTTTTTTCCCCATTGTCTCACCGGGCGCGGGCGGGGGCGCGGGAAACGTATACACCGGCACCGGCGGCATGCACGTACTGACGTACGTGAGTACGTACACAGCACCATGAATAAATGTGACTTGATTTTCCATGGCTCCCACGCACGGACGCGTGAGGGTCGCAGTAAATAAGCGGGCCGCGTAAGTAAGTAAACACCGGAGCTGTAGCGTACTTCCCCGTGGGTTTCAATTCTCACTAATCGCGGCCGTCCGTATCGATGATGGTAGACAAGCTCGCCAGCCATCACCTCATGATCCCTGTTTCCTTTGAGTGAATACCCTCCACGTACAGATTCTGTTTTCGCGTAAAGTAGCCATAGACAGCCCGGCAAGTGCGCCCGGCGTACGTTTTCCGGGCAATAATACCTCCATCGTGTGATCGCCAGGTTTACATGTGCGCCTCCACGTGTTTGGAGACAAAACTGGACCAAAATTGAACTGCCGCGTCGGTATCCGGTCAACATTTGCGGTTAGGAAATTTTCATCTCGCGCCTTTGCCCGGAACTCGTCGGAATCCGGCCAAATTCCGGCAATGGAGACGACGTCCAGCAAAATTGACTCCACCAGGCCCTTCCCTGTGTACCCCGCTAGCTTCTTCACTTCCTCCATGGTCACGGGGCGGCGCAAGAGACCACTTAACGGCGGCGCGGGCGCGCAACGGCTACGGCGGCCACAATCGGATGGGGAAGGCGTGCGAGCCGGCGGCGCCGGAGCACGAGGCAGACGGGCGGCGAGGTCAGAGGCGGGTGGCGAGGTCAGGGGCGACGCGCGCGGGCGTGCCGACGGCTCCAGGTGCCGGCGCGGGCGGTTCAAGGGGCAGAGTTGGAGGTAGAAGAAGGAGAAAAAAAGGCATATTCATAGGCCTCATGTTTAGATGCCATTTTACGGTTTGTTTTTACAGATTTTGATCTGCGCTTCATCGATTTAAGCCTGTATTCGTGTTTATGGTGCCCTCTACTTGTGGTTTACGGGTCGATGTTTTACCGTCGCTCCTAGAGATGCTCTTAGTCGGTTAATGCGAGGGCAAGATACATAACGGAAATGTGAGCCGTCGTGACAATGATACACCAAATAGATCAAGATACATAGAATTGGAATGAAACTGATGATATACCACCATGGCTCTACACTACACGAGCCCCCGTTATCACGCCATCCCAACGACGTGCACTATGACCGTGAATTTTTTTTATTGTGAAATACCCTTGTATTATAGGCTAACAAAAAAAATTAGACACATTTTGAAACAGGTTCCTAGATGTGAAAATGTGTTTGGAGATCTAAAATTTTGTTATTTTTGCTGAGAGAAAACATACAAGGTATTTCATAATATAATATATATATATATATATATATGTAGATGAAATCATAGACTATACTCTAGCATTATTTTTAAATTTTCTGAAGTTCAAAATTTAAAATTTTAAAATTTTGAAAAAACGAGCTCTAGCGAGCTCGTCTATTATAATAAGTTCTCTTGCAAAATCAGTTTGGTGCCCAGGTAACATGGAGCCCTCTTTCTCTCTCCAACAAGATAGAGAAGACAACCTCTCTGATCTCTCCAACAGCACGACCACACATGAACAAGGATCTACGGCTCTATCATCCCTGTTTCCCTTGAATACCCTCCACGTACGTACGTACCACTACAGCCTTTTCTCTAGCTAGACATAGACAGCCCGGCGTACGTATTCCGGGCAATAACTAACTCGTGGTCTGATGCCCAGGTTTACATGTGCGCGCGCGCGTACGGCGTAGCGGCGTTACGCGGTTAATGCGACGGCAATGTCGTAGATCGCGTGACAGGCCCGGCCGGGGCTGGCAACAGTATCGGCCGTCCGCCGTCGTTGTAAATGCGCGGCACGTTGCCGGCCGGCCGGCCCCTGCTCCCTCCGACGGGGCCGTGTCTGTTCGTTCGCGCGAGGTTGGAATACACGGCAGCGGCGGAGCTACCTTAAACTAACAGTGGGGCAAAACTGAATATACGGATGTTTGGGGCCAAATGTCTCTACTTTTTTTCATCTAGATCTCCCTACAAAAATTCTTCGCTGAATCTTCCAAGTCCGAGGGGGCACATACATATAGCTCCGATAGTGAAACGGCAACGTGCTCCTTTCGAAGCCTATGGCAGGCCAACGGCGTTGGGTAGACGCTGCTCAAGATGTACTTCCTCTGTTTCGGTTTAAAGGGCTTACGAGTATATCTAGGTTATTAATTTAAAAAAAGTAATTTAAAATATATGTTATAAAAAATATATTATTAAAATCTTTGGATCTTCTAGTTTCTGATGGTATAATTTTTATGCTATATAATATATACTTAATTAGTTAAATTGATAACCTAGGAATACGCGTAGGCCCTTTAAACCGGAATGGAGGTAGTACTGTAACATTGGATTGCGGTGTTATTAAGCAGATGCTGGCGAGTGACGATACTACACCGGTCGAGGATGAGAACAATGAACAAGAACACACAACAAGAGAACTGTGGGACGAGGGCGTGAGGGCACCGAGATCACATGCATGCCGGCCGGCGACTGGTGATGATTCTGCTGCCGGCCCGGCGTGGTACGCCAGGCTCAATACTCCCATGCTTCTTCCCTCCAACGGTACGCACGAAGCTGCGCACGATGACCATTCTCAACGGAACAATGGCGGAGGGCGGTCCGTTATATTGGTATATGGCGAAGTCAAAACATATACTCCAATATTGTTTAATTAGGATTGGGATAGAGGGGGGCAATTTCCCCCTCCCCCCCGTCACAACGGCGGATGTATCCTAAGGCATATTTAACATAAATTTGTCAAACACCAATATGTACGTACCTCTATGCCCATATCCTGGTAACCAGTGATATGTTTGTACTGCCATGTACACCTAGGTAAGTACTACAATGGAAACACCAAAGTAAAGATCGGCGCGTCTTGATATGACACACCTTGATTAATGTGTTTTTTTCTTCTTCTAAATTTTGGTTCAGGACTAGCAATATAGTCAAAAGGGATATTGGAACGGAAGTAGAATTTAAACCTTGGTGCCAATCAGCATCCAACGATGAAGGAAAGTCAACATAGTAGTTGATTCATGTCAATCGGTTTTGTTTGTAGATAGCTTCACACCATGCCATGCATCGACCAGTTTTGACGTTGTGGTCATTTTGTCGGTTCAATTTTGTATCATCCACTAGTAGTAGTATTTGTTGGATTTTTTTAATATTTTAGTCCGGTCCATATATATTTAATTCAGTAATCTCTGTTATAAATCTTAAAAGCCCAAGTGGCTCATTCATGTATGACAAGAGGCGATACTAAAATTTACTCCCATGTCGCTACTTCAGTGGGTCATTATAGGGAAGTTCTACCACTTGTATGGTCTGCGAAAAAAGAGACATACATATGCATTATTTCTCCTTCGGCGTCCGCCTAGCCTCTTCACAATGGACTCGTCGTATTTGGGGAATGAGCTGAGCCGAGCCAAGACATGTGCCTCCAAAAAATCGGTCGATTAATCTAGTTTCTATTTGGAGCAAAATCACTCCATCCAATCAGGTAGTTGTACCTAATCCTAAGCCATCCAATCCAACTAACCTACATGCGTTGGGTCATACTTTTTCTAGATGGATTAGTCGTGGTACTAGCGGCTGAGAGTTATTCGGGCGATGATGAGAATATATATTATAGTGATAACAACCAATGATATCATGATACAATTCAACAAAGTACAAGTTTAATTTTTTTTCAGTAATCAAAAAAATATATTGATGTACAAGATGTGGGTTTACAGTGCCTATAATTTCCAGAACTAAATACATGGAAACGAAAAGACAAATCCAACATAAGTAGTGTCAAAAAGACATAAGTTCAAAACTTCAGATGACACTACTTACAAAATCACCAACACTTATTTTCCATCGGAGGGATTAAATTCTTTTTGAAATATTTAGAAGCTTGAAAGTTCAAATCTTGAGAAATAGTATCATGGTTTAGTGGCTGGTACCACTGGGTATGTTATCGTCGGGCGATCACCTGACCCTGCTGCCGTTCTCCGTGACTGCAACGGATCACGGCTGCATGCTTGCTCACGCTGCCGTGGACGATTGAGTCCGTATTACCTCTGCGGAAGAAACGCGACCTCAATGGCACGCGTACATGCAGTGCATGCCGCCGGAGCGAAAGCGGCGGCGCTTGGCAGGGGATCGGTGCTGTGACCAGACCGCTGACTCTGCCAGCACGCTGGCGAAGTCTACACGACGGCGCGATGACCAGACGATTGATCTGCCCGCTCGATCGCTGACATATTCTACACGACGGCGCCATGACCAGACGCCTGATCTGCCACCACGCTGCCTCCGTAGTCCGCGTTCAGGCGTTTGCTGCAATGCACGTACCCCGAGGCGCAGACTCGACACTGATGGGAGGCGTCGGAGGAAACCGAAGCGTTCCACCGCCACGTCAACGTCTCAGGAAGCTCGGTACGGTTTCCAGGAACATTGCAATCCTGCAGCTTCCTACCAATCGCAGGAGTACTCGACATTCACATCAACAGTTTAAACGAACTAATGTTCAGTACCTTCGTCTATACACATTTAGCAGTACAACGTCACACTATTACAAACTTTTCTCCCCCCTCCCTCAGCACAAAACTGGCGTGGCACGCGACTTTTCAGGCCCAAAATGCCAGCAATGTGTTATTGCTCCTCCACGTGTACGTCTGTCTCGTCGTATATCTCCTCCTGCGCAGCACAAAAAATTTGAAAACTGTGAATATAATATTGGGAAACAGTCTATGTAACTTCTATTGGACACAGATCCTCTGAGCATGCTTGCTACAGGGGAGAACAAACACCTAGCCCCTTAAAGTATCCCTTGCTCTATTGTCACACTGATCACTCGAGTTCAGCAAATCTTACGAGAAGATGAACTCTTTGCAAACACTAACCTGTAGCAGTTCTTCAATGACGTCCTCCATTGTTATGATACCCACAGCTTCTTCATCTTCGCTGAGTGTGGGCAATGGCTCTTCGTGTACTTGAAGCACATCCGATTGATCTTTGGACCATTTTCCCCTCCTGCTTCCCGTATTAGAGTTCTGGGTGTTGGGGTAGCTCTTCCATCTTCGCAGAGAAGGAAGTTTGTTCACAGCCTTTTCACCAAGTTTATCATCAATGGTAATGGCAACCTCTGTTTTCAGCACCAAAACAAAGAAACAAAGAGAAACTGAGTTAAACTACTCAGCAGGTTATACATGCGACACATAAATTATGGAGTGTGAACTGCCAGGGAGCTCACCGAGAGTTTCACCATTATTGTTGGGCTGTTTAGCTGGGTAATTTGGAATGTTTTGCCTAATGACAACTGCCATGTGGCTGTGTCCCTTCTGGAACTCATTTAGGATGTCATAGAGGGGCAAGTCTTCTGAAACACTGGCATTAACAAAGTACATGCATGTAAGCTGAACATACAAACACTCGGTACACGACTTCTGAATTTCCAACGAACAAAATCAGTGTCCTTATTTCATGTATTCAACTTCATGCATTTAATCTAGAATTTTCACAATTCTTAATCATATTGTCCTCACGCTTTACAGATACGAAATGCCTGTAAGATGACAATGGCAAAAAAGAAACTAGCCTGCAATTCTAGCACAGACCATATCTGTTAATTCCAGTCCAGTTGTAACTGTTGTTTAAGACCGGGGAAAGTAAGTTTAGTTGTACAGACATATGAGTCAAGTATAAAAACACATTGTATTTTGAATTATAAAGAGCAGTCTGTGACAGCCCTTGATTCTAATAAAAAAACAGTGGCAGCCCTTTGTGTGTTTCAATTGCATACTGGTGATCCACAGCCATTAATAATAGCACATAATAGGGCAAATTTGATTGCATTAAACTACATATATATCTACTAAAATGTTGGACAGAGGAAATGGCTTATTGTTTATAGCGTACCGAGGAATTTTGCGAATAGTTACACTCTTAATGGGAATTTCATCGTCAGGGTTAATGGATAATAGATTCTTAACCTGAAAATATATAACAAAAGGTACATGAGTACAATACAATTGCACATATGCAAGATTATTAGAGTTGTACATTTAATACCAAAGAAGCTAGAATAACTGCAAAAACTTATACTAGTGTCATAACTCTACATGCATGATTCATATTGATCAGATAGACAAGACAAACTACAAAAAAATCAATTCTTGTACACGGTTCCAACACAGGTGTCAGACGCTACAAAAATACATGTACTTACCCTACATAAATTACATGGTTGAACTACTGCATATGACTAATGAAGTGGTGCAATATCGCTACATGATCACCAAGACAGCATGCAACTTATAATGGCATCTTCCTTCACAAAGTATGCTCACCTGAGCACATAAATACACAACCACCTCATTTTGAATATGCCTAACTCAAAAACAGTCAGTACAACCGTACAAGACTACAAATGAATCCATTCTGATCTGACTCTGCACTTCAGTCAAACAAATATCAAATTAAACTACTCTTGACCATGGGTTGACAACCCCAGTGTCAACCGGACACAAGTTTCCTGCCATTTACCTACAGAATTGCTCATGATTTTAATCTGGCAAAAAACTAATAATCCTAGTCAATTTTGTGAATGTTCTTCTGCCGAAAAATCAACTCTCGGCAACAAGGCAGCGGGACAGAAACTGATCGGGGCTAATTCGACGAAATATAGAACACCAAAACCTTAGGTCCAAATTAAAAGCCAGTGACAGGAATACATATAACAGTTTTCAAAAGCAGAAGATAGCCTTACCAATATCAATCCAATAACGTTTGTCTCCCTTTCATAATAAACTGGCACCCTGCTATGACCCTTCTCAATGACCTCTTGCATTAGTTTCCTGTTGAAAAGAGAACACAAATGATTGGACGATGTGGTAAACAGGACATGAATGCATCTCAACAAAAATAAGCATAACTGTAGCCAATATTTAATGGATTTTTTGTTCAGACTACAGAATCCAATACCTGTCGAGCTTCGCATTTATATCAATCACAAATGTGTCACAAAGCGGTGTCATAGCATCTTTAGCTTTCTTTTCACTGAGCTCAAGAGCTCCAGCTATTATAGTAGTTTCATCATGGGTTAACTCTCCACCTTTACCAGCCTGTTAAATAATAAGTCAGATGGTTAAAAACCAGCAATGCAGGCAAAAGAGGATATAGTGGCATGATTGGTAAAAAAAACAAAGAGCAATAAAGGTTATTAGGGTGTTGCAGTAACAAATACAGTGGCTTGCAGAAGCAAGGAATCATTAAGATGCATTAACAACAAGTATACTTCCTTGCAGAAAATCAAGGTGAGTATATATTTAATCATAAGCATCAGTAATCCATGTTCACACCATGTATTGCCAGTTGATATTCCTTGTGAAGAAGCAGCCCACTTTACTGGTGAATCATGTACTAATTTTTTTCATTACCTTCTATATATTTCAACGTTTTTTGTATCGACCAGTGGATTTCACCACGATTTGGAACCTTTGGTTGGCATAATCCCACTCACAGATTGGATTTTTTTTAGAGTTACACAGAGGTTCAAATACCAAAATTCTTATAAACTTGCTACAACCACATGATATGTCATCTAAACTAGCACCACAGACCCACATATCACAGCCTATGTAATCCATCCATATCACTATGTCAGTATCATATTTATAGCTAATTGTGAACCTTATCCTCTCTAGATACTACCGCAGATCGGCCATCTGCTGCATATCAATGATATCTTCAGACTTCACACGTCACACTCACATATTATCTATTTCATGAGAAAAATTATCGGCCAGAGTGTATCATTATGTCGTAAAAATGCTGTTAGTACCTAAGGGATGCAGATTTCATTTAAGATGATACACAAACTTCTCCCGTGGAAGTGTCCTAAAATGCATTTACCGGTAAAAATGACACAATATGCGCGACCCACATATCATGTTAGGGTGCACAAGCAGAGAAAATTGGGGCTCAATATCTACTTAGGTAGACAAACAGGTTCATCACAAGTGCGTGCGACCCACACAGTTAAAGCCTTACAGAGCACTTCAGTTTACAAGATTAGATAACCAGTTCTTTTTACCTCATTAATAAATACATACAAGTGTGTACGATCCACAGTATTTCAAATTACAAGATTAGATAATCAGTTCTTTACCTCATTCCCATGCAGTGTCACAAGTGTTTTTAGCTCAGCTCTACGGAAAAGGGCTGCTTTACCATGACCAAGCACATAGTCCAGAAGCTGAAACAGAAAGGAAAAAAAGGTCAATTCGTGGTAATTTGTCCTGTAATGATAACTGCACCAAGTTTAATATAATAATCAGTACCTTGGCTATAGGATATGCTACAGGAAAGCAGATCCAAACAAGCACTCGGACAAATGGAGCAACTGAGGCGCCAATTGCCAGCCCATAGCGTGAGCAGATGGATTGTGGTAAGATCTGTTTAGATCAAACTATTAGCACAGGATACCCAACAGCTGAGTATCGCAAGTGAAGTTTTTATGGCTCACCTCACCAAACAGCAGAATCAATGTCACAGAGATCAAAACCGCACCCCAAGCAGTCACCAAGCCATCAAGAAATATTGGCAATGCCTAATAAGAATACAGAAGTATGTTATCAGCTACTTGATTTTAGGGGGCCGGGGGTCCAAACATAGCTTGAATCGATAACAATACCTCCATGGCTACAGCATTGCAGATCAGAAGTGTACATAGCAGAAGGTGCTGGTTTTTTACGACAGGCAATATCTTAGCTGCAAAAGAATATTATTACTGGTAACCTAGAAATGATTCATATTTGCATTTAATAAATATTGTACAAAGAACAAAGGAGTGGACGTGTTTTGCTTTTCAATCAACTAAACATATCACCTACTCCCTCCGTTCCAACATAGTCGAAGTTAGTTTGATCAAGTTCTTAGAAAAAATATGAACATCTACATTACCGAACTAACATAAATAGATCCATCATATAATCTGTTAACATAGTGTATTTCTTTAATATTGTGGATGTTGTATTTTTTGTAGAAACATGGTCAACATTGACATAGGACAAAGTATAGGCTATATACTGGAGCAGAGGGAGTAATAATTTTAAAGGATACACCCTGGGAGGTGTATCGGTTTCAGTAATCGCCCAGCATAAAAAAACACAAGATATATAGGAAGGCCAGAGTATTTCTCTAACTTGTAAAAACAGCCAACTATCTCATGACTTTGCCCTCTACTGTGTCAGTGCCCCAACCATTTCACTTTCCGAAAGAACAGGCCAATGCAGCATGCCACTACCCGCTTGAACAGGACAAGAACAAACTTCCGATGTGACCAAGCCCAATAAACCACAGCGCAAATATACAAGATTGCCAAGGTCTATTGATTAATAGCACGAACTTATCGAAACCAACAAAAAAAACAGAGAACTTACAAAAATTACGATCAATCCAGACAAAAAGTAAATGGAACGATTTACCAATTCTTCATTACAACACGCTTCCAACATTGGTTGATTACTCGGGGGAACCAACACCTACAAGATGTTCGACGAAATGACAAGCGACAGGTAACAGAGCAACAATCCGACCAACAACCCATCTAAATTAACACTGGCCAGTGACCACCCAGCAATAAGCCCGCAAGGTGGTCCTAAGGTGGCACCTTATTGAGGCAAGTCCAGAAGCTTAGCACAGTTTGTTTTATTTGAAGCGAGTTTAACAGAATGATCAAAGTTTTGAGGTTTGGAATAGCACACTGGTGTACACGTAGTCGTAGGGTCTAGAACTAAAAAAATACCCTTCTTAGTATATTTTGGACAAACGACACAACCCCATGGTTATATGAAGACCAGAGTATCTTCTGTGGTATAGAAAGACCCGAGTATTTTTTGCAACTAACTACTAAGAGCCACCATCTCACATAATTTTCCCCTTCTATGCCACACCTCTCACTTTCCGCAGGAACAAGCCAAATGCAGCATGTCACTATCTCGTTGAACAGTCAAACCGTCAGCGGTGATCAAGCCCAATTCCCGATGAGTAGCATTAACTTTTGAAGAGAGCAAAATGAAACACTTCTACAAGTTCCAATCCATCCTTGTCCCTAGTTCTGAAAACGAATTCATCATAGAGTTTACAAAAAAAACGCGAATCAGGGCGCGCTTCCAGCATTCATCATTTGATCAAGCCCAATTAACCTCTAGGCAAGGATATGCTCCGATCCATCCTCGTCAGGGCGAATCAGGGCGCGCTTCCAGTAAGAGTAAGACTGGGATGAGCAGCATTAAATTTTCGAAGAGAACAAAACGAAACACTTCTACAAGTTCCGATCCATCCTCGTCAAAAAATAACCCCCAAAAAAAAAAAACAAATCACGGCACGCTTCCAACACTCATCATATGATTCCCGTAGAAGAAAAACACTCATGATTGGATTCGTCAGTGGAGGCAACGCCCACAAGTCGTTCGACGAAATGGCAAGCTACGGCCTACGGGTAACACGTAGCAGAGCAGCGAAATCCGAGCAACCACCCATCTAAATCAGGCACTCTACACACGCCCACTGCCCACTGGCCACGGGCAACCACGGCGGCGGGACGCGAACGGAAGGGCACAGTACACAAGCCGCCGCCAGGCGAAGCCCCAGGCCGCCGGGGCCGCGGGGGCCGCGAGAGGGGGCAGGGCATAGGGGGAATGGGGGGCACACATACAATACACACCTGCGTACTTGCGGTCCCTGTCGGTGCCGGACTTGGATAGGACCTCGAGGTCGACGAGGCTGAGGGACATGAGTCCGAGGGTGAGGCCCGACATGAGGCCCGCGAAGACGACGAGCACGACGATGATGGCGATGTGCTCGAAGAAGCCCGCCCCGCAGCAGCGGTACTCCACCGCCATCCCGCCGCCGCCGCCCCAAAGCTCTCCCCCTCTCTCAGTTTCTCTCTCTCTCTCTCTAACCCCTCGCCGCCTCCTCGAAATTATTCCTCCGCTGTTTGTTATTTTCTCGCTTTCCGATGGAGTTTTGATGTGAAGAAGACGAGTGAGGTGGGCGCGACGGGTGGCCATGGCTGGGGACGTGTTGCAGCTATGACATGCGGGCCCAGAGGGCGCTTGTTTCGCTGGAGCTGGCCCGGTGTTTCTGTTCCGGTGGACCCGGCGCGCAGGGGTTTTCTTTGGTTCCCGAAATTGCTGGAAGCAACTCCGTGGAGTAGTTTATCGGAGGATGTCGGCATGTGGCTGGTGACGCTGGTCCATGGACAGCCGAGCTCGTTCCACCGTCCCAGCCATGATCTCATGATCTAGCGTACGCTAACCACATTGGGCAGGTAGGTAGGCATGCTTAGTTGATCTAAACTACTTCTGCTTTTCAATTGTCAAACTGAAGACCACCGAAAGCGAAGGGAGGACATCGGAAATCGCGAGAATGACGAAAGCATCGGGCTAAAGAAGAAGAAAGGACAAGCTACTTAGCCAAGATTTGATGCACATGCCTACTAGTGTTTTTTTTTAAAAAAAATATGAAAATCATTTTTGAGTTTTAACAAATTTGGAAAAAAATATATCTGCATGTACCAACCTATTCATCACAAACATGCAAAAACTCATGTTCAAATATTGTGTATTTTGGGCTACATAAAAATAACAAGCACCTAGATCTGAGAATGTATAATTTATCATATTTTCTTATCTTTGTGGCAACAATACAAAGAATTTCATTAGAAAAATTGCATACTTATAGGTGCATCATTGATTATATATCCACATTTATTTATATAATTTCATAAAACTTAAAACTATAATTTTTATTTTTTTTAAGTAGAGAGAGCGCACTGAAGCTCATAAGCCAAAAACACTTCCTGCGAGCTACTTACTTGAAAACTTGTGAGCAGCTGCTACACCTGTTTTCTTAGTAGGTGCCGCGCATATGACAAAGATATTGGTAAGATGATCCTATCGCCTACTAAAATATTAGCAATAGCACCGTGCGGTTTAATATAGAAATCCACCTAGATGCACGGCTACAAGCTAGAAAGATACATAGGCCTATGGACCGGCTCCACGAGTCCGATACACATCACTTGCATGCCTGGCGCGTGTGCACGACTAGAGGCATGGCAACGGCGCACGTCTGCCGTGGCGAGAACTTTAGGCCGGTGGATGCTGACATGCTGCGTGCGTGATCCACCGAGGGTGGGCGGCGTTCGGCATCAGATGCTACAGCTACAAGTAGGGTGCACCGGCAATAGAAGGCTTTTCAAATGAAAAAGAAATCAGCCGGTGATGGCTATGATATTTTATTAAGAAAATTAGTTTGGGTAGTTTACGAAAAGCTCGGGCTCCTGAGAGCCTGATTGTTTTCCTTTTTGTTTTTTGAAGTTTAAAAAAAATTCGAATTTTAACACTTTAAAAAATTCTGAAAAAATATCTAGACGCATGCAATGTTGTACTCTATTATTGCGTAAACTTTTAAGTAAAAAATAACAAAATTACATTTTATGCGAACTGTTTATCACTATTCGCATGAAGGACAAAACATCAATTTGTTATTTTTGATGAGGCAAAAATATAGTAGATTTTATTCTAAAAAATTACACACTGATACAATACAACATTGTCTACATCATGGAAATTTTTTGAAATTTTTAAAGTGTTTAGAATCCATTTTTTGAACTTTCAATTTCGAACTTCATGGAGCTCGAGCTCCAATCGACCATTATCCGGTAGTTTACGTGTAATTCTTGAGTATTGTAGCTTTGTCCATTTTCACCCGGGTGTAAATGGGCCGGATCGACCCATGGAGCCGCCTGCCAAGAAAAACAAGACTGTTGGACTGTTGGGGTTAGCATCATATGAAAAATCAGGTCAACAGGATCCACCCACCTCTTAGACTTGACTCTATCACTTCTTAAGGGTGTTTTCTATTCGACGCCCGCAGCGTAAGCACCCACCTTTCATCGCTAATGTTATATTGGGCTGGCCCCAAAACATTTTTTGCTTCAGCTTTTCCGGCTTTGGAAACCTTCTGAAAGGTTCTTGTCTAGTTTTATGGGTTTTTTTTTGGTTTTTTTTGTCTGCTTGATCTGTCTATTTTTTTCCATAGGTATCTTTTTCCTTTTTGTTTTTCCAAGACATGAATTTTTTAAATGTGAACATTTTCCAAATTTGAGTTCCAATTATGAACATTTTTAAAATTTGAACACTTATAAACATAAAATTTTCAAATCTAAAAAGTTTATAAAAAATCAGTGCATTTTTTTAAAAAATCTTAATTATTTATCAATTTTTTGAATTTTTTTAAAAATCCTAACTTTTTAAACATTCAAACATTTTTCAAAAAATGTAAAAAGAAGAAGGAAAAAAGCATGACAAAAACAAAAACCAAAAAAGTTTGGCACACTACCTGGGTAGACCCACATTGCGGAAGTCTTTAGGCGTTGTCCCCGTAACAAACGCTAAGGCTAGTCATAGTGGAGAGTAACATAAGGTAGTAACATGCACATGTTACTACTCTATGTTACTACCTTTATAGTGGGTAGTATCATAGTTCTAGTAACATACTCCCTCCGTCAGGAATTACTCTGTATTCTGTGTTTGGTCAAAGTCAAATGTTTCAAATTTTGACCAAACATATTGGTAAAACTATCAATAACTATAAAACCAAATACATGCAATATGAAAATATATTTTATGACAATTCTAATGGTGGTTATTTCATATTATAAATATTAATATATTTTCTTATACGCTTAGTCAAAGTTTATAAAATTTGACTTTGACTAAACCCAGAATGCAGGGTAATTCTTGACAGAGGGAGTAGAATACCATATTTATTACTTTATAGAGTCATTTTGCATTGAAATGTGTGATGTGATGGTAACATAGCTAGTTAACACTACACTCTCTTTCTTCAATTAATAGCATGACATGTCATCAAAATGCTCAGTTGGCATTGCATGTTGTTGATATTACTACCTATGTTACTCCCCACTATGAGTAGTCTAAGGGCGTCCTACAAGACACATCTCCACTAGCTCTAATTAACTAAGCATCCTTAATTAACTTTGGCGAGTAGAATGAGGAAAGAAAGCTCTAGCTAAGCTTCCCTAATATGTAATGTTATCGGTGTCCACAAAACAATTGCCAGATTGCTTTTGTATAACTTTGTGCATTTGCCCACTTTTATTTTTCCATAAAAGAAATACTCTCCTTCAGATAAATGTGAACTTGCAGAAACCTGCTTTTGATGATCTGGCAAACACGTTGATCAATTGTTGAACTAAGTCTATCAATTGTTGAAAGTTCACGGTCAAACTAAGTTGTCCAATATTTACCTTAGCAATCTGAACTAACCTCAGCTAATTACTAAGAGACAAAATAATAATTCCAAAGAATATTATTTTATTACGTGTGTATTGTCTAGGGGTGGACGAACCCTAGCCCACCAGAGATCAAATTCATATTTGACACCCGTTTGCCCTTAAAGCGGTTTGTATTTTTATCTATCTTGAAGCTCCGCAAGTCAGGTCTAACAGTTGGCTTCTTCTAAGTGTTGTCCGTTGGCGGTATACTTGTGTATGTATGTTTACACTGTAATCAGTGTCTAAAATAGAATTAGTCTTTTTATTAAATATTTTGTAGGTATATTTCTTAACTTTCTTTAAATATGAATTCGTGAAAGATGGATTCCCACATCAAATATCACACCTTACTGAAAAGGGTAGCAAATATATTATGTCCAATTGCTTCAAAAGAGAAGTCAGTGCTCCGCCCAATATTCTCAACTCGACACAAAAAAGGGAGAAAAGGCTTAAAACAAACTAGATTAACAGGTTGTACCTTTTTTATCAGTGTTAATCAAGCGACTAACTAAGAGAAAGGGACAACATGGGGACGTACTGAAAAAGAAATATCATCGCAAATCATGGTGATTTCGACCTCTAACCGCATCTTACCCTCTCTGCAGTTTCTTAAAAGCTGTGAAAACAACAGAACGAGGGAATGTATCATAGTCAATCGAACCGACGATTATTGCTGCAGACGGATAATGACACGAGGTGCTACGGCGGAAAATCGTTGATGGTGCTGGACAAATTGTTCTCCCTGTGTGATCAGCCACACATTTTGCAAAGGCGGGCTTTCGTTTGTCTTCATCGTTGATTCGTTGGCCACCGACGTAAGTAGTGCTTGTACTTTTGCTAGTGGGAACATCAATCGCGCCATCAGTTTGAACTCCTGGATGTCGAGAGCTTCTCATTTCAACTCTCTCTTACTTTGTTAGTATATTGCCCTAACAAGTAATAGACTAACAGACCTTATTTGTCTTGCTTTGAGTTAATCTAATATTAGTTTTTTCATATTTTTCTCTGTTGCTTTCTCTTTGTGCTGTGCTCCTGTGTCGGCTGTGCTGTGCTCCAAGAAGAGCATCCGGTGGGGGTGGAGCGTGACAAGAAGAGCAAACATGCACCAAATTTCTCCTAAACTAGAGACAAATGAGATACTAGCGCACTGATTGACACTGAGGACGAGAGAGCAAAATATAGTTCTACTTTCAGCAGTGATTTTCTTAACAAAAGCTCTTTGAGTTCCTTTTTATAACATAAGCAGATGACTAATCGATTCAGATAGAGGATGATGCTCGGTAGACGGTCACAGGTAACCAACCTATTACGTACAGGTGCACTTTAGCTAACTTTTCAGTTGAGATGTATTTTAACTAACTTGACTAGATGCACCAGGGTAGAGTGGTGCGGGTAACCAATCACCTAGTCACCCGAGTGGACATTTTTGGCTCCCGGGCTTAAGTGCTCTTGCATATTTTTTTTAAAAACTGTAAGTTTCATAAAGTCGTGAAATAAAATCCTAAAAGTAGGCAATGATGCATCACATAAACGTGTAAAATCTCAGTTTAGAATATTCTGTATCTTGAGCGATACAAAAATGATAAAAGTGTGAATCTGAGCATAGTGATTTCAAATCTCAAAAAAGAGTTCACACTTTGTTTGATGTGGATTAACCCATCAACTGGAGGCTTACATGATGGTTTGCTGGGGACCACGAAGTTCAAGAGAAGCTATCGGCACCGAGCCTCAGAAGCCTAGATCCTTGGCGTGCCAAACATGAACAAGTCCAAGGTTAGGAAACTTTAGGTTGTCCTCTAACTTGTAGCTGACTCGGTCATGGTACCTGAGACCTAGTCTCCTATATAAAGGCTAGGAGGGGCCGCTGAGAAGCCTCTTTTGAACTCAAGCACAATCTGCCCTAGGCAAGAATCGGTCTACACCACTATAGCGTGTTACGACATTGTAATCTTCATCAATAATCAAGATCGGAAAAGCAGGAAGTAGGGTATTACCCTCCGAGGGTCTGAACCTGGGTAAACCTCGCCTTCTCCCTTGTTTGATAGCCAACGAATCTACCAGCACGTCTTTTGCCCTAAACCCTAGTCCATCTCCCATGGACATTGTCGTGGTTACCCCACGTCATTATCATTTTTTTGCTCAAGATACAAAACATTTCGTATTGAGATTTTACAAGGTTGTGCGATACATCATTAGTTACTTCTAGGATTTTGTTTTACAATTTTTTGAAACTTATAAATATAATTTTTGAATTTTTGAGCCAAAAGGACTTTCCATTAGTGACCTCCTTATAAAACATAGATGAATCTAATCTACATGAAAACATGCAAGTAAAGATCAAATTGTACAAATAGGAAAGAGCTCCTAATTTTGAGAAGGCTTATTTATAAATGTAAGAGTGGTTTCCATTTTGTACCTCCTAGTATTGTATTTGTGACACCAATTACCCATCTAGTAAATATTTGTTCAAAGTATCTGAATTAAGAAAGTGAGCAGAATAACGAGATTATGACGCCTGAAATGGCAGAAGCGTTTGGTACCAGTGAGGAGGGCTTCGACAAACTGATGGTGGTGTCTGACTGCCTCTCTTTGATACCACGACTTCATGCGTTAGAGCTGATCGCAGTTCTATTGGTGTGCTGGTGCATGATATCAAATCTTTGGGTTCAAACTTCACCTCAAATTAGTTTGATCATGTTCGTCATTGGTGTAATGAATCGACTCACATTTTAGCTCTTTCTGCCGAACTTTTGTTTCTTTTATTTTTAGAAATTCTGCACTGGACTGCATTCAGAAGAATCTTTTTTGTTATACTCAGTAAAGCGTCATATTCTCTAAAAAAGGAATCTTGAATCATGAAATCGATATAATGCAAGTGTGAGGTGATGATCAACCTTTTGGTATATCATGAGGACCACGAGGAATGAAACAAATGGAAAAAAAGAAAGGTTGCACATGATTTCGATGAAACACTCGGAGATTGACACTTGATTGACGCATCAAATCGACTAGCATGCTGGTCCTATCTAAAAGCACATACAAAATTCTAAATTTGGGTAAAACCTGGCTTAACGTTTCTTGGATGAGATGTTTCATTAGAATTCTCATTAGATGAGATAATATGTGTCATAAATGCGTTACGGAGATGTAAGAAAGGGAGTACAACTTAATTGCTTCCTCTGTGCTTCTTCAAAGCTTTTTTTATGCACGCAACCAAAAAGACTAAACTTGTTTACCTATAACCGTAAACTTGTAATTCACACGCGCAATGTATGTTCCGCAATTCTACAAATGTATATGTGCCACGATGACGTATTTCTCATTGTTCATTACTTCCTCCGTTCTAAAATAATTGATTTTTTTCCTAAATCAAACCTCTCTAACTTTGACCGAATTTAATACTTTTTTCATTATTTACAATAACTAATATGTATAGTATGAAAATATATTGTATGATGAATATAACCAACTAAATTTATGTTTTGAATCTTGAGATATTTCTCTATTAACTTGATCAATTTGAAAATAGTTTGATTTATGATAAAACAAAACCCTTCAATTAAAACAGGGGGAGTAGATGCAAATTTATAGGAACTAAACAATTTTTTTCTTGAGTAGGAAGAAATAGGTGTGCAAACGGATCGGATTGGATCAATTTTGCCTTTACCATATCCTCTACCACGTTTTTATCGGATTCAAAGTGGATCAGATAATGTTTGGATGCGGATTAAAAAATAGATATATCAGACCATGGATTCATAACGGAAATAAAGCGGATTCGGAGTAGAAACAAAACTAATCGAATAGGTACAAACATAAGTAAGCTACTTAGAATAAACAATGATAACATGTTAGAATGAAAAAATATAACATAAGCACATAAACAATAATGTAAGCGCATGGCCTAAGGTACCATACATACATGTTTCAATAGCCTAGTAGCTAATAAAGTTATAATCTGTGTGGCATAATAACTATGTAAGTGTGTTAAATGATTAGTGAATGACTTAACAACTTACTCCCTCTGTTCGGGATTATAAGTTCCGATAGCTTTTTAAAAATGTTTGAAATTATAAGGTCTATCTTATTTATTGCCCTCTCTTCACCAATGTATGTTCTCTTTTTTCTCTATCTTCTCTCATGCATGTCAAATTATTGGTGCGTGCACTAATTAATGATAAGAGTTATGAACTCTTTTGGTATTAGCGACTTAGCTAAAAGGCCTTATAATCCCGAACGTAGGTAGTACTAACTACTAGTTGCGTTATACTATCTTAGGCTTTTCGGTATAATAATTGGATTATTTGATAAAAAAACTATCAGTTAATCCTAATTATTTTTTGATAATCCATAATTAATTAATTTAATACCATATCTGGGTGTTTAGTCTGAAATTAGATATCCTTATCCGTCGGATCCTCTAAACAAGATATGGCTTTGTTAAAATGATTTCAACGACAAATTTGGTACGAAAATTATCATATCCGTTTACATTCTTTCTTATGTTCTGTGGAAAAATATTTTTTTAAACACTTGTGTGGTAAAATCCAGTAATGCCCTTTGCGTGCGTGAGGAGTGCCAGTACCCCTCCACGTGTCGACGCACCCTACCCCCTCCACTTTTTTGCGCTAGGTAAAACAATTCTCGCCTGCCTTTGACTCCGACTCCTCGCTCGCTCCTCTACGCTAGTCGTGCGCTTGCGTCGCTTTCCTGTCTCCGCCCTTTCTTTCCTTCCGATCGAAACTTCCATTTCGGATTTCCACCAAACCCCTCTCACGATCGCCAACCACTGCCGCTCCCGCTACATAGCCATCGCCCTCCAATCCCCAACCCCGAGCAACACCCGAATCCACCGGATTTCCGCTGTATCCCCTCGCCGGTTCCGCGCCGCCGCCATTGGGCGGACCGACAGACAGACAGGTGGTTGCCTCGGTCCCTTCGCACAGCCGACGGTTCCAGCCTCTCCCTCTATCTCGCCGCGCGCGTTTTCGTCTTCTGGTTTTCTTATATGGTTTTCTTATGTCGTATAGGGTTTGGACGAATCGAGCCGCATTGGCGGATTCGGCGCTCGGCGAGTTGGAGGAGTCCAGGAGGTGAGTTTGTTCTACTCCTGGTCTGGGATTACTCGGCGAATTAAATTTCTGAAGTATCTGGGTGAGGCGAGAGTCGACTTCAGTAGTACACGGATTTGGTGGTGATTTACTTGTTTTATTCATCTGAGGTTCCGTGTTCTGCCAATCTTACCGATAATCGCGGAGTGAATTGGAGAGCGGCGGCGAGTGCAGTTTCGATAGGGGTTTGGGTTTGATTCGGTGCGTGCGGGGCGAGGCGTTTCTTATTTTGGTGGATTAGGCGACTGGCTATTCTAATCTTAGCATGCTGTACCGCGTGGATGGATTGAATGCCTGAACCTAACCTGTATGTTGAGTCAAGGTAGTAGATGCCTGGACTCTCCCACTCGATAAACTGGGTATGTCAGTCAAATGAAGAAAAAATAGGGAACTGGATTTGGGTGCTATTCTAATATTAGGATGCCACACTGCGGTTAGATGGAATGCGCGAACCTAACCTGTGTGTTCAGTAAAGCAGATGCTATATCTGGACTCTTCTAGTTGCTGACTTGTTTATGTTCCAACCAAAAGGGCAAAGGTGAATAAAACTCGCTTTTTAAGCTGAACAAATGGTACGAATGATTATGTGTTTAAGGGGGTGTTTAGACATCCCCGTGTGGTAATGATTTGACATTGTGTAACTCATTCTGACTTGCTGGCAATGATCAGATCTGTTTTCCCTTGAGATTCTTCATGTCTCCCATGGGACTTGTCAGATATATATTCCATTTTGTACTCTCTTATGCTACGGTCAACCTCTTGCGTATAGTTCTGGCAGTTTTTTTTAATCTAGCACTTCATTTGCTGCAGTTATATTAGCTGTAGTATTTCCCCCAAGTATTGTGAGGATTTCGTTTATCCTATTAGTTTCTGTAATATCAGTATCGGCTGGGTAGCGGAGTCTACTTTATCTTCAACAAATGTAATGGAATTGGCGAGCATGTGAGTATTTCTTGGTGGTGCATACTCGTTTCATTGCTGCACATGGGAATAATGTGATTGGAGAATTAATTCAAGATCATGTTTGTAAGACTTCTATACATGTATAAATGAAATTACATAACCAAATCCTTTCAGGCAGGGACTGACAAAGCTCAAAAGTAATTTATGTTCAGATGACATAAGGAGTGTTGGCTCTCACGTATTTGTTTAGTAGGAGATGAAAGTTGCTGCTCTTCTGACTTCTGCTGGAATCAACATTGGTCTCTGTGTACTTTTTCTGTCATTATATTCCATTCTGAGGAAACAGCCACAGAATGTTAAGGTCTATTTTGGGAGAAGTATTTCTAAGGAGCATCGACGGTCCCTTCTGGGGAGATTTGTTCCATCGCCCAGCTGGATTTTGAGAAGTCTGCAGTGCACGGAGGATGAGATCTTACAACTTGCTGGGTTGGATGCAGTTGTTTTCAATAGAGTTCTAGTATTTAGGTTCATACATTTTACTCCTACCTTCTTTGCTGCTTCAATATTTACTGTTTGATGTCTATGAGATATTTTAATCTGTGTTGGCTAGATAGTTCACTCTTGAAAATTGCAACATGCTGATGTGACCTCTTTTAGTTTATGTTGCTTTTCACTTCGAATTGTTTATTGATATGTGAGTGACATGACTTTCCACCTTCAAAGTAGAAAATTCAGAATATATATTTTAATATAAATAGACAAATATAAATCCGAATTAACTTTGTAAACTGCACAAAAATAGAAAATGGTCATGCAAAACAGTTAGTGTACAGATTTAGTAGAAATTATAGAAATCATGTGTGTTCTCACATTGTATTCCCCTGTCGGTTACCTGATAGCCTAATGTAGAGATGAATTGAAATGGAAACATTAATAATTTAAGTACCTCCCTAGATTAAAATGAAACCGTGGTAGACTTTACTAGAAAATCAACAATCTGAGTATCTGTTGCAATTTAGTTGTTTATGTTGACCACAAACACCATTTATTTCTCACGATTCTTGGTGGATGTGGATTTCTCCTGTTAACATATGAAAACAAAATTTATGTCTGGTGATCTGTAAAACCTCATTGATATACACATATTCTTCTGCTTTGATTATCGTATTTTGCTTAGTTTCCCACTTTTCGTATTTCCAGTATACAAACTCAGGTAGCTGATGTATCTCATTTTCAACAGCATACGCATATTCTCATTAGCTGCCATTCTTTGTGTATTTGGAGTTCTCCCATTGAATTATTTTGGACAAGATATGCATCATGTCCTGATTCCTTCAGCATCATTGGAGACATTTACAATAGGAAATGTGAAAGAGAGATCTAGATGGTAAGCAATTGAAGTCCTCTTTATTGGTTCTGAGGAAACAAACTTGATCCGTTAAACATGTCATCTTGTATGTTTAATCGTCTTTTTTAGCTTATTTTATACTGCCTTCTGCTGCTACCTATGATTTAAATTAGTACCATTTCTCTCTTTGTCGTATAAACTGGTCATAAAATCATTAGGCAGATATCTTTGAAACTCATAAACATGTTGAATTTTGTTTACATATTGTTTGTAACTGCAGGCTCTGGGTCCATTGCGTCGTGCTGTACATCATATCTGGTGTAGCTTGCTTTCTTCTGTATTTGGTACGACAAAGTAGTTTGACAGTAGTTTGTCATTTGAAATTACTTAAATGTTCAATTACCTTATCTTTTGGAACCTCATTTATATTATTTCCTACATTGTTAGGAGTACAAGCATATTGCTAGACTGAGGTTACTTCGTCTTGTTCAAAGAAATGACAATCCTAGCCGTTTTACTGTCCTTGTTCGCGGGATTCCGAAGTCAAGTCATGAATCATTCAGCAGTGCTGTTGATAGTTTCTTTACAAAGTACCACGCACCGAGTTATCTATCTCATCTAGTTGTTCATAAAGTTGGGAAAGTTCAAAAGATAGTGGTAAGCAGTATCTCTTGTCACGTGTTATGGAGATTTTACCAATTTTCTGTTCTTTTTTGTGAAATGTAATGCTGCTGCTAGAGATTACTGATCAAATATTATTCCTTAATGAGCTTACGAGCCCCATAACATAACATCTATTAGCAACTAGCAATTACATACCATAGGATGATTGAACGGCGAACCAATATGATGGTAGCATTAGGCATGACACGACTCCTCCTTCCGAGCCAAATTACTTGTCGCTAGTATAGATTTATTTAGACACTAAAATATGTCTAGATACATCCATATGAGCGACAAGTAATATGGATGAGAGGGAGTAGATCATTTTGTGTAGATGATGGAACATTGTCTTTGAACTTCAGCTTCATCCTTCTCATCTATATATATTCTATGGCTTTAAAGTTTCATGTGTTTGAGTACTTGTCCATCTCTCTCCTAATTTCAACAGTTCACTTGGGACATTTCTTCACACATGGGCTACAAGCCTACAAGGTTGCAGACTTGCAGTGGTTGTGCCTCTTGGTTTGAAGTACTGTTGTCCTTAAAAACAAAGTCACGTCTCTTCCTGCTTTTTTGTTTGTGTGTGTGACCACTTGTCAGTATGAAGGTAACCGTATTCTGCACCATGCATAATCCTTGCAGACTTGTAGAGCAATGCAAACAGCAAACTACCTTTATCAAACAAAATACAGCAGGCCTAGAATCACCGTAAACCACTGCCAACGTGAGGCCTGTGCGCTGGCTTTTTTAGACGAAAGGCTCGAGACGAGCCTGGCTTTAACTTAATAAAGCCACAAACAGCAGCGTTACCACATAATCTTACAACAAAAACACAGAAAAAAGAGGTTCCAACAGAACAAAACAAACAGGTCCAAAATAGAACAAAGCCTTAGGTCCCCAGACCAACAAAGACTAGCGACTAGCAGGATAACTGATACAAGGAATGGATCAAAGCTAGTCCGATCTATCCCTGACCACGACATGAATAGAGCAGATTTGCCAATCGGCTTCTCCAGTTCCTCTTTGTCCTGCCTCTTAGCCAGCGGCTTCCACACCTGCATGTATATGGAGAGTTTGTATAGACCATCAGCCGGCTGCGAAGGGAACACATCCTCAATTGTAAATTTGTTTCTAGTGTTCCATAGGGTCCAGCATAGAGCTGCAAAGCTAACCCACATACCATCTCTGCATATTGCTATTGGATGTCTAGCACATTCATATGCTGCCCATTAGCATCTGTCTTGAGTCGCAACATGGGAAATAATGGAGCTCCCAAACTCATTCTAAGCTCATGTGCGTAACCTTTGTAGTGCAGCTGTGCAATACAATATACTGAACTGTAATTCAGAACATATTCCTTAAATATTTAAGTGTAAATGTATTACTGTTGTTGGTTAATTAAATACCATTACAGATGCAGCGGCTGCTTTTATTATGCAGGATCATTCCTATCTCCCGTACCTATTCCATATTTTCAAACTTCTTAATCATTACTGTCACTTCATGTTCACATGGTACTACCTGTTTGTAGTGGTAATTCCATCCTTTACTTTTCAGATGGATGCAAAGAAGGCCTATAGGAAGTTCAAGCATTACAAGGGTACTGCTGTCAATCAGACATGCAGATCCGCTACATATCAATGTTGCCTTTGTGGAGTGTCATCAAATTCGTTCCAGTTGCTGCCTATTGAAGAGCAAGAGAGGGAAAACCCTTGTGCGAAAGATTCAAACTTGGACTTATCAGATGAGGTCAACTAGCAATCATTTGGTTCCTTTTCTTGCAGTTATCCTTACTAATTTCTACTGTATTAATTTAGTTGTGCTAACCGAATACAGGAATGTGCTGCTGCCTTTGTATTTTTCAAAACTCGGTATGCGGCGTTAATTGTATCTGAAATTCTCCAGACATCCAACCCTATGAAATGGGTCACTAGTCTGGCCCCAGAACCGAAAGACATGTATTGGTCGAATCTTTGGTTACCGTACAAGCAGCTTTGGATTCGCCGCATAGCAACGCTTCTGGGTTCTATTGTTTTTATGATTATTTTTCTTTTACCCGTGACATTTATACAAGGTCTATCTCAGCTAGAAACGCTGCAGCAAAGGCTCCCTTTCCTGAGAGGGATATTGAAAGGGTAAGCAATCTTAATGCTTATAACCATGTTATTATCAAATGCAATGATTAACTCAGCTGAAGCAGTTGCAGCAGTGGCTTCCCTCCACGATTTGTATTTGCATACAGTGTGCGTTACATCGAAAATGCCTTAATCTTTACTCCCTCCGTCCCATAATATTAGGCATTATTACTACCAATATACTCACATATTGGTTGTAATAACATCTTATTTTATGGGATGGAGGGATTAATTGTTAGTACGAGTTGACCTAGAGTTTAATACCCGCGATAATATTCATTTACCAGACCTTCCATTTCTCTAGAAAGCATCGAGACTGATGTGTAGATTCTGTAGTTACTACTGAAGTGTGGGGATATTAGTCTTATATTCACCACTACATCAAAATTTAATGATTACTAATTTTCTTGTAGGAAATACATGCCTCAGCTAGTAACTGGATACCTTCCCAGTGTCATCTTGCAAATATTTTTATATACTGTCCCCCCAATGATGATGCTATTTTCGACATTAGAGGGACCTATTTCTCACAGTGAAAGGAAGAAAAGTGCCTGTTGTAAAGTTTTAGTCTTCACCATTTGGAATGTCTTCTTCTTCAATGTCCTATCAGGTTCCGTAATTAATCAACTGAATGCGTTATCAAGCCCAAAGGAGATTCCAACGCAGCTTGCTAGAGCAGTACCTTTACAGGTGCATTGAATTTTTTGTTTTTTGCTGGTTGTAAAGATGCAGAATATAAAATATTCATGTAGCTATATACAGCATACTGATTTCATTTTGGGTTGAGTTTCTCCAGTTGCTCACTGCAGTTTTATAAAGACTCTGTTTTTACTTTCATTTCAGGCTACCTTCTTTACCACCTATGTTCTGACTTCAGGATGGGCCAGTCTATCATCAGAACTTATGCAACTCTTTGGTCTTATTTGGACCTTTGTGAGGAAATATATTCTAAGAAAGAAAGAAGATAGCGACCTTATTTTCTCATTTCCATATCACACTGAACTACCAAAAGTTTTGCTGTTTGGACTATTGGGCTTCACATGCTCTGTGCTAGCACCTCTAATCTTGCCCTTTTTGCTGATATACTTCTTTCTTGCCTATGTTGTGTACCGCAATCAGGTGAGAAACTAGATATAATCTTCTAATTTAAGATTCCTTTGCAAGCAAAATTCTGATTTGAAGTCCATATGCATAATTTGGTCCATAACTATGAATTAAATAAAATATATATTCCCTCCGTTCCAAATTAATTGATGCAACTCTGTCTAGATATGGATGTATGTACACATTGAAACACGTAGACAAAGCTCGTCACTTAATATTTCACGTGAATCTCAGGACAGCTCAAACCGTTTTTCCTAGATGGTGAATTCTATTTTTTTACAAAAATAATATTTGCAGAAGTATGCCCTCTGTGCTCCTACATAACCTAATTATTTAGTAATTTACCATTTTCAGTTCATCAATGTTTACTACACAAGATACGACACAGGCGGTCTGTATTGGCCAATTGCATACAATACAACAATATTCTCTATCGTGCTCACACAGATCATCTGCCTCAGTGTCTTTGGCCTTAAAGAATCCCCAGTAGCTGCAGGCTTCACTGTACCTCTTATCATCCTTACTCTTCTATTCAACCAGTATTGCAGAAAGCGTCTTCTGCCATTATTCAGGACTTTCCCTGCACAGGTTAGTATAATTTCTGTACCAGTCTTTATAATTTTACCTGTATATCAAACATAAGAGGATCCATGGCTAAACTTTTAATTCACCTTGGTTCCGATCAACATTTTTATGCTCTCAACTGAAAGTACATAACTTGCATTTATCTGTCTCAACTCTGAATAAGACATGTGGTAGACTTGGCAGTTGCTTGAAATGGAATCTCTTATACATAGTTCTCATTACCCATAATTTATTGTTGGACACGCACAGGTTTTGATAGACATGGACAGAGCAGATCAGCAATCTGGAAGAATGGATGGCATTCTCCAGGGCCTTGGTTCTGTTTACTGTCAGTCCCCTGACAGTGATGACATACCATTGGAAGGAATTCAAACTTCCAGTACAGATGAAGATAGAGGTAGCAGCTCAGGCGAATCTAGCTGCAAAGAAGGGCCTGATCAACCAGGAAGTGACTTATCGCACCCAACACTGAAAGGCCTCCCTGTTGATCGGCTAAGGACTGCGGTGAGATCACTGGCTTTCATGATCAGACTGCAGAAGAGAGGCTTATCAGCATAGCCCACTCGCTCAACCACCGTTGTAAATGTGCAAACATGCATACATTGTGCACATAGGACACACAGAGACGGAGATATGTACAAATAGAGTATCTCCTGTTAAGTTGCTAGGGTAAAATTGTGTGTTCAGATGAATGCCTGCGGCCCTGCGCAACTTTTCAGAACTTTTTGGTCATACAAATGAGAAGTTTTGGTTATTCAGTTTCTACCCAAGACTTGCTGTCTTTGCATGCTAATGCAATTCCCCACTTTTCGTGTAACCTTGGTTAAACCGGTTCTTGTGAAAGAAGGCAATACATGTCTATATCCGCCATTGTTTTGTTCAACTGTTATGTGCCTACTTTGGTAACCAGATGAATGCCAGTACATGTGGTGCTTTGATAATTCTTACTTGCCTCCGGATTTAAGAATGTGCTGGGTTGATCTAGTGTCGTACTCTATCCCAAAATAAGTGACTTAACTTTTCTTAGATACGGTTGTATGTAAACATTGAAATGCATCTAGATACACTATAAAATTGAGCCATTTTTTTGGGACAGAGAAAATAGTATGCTTTATGTTTACTGCAGAGTGCACACTGTCATTACCACCCAATGTTACTTAAATTTGCTGGGACACTTTATATAGCCTGCGCAACACTGAGGTTCGTCCTCGTGCTTGCTCGCTGCAAGCGATCGATCCATGGAAGTGGAATTTGTGGGTGCAGTGGCCAGCGCAACGACGCATTTCAGCAACAAACGGATGATGAACCATATGGGCAAGCAAGATCCTAAATCTTCCATTGATTTCTTTCCAAAATTACACGATACAGTCATACAGATCTTCAAAAAAAAAAAAAAATACACGATACAAGAGATATTCAGATAACCATATGACACACGGATCGATGTGCCAACTACACGCGACGCGCCACCGCGACCCGGATCGGAGAGGTATGCAGAGAACTCAACGAACCGGCACCGGAGCCGACGTTATTTCGCCTGACCACGGTCATCAGGTGGAGGACCGCTCCCCGGCGGCGGCGGCGGCGCCGCCGCCGGTGCCCTTGTCTTCGGCGGCGGGGCTGGCGCTGGTGCCCTTGTCGCCGGCGGCGGCCACACCCGGCCAGTCGCGGCAGGCGCAGTGCTGGCCCTCGGGGATCTGCCGGTGCACGGACGCCACGTGGCGGCCGCACCCAGCCCACGTTGACTTACCGCATGTCCCGCACTTCACCTGGTAGCACATGGCGGCAGGCTGAACCGAAGCTTTTCTCTCTCCCTCCTTAGCTCGGTTGCTCTGGTGGATTTCTGGTTTTGGTGGCGATCGAATGGATGGATGTGGCTGGAAGACGACTGGCTGGTGCTATTTATGGACGCTCGCCGCGGTTTCCTTTTTCTTGGTCTCATGGTCTCTCGTGTAACTTGTGTTTAGTTTGACAGCTATGTTGTTCCGTTCTCTCGAGAACGAAGACTTGACCGAGTGTGGAAACTGGAAACAAGGCCGAGTCCGGACACCGATGTGGTGGACTGGTCAACGCCAAGACTGGTCACATTTTGACACATTTTGAAATATTAAAAAAATTCAAACAAAAAATTCACACGTACGTCCTCACATGTTATGTGTGCATAAAGTCGTTTTACGAAAAACCGACATGTCATTTGTCCTATGTAAAAAAGACAAATTTTAATGCTAAAAAGAAGATATTGTATCATACTCCCTCCGTTTAGAAATATAAGATATTTTAACTTTATGAAGTGAGTGTATCTAGACATCTTTTAGTATATAGATTCGAGCGAATATATATACTAAAAGATGTCAAGATACACTCACTTCACAAAACTAAAACATCTTATATTTCCAAACGGAGGGAGTACATGTTTTATCTTTTTTACACCGACCATGTGCAATGTTATTTTTTTACAAAACTTTTACGAACGCATATGGATTATGAAGATGTACATATAAAATTTTTTGTTTGAATTTTTTGACACTCAGAAATATAATTTTTTGGTATAGGGAGCATATGCACATGGGAGCCGAATTAAATTTCCGTATTTATCGTATTTATTGTTTTGTAGTATCTCAATATAAATATGTGTACAATATTTATTTGAGCCTCATGTTTCTTGTAATTTGCGCTATGATATAGTATCTACCTATGATACTGTAATCTTCTCTTTCTTTATTAATTAATTAACTGCCACATCAGCATTTTTGTGGGCCTAGTTTGCATGATACTAGCACTATGGCTAGCCTTAGATACTTCTCTTCTGCGACGAGAAATCACAAGAAAGGAAATACCTATTTCTTGTGATTTCTTGTCATATAAGATTGTTCGTTATAAATGTGATACTCCTACTATTGTATAAAGACTTATGCTTTGAATGTGTCATTTAGAAGGGATTTATCAGGTTGAAGGCTTGTATCTTGGAATGTCTTACTTTAACGTTAAAATATCGACGCCAAGGCAGAAAGGTCAACGTCAAGAAAAAGACGACTAACATAACATGATAGATGCATTTGTTGCATTCTATGTGTGGAATCATCAAAATTGTGGCAGACTGTGGGTGTCTTTGTGTTTTCTCTTGTTGTGTTGTTGTTTCAATCTTTGGAAGTACTCCGCTTATCGGTTTTAGGTGTTGTACAGTTTTCAATCTGGTTTTCCTATAAATCGGATCATTTTCCCTCTTCTTAATGAATAGCCATAGCTCCCGGCATTTGCGCTAGAAAAAAAAATGTTTGGCAAATGTCCATCTACAAGCTGGATCCGATGAATTTTATTGAAATCTTCACCAAAATGGCAAATTTTTGGTTAACTCCGTTAATTCAACCTGATATTCCAATTGATAATAATAATAAGCTTTAAAAATTGAAGTTCCCTTTAAAGAATAAGGATTTATGATGATATCTTCCTAGAAGAGTAATACTTACCAAATATAATCTTGCAAAACAAAATTGGCATGGTAGTAACATGTATTTTTTTGTCATCAAGATGAGACAATAAAGCACGTGTTCTTCCAATGCTGTTTTGCTAGATCTATATGGTCAGTCATCCAATTAGTTTCGACCTTATATCCGCCACATAGTATTGCCACTGTTTTTGAGAATTGACTTCATAGCATTGATCATAGGATCAAAAAGCATACTAGGGTGTGAGAGATTGCCATAATTTGATCGCTATTACTATATAGAAATAATAAAACCTTTTTCTATTTTGCAGGTTATTTATCGGTGTACCGGTACTTCATTTTATGGCCAGCTCTACAACATGTGGAGAATCGATACCTATTTATGAAGATATGTTCACAGTTAGAGGCTATAACAAGAGATACTTTTTTCAATATGGGTGGCCGCATAACTTACACTGCTTAGGCGCAATGCCAGGCTCTGAGCCAGTGCAACCGGTGGCCCACCATGATTGGCTGACTGCTACCAGCTGAGACCCTTAACCTCTTGGAGGCAACTTAGACTACTCATAGTGGGAGTAACTTAAGTAGTAACATCACATATTTCAAGAGAGAATGATGACATGGCATGTAATTAAATGAAGAAAGAGATGGTGGTGGTAACTAGTTATGTTACCATAACATCACATAAATCGAGGCAAAATGAGTCTATAACATAATAAATAATATCTTGCATGACACCACATATATTAGTTACTACCCACTATAAAGATAGTAACATGGAGTAGTAACATACGCATGACACTACTTTATGTTACTCCCCACTATGAGCAGCCTTACAGCCTATAGCTAGTAAAGAAAAAGAAGGACCGGAGGAATAACTTCACTCCAGGTCGCCTCTCCTTTCATCTTCTCGTTCTCCCTTCCAGTTTCCTATCAGCGCCGATGATGATGGGGGGCCCGCTCCTTGTCATGATTTCTATTCGTATAGGAGTTTTTTTTTTCCTTGCATAGGGCTAACGTGAGGCGACTTTACAATTTCTCAGTGTGATATGTAATTTCTTCTTATTAATTTCTTTATCTCAACTGAACAACGGCTATGTGTATCTTAGTTATGCAGATGCTAGATATAATGGTTTAAAGCTCTTAATAAGTAATAAACATTATATATGGAAAAAATATAGGTAAGCAAGATCCTAAATCTTCCATTGACTCCTTTCCAAAATTACACGATAGTCTTCAAACAAAAATTACACGATACAAGAGATAACAATATGACACACGGATCGATGTGCCACTACACGCGCAGCGCGGCCGCGGCCCGGATCGGAGAGGTATGCAGAGCTCAACGAACCGGCACCGGAGCCGACGTTACTTCGCTTGACCACGATCATCAGAGGATGGTGCAGGTGGAGGACCCCTCCCCTGCCTCGGCTCCGGCTCCGGCGCCGGTGCTGGCGCCCTTCTCGCCGGCGGCGGCCACGCCCGGCCAGTCGCGGCAGGCGCAGTGCTGGCCCTCGGGGATCTGCCGGTGCACGGACGCCACATGGCGGCCGCAGCCGGCCCACGTTGACTTACCGCATGTCCCGCACTTCACCTGGTAGCACATAGTGGCAGGCTGAAGCTTTCCTCTTCTTCCTCTTGGCTCGCTCGGTTGCTCTGGTGAGTTTCTGGTTTTGGTGGCGATGGATGGATGTAGCTGGAAGACGACTGGCTGCTGCTATTTATGGACGCTTTCATCGCCGCGGTTTCCTTTTTCTTGGTCTCATGGTCTCTCGTGTTTAGTTGAGTTTGACAGCTCTATTGTTCCATTGTTTCGAGAACGAAGACTTGACCAAGTGTAGAAACAAGGCCGTCTCCGGACACCGTTGGTGGTGTCAAAGTGACTCAAATTGACCCTTTTCTGAAACTTGAACACAAAATGAACCGGATCTGTAAAAATTTCACGATCTGACCCTTTTGCACGGCGCCCAACCCCATGGCGCCATGGTTATATTGCATGGCGCCATAGGCTAGGGCGCCATGGTCGCATGACGCCATGACTTTGTTGCAGTTTTCGGCGTCATGCAAGACCATGGCGCCGTACCCTATGGCGCCGTGCAATGTAACCATGTCGCCGTACCCTATGGCGCCGTGCAATGTAACCATGTCGCCGTACCCCATGGCACCATACAAAAAGGGTCAGATTGTGAAATTTTTACAGATATGGTTTATTTTGCGTTGAACTTTCCAAAAAGGGTTAATTGTAGCCATTTTTTACGTTGGTGGTGGGCTGGCCAATGCCAAGACTTGGATGTTTCCGTTCAGTTCCGCGACAAGAAATCACAAGAAAGATAGGCGAGACATGCGTAAATTTGTTCTGGGTGAAAATGGAATTTCTTTAGCAGATCGTACTAGTAGTTCACAACTGCGCTTGTGATTGGGAAAATTGGATGCACGGGCAAAGACGTCACAGAGGATCCGGCCAAGCAATTCATCGCTTACCTCACGCGTGAGCAGCTTCAGGCAATTGGGGGTTATTATTCAATTCGTTCCACATTTAGTTCAATCCCACGACCAACACGGCTGCGAAGATCAGTTGACCTCTAGCAAAAGCCGCCTTAGTTTTACCTGTTAATTAAGTGGTCTTTCAGATTCATCGAATGGAACCTGTCAACTGTCAATAAGGCTTTGACCTACGCGTAGAGGCGTACATCTCTGAAGTTGTCAAACCTCGTGCTTCGGTCTAGACCATGTGGATTGCATTCAAAAAAGTAACCATGTTTACTCAGCCACCATTCTTCACGCGAACCAGTCAAAGACCAATTTTTTTCCGTTAGCGTGAAAATTTCAAAACATGCAGTAAATTGTACAAGCCGTGCGTCTTGGCCTGCGCCGTGGTTTTGGCTGGTCTCACTGTCTCAGGCTGAACGATCTTTTTTTAACAACTGCATTACAGTCATGCTTGATACAAGGGAGAAAGGTTTCATGCATCAATGTTTGCTCAGGATTTAATACTGAGGCAAACTTAGCAAAATTATGAGCTGCCACGTTTCCCCCTCGCTTAACATGAACTAACTGAAAAGATATACATTTCCCTATAAGCCCTTGAATTTTTCATTTACAATAGGCAAAATAGTAGACCTGTTATCTGCTCTAGTACTCCACAAAGATTTGAACTCAAGACTATCAGTTCCCCTTATCACTTTTGGCCAGCCCAAACGATTTGGCACGTACCCATTTAACACGTATCTCAAGTACTTCCTCCGTATCAGTTTATTAGACCTTCAAATGCTTTACAAAAACCTTTAACCATTAATTTAGTCTCATGTTGGCGGTAAGTTAACTCTCGCGAGTCGCGACCGCGTTTCCCCCGGGCTGAGCCACGGCGGCCGCCGCCTCGATCTCCCTACTCCGGCCACCTTCGCCTCCGAAGCGGGCAGATCCGGGCTCTCCTCCGAGCGCTCTCTCTCCCCTCCTCTCCTACTCGTCCGGGGACGATGACCATGGAGACGCCGGGGAACGGCCCGCCGCCGCCTTGACCCGCCTCTGCCGTTCTTGAGGTCCGGCCAGAGCCTGCTACCCCGACCTCGCTGGCCGCTGGGATCACTGCCTCGACCTGAAGCTCCGCCGGGCCGCCCTTCCGCTGCTTTGTCCCGGAGCTCCTCCGTTGCCGCAAGCTCCTCCGCCTGACTCCAGCACGTGAAGCTTCCTTTGTCGCTCCGTGGCCTCGGTGACCTCTGGCGTGCTATGACATTCTGTAGCTGGCTACTCGCGTCCCTCCAAGCCCATGGAGGCAGCCCCTCCGGCTCTGCCTCCCACTTCCCGCGTTCGTGCCGACGTCCTTGCCGCGACTGCCCTTGCTGGGCGCCGGTCTGACCCAACCATCCAAGGGAGGATGGCTTGTGCTGGCGCTTGCCACCACCGCAGGCTGCGACGATGGCCACTCCAACCCTGCCACCAGCTGCCTCCGTTGCTATGCCTACGGTCGCCCTTTGCTCGAGCCTGCAACAGCCTCCGGCATCACTCCCTATCCCAGTCGCTCCTCAGCCTCCGGGAGAGCAATTGGGTGGGCGGTGAGAGCTCCGATGAGGACGTCGACGAAGAGCTTGCGCCGCGGTCTCCATTGGCCATCACCGTTGGCACAACTTCTCGCCCTCCAAATGGATAGCTGTGTGACACTCCTGTGGTAGTTGAGGGGCTCAGGTCCCTCTCGTTGTTGCCGGATGTCTCGGAAGGCCCTATCTGCGAGGTGCCCCTTCGTGCCGGTGCACCGTTGCTGGATTTGAGCGAGCTTTGGGGTTGCTTCCTTGAGCTCCGATGATGATGAAGATGATGAGGTGTTGGCTCCACAGGGTGTTGTTTCTCGCTCGGTCCTCGACACCGTTGATGTGCGCCATGATGAGATGGTGCTAGCTGAGCCCTGTGACAGTCTTTTTGTTGCTGCTGCCGCTCTAGGAAATGAAGAAGGCTGGGTGCAGGTGGGTCGAGGCGGCCGCCACGGCCGTGAGCCATCGTATTTGCATCAGAAGGAAGGTCTCGAGCGGAGCCTCGCCTTCAAACGTTGGGCTCGAGGAAGGTGCTTTCGGTGCCTCGAGCGTGGCCACCAGGTTAGGGCATGTCGTGGGCCCTTTAGATGCATTCGCTGCCGTTGTCCTAGCCATCGGGAGCATTTATGCCATGCGCATTTTCCTGCAGCATGTTCTTGCTCTCTGGACACTCATGCTCATTCTCCGGATGCTTGTTCTCCTTGTCAGCGGCGCCACTCTCTGTCCCTTCAGCCTCGTCGTTCCTTGTTGTCTCGGAGTTGGGCTGACATCGTGCGCCACTCATCTTTGCCTGATGTGGTGCCGCCAAGACCCTTTCCTAGGTGATGCGAGGAGTTCAATGTCAATGGCAGTTTGGACTCTCTCTTTCAGTCCCAGGTTGCCTTGATGCGCATGGAGCTCCTTCAGCTGGTCGATGTCCGTGTCGACGAGGCGTCTCGCCCCCTTCGTGAAGAGGTGGCAGCTCTCAAGCTATTGTTGGCACACGTTGGTGATTCTTTGGATCAGTCGGAGGCATGTACTTCTAGTGGCCTGGGACTCGCCCCTGTCCAGGCTTCGTTTCCGCTTCATTCCATTGAGGAGAATTCGTCGGTGGTTGAGGAAGAACATCTCTATGGTTGCATCTCTCCTCGTGGCAGTCCCAACCCCTCACAGTAGCCTGATGTGTCGGTTGCCTCAGGGAGCGAGGGCATGGATGGGAACTCAGATCGAGTGCTACAGATCACACATGAATTGCCTTTGATTGTGGAGCATGTGAAGGTGGATGTGCCAACGACCTTGAGCTTGCCTGAGCAATTGGATGTGTCTCCCACATCCATTCCTCCTTCGCCGCCACATAGTTCTGATGCTCTTGACATGAAAGAGATTTGTGGTTTGCTTAGCAGATTGGATGTTCTTATTCCTGGACTTGGAAGGTCGATTGCTTGCCGCCTAACATGGACGCCAATCAATGGAAAAATTAAGAAGGTGGGTGCTGGCCTTCGGACCGACATTTGAAAGGAGAAGTCACTTGGGTACAACAAGAGTCTTAACACATGGAAGACGTCTGCGGCTACTTGACGGATGGTCCTCGATTTCATCTCGTCTTCTCGGAATCTGTTGCCTTGTGTTGCCATTTTCTTTTTGTTGAGGTGTTCCTCTCAAGGGTGTTGTTGGATTGTTCAAGTGTAAGGGTGGGTAGCTATGATGTGTTGGGAGAGCTAGGTGGTTGGGGAGGCCGAGGAGTGTCTTGCTTTGGAAGTAGTCCGCATATGGTAGTTGCTGTAACTGTTTTTGCCCAGTTTTTCATTAATTAACTGGGAAATTCTCTTCTTCTTTATTAATAGATTGAGGCAAATCTTTTGCCTCCGTTTCAAAAAAAAGTCTCATGTTTTGCTGACCAAATTAATGGTTAAAGTTTTCATAAAGCACGTGAAGGCTTAATAAATCGATATGAAGTATATATGGACCATATCTGATTAGTTACAATGGCATGGGAAGTGTGGTAGGTGAGGTGTTCGTGAACATTAAGACATCGGCCTGAACCCCAAGATCAGTCGGCTCAATTTATCGGAGATGCTCATAGAGGTAGAATGTGTATATGTTTATTTGGGCAGAGATCATAGGGATAGGGTATGTGCGTTGAACGACCCTTAGACGTACCTATAAATGGAGATTACCTTAGGAAAACAAGGAGATGTCATGATTAAAGCACATGAAGAGTAATTACAATGATTTAAAAATTCAGAAAGACATTTCCCATCAATTATGGTTACTTTGAATTCACAACCGTAAAATTCATTGAAAAAATGTCATCCCAAAAAAGTTGACCAAAACAAAAAGTTATGTATCGGTTTTGTACACCAAGCATAGGAAAACAAGCTAAAATTGGGTTATACGACTTCAATAGATAGGGTGTGTGTAACTACGCATGGTGCATGTAAGTTTGTTTATAAAATCATTATCACTTGACAATAATGTATGATCATGTATTTACAAACAAATATACAAAATATTTCAATAAGTAAATTGAACTAAGAGATAAATATAGCCAATATAGAGTGATAAAAGTACAAAAGAATAAAAACCCAAGTTTGAAAATATATATAAATATAAAATATAAGCATAGAAATGTAAAAATATGAAAATATAACTAAGTAATAATAATTCTCCCATGGAGCTAGGAAATCCGAATATATCTAGTTATATAGGGATTTTTTTTAGCATAAATAGTAGTGAAAATCCCTATTATTCATTTTCATTTATAATGGAATATGTACAAACTTTAGAGAAATGCAAAAAGAAAATGCTGATTTATTACAAAACCTTCATAAAAGATCTAGACAGTATTGCATCCCCTCTTTAGGACTAGGTTTAGCTTTGTGTATGATCTTAGAGAAGCAACTTTGGAACATACTAAAATAAGTCTCAATATCTTTGATTTCTTGCTCAATTTTTATGTTCATGTGGTTCCATAATCTCCATGAACCAATGATTCGTCTCAAACGTATCTATAATTTTTGATGCTCCATGCTTGTTCTTACACCATTTTCTTAGTGTTTTGTTACACTTTGTGGCATTTTTATGCATTTTCCGGGACTAACCTATTAACAAGATGCCCCAGTGCCAGTTCCCTGTTTTCTGCTATTTTTGTGTTTCAGAAAAGTTACACAGGAAATATTCTCGGAATTGGATGAAACAAAAGCCAAACCTCCTATTATTTAACGAAGCTTCCAGAAGACCGAAGAGGAGACAAAGGGGGGCCACAGGGCGGCCACACCATAGGGCGGCGCGGCCTGCCCCTGGCCCGTGCCCCCTGGTGGTGAGGCCACCCAGTCCCACCTCTGGCGCTGCCCCTTCGCCTATAAAGACCCCCCGATGGGAAAAACCTAAACACCCGATCAATTTTCCAGAAACACATCGCGATCCACCGCTGTCGTCGACCCAAGATCGGGAGGGTCCAGAAGCTCTTCCCGGCACCCTGCCGGAGAGGGGAATCCCACCAGAGGTCTTCTTCATCGCCATGCTTGCCTCCGGCGCGATGAGTGAGTAGTCTACCTTGGACTATGGGTCCATAGCAATAGCTAGATGATTGTCTTCTCCACCATGTGCTTCATGTTTAGATCTCGTGAGCTGCCTTACATGATCGAGATCATCTTTGTGTAATCCTACATGTTGTGTTTGTTGGGATCCGATGAATATTTGTGTTATGTTAAGTTGATGTGCTGAATATTATCTTATGTTATCTCTATGTTGTTTATGATCTTGCATGCTCTCCGTTGTTAGTAGCTATCTTGGCCAAGTAGAAACTAGTGACTCCAAGAGGGGGTATTTATGCTCGATAGTTGGTGTTCATGCCTCTATTTAATCTGGGGGAGTGACAGAAACCTCTAAGGTTGTAGATGTGCTGTTGCCACTAGGGAGAAAATAACATTCTTGTGTCCAAGGACATTCGTTTTGTTTATATTACACACTTTGCTTAATGCAGTTATCTATTGTTTGCAACTTAATACTCGTGGGGTGTTCGGACGATATTCCCGTGGGTGGATTATTAGTCATAGATGCAGTTGGATGGCGGTCTATGTATTTTATTGTAATGCCCAGAGTAAATCTCATAGTGATCCTCGTGACATATGCACGTTATCTTTATTCTATCAATTGCCCAACTGTAATTTGTTTACCCATCATGTTGTTATTTATCTTATGGAGAGACACCACTAGTGAACTGTGGACCCCCGGTCCAATTTTCTTTACATTGTTACACTATTTTACTATCACTCGCACTGTTTACTTTCTCGCATACTACTACTGTTTTCCACTCGATACGCTCATACCTTTGTTTATAGCAAACCGGTGAGATTGACAACCTCATCGTAAGTTGGGAGCAAAGTTCTTGGTTGTGTTGTGTGCAGGTTCCGCGTTGCTACTAGTTGAAGACGCACCAACAAGAATCGTAAACGGTGCCCTTGCTGGAGTGTCACGAAGCTAGCAAGCATCACCTTCTTAAGTTTGGCTTTTTCCTACTGGATTCGATAAACCTTGGTTTCTTACTGAGGGAAAGACTTGCTACTGTGCTCATCATACCTTCCTCTTGGGGTTCCCAACTAGGTGGCTATCCTGCTCGCATCAAGCTGTTTTTCTGGCGCCGTTGCCGAGGAAAAAGAAGACTTCTGCAAGGGGAGTTTCGCACGCACATCCTTTACTTTGTTTTAGTTTTGCTTTACTTTATTTTTACTTGCAACGTTTTTATCCAAAATACAAAAAATTAGTTTCCTTTATAGTTATTACTTTATTACTCTTAGTTCATTATGTTTTTTCCTAAGTACGTTTTGGAGGACCTCTCAGTAGGTAGTGAATCTATTATTGGGAAAAGTAACATCGAGGAGTTCTTTAATCATATTAGCATGCATAAGGAAGTTGAGGATAAATCTTTGGCTGAGCTCGCTCCTAGTTATGAAGTTGCTTCTGCTTATTTAGTTCATATGTTGGAAGCTAGGTTTGCTAGCCTTAATCCTTTTATGTAACACATGTTTCTTAAGCTTCATGATATTGAAGACCCCGAAAAGAAAGATTTTATTTTGGAAACTTTGCGTATAGAATTTAGAGATGTTGCCATTGAAGCTAGGAAAGTTTTTAAGCGTTTTAATATGCTTGGTTCGCCTATCAAAGTTGTTGGTACAACCAAAGAAGATTTCAAAGTACCAATACCTTGCAAACTTGTAGGAATGCATGAAGCTTTGGAAAAGAATTTTAATTGGATTTGTCCTAAAAATCTTTTTGATGAAAGTAGTGTACCAAAGCGTGATCACAAGGGATCCTCAAAAACTCATTTGGACACGATTCAATTTATTGTTGAAAATACTTCTGCAATGGATCTTAATGCTTGTTTCGAAAATACTTGATTTGCACTTTCTGCGCCTAGCTTAAAGGCGTTAAAGAAAAGCACTCTTGGGAGATAACCCATTGTTTTACTTTCAGTTTTTTTTCTTTTATTTGAGTCTTGGAAGTTATTACTACTGTAATAACCGCTCCTTATCATTTTTATTTCGTTTTTGTGCCAAGAGAAACCTCTAATTTGAGTGAGGTAAGATCTGGGGATGTTGCTGTCCTGAAACAGATTTCGGTGCTGCACCGTAAAAATTTGTAAAAATTCTCAGAATATGTTTTCGACCTGCGATTTCTTGTGCATATGCCCCAGGTTATATCCAAACTTTCATTAGTTATACACTTTTTGATTTGAGCAACAGAAAACCCTCTAAAAAATTGACCTTTGTCAGCTGTTCTGTTTTGACAGATTTCTGCCACTATTTGTGTTTGCCTCTCGATCGCTTTCTTTTTGATTTCTTTTGATCACGGAACTTTTGGGGAAGTTGCTACAGTAGTATATGATTTATATGTGGTGGTTTTGAGTTGAAATATGAAGCAAAAAGAGGTTGATTCATTATTATGCTTACACTAATGTTGCTAATAGAATTGTGTTCAGTTTTGTATGAAGGAAGTTTTCAAGTGTAGGGATTGGAGAATGATGAGATGAGTTGAAGAATGGACAAAAGCTCAAGATTGGGAATGCCCATGCACCCCAAGAAATATCCAAGAGGTACAAGCGTCAAAGCTTGGGGATGCCCCCGAGGCACCCCTTCTTCATCGGCAAAAATCAGGTCACCTTTCACCACACTATATTTTTATTGCTTCATGCACTATGCATTTTTCTTGGAGCGTCTTGTCTTTAGTTTTCAGTTTTTTTTTGTTTTTTTTGCTGCAATAAATGGTTGGACCCTATCAAATTTCTTTTGGAGAAGTTGCCTTGCTTTTCATTTGCCAAGAACGCTCCATTTTTCACTCTTATCGTTCAACGAGTGTTCTGTTTTTCTAGAACTGCGTTTAGCTTTCATTTTTTGCCTTGATTTCTGTTCAGATCTTGATATATCTTTATATAAAGGTGTATTTTGACCTTTGGTATATGTTGGTTTTCATTAAAAGAGTTGTTTCAAAAAGTTCGAATGGTGTTGGAAAAGAGAAAAAAATTCATGCAAAAAAGTGGTACAAAAATGAGCTTGTTTAGACTGCGGCTTAGACTTTTGCATGTCGTGCTTGATATCATTTTGATAGTATGATTAGTGGTTTTGATGTAGCATGACTTGTCTCAAATGAATGAGATTGCTTAATGAGCCTTTGAAAAAATCATGCGTTGTTTTAATTATTTGACAGCATTAATTTGGTTTTCTCATTGATGCTTTATTTGGATTGACTTTGCGCATGCTTACACATGTTTGACTCATACAAAGTCGCCATAAGCCTCTATAATCATTTAGTTTTTGACTTTTGATGTCATCTTATGCTTCTCTTAATGATGTTTTGTCGCTGTGCATGATTATGGCTGTTATTACTCTCTTAGTTGGTCGCTCCCAGTCTTTTGCTAACCCTCATTTTGTAGTGAGTATGAGTTCTACTCGTGCATCCATCTTCCAAAAACCAAGTTGTTCCAATGTGTCCACCATACATACCTACTAGATAATACCCCGCGCGTTGCTGCGGGATTTTGTGGTACGTTATGATAGTTACTAAGGAGGATTTAAGCATATGCATATAGGAAAATGACTTTGTATGACAAACTATGAAGCATGAACTCCCATGATATACCTCACAACCCAAATATCACTTTTAGTACTCGGATAGCATAATCAGTTACTAAATAGCATGGTGCTACAAATAGAATAATCGGTTACACTCCTATATGCTATCACAATCATTTGTTATGACAAATGTGTTATCAAATCAAATGTACATATTGTATACAGATAAGTAGAAAAAGATTACTCTACAATCTTTGCAGAACAAAATTTAGTATTGCCAATTTGTGTCTTCAAAATAATTAAAAAAAATTCAGGTATTCGAGCACATTGAGGCCCATCCGATCGAGCTGACTCGTTGTACAAAATCACATTCCTGTATTATCATTACACCAGCAATGTCTGCACTGCAAGAAGGATACGAACATTCCTGAACCACCTGAAGAAGTATACTGGAAAACAACTTGTTTCACCGTCCACAGAATAATATATGCACAGAGAAAATTAAAAAGAACGTTTGATGAGACACCGTCAGTATTATTTTTTTAGTAATTGAAGCTATGTTTATTTTTTTAATTCAGTCACTCTATCGGCATGCTTAGTTAATTGCGTGTGGAAAAATAATAGGTCGAAATATAACTTTCCCTATTCATTACCGTAACATTCTGTAAGTTTTGAAGTTGCAAGGTGTGCCTAAGTACAGAATTTGCTAGGCGGAAAAAAATACTGGCAATGAGATAGCAGTATTTGTTTGTTCCTGACTCCTCCTTCCCTACATAATCAGATAAAAGAAATAAATACATTTCAGCATGAGAATGCTATCCGATATCCAATGAGAGGGTGAAAGGACACGGATGTCGCCTAGAGGGGGGGGGGGGTGAATAGGCGATTTAAAACTTTTACGAACGGCTTGACAAATGCGGAATAAAACTAATGTTTAATTTGCCAAGCATACAAAACCTAAATAAACTAGGTTCACCTATGTGCACCAACAACTTATGCTAAACAAGATGAGCAACTATGTGATAGCAAGATATATATAACTTCAAGCACGAAGGCTATCACAAAGTAAATTGCATAAGTAAAGGAGCTCGGGTAAAGAAATAACCGAGGCACGCGGAGACAACGATGTATCCCGAAGTTCACACCCTTGCGGGTGCTAATCTCCGTTGGAGCGGTGTGGAGGCACAAGGCTCCCCAAACGCCACGGAGGCACACCGTAATCTCCTCGAGCCCTCCCACCAAGATGGAAGACCCGATCCACTATGGGACCCTTGAGGGCGGTCACCGATCCCGCACAAAGCTTGGGGCTACTCCACAACTTAATTGGAGGCTCCCAAATCCACAAAGCCACTAAGATTGGGGCACACTCCACAACTCAATTGGAGGCTCCCAAGAATCGCCACGGAGGCACCACAATGCTTGGGAAGATCTCCACAACTTAATTGGAGGTCCCCAAGAAATCCACTGAGCCGTCTAGGGTTCCAAGAACCCAAGAGGAAATAAGCTTCTTGCTTTCACCACCGAATCTCCGAGGAGAACTCAAACCGATGCACCAAATGCAATGGCAAGAACACACGAAGTGCTCAAATCCTTCTCTCCCAAATCCTACCAAAGCAACAAATGCTATGGAGGATATGAGAGGAAGAACAAAGAGGAAATCCACAAAGAACTCCAAGATCTAGATCCAATAGGTTCCCCTCACTTAGAGGAGAAAGTGATTGGTGGAAATGTAGATCTAGATCTCCTCTCTCTTTTCCCTTAGAAAGATGCAAGAAACATGGAGGGAAGTGAGGAGGGAGGGCAAGCTTTGAAGGTCAACAATGGAGGAGAGAGAAGCCCAAAAACGTAGTTGGTTCAAGGAAGAAGAAGGGTATTTATAGGTGGGGAAAATCTGGCCGTTGGAAGCAAATCCCGCCAAAGTTCGGCGGAAAGTCCGGCGCCGCCGGACTTTTCGCCGGACGGTCCGGCGGACAGTCCGGCGGCCGCCAAAAAGCCCCCCAGCAGTGCGGTTCGGCGGGCCGCCAGATTTTTCCGGTCTTGGGCTGGATTTCCCGGCCTAGAGTCCGGCCCGGCCGGACCTGGCGCCGAACTTCCCGCCAAGAAAAAACATCAACACGAAAACGGCCATAACTTTTGCATCCGGACTCCGTTTTCGATGAACTTGGGCTCGTTGGAATCACAACAACGAGCTCTACACCTTCATCCATAGAAACATCATAGTCCAACAAAGGAGGATGAAACCAAATGATAAAAGGTTTGACTTAGCTATAAAGAAGAACCGGTAAAACCTCCAAACACCAAAAACGCAATAAGAGTTCTATACGAAATCCGTTTTTGATGAGCTAGAGCTTGTCATGAAAATAACCACAAGCTCTAGAACCTCACATGGATAAAGTCCAAATAAGAACCAAGAAAGATAATGCCAAGTATGCAAAGGTTTGAGCTCTCTCCGAACGATACGAATAAGTTACTCACTCGAGAGCCCCTCTTGATAGTACGGCTATCGATCCTAAACCCGGTCTCCCACACTATGAGACCGGTAAGAAAGAAACCCTATCAAGAACATACCTTTGCCTTGCGCATTCCACTCGAGCTAGATGGTGACGATCTTGATCTCCTCAAGTTGGACAACCTTTCTTGATTGCGCTTGCTCGGTGAAGTCTTGCGGATTGCTCCCCCATACTTCACTATGGGAGAGACACTAGAGAAATATCTTCACATGTCCATTACCACCAAATGGACACCGAGCTTCAAGCAAATGATATCTTCTAGAAACCTATCTTGAACTTGCGCTTCGACTTGATCAACATTGCACTTCATCTTCTTCTTTCATAATGATGATGTCTTGAGAATGCACATGAGAGTTCACTCCATCTTATTCCTCAAGACACACTCTATAGGCTCAACTCCCTTATGACCAATCTTCGGATCACTCCTTGAATAACACCTTGGTCATCACATAATCTTCTTTATATGCATCTTCTTACAACCTTGAAACCAACATATGGCTCAAGAGTTGTCTACGGACAAGTCCTACAAATATAACTAGATGCAAACATTAGTCCATAGGGATTGTCATTAATTACCAAAACCACACATGGGGGCACATGCTCTTTCAATCTCCCCCATTTTGGTAATTGATGACAATCTCTTTGAGAGGGTTTATATAATGAATTTAAAGGACTAAGATGATTACACTAACATGAAAATACTACAAAAGTATGTGATGTTAGTAGAACCATCATATATAGAGCAAACTCCCCCACAATCTATGCACGTGTGAATGAACTTGAATTTCATTGCATATATTGCCAACCAATGTTGTTGGTGGAGTTTCCACTATATATACTCAACCATGCAAAGCATGCAAGGTAAATATTTAAGAACAAAACAAAAGCATGAAACCCAATTCCCTTCAAACCCTCGAAACTTCTCCCCCATTGGCATCCATTGCCAAAATGGGCGGAAAGGCTTAGAAGGCCAATATAGTGAGAGTTCCTCCTCAAGGTGTGCATGGCACACAAAAAAATAAAAACACATGCACAAATTGAAGGACAAAAATTTGGAGGAAATCAAACTATATTGAGGATCAAAGATTGCAAACAAAATAGGATGACATGATGGTTAAACTTCCAACAAATGAAGATAGCAATCAAAAGATCCAAATAGCGAATCAAATAAAGATATTATGAGAAGACCAAAACAATGCTCTAAATAATATGAGGAAGCTCCCCAAGGTTTGTGCACAACATATTCCATTTGAATTAAAGTATAAGGTGCACAAACATGGAATCATCACTCCCTCGATATTATTCAAAACATCATGATACCAAGTGATATCAAATACTATGATAACCACAAAATGGTGCTTTAAAATGGAATGAGGAAGCTCCCCAAGGTACATGCACAAGATAGAATGTTTGCATTTGAATACAATTTGCACAACATGGAATCCTCACTCCCTCAAAACCATTTAAAAGGAACCATTAGCAAGAGACCATAGAGAAGAAATCAAGCTTAACACTTGCATCACGGAAATGGTTGAGCAACAAATAAGGAACCGACATATTAAACGGCTCAACCAAAGGAATGTGTGATAGGAATGACAAAGCATATTATAAGACTGGTACAAAGATGTACATAGAGCATCCACATAGTCCTCAATGAATGATATTGCTTAGCATTCCATCCCAACACACAAGGTTTGAAAAGATATCAAATAAGGAGATATCATCTCTCATGTGTATAAGTTTCTAAGTAGACAACATCATAAAGATAATTATCACAAAGAAACATGTACACATAAAATAGATACAAAGAATAGAACATGATATCCAAACAAGTTCATGCAATATACCAATGAGATTTTTACCTTTTAAAGTATGGCCAAAGGCTCAATTTATCTTATTGCATATTGAAGAACTTCAACCACAAACAAGTCAAAGACATCACAAATATCAACAAGGGAAAGAAGATAGTTGGGATGTTTTGAGAAAAGCAACAAGTATCACAAATAAGTATACCAAAAGAAAGAACTAAATTTGCACTTTCATCAATATTGCACATGTGAGGAACTTGAGGAATTGATATGCAATAAAATTGCTAGATAGACATATTTGGGAAAGGTGAATCATGAGCATGATTTTATATATTCCCCAAAAATATGCACTCATCTCAAATTACACACATTTACAATAGAGAGGTTCCATTAAGATCCTTGCAAATAACGATTTTCATGCCATGAAATGACCCACACGAGGTTAGATGATATAAAAGTATGCATGAATAAGATACTTGTTACCGAGATATCATTGGAAGGATGTAGTAGATAGGAGTTCTTCAATAATCCTAGCTTGCCACAAATTATCAACTAGTCACCGCTTCAAACTAATTATTGAGACAAGCACCAATATATCTCCCATGTACCTAAAACAAATTCAAGTACAAATGGTCCCCAAACTCATTGGGTCCGAAGTAGTTAGAGACACTACAATATATAGGACAAGCTCCACATAAATATGTGCATGTAGTTATGAACTTGAATTTCATGCACATCTTAGCCGATTTAGGATTTATTAGAGTTTACCCTATATATTGGATCAAAGAAAGCAAAGCATGTCATAGAGTATACATTTAGTAAATATGCATGCACAAGACTTTCAAGAGCCAAAAGAGATACAATTTGGACAAAACACCAAGAAGACCAAGAATTCACACAAAGGTGTGAAGAACTAAAGGTTGTCCAAATTATACCAAAGAATCAACTCAACATAAGATTGACTCCAAGGTCCACCAAGTGAACAAAGCAAACGCCAATGAGCATAAAGGATCACTAAAACACACAAGCCCAAAGACTTATCTCATTTTAAGAATATGAAGCAAAAACAAGAAAAGAGATAGCCATTCTCCCAAAGAGAGCAAGGTTCAAACAAACAAACCAAACTCTCCACTCTTTTTATGATGGCACACTAAGTACCAAAAAGAAAAGATTTATCTTCCAACAATAACCAAAACCAATTGAAATAAGCCATAAGAGTATGTTATAGCAAATATAGGAGAGCTCCCCCAAGATTAGTGCATTATTTATGATTTTGCATTTGAATACAAAATGCACACAAAATGGGATCATTATCTCTACCTACATTAATAACACAAAACAAGTTCAACAAAATCAAATGGAAACACAAAAGTCAAGGAAGACAATGGGAATTTAAAACAAATACAATTCTTGGCAAGAGGTAAGGAAATTAAAACAATAGCCAATAAAAAAATGATCAATATATATATACCACATGATAAAGTACCAATTGTCCAAGGACAAGAGGTATTTGGAGTTAATAATTTCTTGGTAGCATTTTACACATAAATCCAAGATCATCTTCACAACAAAGAAGCATATGACAAGGATAAGAATTAAACACCATGCTAAATAAGATATTCTTGATAGACTCAAATAGTTAAACAATCACGCAAAGCAATGATTAGGATAACTTGAAGCAAATGGTTTTCCAACTTTGATGTAGAATTCCACATTTTAGGAAAACCCTACCAAGAAAGTATCTCACAAACAAGATCCAAAGCAAGAGAAATAAAACAATTTGGAAAATTGAAACTTGTTTGAGCAAACATGTCACATAGAAACAAGATAATTTGCAATATCAACACTATGTGACACAACCTCAAATATACACATTTTATTGGTTTGTAGTATGCACAAAGCATATCACTCCCCCATAATGTGATAAAGCAATTAATTCCGCAAGAGGCAAATAAAATCCAACATGAGATGATTAATGGACATTATAGAATTTGAATTTCTCATGAGCATGACATACCACATAGAGACTAGATAATTTAAAATTATAAACACTAAGTTGTATTCCTTATGTACACACATTTTTAGGGTTGTGAAATGCCAAAGCATATCACTCCCCCAAGATGGGATGATCCATTAATCTCTCACAAGAGCCAACAAGATACAAACAATATGCAAAAAGGCTCAACAAGAACACCCGTACAAGGTGTGCAACCAACAAGCACATACTTGATTAATCAAAATAAAACAAGTAGGTAGCACAACATATACCACCACATGTAATGGAACAAAACCCAACACATGCAAAGGGGCAAGTAACTTTCAATGTAGATAAGTTGAGTACATGTTACCGCAAAGAGGAACATTGGATATATGATATGAAAAGATAATCCAATTGACTTGACTTAAGACAATATATTGATGAAGATCCCTCAATTCTTCATGATATAGACAAGTCTCCAATGCCCTCCATTAAACACCTATTGATCAAGTTTTGGCTTGTTGGTCCCCAACCAAGTTGGGTCCTAAGAGGTTAGTCACAATAGGCTTGGCAACCCAAATGGTTCTTTTCTTGACACCACTTTGAGTGCCAACATATTTGGCAAACACATTGCCAACCTTATCCTTGCAAAGTGAATAAGCATCATCAATTATGATAGGGTTGGATGAGTTACCCATAGTGCATGAAGAAGATAGATGACCCTTTTCACGGCATATGTAGCATGTTCTTTTCTTCACCTTCTTCTCACTTGATTTCTCCACAATGGGAGCATTAGCTTGATTCTTCTTGGGAAGTGACCTTTCTTCAACACGAGGTTGAGCATGGCCTTGAACTTGAGGCCGCTTCCCTTGTTGCTTCTCAACTAGTGCCTTCATCTTCAAAGGGCAAGATCTAACATGGTGCCCTTCACTTTTGCACTTGAAGCAAACAATCTTGGCCGGATCTTTGATTTGACCTTGGCCCTTCTTATTCTTGTTAACCTTGGACTTCTTGTTGTTGTTGGAGATGAACCCAAGTCCACTCTTGTCATTGGGGGATTTTTGCACACTCAACATATTGTCGAGTTTGGATTTCCCTTCATGACTCTTTACCAAGTCTTTCTTCAAAGAAGAGACTTGGGCCTTGAGCTCTTTGATTTCCTCTACATGGTTAGTAACAACACAAGTACTAGAGGAAGTAGAAGCTTCATTGTTAGAGCAACAAGGAAAGGAAAGTAATTCATCACAAGATGTAGCAATGTTATGAGTGGATGAATTACTAGGACTAGCACAAGGCAATATGGCATTTTGAGAAGTAGTGCAAATGTCCACATGGGGCTCACTAGATGTTACCTTTGACATAATAGCCTCGTGAGCTAATTTTAGCCTATCATGGGAAGCTAGAATATCCTCATGGGAGCTAGAGAGCTTTCCATGTTTTTCTTCCAATTTCCCATAATTGCTAGTTAGCAAATCAAGTTGAGCCCTTAGCTCAACATTCTCCTTCAAGATGGATGCTTCACAAGAAGTAGAGTTAGTAGCACAAGCATCATCACTATTGGAAAGCGGAGAAGGCAATTTAGTAAGCTCATTTGAATTTGAAGCTTTAAGTTGCTCATGCGACTCGGTGAGAATGATGGGCTCACACGAAATGACCCTAGAGTCATTTTTAAGAAGCACAACATTCTCAAGGAGTTTAGCATAAGTAACTACAAGCTCTTCATATTTAGTTTCAAAATCATTTGCCACCACAAGAGTTCTATCATAGGATTTCTTTATTTTAGATAACTCTAAAGTAAAGGTCTCCTCAAGAGATTCCTTGGTGGTTTGTTCTTCTTCTAGAGCTTCTTTTAGATCCGCGATCTCATCCGCGTAATCACGGGCATGACCTTGCATTTTAGAAATGGTATTCTCATGCTCCTCAATAATTTTATTGCTCTCGGTGGCAATAGCCAAAATCTTATAGAAGTAAGAGCAAGCAATTTTATTCTTATGAATAGCTTGAAAAAACATTTCACTCTTCTCAAATAAAGAGGCAAAGTCATCATCCTCTTCTTCATTATCCTCATCATCATCACTAGATATATTGGGTTCCAAAGTAGGAGTTACCTTTGAAGACCTAGCCATAAGGCACATGTGGGAACCAAGAGATGATGAAGAAGAATCACTTGAAGCTCTAATTAAAATCTTATCTTGGCCCATGGAATAATTGTTTTCCTCTACATTGTTAGACACACAACAACTAGAGGAAGTAGATATAATTGTATCATGGAAACAAGACAAATCAAGCATATCATCATGAGATTTATTCATGCAACTTGCACATGATATGCAAGGACTATCAACACAAGCATGTAAAGCATTTATGGAGCTAGAAGTGTTTAAGTCCAAAGATGAAGCATTGCAATGAGATAGAGATGAATGGTCATCACAAGTAAGCTTACTATCAACATTGCAATATTCATCACCACTCACCATATCGTTACCTTGTGTCTTGCCACACATTGGTGAGATGGAAGAGAGTTCATCACGACCGGAAGTGGAGGAAATACAATCATCCTCAATCTTGTTGGACATATCATATTTGTCTTGAATCTTTGTCCAAAACCCATGAGTGCTACGGAAAGGCATGATTGCAAGAATAACTGCATTGCTCACAAAATCAACAAGCACATTAGAAGCTCGAGAATTAAGATAAGAGTTTCTCTTCTCCTCTAAAGATAGACTTTGGGAATCCTTAGGAGGAGAGAAACCCATATCTAAAATTCTCTCTATATTTGGGTCCATATCATGAAAATGATTAAGCATGCAAATTTTCCATATATCATAATTAGTGCCATCAAATATAAAGGTGTCATTGTGCACTAATCCCCTAGCCGACATCTTTGCTCTCAAGGCGGTGAAGCCTAAAAATGAGAGACCTTGCTCTGATACCAATTGAAAGGACACGAATGTCGCCTAGAGGGGGGGTGAATAGGCGATTTAAAACTTTTACGAACGGCTTGACAAATGCGGAATAAAACTAACGTTTAATTTGCCAAGCATACAAAACCTAAATAAACTAGGTTCACCTATGTGCACCAACAACTTATGCTAAACAAGATGAGCATCTATGTGATAGCAAGATATATATAACTTCAAGCACGAAGGCTATCACAAAGTAAATTGCATAAGTAAAGGAGCTCGGGTAAAGAAATAACCGAGGCACGCGGAGACAACGATGTATCCCGAAGTTCACACCCTTGCGGGTGCTAATCTCCGTTGGAGCGGTGTGGAGGCACAAGGCTCCCCAAATGCCACGGAGGCACACCGTAATCTCCTTGAGACCTCCCACCAAGATGGAAGACCCGATCCACTATGGGACCCTTGAGGGCGGTCACCGATCCCGCACAAAGCTTGGGGCTACTCCACAACTTAATTGGAGGCTCCCAAATCCACAAAGCCACTAAGATTGGGGCACACTCCACAACTCAATTGGAGGCTCCCAAGAATCGCCACGGAGGCACCACAAAGCTTGAGAAGATCTCCACAACTTAATTGGAGGTCTCCAAGAAATCCACTGAGCCGTCTAGGGTTCCAAGAACCCAAGAGGAAATAAGCTTCTTGCTTTCACCACCGAATCACCGAGGAGAACTCAAACCGATGCACCAAATGCAATGGCAAGAACACACGAAGTGCTCAAATCCTTCTCTCCCAAATTCTACCAAAGCAACAAATGCTATGGAGGATATGAGAGGAAGAACAAAGAGGAAATCCACAAAGAACTCCAAGATCTAGATCCAATAGGTTCCCCTCACTTAGAGGAGAAAGTGATTGGTGGAAATGTAGATCTAGATCTCCTCTCTCTTTTCCCTTAGAAAGATGCAAGAAACATGGAGGGAAGTGAGGAGGGAGGGCAAGCTTTGAAGGTCAACAATGGAGGAGAGAGAAGCCCAAAAACGTAGTTGGTTCAAAGAAGAAGAAGGGTATTTATAGGTGGGGAAAATCTGGCCGTTGGAAGCAAATCCCGCCAAAGTTCGGCGGAAAGTCCGGCGCCGCCGGACTTTTCGCCGGACGGTCCGGCGGACAGTCCGGCGGCCGCCAAAAAGCCCCCCAGCAGTGCGGTTCGGCGGGCCGCCGGATTTTTCCAGTCTTGGGCTGGATTTCCCGGCCTAGAGTCCGGCCCGGCCGGACCTGGCGCCGAACTTCCCGCCAAGAAAAAACATCAACACGAAAACGGCCATAACTTTTGCATCTGGACTCCGTTTTCGATGAACTTGGGCTCGTTGGAATCACAACAACGAGCTCTACACCTTCATCCATAGAAACATCATAGTCCAACAAAGGAGGATGAAACCAAATGATAAAAGGTTTGACTTAGCTATAAAGAAGAACCAGTAAAACCTCCAAACACCAAAAACGCAATAAGAGTTCTATACGAAATCCATTTTTGATGAGCTAGAGCTTGTCATGAAAATAACCACAAGCTCTAGAACCTCACATGGATAAAGTCCAAATAAGAACCAAGAAAGATAATGCCAAGTATGCAAAGGTTTGAGCTCTCTCCGAACGATACGAATAAGTTACTCACTCGAGAGCCCCTCTTGATAGTACGGCTATCGATCCTAAACCCGGTCTCCCACACTATGAGACCGGTAAGAAAGAAACCCTATCAAGAACATACCTTTGCCTTGCGCATTCCACTTGAGCTAGATGGTGATGATCTTGATCTCCTCAAGTTGGACAACCTTTCTTGATTGCGCTTGCTCGGTGAAGTCTTGCGGATTGCTCCCCCATACTTCACTATGGGAGAGACACTAGAGAAATATCTTCACATGTCCATTACCACCAAATGGACACCGAGCTTCAAGCAAATGATATCTTCTAGAAGCCTATCTTGAACTTGCGCTTTGACTTGATCAACATTGTACTTCATCTTCTTCTTTCATAATGATGATGTCTTGAGAATGCACATGAGAGTTCACTCCATCTTATTCCTCAAGACACACTCTATAGGCTCAACTCCCTTATGACCAATCTTCGGATCACTCCTTGAATAACACCTTGGTCATCACATAATCTTCTTTATATGCATCTTCTTACAACCTTGAAACCAACATATGGCTCAAGAGTTGTCTACGGACAAGTCCTACAAATATAACTAGATGCAAACATTAGTCCATAGGGATTGTCATTAATTACTAAAACCACACATGGGGGCACATGCTCGTTCAAAGGGAGTAATACAAACCTTGCGTAGTCCTGATCTCATAACATGAACATACCGACAAATGAACTGCATCCACAGTAAAAAAAATACATTTCAGCATGAGAATGCTATCCAATATCCAATGAGAGGGAGTAATACAAACCTTGCGTAGTCCTAATCTCATAACATGAACGCACCAACAAATGAACAGCATCCACAGTAAAAAAAATATCGAGTAGTACCATTTTTGTGGTGGTAATTTTTTTTTCTTGATCCACACCTAAACCAAATAAAAAGGGAAGAATTTAAGTTCAAATGCTGTAAAACAAAACAAATGTTATAATATTGTTCTACAATTGGAAGGACGGAAATAGAAATAGAGGTTAGTTCCTTTCCCCTCTAGCCTCCACTTCTTTGTCCCCAGGCTGTACGTAGAAGGCCTAGAGGGTAGAGACATCCGAATGATGGGACTGGATGGGAAAGCATGGATGGAGTCTGCAACGGCGCCATGCTGATAGGAGCGAGCCAGCGACATCGTATATTAACATTGGATTGGGAGATGGATATATATATTGGGTGGAGTCGTGAAGAGTAGAAGAGAAAGTGGAGGAGGCATGATGCCATGATGTATTGATCGGCATGGATCAGATAGATGGGAAGGAAATAATGAGAAGATGAGCAATCGCAGAAGAAACATTCAGTTAGAAAGGAGACGAGAAGGCTGAATTGGTGAAGGGATCAAGGGATGCGTCGATTAGCTAAAAAACAACGTCTGTACCACTTCAAGTGGTACATGAGTGGTAACGGAAAAATAAAGAATGGTTTAATGGAGCAGACCAATGAATATGACTATAAAGAAAAAATAGTTAATGACTTTGTGGATGTTTTTATGTTGGGCTGAGGTGGCATAGTTGAAGACATGTGGCAGCCTAGGATTGCTTGGAGATACTTGATGAGGTGGCATACTTGCATGTTGAGAGAATTCAACTTAGTGGGTTGCTCCCATATAGGTATTATAGATTAGCAATTTGCTATTCCAAAGTACATTTGACTTACTTTTATCTATCCTTCAAATTAAACTCTATTGGTGTTATGCAAACATTGGTCAGTACAGCTCTCACGAACCTGATGGCACACTTTACTTTTTCTCGTTCTTAAAAATTTGACATTGTGGCTCTCTTATGTTGAGTTGTTATGCTTGGAAGTTGTAAGTTGGAAATTAGCCAAACCATGCCGTCATGGGGTAAGCTTTCAACATTGCACTTCTTATTTGAGTTGATATCGTGATCTTTTGTTTATGGATACTCGCGATGTGAAATAAGTTGGGAATCTTGTGGGATCATGGAGTTTGTATACATGTTAGAGAAATGCCTGGGCCGCCAATCTAAGTCATGCATAATTCATGGTGGAAATTTACAGCATGCCCATAGTGAACATTCGATGATGCATCTCAAAATAAAAAGCTATACCAATGGTAAATAAAAGAGATGCCGAGGTGTTCATTGTCTGTTTGTCCTGTCATTTTGATGTGGGCTTGTTCCATGTCATCGGGCACAGAGGTACCCCGTTGGCGGTTCTCGATGATACGTGTATACTTACAATGACAAGAGCTTGCTTGGGACTCTAAGTCGAGTAGCATGAGGTTTGGGTATTCGTACTTCACAGGACACGAGGTTTTCAACTTATGATTTGTCAAGCATATGCTTCATAATTGTACTCGCATTAACTTTAACCATTCAAGATGCCTATGATGGGGGCAATGAGAGCTCAAAGCTAGTAAGTACCATAATTTTTGAAGGTTTATAAAACTTGCAATCACTGCTTCCCTCTGCGAAGGGCCATTCTTTTACTTTTATGTTGAGTCTCCACCTTCTATCTTTATGCACCGTCTAAGAGAGCATAGTTGTCATTCTGAGTTTAATGTGCATAGTCCCAAAGTTTATCATTGATTGATTCATGATTTTGGTTTCACTTGTTCTTAAATTATTTGTATCTAGTCGCCCTCTTAAACTTGAAGGTGTCTTATGCATTTATGTTTTGCTCTCTCATGAAGGACAAGCTGAAAACCATTTGCTATGTTTTTCCATATGATTTGAACACACGTTTGACTTTCATTGTTTCATTTTTATGATCTTTCATTTGTGTTCTTTTTCATGTTATAACATGGTTGCTAAGTTTCTTCTATCAAGATTATATCCTTCATGCCCATGTTTTAAGTTCTTTTGATCCCAGCACTCAATGCTTACATAGATGATCAAGATTGTGTTGGTGCATGTCACCTCAAAAATTATTCTTTTGTTATCACTTACCTACTCGAGGACGAGCAGGAGTTAAGCTTGGGGATGCTGATATGTCTCAAACATATCTATAATTTTTGATCCTCCATGCTTGTTCTTACACCATTTGCTTAGTATTTTGTTACACTTCGTGGCATTTTTATGCATTTTCTGGGACTAACCTATTAACAAGATGCCACAGTGCCAGTTCCCTGTTTTCTGCTGTTTTTGTGTTTCAGAAAAGTTACACAGGAAATATTCTTAGAATTGGACGAAACAAAACCGAACCTCCTATTATTTAATGAAGCTTCCATAAGACCGAAGAGGAGACAGAGGGGGGCCACAGGGCGCCCACACCACAAGGCGGCGCAGCCTGCCCCTGGCCCACGCCCCCTGGTGGTGAGGCCACCCTGGCCCACCTCTGGCGCCGCCCCTTCGCCTATAAAGACCCCCCGACGGGAAAAACCTAAACACCCGATCAATTTTCTAGAAAGACATCGCGATCTGCCGCCATCGTCGACCCAAGATCGGGAGGGTCCAGAAGCTCTTCCTGGCACCCTGCCGGAGAGGGGAATCGCCACCGGAGGTCTTCTTCATCGCCATGCTTGCCTCCGGTGCGATGAGTGAGTAGTCTACCGTGGACTATGGGTCCATAGCAGTGGCTAGATGGTTGTCTTCTCCACCATGTGCTTCATGTTTAGATCTCGTGAGCTGCCTTACATGATCGAGATCATCTTTGTGTAATCCTACATGTTGTGTTTGTTGGGATCCGATGAATATTGGTGTTATGTTAAGTTGATGTGCTGAATATTATCTTATGTTATCTCTATGTTGTTTATGATCTTGCATACTCTCCGCTGTTAGTAGCTATCTTGGCCAAGTAGATACTAGTGACTCCAAGAGGGGGTATTTATGCTCGATAGTTGGGTTCATGCCTCTATTTAATCTGGAGGAGTGGCATAAACCTCTAAGGTTGTAGATGTGCTGTTGCCACTAGGGAGAAAACAATATTCTTGTGTCCAAGGACATTTGTTTTGTTTACATTACACACTTTGCTTAATGCAGTTATCTGTTGTTCGCAACTTAATACTCGTGGGGTGTTCAGACGATATCCCCGTGGGTGGATTATTAGTCATAGATGCAGTTGGATGGCGGTCTATGTATTTTGTTGTAATGCCCAGAGTAAATCTCATAGTGATCCTCGTGACATATGCACGTTATCTTTATTCTATCAATTGACCAACTATAATTTGTTTACCCAGCATGTTGTTATTTATCTTATGAAGAGACACCACTAGTAAACTGTGGACCCCGGTCCAATTTCGTTTACATTGTTACACCGTTTTACTATTACTCGCACTGTTTACTTTCTCGCATACTACTACTGTTTTCCACTCGATACGCTCATACCTTTGTTTACAGCAAACCGGTGAGATTGACAACCTCATCGTAAGTTGGGAGCAAAGTTCTTGGTTGTGTTGTGTGCAGGTTCCGCGTTGCTACTAGTTGAAGACGCACCAACACGAATCGTAAACGGTGCCCTTGCTGGAGTGTCACGAAGCTAGCAAGCATCACCTTCTTAAGTTTGGCTTTTTCCTACTGGATTCGATAAACCTTGGTTTCTTACTGAGGGAAAGACTTGCTACTATGCTCATCATACCTTCCTCTTGGGGTTCCCAACTGGGTGGCTATCCTGCCCGCATCAAGTTGTTTTCCTCATTCAAATTATCATTTTTCAAGAGTACACCAATGGCGTACCTTAGTTTTAGTAAAGGCAGATTGACATGTACAAGATCATACCCTACTAGCGAACGAATAGAGCAGAGAACTCCCTACCACTCCAAATACACACGAGGCTACTCTATCGCACCATCAGTCAAAACTCCATTGATGCTAGCCCTAGTTATCTTTGGTGCTTGAACCCTTGACAAACCCTATCATCTAACTAAATAGAAGAGAATTGTGATGTCTGATTCTCAAACACCCAAGCATTATTGTTCTTCCATAGCGACCATACCACTAGAATGACCAAATCATCGAATTGCTTCTTCACCTTTCTACTCAATATGCCTCTCCTAGTGACGTGGGCATGCCCTTCGGGTACCCACGGATTAGTATACTGGGTCCAGCCCATTACGAAGGTGGACCGGCATAAGGATTCGACAAGATGGACTTGGAGACGAAGAAAGGCAGTTCCAATATGTATTCGACTAGGACACTTGTAAACCCTAGCCTGGTTGCATATATAAAGCTAGGCAGGGGCGCCCAAAGAGGAACAACTCACGACATCATAGACACACAATATTAGAGAGGCATAACATACAAAATAGATTAGACATATATTATACATACACAACTCTGCCTACGACGGCTCCATGTAAACACCATTGTGATCATATACTAGATTGCTAGCAGGACGTAGCGATCCTCCACCGCGGGGACATGAACCTGGGTATGTCGTGTGCCATCTCGCTCCTGGAATCTCTAGTTGTTGCCCTTCCCCCGATCCTAAGTCCTTCATCTAGGACATTTGTTGAGTTAAACCCTTGTCAATTGGCGCCGACCGTGGCACTCTGCATCCCACCATGCCTCCAAGGTTCTTGCATTGTCTGGTATCATGGTTTCACTCCCAAGGTCTAGAAAGCCCAAAACCAAACCCACCGAGCATGGATGATGAATCCAAATTGTAGCATATTTACCTTATGGTTTTTGCACTAGCTACAGCAGGATTTTGTACTTTACCGCACTTTTGTGCACCTTTCTATGCTTGTTTCACCAGGATCCCTAAATTCATAAGGAGCGATGAAAATGCTAATTAAAGATGTAATATCTAAAGAATAAAATGCAAATCTAAAGCTGTAGAAGTGTACTGAACATTTATTCACGCACCTAGGAGGAAGACCATCGTGAGGGCAAGCAACAGAGACTTTAACGGGCACTCATACGGGCATAGCCCACCCGTATCGCCGCCCGTATCGGGTGTCGGTGGTTTCGCCTCGTCAAATACTCCAACCCCGTCTAGACAAGGAGAGATCCAACACACAGAGACACCAGAAACTTAGAGCATCTCCAGCAGTCGCGCTAAATTTTGGTGCTATAAAAGTATTTTGCAGCGTGCTCCATCCGTGTTTCGCGCGTGAGGCCATATTCACCTCCACCAGAAGCTCTAAAATGTTTGGGCTATAAAAATGGGTAGTTGTTCCTGCGCGCAATTTGTTCCGCGCGCTCCATTCGGCGCGGTAGATATAGTGCACGAGATAGCGCTTTTGCCCCGCGCACCATTTTACAGCGCCGGTTGCAGCATCTGTTGGAGCATCAATTTGTGCCTCCCGCGCGCTAAACTAGTCACTTTTTTGGATACAGCGCCGGTTAGCGCGACTGCTGGAGATGCTCTTACAAAACCTCACCTCCAGAAGGGATCCAGAGGGGGAACTCGCAGAGGGCATTGATCCGACATCTACAAGGATCCATGGAGGAAGAAGGATCATCTTCATCATTGTCATCATCACCGCCGCCATCAACATCTACATCCATTCTCCATTCTTGTTGTAATCCCTAGATCTCTTTGTGGATTTGTACAAGTATTCATCCATCCATATGTTTATCATTCATATTACCACTATGATGTTGATTGCCTCCATGTGTGAGAAGTTTGCCTAGTTCTTGGGGAGATGGAAAAACCCTAGCAACATTATGATGTGAAATAAAGATATTCATTCCTTAATTTATGATGTATGTATTAGTTGTCTCTCTTGATCTTGTTTGTAGTCGACCACACAAGAATTGCCCCTTGGGACAAGAGAGAGAATCACTCTTGGTTAGAGGGTGTTGTGATGGTGCTAAGTGACATGTCGCATCATATCTACATCTTATCTAGTCAAGGGGGGTATGAGGGGACTCACTAAGCCTACCCATAACCACGAGGAAACCCTTAATTGTAGACGGATAGAAGTGGCTGACTATCATCCGCTACAGTGGTTGGCTGATCTGCACTCATCCAGTTATGGAGCCCCATCCCATACATACACATGAAGGATGTCATAAATTATCCTAATCATAAGATTAATATCCTTCTAGCGGTGTATCCACATCTCCCTAAGAACTCTTTCGCCCCGTGTAGGTTTCATTAAAAAGCCTTCTTTTAGCCAATCCTTTTTGTTGAAATATCTAGTATTAGAATTCATTCATTCAAGCACCAAACACTCTCAACACTTCCAAACACCTTTTCACACACCATTTACTTGCATTAGTAGATTTCATATAAGTATACTTTAATAACGGTAATTAGGAGCATTAAGACCTTCTGCACTCTAGATCTCCGTGGTTCGATACTCTTACTTTTGAAACTAGCTATGTACAACCTTTGCACTTGCACTCATCAAGCTATTTTCTGGCGCCGTTGCCGGGGAGCTAAGCGCTTTTGGTCTTTGTTTTTAATTGTCTTAATTTATTATTGTTATACTAAAGTTGTTTACTAGTTATCAGGTAAAACCACCATGACACAGTTGGGGCTTATGAACCAACTTGATGTGTCCACCAAGTTTGGGGATTTTAATACTGCCATTATGAAAGGAGGCCCGAACATTAACATTGACTATAAGATTAACCCCCAACTCCTTGCCATTTTTCACAGAAATCAATTTGCAGGAGATGACATAGAGGAAGATCCATATAAGCATCTGGACTTATTCACAGATCTTTGCGGGAGTTTTAAACATAAGAACTGCACCGATGATGAGGTAATGTTAAAATATTTAACCAGTATCTAACCGGTACAGCTCTATCTTGGTATAGGACCTGTCCTGCAGAAACCATACTCACATGGGAGAACTTACGAAAATGATTCTTGTCCAGATTTTATCCAAAGAGTAAGTGTGTTGTTGGAAGACGGTACATCTCGAACTTTAAGAATCGTCCCGGTGAAAGTATTGTTAGAGCTTATGTAAGGTATAAAACTTTAATTCATAAATGTCCTGACCATGGGTTACCATCTTGGTATTTATTACACCTGTCTTATGGAGGACTAAATGACGGTAATAGGAATGAACTTGACCTATGTTCAAATGGGGCGTTCATGGACCTAACCTTTTCAAAATCTTGGGAATTACTTGACAGGATTCGCCGCAATAGAGAATCTTGGTCTTTTGATTTAGGTAGTGAAGGAGGAATTAAAAATGAATATGATTGTCTTCATTCTTTTGAGAAAACTGGCGAAGTAAAAGCAATAGCTGAAGAACATTATCTTGACCCTGATAGTGTACTACATGTTCTTCAAAGTTTTTCAGAGCACATAAAAGCACCCAAGAAGGACTGGTTCCGGTGTAAACCACCGCAGCCTAAGAAGGTGTGCATCATCTATGCACACTTGGGACCTCCAGTAGAAAGGCCACCTATTGTCGATAAGGTACCTTTTCCAAACACAACTAGAAAGAATATGCTGATGAAAAGATATATAGATCAACAAAAAGCCGAAAAGAAGGCCAATGAAGAACAATAAAGATTGGAAAAGGAAGCTAAAGAGATTATGACAACAGAAGATGAAAAAGAGGAGATGCCTATAGAGGTAATTATGGCAATAAATGCAGAATGCAATATTGAAGAATTCAATCCTGCAACTACTGACCTTGTTCTAGGAAAGGCAAAAGCCAAAACGGTTGGTGAGCCCATTCTCCCCTTTTAATTTGGAGGTACATCCCATTATGGACTATGTGATATAGGGACCGGAATTAATTTTATACCCTATACACTCTATAACCATATAAAAGAAGAATTTTAGCTAGCTGATTTTGCGACTACTAATATGACTATTATGCTAGATGACAAAACTCTTAAAATTCCTTTTGGTATTATTAAGAATGTTTCTATATACATTGGTCCTTATGAGTTTCCTATTGATCTTGTGATAGTTGATATGCCTAATGATAACAAGTGTCCAATTATTTTTGGAAGATCCTTTTTGAATACAATTGGCACTAAGATTGATTGCAGGCAAGAACTATATCCCTTAAGTTTGGAGATGAAGAAATGAAATTTCACTTCTCCAAATTTAAAGACAAACCATACCGGAAGGAAGTCGAAGAACAAGAAGAAGGAGAGGAAGATGTTAACCTCGCCTCCATACATCTTGTCACTCAATTGGACAAACAAGAAGATGTAATTGAGGAGACTTCTTTCAAGAAGGAGGGTGAGTCCCTAAACTTAACACTAGAGGAAGACCTTATGCTAAAAGAACCCTTTGAGGAACCCGAAAGAAAGGGTGATGAAAAATTACCACCTCCTGAACTTAAACCTCTACCTAAAGAACTGAAATATAGATTCCTTGATGATACTAACAAATACCCTATCATTATTAGCTCTAAACTGACAGGAGAAGAAGAAGAACAACTTATGGATGTACTCAAGAAGTTTCGTAAGGCCTTTGGATATCCTAGGGATGACTTGAAAGGGATTATTCCCTCAATAGGCACCCATAGAATATTTATGGAAGAAGGAGCTAAACCAGTATTAGAATTCAACCGAAGGATGAAACCCGATATGAAAGAAGTGGTAAGGAACGAAATAATTCTCTTATTAGATGCAGGGATAATATATTCTGTAAAATAAAGTGATTGGGTGAGCCCTGTGCATTGTGTCCCTACAAAGGGACAATTCACCGTTGTTGCTAATGAACACAATGAATTGGTTCCTACAAGAACCATCGTTGGGCATAGAATGTGTATTAATTATAGGATTTTGAACAAGGAGACAAGGAAGGACCGTTATCCTTTAACATTTATTAATAAAACTTTGGAGAGGCTAGCCAAGCACTCCCATTTTTGCTATTTGGATGGATACTTTGGATTCTCTCAAATTATTGTCCATCCTGGAGATCAACTCAAAACAACATTCGTCCATTCGGTATGTATGCTTATCATCAAAACAACATTCGTCCATTCGGTATGTATGCTTATCGTCAGATGCCCTTTGGTTTATGCAATGCACCTGATACTTTCCAAAGATGTACGACTGCCATATTTTTGATTTTGTAGAGAAGGATATGGAAGTTTTCATGGACGATTTCTCTGTCTATGGAACTTAATTTGAACTTTGCCTCAAAATCTTAGCAAAGTTTTGAAGGGATGTGAAACTACTAACCTTGTTTTAAATTGGGATAAATTCCACTTCATGATGATGAAAGTAATAGTTCTTGGTCAAAAAATATTAGGTAATGGTATAGAGGTTGGCAAAGCTAAGATAGAAGCAATAGAAAGAATACCACCACCAAGAGACATCAAAGGTATAAGAAGCTTCCTTGGTAATGCAGGTTATTACAGAAGGTTTATTAAAAATTTCTCCAAAGTTTCTAGACCTTTATCTAACTTGTTACAAAAGGATGCTCGCTTTGATTATAGGGATTTCTATTTTCGTGCCCCTGGGTCGTTAGTTGTACTCAGTTTTCCCCAGCCGCTTAACTTTTCCTCAGTTTTCCCCTCGCTCTAGTTTGAAACCCCTCGCAGACGCTCAGACGGGAGGGTTGCCATCTGGTCAGAGGCCTTAGACCGTTACCGGTGACGGCTAGGGAGCCGCGGTGGTTGTGAATGGACCGTTGCTTTTGAATAGTGTTGACTATTGACCCAATGAGACACGTCGGACTGGCGGTCACTCACCCAAAGCTTTCCCCTCCGCCCGAGACTGGAAGAGCTCACCGCCCCTCCGCCACCATGCCGTCCTGCCCTCCTACCTTATGGCGTCGTCCGCCCCCGAGCCGCCCCCGCCCCCACCACCACCCCCGGGAGGCGGAAAGGGCTCCGACTCCACTAGATCTACCCCTATCGCGGTAGAGTTTGTACATCCGTCTGGTGTGCCGATTATGCCCCTCAACGGCGAAGAATATTGGGAATCGGAGGGATCTAACGCATGGATTCCATCTGGGTAAGCATCGTCTGCCTATGTGAATTAATAGTAGGCAGTTTTTGAGCGCGAATCGTTGTTGCTCAACTAACTGCGTTGCTTTTCGAATAGGATTGATCCAGCGCTGGCTTTTCGGCTGGTGGTTAGGCTGGATACTAGCTTTTTGCGTGATTCTGAACGCAATATGAGCGGATTTTACATCCCAGCGGTGGTTGCAACTACCATCTCGTTGAGGGATTTAAAAGATAACATCTGCGGTCAGTACCCCTGGGGCGCTGGCGATTCAGTTGATTTCCAATATTTCAACAACACGGAGGGAAGATATGTTCCACTAATTTCCGATGACGATCTGGGAATTCTTTTTGCTTGAAATGATTCTTGCCATGTCGGTAAAATTCGAATCCATGTGAACAGGGTCCAGGCATCATCTGATGTTGGGGCATCATCAGGTGGTCGGGCATCATGTCTCTCTAGTGTTGCTGCCTCTGCTAATCGTGTGCGCCGCCCCGCTCCTTGTAGGTCCACAGCAGCACCATCTATCCCCAGTGCTAGTGGTAGTGGTAGCCAGATCGTTCCTACGGTCGATGTGGAGGACAATGCAGAGATTGAGGATCCGTCTCCTCAAGATGATGAGGATGAGTTGATGTTTCCTGAATTGGTAGATCGATGCAGTAAGCAGGCAATGGAGGATCAATACATGGAAGATATTGCACAAGGTGCCAGATTTGATGACACTGATGATGAAGAGAAGGATGAGAACAATGACAACCTCGTTTTAGCCGATTACGAAGGTGATGACTTGCCAATAATTGAGTGGAACAGGGAGGATCCTCAGCTTGCAGAAGGCACCGTATTTCAAACGATGATGGACTGCCGTAATGCAATTACTGCATATTGCATTCTCACCAAGAATGATTATGAGGTTATTAAAAGTGAGCCAGGTAGGTTCACAGTTAAGTGCCCATACAAGAGGTGTAAGCGGAGGCTGTATGCATCCACAATGCTCAGAAGCACCGTGGTTCAGGTACTACGCCAACCAGTTGTGTATTTTAGATCACGGTGTAAAATTTGTTAACTGTTACTGACATCCCTTATAATTATGTTTCAGATAAAGAAGAACTCGATCGACCATACTTGTCCACCACGAGTGGGAGCGCCAGAGGAGAAATCAAAGCTAGCGAAGACTAGGTGGTTGGCAGATGCAATCATAGATTGGCTGAGAGAAACTCCATCACTTGGTCCAACAGCACTCATAAAATTGATATATGATAAGTTTAATATAAAAATACCTTACACGAGGATGTTCTATGCAAAGGAAATGGCTCTTGACAGGATCAATGGTCCATGGAATGAAAGCTTTCAGTTGCTTTACACTTTCAAAGCTGAAGTGGAGATGGCTAGTCCAGGCAGTGTTGTAGCGATAGACAAGCATACAGTTCCCTACAAATTGAAAAGCGGGAGGATAATGCAGAAGGAATGTTTTAGAAGGGCTTTTGTTCGTTTCAAAGCTTGCTGGAAAGGCTTTCTAGACGGTTGCAGGCCTTATTTGGCCGTGGATGCAACAGCTCTTCATGGCAGGTTTAAAGGACAACTAGTTGCTGCTACTGCAGTTGATGGATACAATTGGATGTTCCCTGTTGCTTATGGAGTTTTGGAGGTTGAGTCAGAGGAAAGTTGGACTTGGTTTCTGCAGAATTTGCGCGACCTTATAGGTCATCCACCAGGACTTGCTATCCACACAGACGCTTGCAAAGGTTTGGAGAGTGCAGTAGAAGCAGTATTCTCTGGAGTGGAGCATAGGGAATGTATGTGACACTTGGTACAGAATTTTACAAAGAAATTCAAGGGTAAAGTTTATACTGACAACCTATGGCCAGATGCATACACATGCAGCATTAGGAAGCATCTGTTTCATTTGGAAGTGTTGTATAAACAAAAACCTGGGGTGAAGGAGTACTTGGATGAACATCATGGTAGGGTGTGGTCAAGAAGCCAATTCAATGAAATTTGCAAGGTAGACTATGTAACAAGTAACCTTGCGGAGAGTTTCAATGCAAAGGTCAAGTCATTGAAAGGGCTTATGCTGTGGCAAATATTTGATAAGATTAGGCAGATGATCATGATAAAGATCGATCTGCGTCAAAGAATTGCAGCCACAAAATATGTTGGCCATCTCATGCTCCCATCTTTGATTAAGTCTTTGCATGCCAGGGCAAAACAATTGAAGATGAAATGCATCAGAAAAGGAATGGAGGCTGAGGTAACCTACACTGACAGTAAAAACAGGCAGTGGAGGTATCCAGTGAGTTTGGTTGATAGGACATGCCATTGTAGGCGATGGCAGATCCGTGGGATACCCTGCATACACGCATTGTTTTTCATGAGTGTTATAGCGGGTGCAGAAGGTGAAGTTGATCAGTATGTGTCAGAGTATTTCTCTGTTGCCAAATTTAGGGCTGCATATGCTATGAATGTTCCTACCTTGTTGGAAAAATACCAATGGATGAAAGTCGATCCAGGCTTCAAACTGTACTCTCTAGTTTTGACTAGACCGGCAGGTAGGCCGAGGAAGAATAGGATCAGAGCTAGTGCAGAGGGTGGTGCACCGATTCGACGATGTAAGTGCAAACGTTGTGGAACCCCTGGACACATTGCTAGGCTTTGTAAAAATCCAGTTGACCCAGCTTTTGGAATGGAAGATCAGACGGGAGCAGCAAATGCAGAGGAGAATGAAGCAGCAATTCAACATGAGGAGATTGAAGCAATGAATTGAGAGCTGCTTGAACCGATGGATCGAGAGCTGCTTGAACCGATGGATCGAGAGCTGCTTGAACAGATGAATCGAGAGCTGCTTGAACCAATGGATCAAGAGCAGAGGGAACAGATGGATCTAGAGGCCGTTGAAGCAATGCATAGACAGCTGAGTGAAGGAATTGATCGAGAGCTGGGTAAACCGATGGATCAAGAGCAGATTGTAGAAGCAAGGGAAGAAAATGCATTAGAAGAAAGATCACAAGCTTCATATGATATGGTTGTCTCGGTCTTGGCACAACCCGAAGAGAAGAAGAAGAAGAAGAACAAGAAAGAGGGCAAAAGGAAGGTAGACACCGGTAATATCCCTGGTAGGGTTACCCGGAGTAAGGTGGTGGACCCAGCGAGTCACACCAGGAGCAAGAGAAATATTTTATTTTGAACAATTAATTTGAATGTATGTGTTATTGCAAGTTTTCTATGGTCATGCACCTCGAATAAGTTCATCGCTTAAGCCACATTTATCATTTTCTAAGTGACTAAACTCAAAAAATATAGTTTTGGGTTTAGTTTAATTCAAAATAATTCAAAACATGGTGGAACCTTCCCATGGAGTCTTGTTATGTTACCTACAACCTAGAGAAATAATAATGGAAAAGGAAATTTATCATTTTCTAAGTGACTAAACTCAAAAAATATAGTTTTGGGTTTAGTTTAATTCAAAATAATTCAAAATATGGTGGAACCTTCCCATGGAGTCTTGTTATGTTACCTACAACCTAGAGAAATAATAATGGAAAAGGAAATATAGAGATATGAAGTTTTCCCAAAACCACTTCCTAGTCCATGAGCTACTAGCTATGAAGATGCAGGGCTTTCTACTCAACACACCTCCCAAATACCCACTATGCTTACAAACTTTGTCCAAATGAGTCCAAATTCGTCACACCTGTGTCTCTTTGAATTGCAAACAATATCACGTCGGCCAAAATGTACTATATTGTTCAAATAACCCAATCTAACAATTTTTATGCCAAAAACTTCAATTTCCCTTACTCCCTTTATTATTTGGGTGCCCCTGTTTTACTTAGTTTTACTCAGTTTTCCCCCTCCGGGTCCACTTGTTTTACTCAGTCCTACTCAGTTTTGCCCTTTCGATAAACATTTCCTCACATTTCCCCCTCTTAGTTCTACTCAGTTTTCCTCACTTGTACTCACTGGCTGATCTCTGATTTGTCGAGATGTATGTCACACGGATCTTGGTTGGTTGATAGCTCAACATACGCTTGCACCGTGGGATCATTTATGATCGGACAGCCTATATATCTCTCTCTACCTCGATGGACGCATACGGAGAGAAGAGCAGAGCACATACCTACCAACCCTAGCAGTCGCATCTTCCTCTCTTACTCTGGCGGTCACGGCGGCGCGGATCTGCAGCGTGCGTGCGTGCGGCGGTGCGGATCTAACCGTGCGTGCGGCGGCACGGATCTAACCGTGCATGCGGCCGCGCGGAACTGCAGCGTGCGGCCGCGCGGATCTAACCGTGCGTGCAGCGGCGTGGATCTAACCGTGCGGCGGCGTGGATCTAAGAGTGCCGGTGAGGATCTAAGAGTGCCGGTGAGGATCTAACCCTCAGAAATAGTTGAAATGTCTCTCTCTATCTCACTTTCGTTTATCTTCTCAGATCTGTTGATGATGAAGAACACCAAGAAGGTGGCCGTGCCGACAGTGCTCACCGATGCCAAGATGATTGAAGCCATCGCCTACAACATCGCTGCGACAGCGCAGATCCAGCCTTCAATGTCAGAGCCTGCCGATGTCTCACTTCTGTTACCCTCCTCAGATCTGTTGCTGATGGACACCAAGATGGCGGCCGTGTCGACAGTGCTCATCGATCGTCTTGAAGCCATCGCCTACAACATCGCTGCGATGGCGCAGATCTAGCCTTCAATGTCGGAGCCTGCCGATGTCTCACTTCCGTTACCCTCCTCAAATCTGTTGCTGATGGACACCAAGACGGCGGCCGTGTCGATAGTGCTCATCGATCGTCTTGAAGCCATCGCCTACAACATCGCTGCGACGGCGCAGATCCAGCCTTCAATGTCGGAGCCTGCCGATGTCTCACTTCTGTTGCCCTCCTTAGATCTATTGCTGATGGACACCAAGACAGTGGCCGTGTCGACAGTGGTCATCGATGCCAAGACGATTGAAGCCATCGCCTACAACATCGCTACGACGGCGCAGATCCATCCCTCCTCCATGTCCGAGTTTGTGGATGGCGCAGATCCAGCCACCAAGACGGCGGCGGTGCCAAGAGTGGTTGCAAAGTCGCAGATCTAGCCCTCCTCCATGTCCGAGTTTGCGGATGGCGCAGATGACCACCCCTCAGCCGCCCGTCGTCCAAGCCCTTCTAGCCCATCGGTGCGCGGCCGTGTTCGACGCCGCAAATTGGGATAAATTATGATAAATTTGTATTTTTCAATTTCAATTTGGGATAAAATTGTTCGAACTACTACCTCTATCTCAAAAAAAGCTTCTCCACTTTCTCGATGTGTCCCTGTACATCCAAATGTATGATTTGAATTCTATCCCAACTTGATTGGGAAGATTGATATGTATTTGATCCGAGAGGCTGGTACATGCTTTCACTTTTGGGATCCCTTCACTTTTGGAACTCATCCAAATTCACTTTTGGGATCCCTTCACTTTTATAAGATGTTCATGCATGCTACAATTATCGCGCGCATTACTTAGCACAACTAGGAAATTGTACGCCAAAATACAGTAGTTAGAGCCACACCAAAATACAGTGGTTAGAGCCATCTACTGAATAACAATTCTATACTATCTAAATCATCTACCACAACCACATAACTGCTAGGATAGGGATGACACCTAATAAAACTGCCTAGATGAATCTACTTTTCGCCTCTCCCATCACTTGAAGTTCATGTTCTAGATTTTCTACCACTTGATCAGATACGGCAAGATCTATCTCAAGTATCAACTTCTCCTTGCGAATAAGGTCTGAATTCTTCTTTTCTTCCTCCACAGTACGCTTCAGCTCGAATATCATCAGGTTTTTACGGGCCAATTCATCACCTAAATTGGCCACCTTCTCCTCCAAATCCATCCTCTGGCTACACCACTGGGTTGATTCATATTGGTATGCAATGTACCATGGATCATCGGCTTGCCTGGCGAACTGTAACAATAATGGAAAAAAGAACAACTGAAATCACTCCAACAGGCCATGGCGGCACTTCAAATTCAACGGTAGTACAGAGAGCAGAAGCTAGATACCTGCACTTCCGACGAGGTAGGAGAAGTAGAACGTGGCCACGACATGATCAAATCCCCACCCTCGCCGGTGTACCCGCTACGACCAGACATTGAGGACTATTTTGCACCTGCAAACTCCAATAAATTACGGGAACCGAATCGATTAGGGGGCGGGGGAGGCGGAAGCAGAGGTCTTACCAAGCTATACTACCAATTGGTGCGCGGAACAAATCCCGGTCGTCGTGGGCGGCGGATCTGCTTGCGGCGGACTTTCCTGCGGTGGGTACAATGCGTGCGGACGAAACAAGTGCTAGAGCCGTGGTTGACGTGCAACGCCGCAGTCTGTCCGACGCCGCCGGGGGACAGAGCCGGCGGCGCGACGAGGCGCCGGCGATGGCTTCTCCGTCCGAGGGTGGGGAACGAGCTGCCAGCGGTTCTCCGATGACTAATGAGATACACAACACTAGGTTCCAGCCATGTTTAGCATAAGATTCACTTTAGATTAAGCTGCGAAAATAGTCACCTGCTGGGTCTAGCTTAAGAAAAATTAATTAGCGAACTTGTTGCTTCTCTCTAGCGAAAATAGTCACCTGCTGGGTCTAGCTTAAGAAAAAGGGCGACCCCAGTGGTCATTGGCTGAGGCGGCCCCACAGAGCGGCTCTATATAATTTTCTCTAAATAAATTGACGACCCCAGCGGTCATTGGCTACGGAGGCCCCACAGAGCGGCAATATATGATTTTCTCTAAATAAATAGACGACCCCACTGGTCATTGGCTGCGGCAGCCCCATAGAGTGGCCCCATTGGTCATTGGCTGCGGAGGCCCCACAGAGCGGTAATATATGTCTTTTCCTGAAAAATACACGACCCCCCTGGTCATTGGCTGTGGCAGCCCTATAGAGCGGCCCCATTTGTCATTGGCAGCACCACGTATACAATCAGGAAATAAAACGGCCCACACGTCAGCGATAGATGGATGGCTGCTCCGACGTGTCTCCTGACCCTACCCGTCAGCACCATTCAAAAGCATCGGTCAATTCACAACCACCGCGGCTCCCTAGCCGTCACCGGTAATGGTCAAGGCCTCTGACCAGACGGCAACCCACCGCGGCTCCCTAGCCGTCACCGGTAATGGTCAAGGCCTCTGACCAGACGGCAACCCTCCCGTCCGAGCGTCTGCGAGGGGTTTCAAACTAGAGGGAGGGGAAAACTAAGGAAAAGTTAAGCGGCTGGGGAAAACTGAGCATAACTAAGGATCCGAGGGCATGAAAATAGAAATCCCTTGATTATGACGATGAATGTTTTACTGCTTTCTATTCTCTTAAGAAAGATCTTTTGAATGCTCCTATAATAAAACCGCCTGATTAGGATAAACCTTTCAAACTGATTTGCGAAGCTAGCGACAGTGATGTAGGAGCTACCTTGGGACAACGTGATGGTAATAAATTCAATATAATTCATCATGCTAGTCACACTTTAAATGAAGCACAAAGAAACTACTCTCTAGCTGAACGAGAATTCTTTGCAGTAGCTTTCGCTTGTGATAAATTTAGATCCTACAATAGTGACTCTAAAGTAAAAGTTCATACAAATTATAATAGCTTGAAAGAAATCCTCAAAAAAACTAATCCACAGGCACATGGCCAAGTCGTACAGAGGCAAGTATCCGTATACAAGACCATATGGTATACACTGGAAATATTACATTTAACACTCCCCCTTAATCTAAACCCTTTGAGAGGTTTAGGTTACGCTTAAACTCATCTAATTGCTTTACAGGAAGCGCCTTTGTAAAACCATCTGCAACTTGATCCTTACTTGAGATAAACCTGATGTTTAGCAGATTTGTAGCAACTCTTTCTCTAACAAAGTGAAAATCTATTTCAATATGTCTGGTACAAGCATGAAACACTAGATATACTGACAGATAGGTAGCACCTAAATTGTCACACCAGAGACATGGCTTTTGCTGCAATTTGACTCCAAGTTCTGTGAGAAGAGCTTCAACCCAAATCAGCTCTGTTGTAGCATTTGCCAGAGCTTTATACTCAGCTTCAGTACTGGATCTAGACACTGTAGCCTGTTTCTTAGCATTCTAGGAAACCAAGTTTTGTCCAATAAATATGGCAAAACCACCAGTAGAACGTCTATCATCAATAGATCCTGCCCAATCTGCATCTGAGAAAGCACTGAGAAGCATAGATGAAGACTTTGTAGAAGTTGTTCCAATCTTCAAGGTACCTTGCACATATCTAAGAATTCGATTGACAGCTGACCAATGTTCTGTAGTTGGAGCATGAAGAAACTGACAAACTTTGTTAACTGAGAAACATAGATCTGGTCGTGTCAATGTTAAATATTGCAATGCTCCAACAATGCTTCTATACTGAGTACTATCTTCAGGACCCAGAGGTGTACCATCATGAAGAGATAATTATTCAGTAGAGGACAGAGGTGAAGGTGCTATTTTACAACCATGCATGCCAATTTTTTCAAGTAACTCAGTAGCATATTTCTCTTGTGTCAAAACTAGAGAATTATGTTGCCTTTTTACCTCAATACCAAGGAAGAAGTGCAAATATCCTAGATCTTTGATGGCAAGATTCTTATTTAACTCTTTAACCAAGATGACAATAGCATGATTAGAAGAACTTGTCACTATGATATCATCAACATAAACTAACACATAAATACTAATACCTGACCTGTAGAGAAAAAGAGAAGTATCAGCTCTTGAGGGTGTAAATCCAAGGTCACACAGCTTGGAACCCAGTCTAGAATACCAGGATCTAGGAGCTTGCTTCAGTCCATAAAGAGCCTTATCAAGTTTGCATATAAAGTGCGGAGCATGGGGGTTTTCAAAACCCTACTCATATATACCTCCTCTTCTAGAACACCATGAAGAAACGCATTCTTGAAATCTAGCCACCGTAGACACCATCCACGAGAAACAGAAATAGATAACACAATCCTTATAGTAGCAATCTTAACCACATGACTGAAGGTATCTTCATAATTGAGACCATACCTTTGTTTAAATCCTTTTGCAACCAGCCTTGCCTTATATCTATCTATAGTGCCATCTGACCTTTTTTTAATACGATAAACCCACTTGCAATCAATTAGATTTTTGTTATTCTGAATTAGTGCATTGTACTCTTCTTCCATAGCTTGTCGCCAGTTAGCATCACTAAGTGCATCTGTAAGATTTTGAGGTTCACCTATAGCGGAAAGCATACCATATCGAACAGTCCCATCAGTATACTGTTTTGGATTAAGTATACCTTTTTCAAGTCGAGTTCTGATACCCGGAGGCAAGGGCGGCGACGGTGTCTTATCATTTTCAGAAGGTGGTGTAGCTTGCCCCCCACTATCACCGGCCACAGAAGATCCAACAGGGAAATCATTCTCAGACGTGACAAGTGAGGGAGGCGACAGCGACGGGGGGGGGGACTCCTCTGCATTGCTGCCAAGTGGCATGCGGCGACTGGCGGGAGTGACACCCGAGCGAGCGGGCGCGTGGTGACTACGCGCGTCAACCAGCGAGGTCTGTAGACCCTCCTCGGGATCAGCACCCGAATCAACCTCGGGATCAGTGCTGTCCATGGTAGAATCTACCTCATCTTCAGTGCTGAACATATCTTCGTGAGAATCATTTGCAGCTGTTATTTCTGTATTACTATGTGTCGCAATATTTTTAGCAGTATCAACATCAACCTGCGGAACATCAGTAATAGGCACAACTGGAGACATATGATCATTAGCAGTATGTGCACCCTCATGCAAGGAAGATGTAGATGATGGAAGAAGAAGAATTTCTTTCTTTAGAAGAGCACCGACATTAGGATGAAGGTGTGCAAAAGGAAAGACCTTCTCATCAAAAACAACATCACGAGAAATATAGATGCGACAAGTGGAGACATCAAGACATTTAACACCCTTATGAAGAGGACTATAGCCAAGAAAGACACACCGTTTGGAAAGGAAAGCTAGTTTGCGTTTATTGTAGGGACGTAGGTTTGGCCAACAAGCACAACCAAAAACTCTCAGGGCATCATAGTTTGGGGCAACATGAAGAAGACGTTCAATAGGAGTTTCAAAATCAAGCACTTTGGTAGGAAGCAAATTTATGAGAAAGGCGGCAGTAATAAAGGCTTCATCCCAGAATTTTAATGGCATGGAAGCATTAGCAAGCAAAGCTAAGCCAACTTCAACAATGTGACAGTGTTTCCGTTCAGCAGAGCCATTCTTCTGGTGAGCATGGGGGCAAGAAACATGATGAGTGATGCCGACTTTTTGAAAAAACCCATTCAGTTTCTCATACCCACCCCCAATCAGTTTGCATAGTAACAATTTTCCTATCAAACTTACGCTCAACAAATTGCTAAAAATTAAGAAAGGCTTGATAAACATCAGAACGCTTCTTGAGCAAATAGATCCAAGTAAATTTACTGTATTCATCAATGAAGCTTACATAATATGCATGTTTTCCCACAGAAAGGGGTGCAGGACCCCATACATAAGAAAACACTTGCTCTAAGGGAGCAGTAGAGACACTAGTGGATATGGGGTAGGGTAACTGATGGATCTTGGCTAACTGACAAGAGTCACAAACATATGGGGTGCTCTCTGGGATGTAAGCTATTTTATTTTTCCTAAGAACTTGCTGAACCACAAATGAAGATGGATGTCCTAAACGACGATGCCATGTAGATGATGACAGCTTTATTGAGATGAAGGCTTGCTTGGAGGTCGCATTGAAGGTAGGCATCAAGGGATAAAGACCACCATAGCAAGGGCCCCTAAACAGAATTCTTTGTGTTGCTTGGTCCTTGATTAAAAAGAAACAAGGATGAAACTCAATAAAGACATGATTATCAAGTGTGAATTTATGAACAGATAAAAGATTTTTGGATGCACTAGGAACATGCAGAATGTTTTTTAGATCAAAGGAAGCATGAGGGGTGTGCAATACTGAATGACCAATATGACTAATTGGCATACCTGCGCCTTCAGCAGTGCGAACCTGATCCTGACCATAGTACTTGTTGGCGATGAGAAGCTTGTTCAGTTCACTGGTAATATGATCTATGGCACCAGTGTCAGGGTACCAATTTGTGTCAATGCCATAGGATGCAAGATTTGCACCCTTCTCACCATCATTCTTGTCATCAGAGTGACGCCACCAACAGTCACTAGCAGAATGACCATGTTTCTTGCATATCTAGCATGTGGTGTTAACATAGGGTGTTGGAACACGGTCACGTCGGGGCCGACCTTGGCCACTATCATCATGACGCCAAAAGGTGTCAGGGCGTGAATCACGACGGTCACGGCGATCATCATCTTGGTGCTCATCATGGCGCCAGTTGTCATCTTGGTGGGTATCACGGCGGTCATGATAATCATCACGTCGATCACCATTGACACCCCCATGATAGGTACCACGATTGTCAGGGTTGTGGCTGCGTGGAGGAGGTGTGCGACCATGCTGTCGTTGGTTAGCAGCACGACGGGCAAGGTTTGCTGAGGATATGAATGTGTTGTTCTCCTTGACGCCATTGTGCAGATCATATGAACACAACTGCTCAAAAAAATCCTCAAGAGTGGTACCGGGGTTACCCTGAACTGAAGTAATGAGAGGATTGTAATTATCCTATTCTAATCCATGCAGTAAATAACCAAGTAACTCATCATTATCAACAGGTTTCCCAAGTGCCAGAAGTTCATAAGCAAACCCTTTCATCTTAGTGTAATACTGATCAGCAGTCATAGAGAGTTTCTTAGTGTCATTGAGCTTACCCCTGAGGTGTTGTGCCTTGGTGCGAGAAGCAGTGGTAAACATACCGTTGATGGCAGCCCATGCACCAGCAGTAGAATCCACTCCAAGAACATGAGAGAGGATATCTGGGGATAATGAGTTCAGCAACCAGCGCATCACTAGCTGATCACGGGTGATCCAGGCAACATAGTCTGGGTTTGACAATTGCATCTTGTTCTTGTCCGAGTCTTCTACTTCGATAGTCTTGGGCGGTGCAGCATCAGTGCCATCGAGAAGTCCCATTACATTGGCTCCTCGGAAGGCAGGAATCACCAGGGCCTTCCATAGAAGATAATTTGCCCGAGTCAGTGGCTGGGCCGGAGGCAATCCCAGGGCAGCGACGAGAGCAGAGGTGTTGGCAGAGGTGTTTGTAGAGGAGCTCATGGTGATGAGCTAGGGTTTTGGGTTTGGATGAGGGTTGTCGGCAGCGGCAGCGAACGACTATGGCGGTTGTTTTGTTGTAAGTTGTGGCGGCGGCAGTGATAGGATCGGCTGCAGCGGCGGTGGTTGTTGAAGATTTGTCGGCGGCGGCAGCAACAAGATCGGCTGCGGCGTCGGTGTTTTGTAGGTTGTTGGGTTGTCAGTGGCGGCAGATGGATGAGCAGCAGCGGCGGATATGTTTGGCGGCGGCGGCGGCTTGAGACAAGCGGCGGCAGCGAGTTGTGGCGGTGGCAGCTGCTAGGGTTAGCAGCGGCGGCGACAGCAGCTAGGTCGTGGAAGGAGGGTTTCTGATACTGGTGGCTCGGTGTTGATGATGTAAATGACCAGCCAGTTGGGAACCCCAAGAGAAGGTGTGATGAATATAGCAGCAAGTTTTCCCTCAGTTATGAAACCAAGGTATGTCAATCCAGTAGGAAAAAGCCAAACGTCTGAAGGTGATGCCTGCTAGCTGCGTGACACTCCAACAAGGGCGCCGTTAACGATATACTTGTTAGCGCGTCTTCAACTAGTAGCAACACAGAACATGCACACAACACAACCAAGAACTTTGCTCCCAACTTACGATGAGGTTGTCAATCTCACCGGTTTGCTGTAAACAAAGGAATGAGCGTATCGAGTGGAAAGCAATAGTAGTATGCGAGTAAAGTAAATAGTGCGAGTAAAGTAAACAGGTGATAGCAATGTAAAGGAAATAGGACCAGGGTCCACAGTTCACTAGTGGTGTCTCTCCATAAGATAAATAACACATGCTGCGTAAAAAAATTACAGTTGGGCAATTGATAGAATAAAGATAACGTGCATATGTCGAGAGGATCACTATGAGATTTACTCTGGGCATTACAACAAGATACATAGACCGCCATCCAACTGCATCTATGACTAATAATCCACCCACAGGGAATCATCCGAGGACCCCGTGAATATTAAGTTGCGAACAACACATAATTGCATTAAGCAAACTGTGTAATGTAAACAAAGCATATGCCCTTGGACATAAGAATGTTGTTTTCTCCCTAGTGGCAACAGCACATCTACAACCTTAGAGGTTTCTGTCACTCCCCCAGATTAAATAGAGGCATGAATCCAACTATCGAGCATAAATACCCCCTCTTGGAGTCACTAGTATCTACTCGGCCAAGATAGCTACTAACAACAGAGAGCATGCAAGATCATAAACAACGTAGAGATAACATAAGATAATATTCAGCACATCAACTCAATCATAACACCAATATTCATCGGATCCCAACAAACACAACATGTAGAATTACATATAGGTAGTCTCGATCATGTAAAGCAGCTCACGAGATCTAAACATGAAGCACATGGTGGAGAAGACAACCATCTAGCTACTGCTATGGACCCATAGTCCAAGGTAGACTACTCACTCATCGCGCCGGAGGCAAGCATGGCAATGAAGAAGACCTCCAGTAGCGATTCCCCTCTCTGGCAGGGTGCCGGGAAGAGCTTCTGGACCCTCCCGATCTCGGGTCGACGACAGCGGCGGATCGCGATATGTTTCTGGAAAATTGATCGGGTACTTAGGTTTTTCCCTCTTTGTCCTCTAGAAGCTTCGGTAAATTTTGCGAAGGGGCGGCGTCAGAAGTGGACCGAGGCAGAAGTGGACCGAGGCAGCCTCACACATAAGGGGCGCGACCAGGGCCTATGCCGCGCCGCCGTATTGTGTGGCCGGCTTGTGGCCCCTCTCCGTCTCCTCTTTGGTCCTCTAGAAGCTTCGGTAAATTTCTGGATGTTTGGCTTTTGTTTCGTCTAATTCTGAGAATATTTCTTGTGTAACTTTTCTGAAACACAAAAACAGCAGAAAACAGGGAACTGGCACTGTGGCATCTTGTTAATAGGTTAGTTCCGGAAAATGCATAAAAATGCCACGAAGTGTAACGAAACACTAGCAAATGGTGTAAAAACAAGCATGGAGCATCAAAAATTATAGATACGTTTGGGACGTATCAGCATCCCCAAGCTTAACTCCTGCTCGTCCTCGAGTAGGTAAGTGATAACAAAGAAACAATTTTTGAGGTGACATGCACCTACACAATCTTGACCATCTATGTAAGCATTGTGCGCTGGGATCAAAAGAACTTAAAACATGGGCATGAAAGATATAATCTTGATAGAAGAAACTTAGCAACCACGTTATAACATGAAAAAGAACACAAACAAAAGATCATGAAAATGAAACAATGAAAGTCAAACGTGTGTTCAAATCATAAGGAAAAATATAGCAAATGGTTTTCGGCTTGTCCTTTATGGAATAGCAAAACAAAAATGCATAGGACACCTTCAAGTTTAAGAGGGCGACTAGATACAAATAATTTAAGAACAAGTGAAACCAAAATCATGAATCAATCAATGAAAACTTTGGGACAATGCACATTATACTCAGAATGACAACTATGCTCTCTTAGACAGTGCATAAAGGTAGAAGGTGGTGACTCAATATAAAAGTAAAAGAAAGGCCCTTCGCGGAGAGAAGCAGTGATTAAACATGTGCTAAAACTTTTCATTTGTAAAATAGAGAGATAAAAATTGGGTTTTGAGAGGTGGTTGTTTTTTTCAACGACTGGCAATAGGGTTCTTACTATCTTCCATACAAAAACGAAGCAAGTTTTTGAGAGAGAGATTGACACTTTTGTGCTCTTTTATAAAGCTTGGCACTCCTCCCCACCTTTTTTCCTTTCACAAACCATGGCTAACCGATTCCATCGCGTGCCCACCAACATTCACATACCACGGAGGAGTGCCTTTTTTTCTTTCTTTTTTTCTCTCTTTTTTTTCTTTTTGGAATAAAACAATATGGAAGATAGCAAATCCGACCACTACGTCCCCATGAGCTGAAAATAGTGTCACAAAACGAGAAGTGTTTTGAAGGTTTTTGAAAGGTAGCACATGAAAAATTACTTGGAATGGCTTACAAATACCATGCATAGGAATTTATAGTGGACACAATGGAAAACTTGGTTTTTAGGAGTTGGATGCACGAGTAAAGCTCATACTCAGTACAAAATGAGGGCTAGCAAAAGACTGGGAGCGACCAACTAAGAGAGCAATAACGGACATAATCATGCAGAGCGACAAAGCAACATTAAAAGAAGCATAAGATGGCATCAAAAGTCAAAAAATAAATGATCATAGAGGCTCATGGTGACTTTGTATGAGTCTAACATGTGTGAGCATGTGCCAAGTCAACCCAAATAAAGCATCAAGGAGAAAACCAAAATAATGCTTTCAAATAATAAAAATAACTCATGATTTTTTCAAAGGCTCATTAAGCAATCTCAGTCATTTGAGACAATTCATTGTACAGCAAAAATCACTAAGCATACTATCAAAAAGGCATCAAACATGACATGCAAAAGCCTAGGCCGCAGTCTACACAAGCTCCTTTTGTACCACTTTGTTGCATGAAACTTTTTCTCTTTTCCAACACCATTCGAACTTTTTTAAAACAACTCTTTTGATGAAGACCAACATGGACCAGAGGTCAAAATACACCTTGATGTAAAGATATAACAAGATCTAAACAAAAATCAAGGCGAAAAACAAAAGCTAAACGCAGTAGCAGAAAAAGAGAACACTCGTTGAACGATAAGAGTGAAAAACAGAGTGTTCTTGGCAAATGAAAAGCAAGGCAACTTCTCCAAAAGGAATTTGTTGGGGTCCAACCATTTATTGCAGAAAACAAAACTAAAGAAAACTGAAAACTAAAACAACTGACGCTCCAAGAAAAATGCATAATGCATGAAGCAATAAAAATATAGTGTGTTGAAAGGTGACCTAATTTTTGTCGATGAAGAAGGGGTGCCTCGGGGGCATCCCCAAGCTTTGACGCTTGTACCTCTTGGATATTTCTTGGGGTGCGTGGGCATCCCAAAGCTTGAGCTTTTGTCCATTCTTCAACTCATCTCATCATTCTCAAATCCCTACACTTGAAAACTTCCTTCATACAAAACTAAACACAATTCTATTAGCAACATTAGTGTAAGCATAGCAATGAATCAACCCTTTTTGCTTCAGATTTCAACTCAAAACCACCACATATAAAGCATATACTACTGTAGCAACTTCCCCAAAAGTTCCGTGATCAAAAGAACTAAAAAAGAAAGCGATCAAGCGGCAAACACAAATAATGGCAGAAATCTGTCAAAACAGAACAGTTGACAAAGGTCGAATTTTTAGAGGGTTTTCTGTTGCTCAAATCAAAAAGTGTTAAACTAATGAAAGTTTTGATATAACCTGGGTCATATGCACAAGAAATTTCAGGTCCAAAAGATATACTGAGAATTTTCACAAATTTTTACGGTGCAGCACCGAAATCTGTTTTAGGACAGCAACATCCCCAAATCTTACCTCACTCAAATTAGAGGCTTCTCTTGGCACAAAAATGAAATAAAAATGATAAGGAGAGGTTATTACAGTAGTAATAACTTCCAAGACTCAAATAAAAGAAAAAGAACTGAAATTAAAACATTGGGTTATCTCCCAAGAGTGCTTTTCTTTAACGCCTTTGAGCTAGGCGCAGAAAGTGCAAATCAAGTAATATCAAGTGATGAAGCATTAGGGTCAACGGGTACCTTATGCCTTCCTCTCTTACCTTTGCTCTTAACTTTAGGGAACACATTATTATTGCAAGGTGGAGAGATGAATCTTATGGTGCCTTTTCCCACATCAATGATGGCGCCTAGGAGCTTTAGTAGAGACCTTCCAAGTGTGATTTGTCCTTTTCCTACACATTCAATAACAAGATAAGCAGTAGATACCATTTTTCTTAGGACTTTTGTATAAACTCCTTCAGCTATTCCAATGGGAAATATAGTGGCACTGTTAGTAAGAGAAATTTCTTCTCCCCCCTCATAAAGCTTCCAAAGACTCAAAGATTCATAAACATCCTTTGGCATAAGACAAAATTCAGACATAATATCACAACGAGCATGAAAAGTTTCACCACTAATGGTGATTTTTACCGTAGGGTACCAACTCGAAGGTTCAGAATTTATTGGCACATAATCAAAATACTGGTGCAAAGTACTATAGCAATTACCCAAATGAGTAGTGCTAGTTTCAAGAGTATTAAGTCTATTAAAAATGCTCACCATAGAGGAATCAAAATCAGTTGGCATGCTATAAATTGTAATCAACTTTTTTATAATATCGAAAGCTTGATCTCCATCACAATGAAGGAAATCTCCTTCTGCTGTAGTATCCAAAGCATATCTATAACGAAGAGCAAGTCCAAAGTAAAAGCAACTAAGAAGCAAACTCAAAGTCATTTTTGGTTTAGTTTTTCCATGCCAATCATAAATTCTAGACCAAGCTTCTTTGAAACTTTCCTCACTCTTTTGTTTGAAAGTGAAGATCATTTCCTCGGGCGACAAAGTAGTAGCAACTAAACTAGACATAATAAACAACTATAAAGGAAACTAATTTTTTTGTATTTTTGATAAAATGATGCAAGTTAAAATAAAGTAAAGCAAAATTTAAAACAAAGTAAAGGATGTGCGTGTGAAACTCCCCTTGCAGAAGTCTTCTTTTTCCCCGGCAATGGCGCCAGAAAACTTGTTGGTGGCTCGGTGTTGATGATGTAAATGACCGGCCAGTTGGGAACCCCAATAGAAGGTGTGATGAATATAGCAGCAAGTTTTCCCTCAGTTATGAAACCAAGGTATGTCAATCCAGTAGGAAAAAGCCAAACTTCTGAAGGTGATGCCTGCTAGCTGCGTGACACTCCAACAAGGGCGCCGTTAACGATATACTTGTTAGCGCGTCTTCAACTAGTAGCAACGTGGAACCTGCACACAACACATTCAAGAACTTTGCTCCCAACTTACGATGAGGTTGTCAATCTCACCGGTTTGCTGTAAACAAAGGAATTAGCGTATCGAGTGGAAAGCAATAATAGTATGCGAGTAAAGTAAACAGTGCGAGTAAAGTAAATAGGTGATTGATGCCGAGTAAATGACCGGCCCGTTGGGAACCCCAAGAGGAAGGTGTGATGAATATAGCAGCAAGATTTTCCCTCAGTACGAAACCAAGGTTTGTCGATCAGGAGAGGAAAGAGCCAAACGACTGAAGGTGATGCCTGCTAGCTTGCGACAGCTCCGGACAATTTATAGGGCGCCTCGTCCAAGCTTTGCTTTGCTAGCTGCAACGCAGAACCTGCACACAACACAACCAAATACTTTATTTCCAACTTACGATGAGGTTGTCAATCTCACCGGTTTACTTGAAATAAAGGGTATGAGCGTATCGAGTGGAAAGTGATAATAGTATGCGAGTAAAGTAAACAATGCGAGTAAAGTAAACAGGTGATATCAATATAAAGGAAATAGGACCGGGATCCACAGTTCACTAGCGGTGTCTCTCCATAGATAAAATAATACATGCTGGGTAAACAAATTACAGTTGGGCAATTGATATAATAAAGACAACGTGCATATGATGAGAGGATCACTATGAGATTTACTCTGGGCATTACAACAAGATACATAGACCGCCATCCAACTGCATCTATGACTAATAATCCACTCACGGGGATATCTTTCGAACACCCCATGAGTATTAAGTTGCGAACAACAGATAACTGCATTAAGCAAAGTGTGTAATGTAAACAAAGCATATGCCCTCGAGTATATGAATGTTGTTTTCCCCCTAGTAGCAACAGCACATCTACAACCTTAGAGGTTTCTGTCACTCCCCCAGATTAAATAGAGGCATGAACCCACTATCGAGCATAAATAACCCCTCTTGGAGTCACTAGCAACTACTCGGCCAAGATAGCTACTAACAATGGAGAGCATGCAAGATCATAAACAACATAGAGATAACATAAGATAAATTTTAGTACATCAACTCAAGCATAACACCAATATTCATCGGATCCCAACAAACCAAACATGTAGAATTACATAACGGTGATCTCAATCATGTAGGGCAGCTCATGAGATCTAAACATGAAGCACATGGTGGAGAAGACAACTATCTAGCTACTGCTATGGACCCATAGTCCAAGGTAGACTACTGACTCATCGCTCCGGAGGCAAGCATGGCGATGAAGAAGACCTCCGGTGGCGATTCCCCTCTCCGGCAGGGTGCCGGGAAGAGCTTCTGGACCCTCCCGATCTTCGGGTCGATGGCGGCGGCGGATCGCGATGTGTTCTAGAAAACTGATCGGGTACTTAGGTTTTTCTCGTCGGGGGGTCTTTATAGGCGAAGGGGCATCGTCAGGAGTGGACAGAGGCGGTCTCACACATAGGGGGCGCGGCCAGGGCCTAGGCCGCGCCGCCCTGGTGTGTGGGCACCTCGTGGCCCCACTCCGTCTCCTCTTTGTTTCTCTGGAAGCTTCGGTGAAATTCTGGGCGACTGGCTTTGGTTTCGTCCAATTCTGAGAATATTTCCTGTGTAACTTTTCTGAAACACAAAAATAGCAGAAAACAGGGAACTGACACTGTGGGGACTTGTTAGTAGGTTAGTTCCGGAAAATGCATAAAAGTACCACGAAGTGTAACGAAACACTAAGCAAATGGTGTAAAAACAAGCATGGAGCATCAAAAATTATGGATACGTTGGAGACGTATCAGCATCCCCAAGCTTAACTCCTGCTCGTCCCCAAGTAGGTAAGTGATAACAAAAGAAATAATTTTTGAGGTGACATGCACCTACACAATCTTGATCATCTATGTAAGCGTTGTGCGCTGGGATCAAAAGAACTTAAAACATGGGCATGAAAGACATAATCTTGATAGAAGAAACTTAGCAACCATGTTATAACATGGAAATGAACACAGACAAAAGATCATGAAAATGAAACAATGAAAGTCAAACGTGTGTTCAAATCATAAGGAAAAACATACAAATGGTTTTCAGCTTGTCCTTCATGGAGAGCAAAATATAAATGCATAGGACACCTTCAAGTTTAAGAGGGCGACTAGATACAAATAATTTGAGAACAAGTGAAACCAACAATATGAATCAATCAATGAAAATTTGGGACAATGCACATTATACTAAGAATGACAACTATGCTCTCTTAATGGTGCATAAAGATAGAAGGTGGTGACTCAACATAAAAGTAAAAAGAAAGGCCCTTCGCGGAGGGAAGCAGTGATTGCAAGTTTTATAGACCTTCCAAAATTATGGTACTTACCGGCTTTGAGCTCTCATTGCCCCCATCATAAGCATCTTGAATTGTTAAAGTTAATGCGAGAACACTCATGCTGCATATGCTTGACAAAACATAAGTTGAAAACCTCGTGTCCCGTGAATACGAGTACCCAAATCTCATGCTACTTTACTTAGAGTCCCAAGCAAGGCTCTTGTCATTGTAAGTATATACGTATCATCGAGAGCCGCCAACGGGTACCTCCGTGCCCGATGACATGGAACAATCCCACATTAAAATGACAGGACAAGCAGACAATGAACACCTCGACATCTCTTTTATTTACCACCAACGGGGTACCTCCGTGCCCGATGACATGGAACAATCCCACATCAAAATGACAGGACAAGCATACAATGAACACCTCGACATCTCTTTTATTTACCATTTGTATAGCCTTTTATTTTGAGATGCATCGTCGAATGTCCACTATGGGCATGCTGCAAATTTCCACCATAAATTATGCATGGCTTAGATTGGCGGCCCAGGCGTTTCTCTAACACATATACAAACTCCATGATCCCGCAAGATTCCCAATTCATTTCACACCGCGAGTATCCATAAACAAAAGATCACGATATCAACTCAAATAAGAAGTGCAATGTTGAAAGCTTGCCCCATGACGGCATGGTTGGGCTAATCTCCAATTTACAACTTGAAAGCATAACAACTCAACATAAGAGACCACAATGTCAAATTTTTAAGAACGAGAAAAATAAAGTGTGCCTTCCAGTTCGTGAGAGCTTTACTGACCAATTTTCGCATAACACTGGTAAGAGTTTAATTTGAAGAGTAGATAAAAGCAAGTCAAATGTACTTTGGAATAGAAAATTGCTAATAGGTATGTATGGTGGACACTTTGGCAAACTTGGTTTTTAGAAGTTGGATGCACGAGTAGAGCTCATACTCAGTACAAGGCGAGGGCTAGCAAAAGACTGGGAGCGACCAACTAAGAGAGCAATAACGGCCATAATCATGCAAAGCGACAAAGCGATATTAAAAGAAGCATAAGATGGCATCAAAATTCAAAAACTAAATGATCATAGAGGCTATTGGCGACTTTGGATGAGTCTAACATGTGTGAGCATGCGCCAAGTCAACCCAAATAAAGCATCAAGGAGAAAACCAAAATAATGCTTCCAAACGATAAAAACAACGCATGATTTTTTCAAAGGCTCATTAAGCAATCTCAGTTATTTAAGACAAGTCATGCTACAGCAAAACCACTAAGCATACTATCAAAAAGACATCAAGCACGACATGCAAAAGCCTAGGCCACAGTCTACACAAGCTCCTTCTTGTACCACTTTTTTGCATAAAGCTTTTTCTCTTTTCCAACACCATTCAAAAATTTTATAAACACCTCTTTTGATGAAAACCAATAAAGATCAGAGGCAAAAATACACCTTGATGAAAAGATATAACAAGATCTGAACACAAATCAAGGCAAAAACGATAACTAAACGCAGTTCTAGAAAAAGAAGAACACTCGTTGAAACGAATAGAGTGAAAAACAGAGTGTTCTTGGCAAATGAAAAACAAGGCAACTTCTCCAAAAGGAATTTGTTGGGGTCTAACCATTTATTGCAGCAAACTAAACTAAACTAAACTAAACTGAAAACTAAAAACAACTGATGCTCCAAGAAAAATGCATAATGCATGAAGCATTAAAAATATAGTGTCTTGAAAGGTGACCTGATTTTTGCCGATGAAGAAGGGGTGCCTCGGGGGCATCCCCAAGCTTTGACGCTTGTACTTTTTGGATATTTCTTGGGGTGATGCATGGGCATCCCCAAGCTTGAGCTTTTGTCCATTATTCAACTCATCTCATCACTCTTCGATCCCTACACTTGAAAACTTCCTTCATACAAAACTAAACACAAATCTATTAGCAACATTAGTGCAAGCATAACATAGAATCAACCCTTTTTGCTTCAGGTTTCAACCTAAAACCACCACATATTAAGCATATACTACTGTAGAAACTTCCCCAAAAGTTCCGTGATCAAAAGAACTCAAAAAGAAAGCGATAAAGCGGCAAACACAAATATTGGCAGAAATCTGTCAAAACAGAACAGCTGACAAAGGTCGAATTTTTAAGGGGTTTTCTGTTGCTCAAATCAAAAATTGTTTAACTAATGAAAGTTTGGATATAACCTGGGGCATATTCATAAGAAATCGCAGGTCCAAAATATATACAGATAATTTTCACGAATTTTTACGGTGCAGCACCGAAAACTGTTTCAGGACAACAACATCCCCAAATCTTACCTCGCTCAAATTAGAGGCTTCTCTTGGCACAAAAACGAAATAAAAATGATAAGGAGAGGTTATTACAGTAGTAATAACTTCCAAGACTGAAATAAAAGAAAAAGTACTGAAAGTAAAACATTGGGTTATCTCCCAAAAGTGCTTTTCTTTAACGCCTTTGAGCTAGGCTTAGTAATTTGAGAAGATGCTCACATAAGAAATATGAATTGAAGCAAAAGAGAGCATCAAGGAGCAAATATAAAACATATTTAAGTCTAAGCCACTTCCTATGCATAGGAATCTTGTAAGAAAATAAATCAAAGAAGCACATAGTAACAAGTATGGGTAGATAAAACAAGAGCAACTTCGGAACTTTCAACATAAAGAGAGGTGTTCTAGTAACATGAGAATTCCAACCACCATATTTTCCTCTCTCATAATAATTTTCAGTAGCATCATGAACAAACTCAACAATATAAATATCACACTCATCCTTCTTTGTTAAGCATGGAGGGCAATCAAATAAGGTATTAGTTAAAGAGTTACTCTTATTGGGAGGTAGACATGGGTAGCTCCATTCTTCCTCCCCTTGATCATCACTCTCCTCCTCTTTTTCATCCAATGAGCTTCCAGTTTCAGCAATTTCTTCTTCCATGGGCTCCTTCAAGGCATTAGTCTCTTCCGTTGGAGAGCATCTATTAAGATATTTAAGAATATAGCCATTTTCTTCCTTGTAATTATCAAAGCAAAATGTGAGTATATCATAAACCTCATATTTATAAGGTGCATCATTAGTATTTTGAAGCAAATAAGCAAGTTCGAATGCACCCTTCCAAGCAATAAATTCTTCAATTTGTTCCACATCATAAAAGTCATAATTTCCATTAATATAAGAAGATATGGTAACATCATCATTATACTCACATTGAAAAGGGAGGTGTTTATACCTCCTACAGCAACAAGATCTATCAAAGCAATAAGTAACATTATAAGTAGAGCACACATTTTTAGCAATGATATACAATCTATTGATTTGTTCCCATAAGTGTTTTTCTTTTTGTGACAAGCAGTGTTCCTCATAATAATTTTGCTACTCTTCCATGAACCCACCTTGCCAAAAAGATTTAGTTTCAAAGAAAACCAACCATTGATAGAAAGCATGATGAAGAAAGACAACAACAGACCAATAAAAATAACAACTATAGAAGGAACTAATATTTTTGTGTTTTTGATAAAACGATGCAAGCAAAAATAAAGTAAAAGCAAAACTTAAAACAAAGTAAAGGATATGCGTGCGAAACTCCCCTTGCAGAAGTCTTCTTCTTCCTCCCCGGCAACGGCGCCAGAAAATATGCTTGATGCCGAGTAAATGACCGGCCCGTTGGGAACCCCAAGAGGAAGGTGTGATGAATATAGCAGCAAGATTTTCCCTCAGTACGAAACCAAGGTTTCTCGATCAGGAGAGGAAAGAGCCAAACGACTGAAGGTGATGCCTGCTAGCTTGCGACAGCTCCGGACAATTTATAGGGCACCTCGTCCAAGCTTTGCTTTGCTAGCTGCAACACGGAACCTGCACACAACACAACCAAATACTTTGTTCCCAACTTACGACGAGGTTGTCAATCTCACCGGTTTGCTTGAAACAAAGGGTATGAGCGTATCGAGTGGAAAGTGATAATAGTATGCGAGTAAAGTAAACAGTGCGAGTAAAGTAAACATGTGATAGCAATATAAAGGAAATAGGACTGGGATCCACAGTTCACTAGCGGTGTCTCTCCATAGATAAAATAATACATGCTGGGTAAACAAATTACAGTTGGGCAATTGATAGAATAAAGACAACGTGCATATGATGAGAGGATCACTATGAGATTTACTCTGGGCATTACAACAAGATACATAGACCGCCATCCAACTGCATCTATGACTAATAATCCACTCACGGGGATATCGTCCGAACACCCCATGAGTATTAAGTTGCGAACAACAGATAACTGCATTAAGCAAAGTGTGTAATTTAAACAAAGCATATGCCCTCGAGCATATGAATGTTGTTTTCCCCCTAGTAGCAACAGCACATCTACAACCTTAGAGGTTTCTGTCACTCCCCCAGATTAAATAGAGGCATGAACCCACTATCGAGCATAAATACCCCCTCTTGGAGTCACTAGCAACTACTTGGCCAAGATAGCTACTAACAACGGAGAGCATGCAAGATCATAAACAACATAGAGATAACATAAGATAAATTTTAGTACATCAACTCAAGCATAACACCAATATTCATCGGATCCCAACAAACCAAACATGTAGAATTACATAACGGTGATCTCAATCATGTAGGGCAGCTCATGAGATCTAAACATGAAGCACATGGTGGAGAAGACAACCATCTAGCTACTGCTATGGACCCATAGTCCAACGTAGACTACTCACTCATCGCTCCGGAGGCAAGCATGGCGATGAAGAAGACCTCCGGTGGCGATTCCCCTCTCCGGCAGGGTGCCGGGAAGAGCTTCTGGACCCTCCCGATCTTCGGGTTGATGGCGGCGGCGGATCGCGATATGTTCTGGAAAACTGATCAGGTACTTAGGTTTTTCCCGTCGGGGGGTCTTTATAGGCGAAGGGGCATCGTCAGGAGTGGACCGAGGCGGTCTCACACATAGTGGGCGCGACCAGGTCCTGGGCCGCGCCGCCCTGGTGTGTGGGCACCTCGTGGCCCCACTCCGTCTCCTCTTTGGTTCTCTGGAAGCTTCGGTGAAATTCTGGGCAACTGGCTTTGGTTTCATCCAATTCCGAGAATATTTCCTGTGTAACTTTTCTGAAACACAAAAACAGCAGAAAACAGGGAACTGGCACTGTGGCGACTTGTTAGTAGGTTAGTTCCGGAAAATGCATAAAAGTGCCACGAAGTGTAACGAAACACTAAGCAAATGGTGTAAAAACAAGCATGGAGCATAAAAAATTATGGATACGTTGGATACGTATCAGTGATAGCAATGTAAAGGAAATAGGACCGGGGTCCACAGTTCACTAGTGGTGTCTCTCCATAAGATAAATAACACATGCTGTGTAAACAAATTACAGTTGGGCAATTGATAGAATAAAGTTAACGTGCATATGTCGAGAGGATCACTATGAGATTTACTCTGGGCATTACAACAAGATACATAGACCGCCATCCCACTGCATCTATGACTAATAATCCACCCATGGGGAATCATCCGAGGACCCCGTGAATATTAAGTTGCGAACAACAGATAATTGCATTAAGCAAAGTGTCTAATGTAAACAAAGCATATGCCCTTGGACATAAGAATGTTGTTTTCTCCCTAGTGGCAACATCACATCTACAACCTTAGAGGTTTCTGTCACTCCTCCAGATTAAATAGAGGCATGAACCCAACTATCGAGCATAAATACCCCCTCTTGGAGTCACTAGTATCTACTCGGCCAAGATAGCTACTAACAACGGAGAGCATGCAAGATCATAAACAACATAGAGATAACATAAGATAATATTCAGCATATCATCTCAATCATAACACCAATATTCATCGGATCCCAACAAACACAACATGTAGAATTACATAAAGGTAGTCTCGATCATGTAAAGCAGCTCATGAGATCTAAACATGAAGCACATGGTGGAGAAGACAACCATCTAGCTACTGCTATGGATCCATAGTCCAAGGTAGACTACTCACTCATCGCACCGGAGGCAAGCATGGCGATGAAGAAGACCTCCGGTGGCGATTCCCTGCTCCGGCAGGGTGCCAGGAAGAGCTTCTGGACCCTCCCGATTTTGGGTCGACGACGACGGTGGATCGCGATGTGTTTCTGGAAAATTGATCAGGTACTTAGGTTTTTCCCGTCGGGGGGGGGGGGGGTCTTTATAGGCGAAGGGGCGGTGTCAGAAGTGGACCGAGGCGGCCTCACACATAGGGGGCGCGGCCAGGGCCTGGGCCGCGCCGCCCTATTGTGTGGCCGGCTCGTGGCCCCTCTCCGTCACCTCTTCGGTCCTCTGGAAGCTTTGGTAAATTTCAGGATGTTTGGCTTTTGTTTCGTCCAATTCCGAGAATATTTCCTGTGTAACTTTTCTGAAACACAAAAATAGCAGAAAACAAGAAACTGACACTGTGGCATCTTGTTAATAGGTTAGTTCCGAAAAATGCATAAAAATGCCACGAAGTGTATCGAAATACTAAGCAAATGGTGTAAAAACAAGCATGAAGCATCAAAAATTATAGATACGTTTGGGACGTATCAGATACCATATTAGGTTTTGGCTGAAACGATGCTTGAGTCCACATCGTATGCGTGTTAATATATAGGCACATGGCCCAGTTGTACAGAGGCAGGTATCCGTATACAAGACCATACGGTATACACTAAAAATATTACATTTAACACCTACTAAGGACTGATCGGGGACGTGGTAATGGGAAAGACTTGGTAATGGGAAAGACACAAATCACATGGCATTTGCTGCAAAATGAAATCAGCTCGCGTCTCACGTACTCTCTGACGGTGCCACATCAATACATCATCAACACCCGCCGTGAGCCCGGGACAGACTGACGTGCAACATCTGCACAACTTTCTGACTATTTTGGTAGATATTTTGAGTTTGTGGCCAGTGTGCTCATACTTGACAACTTCATAAACCGTGGGCGACGTTTAACTCTAATTCTATATGTTATGAAACTGTATCACTCTATGGAAAATACATAGAAAATATTTACCACATGAGAAAACAAGTTTTTTTTCTGTTACAACAACCCCCTAAGGAAGTGCAAACTGACCTCTCAAAAAGAAGTGCAAATTAATGGGACAGAATCTTGAAAGAGAAGAAAAGAACTTGTATGATCAAATCACTAAATATCCAGATCAGGCCTAGCCGATCAAGAGTTCTAAGACATGAGCGCGGCGCATATATATTGATGCTCTTCTTACACGTAGTAGTACACAAAACTAAAATAGTGCCTCTGAATTTTGAGGCCAGGCGAAGCGCTCACTGCACAGTGCAGGCTCGCATCAACCGTACGCACGTCAAGGGGACGCGCTAGCTTCTTGAGCGCCTGGCCGATCCATCGTCGTCGGCTCGTCGCGCACTCGCGCCATGGAGAATCCTCGATCGATCTCAGGAGAGGGAGGCGCGATCACACACAGCGACGTGAGACTGAGATCCACACACAAGACAAAGTAGTACCGGCGCCACCAGTGCACATACATGCGCATGCCACTACATCAGCACGTGCCTGCCGTACTGCGAACAGCTCCAGGCCACGGAGAAAGGACAGCCACCGCCCGTTTAGCGACCCGAGAACGAACAGCTAAAAAGGGAGATTCCGTACGGGCATGGACAAATACTCCCGAGCTATACGAAGCTTGTTTTTCAAAAACTTTAAAAATAGTTCTAAAAGTTTTTTAAAAATGTAAACAAAAATTCTAGATATGGATAATAATAAAATCCACTAGTGTGCAAAAAACTAAAATAAGATTAGCTGTATTTTACAGTAAAATGACAAATGTGTGGATCTAGATGTGATGAACAATGCACATTTTTAAAAGTTGTCAGATTTATCAATTTAATGCAGTCTAAAATACAATTGAGAATTTGCACGTAGTGTTCCATATTATCAACACCTAGGATTTTTGTTTAGATTCTTCCAAAACTTATAAATAACTTTTTGAAATGGCTACCGTGAGCTTGGGCACCGTACATTGATCATGATATGTCGTATGACAACACCCGGAGTCACATTCTCTAAAAACAACTTCTCCAATAAGGAAACAATGCATAAGCATTGTTGTTTTTTGATCAAAGAAGTTAGGCTTTTACACTGGAGAAAGTACGCTCTCAAAAAAATGGCTTCAATATTGCTGGTTACAACCAATTAAGGTCAAGATCATGGGTTTTCACCCTGAAAGATAAGACTTCATACTCCTTTAGTGCTATCGCTCCCACTTGCCGAGGCCGCTGCTACAAGTCATGAAACACCAAGCTGACATGGAACACGTCCGAAATGTACGAGGAAAGTCCCACAAGACATGCCTGGACAAAAACCCGTGAAGCAAAGTCTTCATGGCATCCCAGACCTTCTCCACCATTACTGCTCCTCAAATCGCAGCCGCCATGAAATTATCTGCCATTGTCTAACCGATAGGTCCCACGGTGACAACATGCAATGGAGGTTCGCGCCACGCCCTCCTAAAACGGCACAAGCTGATGACAAGGATGCACACGATCAGAACCCATCCGATCGAGCAATCTAGGGCATCATGCGCCGATCCTTGAAGATCTTCGGTGAAGCATTCTATAACTCATCAACGGCCAGATTGAGGAGTACGAACAACAAGCAGTCAACACCTTTGCATGAGAAGAGCACTAGGGCCACCACCTTATTCAACAAAACCAGTAGGCCCACACCACCGGTCAGCAGTTTATAAGATGGCCGCAGCACCACACACCAGCAACACTCCACCCAAGAAGGCCCAGATCGAACCTTGGGGCCCAGATAGGGCTCGCTGCAACCACCGAAGCTTTATAACCGTTGGATCAGCACACTGCCTGCCTCTGCCTCGCGTCACCGGATCGCTTCGGGCCCTGACCCTTAAGGCCGCGCCATTTTGCACTACCGCAGTCGCCCCGTCCCCGCCCGAGAGACACCGCCGTGATGCCCTCCCCTGCCCTTCGTCTTAGACGGGAAAGGCTCCGCCACCTCTTCTGGCGATGATGGTGGCGACGGCTAGGAGTACAGGTCCAAGGGAATGGCCAGCGGGATCGACGATGGAAGCCTTCTGAGTCGCTCGGACGGGAGCGACCCAGGAGGTTTTTTTTTTCATGCGGGTCTATGTAGAAAAAAACTGACACATCCATGCCCTATCTAATTGGCAAAGAATAAACAGGAACATAGCTCGAAGTCGAAGATTATTTGTGACAGTACGTCTGTAAACTTCATGAACAGTGCACCAACTGTTAGCACTAATCTTGATATCTTGCATTTGAGTTGTTAATTAATGTGCTAGCTGCATGTAAGTAATGAGTTAGTTGCAAGTGCATGCTAGGCCTAGTCGTAATATTCCTAGAGTGATTCTATAGGAGGAATTAGTCAGGATTAGTTAGTGGGTTAGTGTGTGCGTTAGTGGCCAGGTGGTGTGCGTGAGTGCAGGGCGTGGGATTAGCCTGTGTGTGCTGCCTATTTAAGACATTGTACATTGTTTGTTTGATCAAATGAAAAAGAGAGGAAAATGTAGCTGTTTTGGGTGCCAAGGGAGAGGTAATGGCAAAGATAGTTTCTTCTTCCTTGGTTGCGTGCGTGTGTGTGTTCTTGAGAAAATACAAGAGAGATTGTGAGAGAGGTCAGAGGAAGAAGAAGAGGGGCTGCAAGGTTGCAACTCCAACACCAACAACGACCATGTTGTTTCCGTTTCAAAAAAAGAAAAAAAAAAGTGTTCCCTTTCCATTATTGGACACTTCTTCTCCTTGCATACATAGTTTCAAAAACTGGACCGGTGAGTGAACCGGTGAGGTGACTGGCTCACTGGTTCACTGGTCCAACCGGTGGCTCAGCTGGTTCAATAGCGATAAAAAAACATCAAATTTAATAAATAATTAAGTTAATTTTGGAAAAATTTAGCATCAAATCATATATTTTGTGTTTGCTTTCATAGTAGATCACAAACTAAGTGTAGTAAAGGTGGTATTAGGCCTTATACAAAGTATTTGGAGCAACGTTCTAGGTTTTAGGATCATCTCCTGGAGAAAACACATTATTTTTATGCAGTTTTTCTGGTTTTTTCTTAGTTGGACCAGTAATTTTTAAAAAACCGGTGAGGGCTTCGGTTCAGGTTTTTTCTGATCGAACCACCGAACCGGTTTGGTTTTTAAAACTATGCTTGCATATGACTGTCCAGCTACTGTGCCGTCACGATGGTAACGGTGAACCACACACATGTACAGACGCGTGTCGACACAGCACAGGCACACGAATTAATCCCTCATTTTAAGGAAATACTAGGATAGACAACTTCGCATTGCCCTAATATGCCTCCTCCTCCGACAGCTAACCACGCATGGATCAGCTCCATTTTCCTGGGAGCGGCCCCATAGCGGCAGCCACTGCCCCCTTCTTCGTGGCCTTAGATCACACAGCCTCCATATCTACTCTGCAACCGGAATCGGGTCTGGCTCCGCCGTTCCCCGCCAATGAATCGGGGTCCGATACGATCAAAGCCAGGATCATGTCGCACCCTCTCTACCCAGCTCTCCTCAGAGCCTTCATAGACTGCCAAAAGGTAAACACAATTAGTATCTTGCTGCCTGATGTTTCTTATTTCAGTACGCTCTTGATCTCGCGCTACCTAAGGTCGGAGCTCCACCGGAAGTTGTTGGTCGGCTCTCGTCTCTCGCCGACGAGCTCCAGTCAAATTCAGATGACACGCAGGCGCAGAAACAGCCCGCTGACCCCGAACTCGACCAGTTCATGGTAACATGCATCCAAGTTATATATGCATACATGATCAATTTAGCATATATAGTTGCATGCACATATGGATCTATATGTATACACCATGTTCTCGGCGTATATATTTGTGCAGGAGACATACCGTGATGCGTTGGTGACGTACAGTCAGGAGCTGACAAGACAAATCCATGAAGCCAATGAGATCTTCAGGAGCATGGAGGCTCACATCGACTCGTTCCCATTAGCGCCATTAGGTGTGCATGCTTAATTATACTACTAAGTTATTCTTGAGGCCTTGCCATTTCGGTGCGGGGAAATCTCGAATAGTGCGAAGACTGTTGCAGCCTCCTGCAGGTATCTAGCTAGGAGTAATAGCACGGTTGCTTATCTGTCATTTTTTTTCAAGGAAGATACATATCTATTATATAAGCCTACACGAAGTACTTAACACCTCATACATAACAAAAGTTGCATCGACGTTCTTGGATCACCTAACAACCACTACTGCCGCTAGAGCAAGCCGCTGCTGCACTCCTCTACTGGAGCTGGCATGACCTTGTGATGATATCCCAGAAGTCTTCGTAGATGGTCTCTAAGGACTAGGGGTTCAAAGCCAAAGTTGTCGCTATTGAACTCTTGAACGGATTCAAATCTCCTCAAACCAAACTGCAAAACATGTAGACCATCACTCCAAGGGAGTCTCCCTGCCCTCCTCAACATCACCGGCAAAATATCGATATCTTGTTCCACACAACAGGACCATAGCTACCCTAACATCTGTCGTCGTGGTGAAACAACATATGCCATAGGATGGCTTAAATGGGGGCCGACTAGATGCTGGAGGATTCGGGAGAGGGGAACGAGCTAAAGAGCACGACAGAAAGAGACACTGATCTACCCAGGTTCGGGGCTCTCGTAAGGAGATAACACCCCTACTCCTGCTCTACTGATTGTATATATGGATCGATGTAGTACACCACAATGGTGCTTCCAAGCTCTCTGCTAGAGAAGGAAGATGAACTGGTAAGTGTAAGAGTACAGAGATGCCCATAGTTTGGAGTGGGGCGGCACTCTCTTCCGGCGGGAGTTGCTGCCAAGTAAGGTTCTCTAGGCGTCTTCAACAGCTCCGGCGGTCGGAGCCGAGGAATCCGACGAGGACCACGATCTCCCTTAATAAAGCCGAAGAATCTGGCCACCTTGCGGGGTGGATTTGTGGGGAAGATCTCCCTCTTCCGGCCGGCCATGGAGGCTCGGGGAAGGAGCTGATCTTCTCTCCAAGATCTTCTTCCTGTAGGCGGCGCTCTCGGAGGCTTCGCGGCCAGTTGCCCTGCCACAGCACTGGTTGTTCGTCGGCAACAGATCCGGTCAAACCGTCGAGGTGGCGGCGCGATGCAGATGGCGTTGCGGGCGGGGTCTCCTTCTTCTTCAATAAGTGGTGGTTTGTCCTCCTCTGGTTCTTCCAGCTTTTGTTGCTAATCATGCGTCTCCCTCCAACTGGCCATGGTGGCTCGGGAAAGGGAGTGACGGCGGCGACGAGCTGCAGCATCGGAGGAGGTAGGAATGTTATCGAGCTCATCTACGCTGGGGGCATACTCGCCTCCACGATTCTCTGCCGGCATGGCGGCGTTCTTGCAACCTCCGGTGAGGAGGCCCTTCTTCGATACCGCGGCGGGTGCTCGAAGCGTCTAAGCGGCTTAGTGATTTGTTCCCCGTCGCTTGGAGGTGGACCGCAACGGAAGATCGTCGTCGGAAGGGGGCTCCCGAGCAACTGGTCCCTGTTCCTCGGTGGCAACGCCTGGAGGACTCCGGCGAGGTGTGGTAGAGAAGCCTGAGGACTACATTGCTGGATTATTTTTTGTCCCAGGGTTCTTTGTCTAAAAAGGAAGCCCTTACCTTTGGATAGGAGATTTCCTAGGGCTAAATCTGTAAGGGTCTTTCTGCATATTGTACCTACCATAATATAATGGAATATCCGGGGTCTTTCTAGACCCCTTCCCCCTGTTCCAAAAAAAAAATGCTTTCTGCCGATGGCCGTACGTCCAGCCAGCTTTTTATGTCTGCATTATTGGAATGATTTATTAGCTTGATCTAGAGGACATAGTGATCAGTGTGCTGTTGGATGGTGCGTTGGTATTGGTGGGGGTACGTGCCGTGTGATGTTTTGTGGTAATCTCGTAGTTACATGCATGTGCAGCATTAACCACAGTTCAGCCGGAGTACTACTGATTCTGTTTACCACCGTCCACAGCATGCATCTTGCATTGTTTATACATGTGTTACCTTGTTTCAGTGTTTCTGGAGCTGCTAGCATGGATTGTAACGTTGTGATCGCCATATTTTCAGCAGATGGCACCGGCTACGAATGCGGGGGTCGTTCTTCCGAAGATAAGCAGGAGACCGGCGACCTCGCTGGGCGACCGATCACTGGCCCTCCCGGTCAGGGTAAGGAGCTCCCGGAGAAGTACAGTGGCTACCTGAGAAGCCTATGGAGGGATCTCTCGGGGAAGAAGAAGAACGGCAGGCTGCCGAGGGACGCGCGCCAGAAGCTCCTGCGCTGGTGGCAGCTGCACCACATATGGCCCTACCCATCGGTACGTGTGTGTTGATTGCGATCCGTTTTTTCTGAACATCTAATTGGCGCTGTGCATTTCAGGAATTGGAGAAGCATGCCTTGGCAGAGTCGACGGGGTTGGACACGAAGCAGATAAACAACTGGTTCATCAACCAGCGGAAGCGGCACTGGAGGCCAACGCCGCACATCAATGGTGCTTCGAGCAGCTCTCCTGCGGCTGCGGAATTTCGGATGGAAGCGCAGTGCTTCACAGGACGAGGTGGGTATCCCGACGGTGACCCGTTGAGATCATGATCAATGGGTGTGCGGCATTGTGTATGCATGTACGGACACTACGGACGTCCAGTACATTCATTAGGTTTTTGCCATGGTGTGCCTATACAAAAAGTAGTTATACATGTGTGATAATCAAGAGTAATTGTAAATTTTAACTAAATAATGAGGCTAGTCCATCACATTGCACAAGACACCGGATCCAAAGTCCGTTTTGCTGAAAATAACTTGTGTGTATGGTGTAGGGTAATACGCCATCGACACACATGGACGTTTATGTGTGATCTGTATCGACACCCCTTAGCACTTTTCATTCTAAATCCGTCATTGGCGTAAAAAAAGGGTATAAAATCATACGATCCTGGTGCACATGTATTAGTGACGAAGGGCGTGTGGAGAAGGATGAGGCAGATGGAGATAGGAGACATTTTTGTTCATTTTCAAAAGTGCTAGCTAGTCTGGCATTTGCGTACCAGCAAAAAACTATAGTACGTCGCTGAATTTTGCTAGATATCTAACTTAGAATCAGCTCTAGAAAATGATAAGGCGGTGTTCCTGCTACGAGGAATCAAACATGTTTCTGGCTTAGGGATTTCTATAAATGTTTTCTCCACATTGCCGTCTAGCAACGAACGGGACTCATTAATATTACATTTGCACCAAAAAAATAAAATAACACGTATAATCCCTATTTTAGAAAATACATATAATCGATCTAAACGTAGTTACTCCACACTGATGTTCCATTCAAAAAAATAGTTTGTATGATTAAAACCTATATAGATAGTTTAAACAGGGCAAACCCAGGTTATGCTATCACGTGTCACATGACATCGGGTAAAATCCTTTTTCTTTGCTATGTTTTCCATATTTACAGTGTAAAACACAACAAGCTCCAAGTGAAAATTATGTGTGACCCATAAGACGACGCCGGGTTGATTTAATTTTCTCTAGGTATGGCTCTTTAAAGAAAAGAACAAATGTCTAGAAAATCATACAAAATGCAAAACATTTGAATTCTCAAACATAACACAAACAAATCATAGTATTAATTCTCAAAAATATATTTATGCACATGAAGTTTTGAGAATATTACCATCCTATGCCCTAAACTGAATGGTACCAAAAAAATCATATGATTATCCCCATGTGATCATGCCATTGAGACGACATTCGTCCTCTTCTTGCTGACCACCATTGATTTTTTCCGTTGTGACTTCTCTAATTCCACTGATTTTGAGGAATGGGTGCATTCCGGATCTAGAGGGAATATTATCTTTTGAGTAACAACCTCTTCCATTCCAAACATCGGAATGATATTTAGGTGCAGAACCATTCCATTGTGTTCCACTTTCTGTCCTCAACAAAACACATCCAAATAGATCTTGGTCGCACAGTTAGAGATAAAGGTAAAACCAGATAAGGCCCACAATAAAGACCCAAAGCGTAGTGAACTCTATGCTCCTTGGTGCCCCCCCTGCGGGTGACTAGGGCAAACCCTATTCCCGTCCCCATCCCCCTCTTCCCGTCCCCACCCCCCTCTTCCCTTCCCGTCCCCATCCCCCTCTTCCCTCATCCCCAACCGCCACCGGCGACGGAAGGTCTTCATTTTTCTGCTCGGGAGGAAGTCTGCGGGGTGGCTGAAAGGACACAGATGTCGCCTAGAGGGGGGGGGGGTGAATAGGCGATTTAAAACTTTTACGATAGGCTTTAGAAATGCGGAATAAAACTAACGTTTAATTTTCCAACCATACAAAACCTAAATATACTAGGTTCACCTATGTGCAGCAACAACTTATGCTAAACAAGATAAACAACTATGTGATAGCAAGATATATATAACTTCAAGCACGATGGCTATCACAAAGTAAATTGCATAAGTAAAGGAGCTCGGGTATAGAAATAACCGAGGCACACAGAGACGATGATGTATCCCGAAGTTCACACCCTTGCGGGTGCTAATCTCTGTTGGAGCGGTTTGGAGGCACAAGAGACCCCAAACGCCACGGAAGCTCACCATAATCTCCTCGAGCCCTCCCACCAAGATGGAAGACCGGATCACTATGGGACACTTGAGGGCGGTCACCGAACCCGTACAAGCTTGGGGTAATCTCCACAAATCAATTGGAGGCTTCCACTGAGGCATCACAAAGCTTGGGAAGATCTCCACAACTTAACTGGAGGTCCCCAAGAAATCGCCACCGAGGCACCACAAAGCTTGGGAAGAACTCCACAACTTAATTGGAGGTCCCCAAGAAATCCACTAAGTCACCAAGCCATCTAGGGTTCCAAGTACCCAAGAGTAAAAAGCTCAACAAACTTTCACCACCGAATCTCCGAGGAGAACTCAAAGCGATGCAATGGCAAGACCACACAAAGTGCACAAGTCCTTCTCTCCAAAATCCCACCAAGGCAACTAATGCTATGGAGGGAGATGAGAGGAAGAACAAAGGAGGAGAACACCAAATTTCTCCAAGATCTAGAACTACTGGATTCCCTCACAAAGAGGAAAGATTAATTGGTGGAATAGTAGATGTCGATCTCCTCTCTCTTTTCCCTCAAGAATATGCAAGAATCATGGGAGGGATGGATGAGGTTCAACCCCGGCAATGCCCATGCTTGAGGGCTTTCGAATCATGGAGTACATGTGGGATCCGGCGAACTCGACGGTGATTAGACGACACAGGGAAACACAGGTTTTACCCAGGTTTGGCCCCCTTGAGGGTAAAGACCTACATCCTACTTGTCTGATCTTGTATTGCTTGTATAGTTGGAGCTGTTATAATGGTGCGCAGATGAGATCTGGCGGAGGTGGAAGGAGATGGCGTGGCTAGCCTATGTACGTGAGATCTATGCGAGATCAGGTGTCTATGCGAGATTGTCCTCCCTTCTTGGCCGCCCCTCCTCGCCCTTATATGGGGGGCGAGGTCTCGGGATCCGGTCCAAGTCGGTTACAGGTGTTTGCAAACCCTAACTAGTCTTGGGCTTCTTGGGCTTCGAGTGTCCATCTTGTTCTTGGGCTATAGCAGGTAGGCCAATATCGAGGACCCGAGGGGTCATACCCTCGTCAGATGGGGAGATAGCAAGCTCTAAGAAGGTCAACAATGGAGGGCAAACACGAGCTCAAGAGATTAGGGGTCATTGGGGAAGAAGCCCCCCTTAAATAGGTCCCCCAAAATCCAACCGTTGCAGCCAAAATATGACCAGGGGCGGAACTTTTGGTGGTAGCACTGGTAGTACTGTCAACCGGTACTACCGGCTAGTGGCACCGGAAGTTCTGCCCAGCCGGATCTTCTCCTTCGCTTTCGGCCTACTTCCGCTTCAAAAGCACTTGATTACTGCATCTCGCGGACAATTTCCGGTAGTAACTCTGGTACTAGTCCGGTACACTACCAGATCTGTGAAAACTGCAAATAGCCCGATACAAAAACTTCAAGAACTTTTGCATCTGGACTCCGTTTTTGATGATCTTGGGCTCGTTGGAATCAAAACGACAAGGTCTACAACTTTAATCTGAGAAACATCATAGACCAACCACGGAAGGTAAAACCAAATTAAGAAAGGTTTAACCTCTCTATAAAAGACAAATCATTAAAACCTTCAACACCAAAAACACAATAAGTTTTTCATTCGAAAACCATTTTTGATGAGCTTGGGATTGTCGTGAAGATAACCACAAGATCTAAAACCTCACATAGAGAAAAGCCAAATAAGAACCAAGAAAGATGATGCTAGGTATGCAAAGGCTTGAGCTCTCTCTGATTGAGAAGATTAAGTTACTCACTCGAGAGCCTCTCTTGATAGTACGGCTATCGATCCTAAAACCCGGTCTCCCACACTATGAGGCCGGTAAGAAAGAAATACTATCAAGATCATATGTTTGCCTTGCGCATTCCACTTGAGCTAGATGATGACGGTCTTGACTTACTCAAGTTTAAGCACCTTTTCTTGATCATGCTTGCTAGCACATGCTTGATGAAGACATTTCCATATACTCTCCATACCGTAATATGGGAGAGCCTTGCTTAGCTCCATCTTCATAAGTCCATTGCACTAACTTTACTTTGTTCTTTTCACATTGACTTGATCAACATATCACTTCATCTTCTTTCTCCATAAAGATGATGTCTTGAGAATGCACATGAGAGATCACTCCATATTATTCCTCAAGACACACTCTATATAGGCTCAACTTCCTTATGACCAATATTCGGATCACTCCTTGAATAACACCTTGGTCATAGAATAATCTTTTTTATTTTCATCTTCTTACAACCTTGAAACCAACATATGGCTCAAGCGTTGTCTACGGACAAGCCCTACAAATATAACTCAATACAAACATTAGTCCATAGGGCTTGTCATTAATTACCAAAACCACACATGGGGCACATGTTCTTTCCGTGGCGTCAGTTCTCCTGTAGTGAATTTGGAGTTGAACCAGTGGGTCCTGGTGTGATGGGTGGGACCGCATCTATCGCACCACGGGTGGGCGATGGAGGTAGGCAATGCAGCTTCTAAAGGAGGTCATTGGTAGAATGGTGTGGCGGTATCATCTCCTACCGGAGGTGGCACCGAAGAGTGGTAGAGTTGAGCAGCGCATGGACAACATCGGGTGGAGATGCCCAGTGACGGTGGGACCCTAGACCTGGGCATAGATCTGATCCCTTTTGGGCCTGATTCAAGGTGTGCGGGCCATCTTCTCGTGTGGTTTCAAGGGCTCCTGACACGCCTGGGAGCCCACTCCTTAGCCATGGAGTGGCTATTGCACTAGATCTAGGCTAGGTGGGCCTAGATCTGGTAGCTGTCTAGCATCCCTATTTTGGGTGCTCGGGGTCCAACTCTTGAGGGTGTCTAACCTGCTCATTGGATATTACTATATATGTACGGACCAGTAGCTGGCCCCGACCTCACTCGTCTGCTATGATGGACTTGTTGTGATGGTGTGCCATGCTGTAGGTGGGAGATCTTGGATGCTTGGATGGCGGCCCTGGAAGATGGACTTTGCATGCGACTCTACAGTGAGCGATGTGGTGGTAGTGATGGTCTTTCTCTATAGCCATGTGGATGGCTAGGAGCGGGCGGCGAGGGATCATGGTGTTGCCTAAGCTTTGGAACGAGGTAACTTCTAGATCACGATCTGGAGGCTTGGCTCAAGGATAGCGGGCGGTCTGAGATACCAGGAGTGGTGTGGAAGTTTTTCTGAGCGAAATCTTAGTGCTTTTGCACCAATAGCAGCGATGTCTGCAGGTGTCGTAACCCTCTTGAGAGTTCCGCTGTGGCTACCTTCTCCGTGTTTAGGCTCCAGGTGAAAACCCTTGACCGTCTCGGTCTCGACAACAGCAGACGATGCATTGTAACCTTCTTGGGGGCACCGTGGTTCTTGGGGGCACCGTGGAGCTCTAGTTTCACTTAGTCTTGTTGTTGTGTCGTCGTTGGCAAGTTCATTTTTGCTTGTACTTTTTGTTTATCTTTTATTTGCTTTGTAAGAGGATCCCTCATCACTTTCTATTGGTTCATCCCTTTGTCTGTATCTATAAAGCGCGCGCGGGGGGGGGGGGGGGGGTATTTTCCGAGGATATAGACCCTAAACGCATGATAAGCCTAGTTAGTTAGCATTCATCTGTACTATTTCATACGACGATTTCAAAATAAAATACCGGTGGGCATGGCAGAAGTATTCCCGAACACTTGTATTTCCATAATTCCAAATTCCCAAACTGTGAGCAAGATGAGAGACACAATCAGTTTCTTCCTATGGCCAGCTGAGAGGGTTGCCAGCATTCTTTGACCAATTGACCGTGTCGGTGTTTGGCCAATCCTCCTAGGTTATCTCGGGCAAACCAATCCATGCCCTGATCGCATTGCGAATCCTCATTGAGTTCTACAAGGGATAAAACGTATATTAGCTCAAAGGATGAAATGGTGGTAGATCGCTTTGCGGAAGAGTTGGATACCTACCACTTATGATGTACACAAAGAATCTACAATGGAAACAACTACTATTAGTTCGAGGATAAAATGATGGTTGGATATTTCAGATTTTATTTAGAACTAGCAAGGTGGCCCTCGCAAATGCGAGGGCACCGTCTCTAGTTTTTTGAATCTACTTATGAAATAAATTTATTATGTAACATATAAAGAAAACATGAAATCTGTATAATAGGATTATATAGGTTGCTCAAACATTATGTTAGTTAGCTGTTGCATGTGTAAAATATTGTAAATCATTTTAATTTATCAGGTGTAGTTATTATGAAATATTTAAGCCTCTCTTTGCATTGTTGGAATTTGGCAAGATTTTTTAATATTTCTTTGTGTTGCCTTTGGATACTGCTACACAAAATCTATGGTATTGGACACCTAGGTGACACATCCATCAAAATTTGAATGTCCACTCGAACCAACTTTTTAAACTCAATCACGTAGGAATCGAAGAACTTTTCTTGTGTTCCATCCAAACAACTATTCTTGCTGTTTTAGGTGTTTTGTAATTCTCTAGTTTGCACTCACAAATCTGTGTTTGTGCTTGTCTTGAATTTCTCAATCATTCTATTCAAGCGTCCATAAAATACCATGCCACATGTGTTATAATGTAGTCTCGAAACAAATGTACTTCTAATATGTATTTATGTTTTCCTAATATCCCCTACGCTTCAATCTTGGTTTTATCTTCTCTATCTAACACATATTTATTGCGTCATGAATTTTATTATCCCATTGCACCACTAAATTCTTCCCAAGCATCTTTTATCATTCCACAATTGCATCGGCATGCAAAAAATCAAGTCAGTTATTCGTATCCATACTGATCCTAAACACCTGGTCAGCATCTGTATAGGAATAGCATCCGCTCCACATTCGCATTCAACAAAATCTGAATTCATATCCATATTGGTTTTTAAAATATTAAAACGGATGTGGGTACCCCTAGATAGATCCTCCAAGAATAACTTCGCCTAGTTCTCTGATCTGGAAGAGGAGAACTCTTTCTTCCCCTCCTTTCAAGGCCACCGAGATGGCGAAGGAGGATCAGTGGAGAGATGGTGGTCTAGATTGAGTTGAGGCACATACCTAGTGGCTGCTTGCAAATGTCCTCAACTCCTGCTGCTAGGGTCGATTGCCTAGCGATTCCAACCGGCCACCAAATCTGTTGGTCGAATGGCAACCATTCTTGTTATGTCCGACCATGATGCCAAAAGGGATGCAGTGCATATCCAACATGGATTCTATGGTGGGGTACCATGGATCCTTTGCCCCACCAATTGGTGCAATTCCTAGTGAAGACGAAGCTCTATTCATGTGGAGGATGATGGGGACCCGATGATGTTTTCCATCCTCTAGTTTGAGTACCCTTCATAAGAGTTTGGGACCAGTTTTTAATATTCCATTTGTCATGGCTCTTCTTGTAAGAAGTTGTGTACTATTGATTTCATTGTAAGGAAGCTTTGGGGTCCTTCGGGACCTCTCTTTTGTGAAAAAATAAATTCTTTTGTCGACACTAATTGCGCACGGATATGGAAAGCTCCCTCCTCCCGCAACCTGCCATCACTGGAGGTGGCATTGGCATTGCATTTTCGCACATGTAGAGTTTCATCTCACACGTGCACCAATGTTTGTATGCCAAATTTTTTTGCAATCGATCAATTCTATAAGTGGATACCCCAAATTACCAGAATAATTGTCAAATGTAATTAATACTTGTAGCGATCTAAATTTTTTGATCAACCGGAAACATGAACAACTGCATGTTGACGGTGCTTGACCTTTATATTTCTAGCAAGAGGGTTATAAAGGGAAATATATAACATATGCAAGGGAGGACTGAATACAACCTACTCTAACTGGTACAGAAAGTTTTTCTTTTGACATGGTTATGTATTTAAGTTTTTCAATGCCACTTTATTTGCTTAAATACTCCCTCCGTCCCAAAACGTAAGGCACCTAAGCATAGTCAAAAGTCAACATATTGCAAATTTGACCAAGTTTATACACAAAAATATGAATATTTGCAATATCGAATGAACTCATTGAGAAAATATACTTTATGTTAAATCTATTGATATGGATTTTATATTGTAAATGTTTATTTTATTTTATATAAACTTTGTCAAATTTAGAAGACATTGACTTTTGACTAAGCTTAGACGCCTTATATATTGGGATGGAGGGAGTATTTATTTAGAGGCAACGAACCTAGATAGTACTTCCCCCGTTCCAAATATAAATGTTTTATCCTTTGTATCTAGATGATTTTAGTGTGTAAGTTCACCTTTTAAACCTACACACGAAAATATATCTAGATACGCATGTGTCAGAAAAATGCTAAAATATCTTATATTTAGAAACAAAGGGAGTATTTTTTAAGCAAAAGTATCTTTTTTTTGGACCGGCCGATAATATTTTTTATGGAATACAAGTGTGTGCATATGGTGGAATTATTTAAGGCTGACCATGCTACCTTTTTTTTGAGAGAACAACGCTTTATTGATTAACTCACAACATTACAAAAGGTTCGCCAGATGCAATCTGGAATAGAATAAAAAATACAAGTAGAATCAACTAAGAAACTCGACTTAGCTAAGATATGTGCCGCCTCATTCAGATTTCGCTTCACGTGGCAGAAAGATGCCGACGATAAATGTTGCGTCAAAACATTGATATCAGCCACATGATACCGACGTTAGACCTGCCTTTTGTCGAGGAGGATAGCCGTTGAACCAGTGATAAGCAGTCCGAAGTAAAAATGACTTGATCAAATCCTTCCTCTTACCTTGACTTAACAGTCAGCCAGTAGTTATTTTTTTCGAAACATCTATGTGCATGTACATGTCTCGCATGAAATTATTAAAGCTCACTATGTTACGTAAATTGAACAGCTTAGCCGTATTTTTTTTCTAGAACAAATGTGCATGTACATGCGTGAAATTTTTCCAAGACCTACATATTGCGATAGATTGAAAATAAGAGCTATTCTAACACGATATTTGATCCAATAGGTAACGTGTTTTTTTCTTAAAGTTTGTATGGTGCACGCTTTAAGGGAGGAGGGAGAATACGTACAGGTTTTTTTTTTTAACTATGACGTGACATGGTACGTGTGTATGAACCATAATCACGTAACATTAGGTTAAATCGTAACCATCAATTTTAGATCTAACAACTAAAATAATTTTGATGATGTGGATTAATCTGTTATCTCGAAAACTAAACACCCGTATTGTGCTTTTAGTATATAGTAGATTTTGCACACAATAAACCGACCCTCTGTAAAATTTCGTAACAGAATAGTATGATCGAATGTCGTCACTTGATGCATCATACACCAATCCTTTGCGAGTCTATATGAGTTGTGAAAAATAGGAGGGTTCAACATCTAAGGACCCTGAAGATAACTCGATTTTTTTCATTTTGCAGCTACTAGAAATAGTCAGTTTTGAAATAACGCTTGGGAAGCACTTGTACAACAGTACAAGCAGATGTACACTCGGGGCTCGGGGGAAAATTTTGCAGGCGAAGAAAAGTAGTAAGATAAGAGGCTTGCGTTGGCTAGCTACTAAACGTAATTTGCTAGCCTGATAGTACATACAAGGATCTGACGGCGCTCACATTACTGTGAAATAGAGAATAAACGTCCAGATCGCTCAGACACTACTTCCGTCATTTATCAGGAATCTACTTGTTGCATAATGCACATGCCACATCACGACAACAGCAGAAATAGAAGAATGCAAAAACATTTCATACAAAGCCAGGGACATCACAAATATTGCAGATTCATAGATGGAGTGATGAACGCGCGCACGCAACAGTACAACACAAGATGGCAGTACGGCAACGAGCAACACAGAGACACATATGCAGAGTTGCAGACTCGACCATTAAACACTGTTATTGCGGAGTAAATAGCACCCACAGTCACTAAATTTGTCTTGCATGTGCAATTAAGTCACACTATTTGTAAAATAGACTAACCGATCACAATACTTACAAAACATGTGCACCGTAGGTCACAAATCGATTTGCCTCCCGGTTTTTGGAAAAAAGCCGACACGTGCTTCTCACGTGGGTCAACAGAGCATGCTTTCTTCCAATTAGCCCCCTGGTGCCCTGCCGATCGAACCGGTGACTGGAACCGTCTCGTTCCCGTGTCTGGCGATGGAGGAGGCGCCCGCCGGCGGTGGAGCTGATGGTCCGACGAGCTCGTCGTCGACGCCCCATGCTGGGAAGACGGTGCCGGAAGATGGTCCTCGCCTCAGGCTGGAATGGCAGGAGGTGTCGGTGCACGATTAGTTTTCGCCCCAATTTCTGTTAGGGTTGGCGCATCGCCGCAGCTGCCGTCGTTGTAGGGTGCCTCCGCTGCCCACTGGTTGGAGTAGATGTAGGAGTGTGCCGCCGCCGTCGCACCCCAATTTCTGTTCTAGGCTGCTCCGCTGCTCACGGTTGATGTCCTGGTCATATAATTTATTGCCTCGTCCAGTACTAGTAGTAGTGTCCTGGATGTTTTCTTGCCTCCGCGAAGAAGAAATCGAAACAAGTAGGTACACTAGTATCTCCATAAGCTGCTCATGGTAGATGTCCTGGATGCTTTCTTGTCTCCACCTGATAGAAAAATCAGAAGTGGTTAAATTTTCATCCAGTACCGTGTGATAGCTAGAAATAACAAGCAGATAAAAATTGTTGTACAGTACCTTGTTCTTAATAGCATAGTGATCCGCTGCTGTGAATTTCATTGAATTTGCATCTTGTATGATGTCGATTATTTTCCCGTAATATCAATTTCAAACTGTCATTGCTAATTGCGTACTGTTCTAGGATTGGAGTCGACTAAATTCAGTATCCAAGTTCACCATGGTGGTTATTTTGTGAAATCTGGGAAGGATATCAACTATGTCAATGAGAAAGGCACACTCTTGTTTGACAATTTGGACAGAAATTCATTTGACATGGTGATGTTGACTTCCCCGTAATAAGAACTGTAAGTATTCTTCATGTTTTCCGCTTCATTTGAATTTTATCTCAAAGCGACTAACTAAGTTAATATTTATTCTTCATGTAGCACATTAGTAAAAAATCATCTAGGGTTGATCTAGATCCTCAACACCAACAAGATTCTATGGTTCACATTCTTGGGCATGAGGTAAAAGCAAATAATTAGTTCATTTGACTATTACTAATGTAAAATAAATACATCTTTTGATCTTTTATTGTTTTTTACTATTTAGGAAGTAGGACAAGGATTTCCTTTAATTATGGAGGAAATGCCAGAAGAAAATCTTTTTGTAGCTGAAAATAGGGCCATTGTACCTGCAGCAAGAGGACCACTTGTGAACACATCAGGAAGAGCTCTAGTGACTACAGGAACAAGAGCTGCTGGTATGTTGTGAGACCGAATAATTTACACAAGCACTAGTTACAGTAATTTATTATTGGAACTTATTCTTACACAGGAGCAAGAGGAGCAAAGGGAGCAAGGGGAGCAAGGGGAGCAGGGGGAACTGGAAGAACTAGTAAACGGCTGCAAGAAAAACAAGTTCAAGAAGAGTTTCAGTCAACACAAGGCGCTCCAGGAGTTGAGGCATGAAGCATATGATATTGCTGTCATTTTGTCGATATTAGAACATAAAACATATCATTTAGTGTAGTATATGGTGTTGTCCTTTTATGCCAATCTTTGGCAGTGAATTAACTCAATCAAATGTTCTCCCAGATGATAGGTTGTCATTTTGTCATTTTGGCAGTGAATTACTAACTCAATCAAACATTTCCTGTCACTTGTGTCATCTTCAATCATTTTCATGTCATTTTCAAACATGGATGCAACCACGTTGTCATTTTGTCATGGATGCAACCAGGCAGTCATTTTGTCATGGATGCAACCAGGTTGACATTTTCAATCATTTTCCTGTCATTTTCAAACAAGGATGCAACCAGATTACAGTCATTTCCTGTCAAAAACTGTCATTTTTATTATCTAAGACCTAAACTGTCATTTGATCTCCATATCACAAAAAGATAGCCACATAGCATGTCCAAAAATCATTACACTTACCAGGCAGACATATAGCATCACAATTGCATGGTTCCAAATAGCAACAAAATTGCACTGAATCAAAATTCATAACACTTCCCAGGCATCCATATAGCATCACACAATATCATATTACAGAGTGCCAAATAGCATTGTACATATTACAGAGTGCAAATAGCATTGTACAGAATAGCCAGGAAACAATATAGCAGAGACCAACACAACTGCATTTAACCAACGTCCCAGCACAATGTGGCCAACGTCCGGCCACAGGGGGCCTCCCGCTCAGCCATCCCAGCCGTGCGCGCCAGCATGATGTGGCCAACGTCCGGCCGCAGGGCCGGCTCGCCGAGCTTCACGACCTCCTGGAGCCAGTACGCGCCGTCGCGGATGCGCGACCAGGGAACAGGAGCGGGCGCGTCGTCTCCAGCATCGCCGCCGCTGGGCACTCCGCCGCCGGGCACGCCGCCGCTCAGAGCACCGCCGTCGGGCACTCCGCCGCCGGGCACGCCGCCGCCGGGCACAGCACCATAGCCGCCGCCACTCATTGTCTGTCAAAGGGGATTAGGGTTCGAGTGGAGTGGGCAATCGCTCAACTGCTACTACTTAAACGAGGCTATTTTGCACAAGAGTCCTCCTATTTTCTGGTTAGGGGGCTAATTGCAAGAAAACACGCCCCGTTGACCGCACGTGAGAAGCACGTGTCTGGTTTTTTCGAAAAACCGGGAGGCAAACCGATTTGTGATCTGCGGTGCACATGTTTCACAAGTTTTGTGACCGGTTAGTCTGTTTTGCAAATAGTGTGACTTAACTGCACATAGGAGACAACTTTAGTGACTGCGGGTGCTATTTACTCGTTATTGCGCGCAGACAGAGGGACTAAACACTAACACTTGACTAATGTACCATAAAACTCTTTAACAGAGCAGAGACCAGAGAGGCGTCTTCTTCTCCTCCTTCATGTTTCTTGCCTTCAGTGCATGATGTGCATCATCTTGATCCGGCGCTTTTCCACCATGTTCCACCCATGCCAGCCGCACAGGACGCCCACGATGACCCCAGCCGGGAAGCTCAGCCCCACCCAGAGCGGGATGCAGATGCAGCAGTGCAGCCAGGAAAAATACCCTCCATCCAGCTTCTGTCGCAGGTAGCCCGGCAGCAGCACGGCGTCGACGAGGTGCACGGCGAGGGGGCCCTCCTCCGAAGAAACAGACTTGAGAACCCTGACCGCGCCGCCTTGGCACGACGTCGGCGACGGCCACAGCCACACCGTGTCGCCGTCGTCCTTGACGGTGATGCTCTGGCTCTTGTTGGCGGCGAGTGTGCGCACCGCCACCCAGTCGAAGGCTGCGAGCTGCGCCCGGCCGTAGCCCGCCGCCGTGCCGTGGTGCAGCAGGACCACGATCCGGTCGCTGTCGGCGAGGGCTCGGAACGTGAGCTCGAACGCGCCGACGGCCTTGTCGTCGGGGCAGAAGACCGTCAGCCCTCCGCCGCCAACTACGAGGCGCTGGAGGAAGATGTCGCTGGCGTTGGGTGTCGCGGCGAGGAGCGCCCCGAAGCTCCCGCAGCCGCTCTTGGCCATGATGTCCATGAGCCCCTGCAGCGGCGGCGAGTCGGGGATGGCTGGGAGCTCGAGATGGGGAGGCTCGCTTGCCCCGTCGTCGCCTGTGGAGATGGCTCGGGACGCGATGAGCAGAATACTGATCAGAAAAGGTGTCGCCATTGGGTCTCGCGCAGTGCACAGCGAGACTACAAGAAGATCAGTGGAGTTGCTACGCTACTGGTTAGGACGAGTGAAGTGCATAAGTGCATTGTAGGTAGGCACGGATGGAGTATTTATGCACGGAGACCAGTGAAGTGCAACCCTACGCAAATGCAGTATTCACAAGGCAGAAAACTGCGAAGAATGGAGTATTCACTCACAGTATCGCGAAAGAAAATCATGAAGCACAACGAGCGAGTGTGTGAGTCTCCTATAGCAAGGTGGGACGGATGCAACGTGTCTGCATCTATATATGTTCTCTGATTTGTTTGCACATGTATGTCCACCTATAGCTGCTCTGCACTCGCCAGTGTGCTACGCTGGTATGTACATGTAAGCCAAGTCATGTTTTAATTTTCGATGGACAATTCAAGAAAAGAGTAGGGGGTCGGTGTGCCTACCTGTGTAACACCTTTGATTGCCGTGTTTCTTTTACAAATCATGGGATAAAAACTGATCTTGGACGGTTTGGACCGACTACTACTTCAGGAATACGGAATTTAACTCGGCTGTTCCTTGTTGGTTGCACTGCATCCAGATACGAAATGAGCATCCAATGATACCCAAAGTCCACAAAGTAGTTGCTTCTTCATGCCGGCTTAGTTTCTAGACAGAGCATCGACCAGTTCTGGCCTTGTAGTGATCATTTTGTTAGGTTTGTATCAGCATAGAGCTATGCATGCTTGCACGGAAGAGTTTCAGGCATTAACCTGATAAATAAATGTGGAAAATGTGGAGGTATATTAAATAATTTGTAATTAGCAACAGCGGAAGGCCGCAACAAAGTACTCCTTAGTTGTGTGAACATTTTAAAATAATGCAGGTTGCACTTCGCCACAAAAAAAAAGGCCTCATGCTGTATTTTTTCAATAAAGGGAATATATATTAATATCACAAAGATACCAATTACACCTAGTTTCTGCACCAATAAAATGCCCAAAGACATCTAGGATGTACATTGCAAATAGAAAAACAGAGACCCCGTCTCGATGATCAAGCACTCATAGTAGTAACACTTTAACCACCACAAAAGACATCCGGATATCAAGTAAGCATCCATTGGTATACTGAAAGTCCACAAAGTATAGTTGCTCCGGGGGGCTTTGTTTCTAGACAGCTTACGAGATGTATAGGCCATGTACCATGTAGTGATAATTTTGTTAGGTTTGTATCGGCCTAGTCGCCTAGAGCTATGATTGCAGGGAAAAGTTTGTGGCATTAACACGGAAAATTCGGTGGACATGGATATGGACGCGCATCTACTATACCAAAACTTGTTCACGGCTGACACCCCTACTTTGTAGTTGTAGCTGTGGGTAAGGCTTTTGTTCAACTTGCTCCGGGTTCCGATCTATTTAACCTCAGATAGTACAAATCATGCAGATCCCCTATCGGCAATTCTCTAGTTTACAAATAGGCCTCTGAATTCACCGACATTTGTCATCGACGAAACAATGTCGGCCTAGTCGATCTTCGGTGGGAACGAAAGCACAGACGAGGTGGGAGGTACTCTGGTATTATTGCACCAAGCCCACCAAGTGACGCGCGTGCAATATCGAAATTCTACGCCAAAGCACGCAGACGCTGTGGCCGTGCGTCACGGAAATTGCGCAACCTTGGCACGCGCAGCCAACGCGAACGACGAGAGACTGATCTAGTCTAGTGAACGAGATGCGTATTCGCAAAACAAAAAGTGTGAACGAGAAGCCGTGGCTGTTGCTGGTCTGCGGCGCGTTTGCCTTTGGCGTTTGCCTGCGAAAGAAGAAGCAGCGCGAGCTGGTGCGCACGGGGGTGATTTTGTTTGCGATCACCGAGTTTCTTGGCATAGGCTCATAGTTATCTTTGTCCAAAAATGTGTGTATCTAGACGTGTTTTGGTGTATAGACTCTCGTATTTCATGACAAATATTTTGGATCAAAGAGAGTTGTAGACATGTTACAGCGTTCACTGCCTAGTACGGTTTAGGAATTTTTCTTCTTTCCCAGTGTATCTCGGTGAATTTTTGGAACAAATATTTTATTTTTTCTTGAACGTTTCCGATTGGCGAGGGACCATTTTAAGTTGTTTGAAATATACGGGCTCTTACTTAGATTTGTTTCCTGGTAACGTGATTGGATGTGGCACAACACGTCCACCTTTTATTTCTACTATTCCAAGTCCAATTAAATTGAAGAGTATATGTTAATTTAAATACACATCCGTAGTCCGATCAGATATATGAGTTTGGCTGCATCTTGCCGTACCTGTTCTTTTGTTACACATAACACGTACGTATATGTGAAGTCAATAGATCTACTTTTTCCCTTTTACTGTTGACAATACGTGGAGTCAGTGGGTTCACATTTTTTTCTTTTACTTGTTGGTTTATGTTACGTGGCAGGTTGTACGTGACAATTTTTATGTAACATCTATAAGTTTTAAATCTCAACCACATATTTCAGATCTAATTGTCATAATTAATTAAGGTGATGTGGGTTAATGTGGTGTCTCTATTTTTAAGACCCCGTATTATGCTTTTAGTATATAATAGATAGATAGACGACATTTGAAAAGTTGGGTAGGTAATTGCTCAGAGGGCCCATTCTGAACGAAATAAGGGCAAACCAAATATTGCCGTGACTTCTCCCGTTTTGGGCCCATTGCGGTCCCGCATGTCAGTATTTCTTTGTTATGTGCCGAGCGAGTGGGTCTTGCTTGTCAGGTGTCTTCGTTATGTTGCCTCGTTAGATGACAGTATGTCAACTCCACCTGCAACTCTCAGTACGAACAAATCCCCTTTCTTGTCCTTCTAACCCTAGACCCCCCTAGGTCGGAGTCGAATTCCGGCGGCGGCGCATGTCTACCAGCAGGAAACGAGAGGCACCATCGCCGCCAGGAGCGGCGATTGCTGGAGCTGCAAGCCAGGAAAGCAGCCAGATATCTTGCAACAAGCCAACAGCGGGGAGCAGCGAGAAGTGGAAAGCTTGCCCGATGGCGGTGGCGCCGCCGACCAAGAGCAATCGAAGCGGTAGCCCTCCGGCGTCGCTAGCGCGGCGCCGCCTGTAGATTGGAGGAAAAGAACAAATCCTAAAGATGAACAGAATTGGGCCTTCTACTGTGAGTGTGAGAGCCAGAAAGCAGAGGTTAATATTTCAGATCCCTCTCTTACATCCCGATAGCACTAAGATGTTTTTTGGATTGGCATGAGTAACTGTCAGTATCTGAACAATTGTAGAGAACAAACTGACTGATTTTTGTCATATGTTATCCGAAATTGTGGTATTATTTTGTATGCAAGTAATCCCCAATCTCTATCAAACCAACCAACATGCAAACCCAGATTTTTTATCTTATGGAAGTCATCTCAAATTATGTTCAGATCTGAAGGCTCCAATTTATCCAAAAGCAGAAAACATACTTTTTGTCTTATGTTTTCCCAAATTGTGGTATGATTAGAGAGAAGCAACTAATTTGTATCTTTTGTTTCCCAATATTTTTGAGACTGCGATGATTCAGAGAACACATACAAAATAAATGTCCGAGTGCATCAGTACATTGCTAGATTAGATTATGGCTTGGAAAGGTGTGTGGCTTCACAGTCTGTGCAAATGAATGTGAATTACAGTGAGATTGTGTCTGTTTCGCAGCTTGTTGACATTCTTCACGCTAGGATTCCATGGGGATGCAAACAGAAGGCTAATTTTGTGTGGATGAACATGAATCAGGTGTACGAACAACTTGAGCACTCCCATCAGCTGTTGCAGATTTGGGAGAAGTATAAGGGTACTCGTCAGTTGGATCTCTTTGTTATGGTTGATGATGTTGATGCACCAGAAGCACAGTTAGGTGCCAAAGGTGTTGATCCAGATGGTGGTGCTCCCAGTGGTATGGATGCTTGTAAACTAGCAGCTATTGACCATTCACAAATGTATCTAATTGTTTTGCAAGTGGATCCTTACACTACAGTACTAGATGATGGCCAAGAATTTGCTGTGCAGAACGATCATATGGAAATAATGGTAGATCCCAAGACAGTTACTGTTGACCAGATTCTTGAGCAGCTAAAGCAGAGATGTCCTTGGGGCCCTAATCAGCAGGCATGTTTACGTTGGTGGCACTTTAAGAAGAGGGATTTCATCGAAATTGTTAAAGATGACGATCTCATGCAGGTTTTCCGAAGGAAGAAATTGAGTAAGAAGGTATTTTTTGTTGTTGCAATTTCAGAAATGCTTGGAGATGATGAGACTGCTGTAGAGCTGTCATCTTGAAGTTTTGAGCTTCCCTCTTCATAGGTGCTGATATGTTACAGTGAGAAGTGCAACCCAATTCTGGTCACTATTTGATTCATCTCCTTCATTCTGCATCAATCTGTAAATGTTTGTGAGTGTGCTGTAGCTGCTCCATGCAATAAGCTGTTGTATCTTAGAAAATGTTGTATCTGATATTGTCTGCCTCAAACTTATTCTGAAAACTAGTGTCAATTTATAATTTTATTGTAGAACTATGTTGAGAGAATGTAATAAATTCATTTCTGGGATATTGAGATGTTGTAATATATTGACTGCTGAAATAATAAGTGTTGTTTGCATCACTTGTTGTATTATATTACAAACAAATCATGTCGTGTATCTACATGCCTTGTACTGTGTAGATTCACATTTGTAAAATACATTTCAAATTTTGAAGAGTAAAACTATGCATAATTGAAATATTAAAAACTAAAAATCAAATATTACAAAAAATACCAACTAGTAGGGGACAGTCATTGTTCTGCATAATTTACCTGATTTATCCAAACTCAATTGCCAACTTATGTGTTGTTTTCCTTTTGAAAGCGTATAAATTATTTATTTCCACTGAGGCATGGGTAGTAGGAGGCATGGGTAGTAGGCAGAACAAGATATTTATGTTCGAACTGACCGTTGAGTCACTACCCTCCCTCTCTCTCCTTCCTTTAGTTCTACCCCCCTCTCTCCTTCCTTCACCATGCCGTCTTGTAATGATGACGACGATACAAGCTACGGCAGCGGCAGCGACATCAGCAGCCTTCTCTCCGATTTCGACTACTGCCGGACCAATGTGAGTTCCTTTTATTCGACGTGTTGGTTTATGGGGTTAGGAATTTAGGTTTAGGTTTTGTTTTAGGTGCCACAGACCATCTACGACCCAGATTGGGATGGTCTGGCGATCGAGAGGGAGGCACCATGTGACCATGGGTTGAAACTAAGGAAATTTGTTGCCTTCGAAGGCACTAACACAGGGAAAAGGTTTATAGGCTGCGGAAAGGAGGTTTGGATTATTTATATTGCAAAATTAATGTTTGAATAGCATTGTTCTCTCTTCATTTCACAATTTCTTATATTTGTTATACTATGCTTCTGATCATTAGGATGGTCCGATGTGTGGAATAGTGGAGTGGATTGATCCGGAGTGGTCTGACGCACTGAAGAAATGTTTGGTCAAGTTATGGGAGTTGTATAAATCGGAAAGTATTGGGAGAATTAGTGATGCTTGTGCTGCTGCTGATGAATGTTACAAGCTATCACAGGATAAGAAGGAGCTCGAAGAAATAAACAACAATACGGCCGAAGAACTCCAGAAAACAATGACCGATAGGCAGGTGGGATCCATTTCGAAAAATCTTCTAGATATTTAGATCTTTCTGAAGCTCAAGGCAGAAAAGCAGAGGGACCAGCTGAAGGAGGAGAAAAAAAGGCTGGAGAACTGCATTGCAGATCTCTTGAAGCAAGCAACAGTTAATAAGGACAAGTTAGATAGATTGAAACAAATTTTAGATAAATAAGTTATGTCTATGTAATTCAGCATTTCAAGTTATCTAAAAGCAATAGTGTACCTACAACAAATGCTTCCATATAACGGAGAGCATTAACGCAACATCATAGTTCAGTTAACATTTCACTGCTAGTTCAGATAACATAAGATTCAGGCTAGTTAACACAAAGGTCAGACGTACAGGACGATGAAACGTAGCGCGCAGACTACATCGTATCTCCTCTTACTTGGAGGCAATCTGATCCTGCTAGAGGCACTCAAACTCATTGATCTTGGCTTTCAGCATGATATTCTCCTTCTTAACAGCCTCGAGCAGACCGGCTGCTTTGCGAGTGCTCTCGGTCATCAGCTTCAAGAGATCTTTGGACTTGTCTCTGGCCTCATAGGCTACCACGGTCCTCTCGCTCTGCTTGATCTGCTCTTTGAGGCCCTTGGTGATTTGCACACGAAGGTCACTGCACGTCGCATTTAGCTTCAGATTTTCCACCTCCAGCGCCTTGATGGTCAACCTATCCTTGTCCAGCAACATTTTCATCTGCTCCTGCTGATACTTCTCTAACGTATCCATAATTTTTGATGCTCCATGCTTATTTTTATACCATTTGCTTAGTGTTTCGTTACACTTCGTGGCACTTTTATGCATTTTCCGGAACTAACCTACTAACAAGTCACCACAGTGCCAGTTCCCTGTTTTCTGGTGTTTTTGTGTTTCAGAAAAGTTACACAGGAAATATTCTCGGAATTGGACGAAACCAAAGCCAGTCGCCCAGAATTTTACCAAAGCTTCCAGAGAATCGAAGAGGAGACGGAGTGGGGCCACGAGGGGCCCACACACCAGGGCGGCGTGGCCCAGGCCCTGGCCGCGCCCCCTATGTGTGAGACCACCTTGGTCCACTTCTGACGATGCCCCTTCGCCTATAAAGACCCCCCGACGGGAAAAACCTAAAGACCCGATCAGTTTTCTAGAACACATCGCGATCCGCCACTGCCGTCGACCCAAAGATCGGGAGGGTCCAGAAGCTCTTCCCGGCACCCTGCCGGAGAGGGGAATTGCCCCTGGAGGTCTTCTTCATCGCCATGCTTGCCTCCGGAGCGATGAGTGAGTAGTCTACCTTGGACTATGGGTCCATAGCAGTAGCTAGATAGTTGTCTTCTCCACCATGTGCTTCATGTTTAGATCTCATGAGCTGCCTTACATGATTGAGATCACCGTTATGTAATTCTACATGTTTGGTTTGTTGGGATCCGATGAATATTGGTGTTATGCTTGAGTTGATGTACTGAAATTTATCTTATGTTATCTCTATGTTGTTTATGATCTTGCATGCTCTCCGTTGTTAGTAGCTATCTTGGCCAAGTAGTTGCTAGTCGCCACAAGTGGATTATGAAGGAAATATGCCCTAGAGGCAATAATAAAGATGTTATTATCATATTTCTTGTTCATGATAATGTTTATATTCCATGCTAGAATTGTATTAAGCGGAAACTTTAATACTTGTGTGGTTTATGAACAACACCGTGTCCCTAGTACGCCTCTATGGACTAGCTCATTGATTAATGATGGTTAAGGTTTCCTAACCATAGACATGAGTTGTCAATTAATAATGAGATCATATCATTAGGAGAATGATGTGATGGACAGACCCAAATAAAGCAGAGCAATTAGATCGTGTCATCGTGTTCATCTTTGCGAAGCTTTTCTTATGTCATGTATTGTATTCCTTAGACCATGAGATAATACAACTCCCTAGTATCGGAAGAAAGCTTTGAAGTCATCAAACGTCATCCTATGTGAGGGTGATAATAAAGGTGTCTCTCAGGTGATCAGAAAGTATTTGTTGGGTTGTATGTATCGAGATGGAATTTGTCCCTCCCAAGTCGGAGAGATATACTTCGGGCCCACTCGGTAATCGATATCAACACCGCTTGCAAGCATGTGGTTAAGGAGTTAATCATGAAGTGATATCGGATTACGGAACGAGTAAAGTACTTGCTGTGAACGAGATTGAACTAGGTATGGTGATACCGACGATCAAATCTCGGGCGAGTAAAATATCGTGTGACGAAGGGAATACATATACGGGATTAATTGAATCCTGACATCGTGGTTCATCCGATATGATCATCGATGAATATGTGGGAGTCAATATGGGTTTCCAGATCCCGCTATTGATTATTGATAGAAGATCATGTCTGCATATTCTCAAACCCGTAGGGTCACACACTTAACGTGCATCGACGCTAGGATAGAATGGATAATTGGTTTATGAGTTTTAGTTCGGAGTCTCGGATGAGATCCAGGACGTCACGAGAGGTTCCGGAATGGTCCGGAGAATAAGATTCATATAAAGGAAAGCAGTTTTTGGATTCCGGAAAGGTTTCGGAGTTTATCGGTATTGTACCGGAAGGTTCTAGAAGGTTCCGGAGTGGGACCAACGTGGGCCCACTTGACGGAGGCCTGCGTGGGCCTAAGGGGAAGTGCCCTGGCCGCCTTGGGCCAGGTGCACAAGGCCCCTAAGGCCCAGCCGGCCAAGCCCAAGGGGAAACCCTAAAGGAATCTTCAAATAAGGAAGGGGGGGAACTTGCCCCCCACTCTTCCTTATCCAAGTCGGCTAGGGATTGGAGGAGGGACCAAGCTGGCCGCCCAGCCCCCCATATAAGGGGGGGGCAGGGGCGCAGCCCTCCCTCACCCCAAGACCCAAACCCTAGCCGCCCCTGCTGCCCTCCCTCTCTCTCTCTCGCGACTGCGCGTAGGCGAAGCCCTGCCGCAGAAACTCTCCACCATAAGCACCACGCCGTCGTGCTGCTGATCCAATCTATCTCTCCACCATACTTGCTGGACCAAGGAAGGTGGAGACGTCGCTGCACCGCACGTGTGCAACTCTCGGAGGCGCCGCCACTTGCGGCGTAGGATCGGATCGGATCGCGAGGAGGAGACGGCGAGTACGACTACGTCAACCACGTTCTCTTGAACGTTACCGCTGTGCGATATCTTCAAGGGTATGAAGATCTCATCTACCTCTCTCGTTGATTACATCTCCTAGATTAGATCTTGGCTTTCTTGTTCGCATCCGTAGGAAAATTTTTGATTTACTATGCTGCAAAACCCTTCAGTGGTATCAGAGCTAGATCTATGCGTAGATGTGTTTCACGAGTAGAACGCAACATGCTTGTTGCGGGCGTTGATGTTTTCTGTTGCAAACCTCTTGTTGTGTATTTCTTATGGCGCGGTATAGTGAGATCGAAGCGGTCCAGGCCAACTTTACGCGACCGCGTTCGCGAGACCGGCTCCGCACTTGACGTGTGGCTTGTTCCACACATGCGGCTGGTGGATGCCAGTTTCTCTCACTATAGTAGTCATGGGACTTACATCGGATGTTAGCAACCATAATATCACCGTTGTGGCTTTCCGTAGGTAAGAATCGTTCTTAGCCTGTTACTCCCATAAGCCACGTAAAACTTGCAACAACAAAGTAGAGGCGTCTAACTTGTTTTTGCAGGGAGTGTTTTGTGATATGGTATGGCCCAAGACATGATGTGTATGAATTGAGATGTATGCGATGATCATGTTTTGTAATCTTTCACGACTTGCATGTCGATGAGTTCACAACCGGCAGGAGCCATATGGTTGTCTTTATAATTGTGTATGACCTGCGTGTCAACTTCTTATACGCCATGTAATAGCTTTACTTTATCGCTAAGTAGTTAGCAATAGTTGTAGTTGCTATTCGTGGTGGAGGCAATCATGGTGGAGTGATGGAGATCATGCCGGCGCGCACAAGATGGAGATCATGGCGCGGAGATTGGCTATACCATGTCACATAAAATTATATGCATGTGATGTTTATCCTTTTATGTATCTTATTATGCTTAGATCGCGACGGTAGCATTATAAGATGATTCCTCACTTAAAGATCAAGATAAAATTGTGTTCTCCCCTCGTATGCGCCGTTGCGAAAGTTCGTCGTGTTCAAGCATCTCGTGATGATCGGGTGCTATAAACTCTACGTTCACATACAACGGGTGCAAGCCAGTATTTGCACATGCGGAGATACTTGGGTTTGACTTGACGAGCCTAGCATGTACAGACATGGCCTCGGAACACACGGACCGAAAGGTCAAGCATGAGTCATATGGATGATATGATCAACATGTTGATGTTCACCATTAAAGCTACATCATTCACGTGATGATCGGTCTCGGTGTAGTGAATTTGGATCATGCTTCACTAAACAACTTTGAGGGATGTTGAATTTAGTGGGAGTTCATTAGTAATTTGATTAACTTGAACTAATTATCTTGAACTAAATCTTGTTGTATTTGCATAAGTCGTTGTAGTCTTTGGCACCGTTTCCCACCGACACTTAGCTTAAATTGAGTTAAAAGAAACTATAGAATTCTGGATAATCTTTTTGGTCTAGTGCCGTTTAGTTAGAATGTCAAGACTAAAGATTAAGTCCTATTGCAAACTTTAGCAAATCTTGCTTGCTTCATACGATTTAATAAATTGTATTAATCTAAGAGCAACGATTCAAGTTTAGTATCTAAAGATCATATGTTTGCCTTCATGATAAATTGATCTTCAAAATTGTTTGAGAATCAAAGTGATCATCGAGCTGAAAGAATTGTTTCAGAAACAAATAAGAAGTGAAAGATATTTGATATCTAAAACTTTGATTGTTTGCAAAATGATGAAGTATAATTTAGTAAAAGAACATATGCTCATATTGTATGACTATGTGCGAAGATTGAAGATGCTAGGCATCCCGATCACCCAAAAGTTTGGGAACTAATATTATACTTGCATTCATCCTTATAAGCTATAGTAGTTTCATCATGAAAGATGTCATGATAGGATGAATGAAAAGGTATTGGCTAAATGGTTTTGCTATACCAAAAGAATACTAAAGAATGGAATCTGGAAGAATACCAATCATATGATGATGGCGATCCACTTCAAAGTGCAAAATCCAAGGCTATTAGTATTTGACTAGCATCCTTTGGACTATGTGTCAAATGATTGATGCCACTATTGATGTCGATAGATTCTTCTAAATAGAGAGGAAATGCTAAATAGGATCTGCAAAATATTTGGTAGAAAAGTAAAAGACTGGAAAATTCCATCTCAGGTATATAAATGATATACATGTTATAGATGTATTCTTTGCTAGTACATAATTCTTGGGTATTGGATACTAGATTGTTGGTATGAAATGTCATACAAAGCAATAATACAAGAACTATGATGGCCTAAGTAACTAGTAAAAGAATATGGTAATGATGCATGTCGAGATACAAATAAAAGTGTTATTGTGCTTCTCGTCGACATCAAACCTAGCCTTCAAGATATTTCATGAACTTAATAATTGTTATTTTGTTCTGGTATTATGAGAGCAATGGTTGTTCAAATTATTACCGTCTTCCATAATCGATGGATAGATTATTATTATCTTGTTGGTGAAATAGACATTTATAACACTGATGCTAAAGGTTGCAAGACAAAACAAATTTCACTTATATGTGACACCGCCGTTTAAGTCATATTGGAAACAAAACATGAAAGAAATTCTATATTGATAGATTTTCGAGTCATTTGATTTTGAATTGATTGACGCTTGTGAAACTTTTCCTAAAGATGATTAAACTCCGTTCATGGGCCATGGACAGAACAAGTGACTAACTAAATGGCGATCATACATGTTGATGTATGTAGTCCATGGTGTGAAGTCAATCATGGTGTATTTTCTATTTCATCAATGACTCGAATAGATGTATGGTATATCTGCTTGATGAGATAGAAGTATAAAACAATTGAAATTGTTCAGTTTATGAAGTGAAAATTGTTGTAACAAGAATATTCAAATAGCATGATTAGATCATAAAGAAGAATATTTGAGTTACAAGTTTAGCAAACATCTAAGAGTTAGAGGAATTGTTCCACAAACTTGCATCGTGATAAACACCATAGGAGTATGGAGTTTTTCGATGGATGTAATCCAACCTTGTTTGACATGGTTAGATCAATGATGAAATAAACTACCAATATAATTTGTGGATTATGCTTTAGAGACTACCGCTTTGATCTCACTAGAGTGCCATCATAATCTGCCGAAATGACACCATACAAGTTATAGTTGTTTTTTCTTGAATTTTGGTATGCAAGGCATATGTGTAAAATGTTTACAACCAAAATCGGATTAGTAAGTCTTTGTAGGTTATCCCAAAGAATGTCGATGGGTATTCCTTCTATTATGAACCTAAACACATAGTGATTGTCACTAAAAGAAGTGAATTTCTTATGAAGGAGTTTTTCGCGAAAGGTTTAAGTAGGAGGAAGATAGAACTTGATGAGGTTATTGAATCTGAGCAAGATGATCAGAGTAGCGCAGCACCAGAATTTGTTCTGGAAGCGGCAACTGCATTCATAGCTCACACGTCTACAATATGTTGTAGTCACGGCATCGAAGTTCCTATCTAACCAAGTTGGTCATAATCAAATAGCAAGATTTGAGGACGAGATATTATTAGATAATAGTAACCAACAATATACAAAGAAGCGGTGATGGGCCCTGACTTCGTCATATGAATTATTCTAGCAACAATTACATATAGAGATATGTTAGTTGAATAAACGAAACAACGTTCCTCTACCGGAATGCACACCAAGGACGTGTAACTGACACGACCCAATGGGTTTTGTTGATTCAAAGGTTGCTAGATATGTATGCAAACTTCTATGGTAGAAGAAAGCATAGCGAAGTTGGAATCTTCAATGATGAAAATGTTAAAGTGTTAATTTCATCAAGATATTTGAAGATGCTTGTATTACAAGAAAGTAAGTGGGAGCGCTAAGACATATTTCTAATGCTTTATGTAGATGACATATCGTTCATTAGAAATTATGTGTTTTTCTTGATATTGTTAAGTTTTCATTAAAATTAGTTTTTGATGAAAGACTTAGGTAAAACCAGAATATTAAGCATCAATGTCTATACAGATAGATTGAGGCGTTAATATAGTTTTGCCAGAGTACATAGATGAAATATTGAATTTGTTCAATATGGAAACAATAAGAATGGTTCTTGTTGCATGGAAGTGGTTGGAGCAAGAATCAATTGTTTTGACACTTGATGAGTGAAACCACAAGAATGATTTTATCAATCTTGTATACCATGATATGTAGATCCAGATGTGTCCAATGCTCTAAAGGTTATAGCATTTATATGATGATCGTTGGACAATAGTAAAGATATTCTTATGCACTTTTGAAGAAGTAAGAATATGTTCTGTATGCAGAAGTGACAAATGGTTCATTGCAATGAGTTACATTGGCTTTGTCACACATACAAGTAAAATTTTATCTCAATTTTAAGCTATTTGTTTTGAGTTAGAAGGTGGCATAATAAGATGGAAGAAAGTTCCATGATAACTTGGATGAGTTCCAATGTTAATATTGTGGCGGACACTGCAACGAGGGCTAAGTATATAATCGCTTTAGAAGTGGCATAAAAGATGCAAAGTAGATAGTGATAATCCAACTTTTTATGGCACTGTCGTCTAGGTCATATTGGCGTTAAACGCATGAAGAAACTCCATTCAGATGGATTTTTGGAGTCTCTTGATTTTGAATCATTTGACACGTGCAAGCCATGCCTCATGGGCAAGATGATCAAAAACCCGTTCTCCAGAATAATGGAGCGAGCAACGGACTTATTGGAAATCATACATACCGATGTGTGCAGACCAATGAGTATTTCGACGCACGGTGGATATCGCTATTTTTCTAAGTGTGCTAGTACTATGTAGTTCTATTGTATGACAATAGTGACAACATAGTCTCGGCTAAGATACAAAAGTCTCACCAGAAGACCAAGTTTATACGATGCCATCTCATACAAGATGAGTAATGCGTGCTGACGCAAAAGGAATATGCAAATACAAACGGACCTGAAAGTGTCAGACCCGTAGATAAGGTTTACCACATGCAACGCGTATGAATAACACCGGAATGTCATAGGTGTTAAAGGCGCAAGTATGACTAGATTATTGACTCTAGTGCAAGTGGGAGACTGAAGGAAATATGCCCTAGAGGCAATAATAAAGATGTTATTATCATATTTCTTGTTCATGATAATGTTTATATTCCATGCTAGAATTGTATTAAGCGGAAACTTTAATACTTGTGTGGTTTATGAACAACACCGTGTCCCTAGTACGCCTCTATGGACTAGCTCATTGATTAATGATGGTTAAGGTTTCCTAACCATAGACATGAGTTGTCAATTAATAATGAGATCATATCATTAGGAGAATGATGTGATGGACAAACCCAAATAAAGCAGAGCAATTAGATCGTGTCATCGTGTTCATCTTTGCGAAGCTTTTCTTATGTCATGTATTGTATTCCTTAGACCATGAGATAATACAACTCCCTAGTATCGGAAGAAAGCTTTGAAGTCATCAAACGTCATCCTATGTGAGGGTGATAATAAAGGTGTCTCTCAGGTGATCGGAAAGTATTTGTTGGGTTGTATGTATCGAGATGGAATTTGTCCCTCCCAAGTCGGAGAGATATACTTCGGGCCCACTCGGTAATCGATATCAACACCGCTTGCAAGCATGTGGTTAAGGAGTTAATCATGAAGTGATATCGGATTACGGAACGAGTAAAGTACTTGCTGTGAACGAGATTGAACTAGGTATGGTGATACCGACGATCAAATCTCGGGCGAGTAAAATATCGTGTGACGAAGGGAATACATATACGGGATTAATTGAATCCTGACATCGTGGTTCATCCGATATGATCATCGATGAATATGTGGGAGTCAATATGGGTTTCCAGATCCCGCTATTGATTATTGATAGAAGATCATGTCTGCATATTCTCGAACCCGTAGGGTCACACACTTAACGTGCATCGACGCTAGGATAGAATGGATAATTGGTTTATGAGTTTTAGTTCGGAGTCTCGGATGAGATCCAGGACGTCACGAGAGGTTCCGGAATGGTCCGGAGAATAAGATTCATATAAAGGAAAGCAGTTTTTGGATTCCGGAAAGGTTTCGGAGTTTATCGGTATTGTACCGGAAGGTTCTAGAAGGTTCCGGAGTGGGACCAACGTGGGCCCACTTGACGGAGGCCTGCGTGGGCCTAAGGGGAAGTGCCCTGGCCGCCTTGGGCCAGGTGCACAAGGCCCCTAAGGCCCAGCCGGCCAAGCCCAAGGGGAAACCCTAAAGGAATCTTCAAATAAGGAAGGGGGGGAAACTTGCCCCCCACTCTTCCTTATCCAAGTCGGCTAGGGATTGGAGGAGGGACCAAGCTGGCCGCCCAGCCCCCCATATAAGGGGGGGGCAGGGGCGCAGCCCTCCCTCACCCCAAGACCCAAACCCTAGCCGCCCCTGCTGCCCTCCCTCTCTCTCTCTCGCGACTGCGCGTAGGCGAAGCCCTGCCGCAGAAACTCTCCACCATAAGCACCACGCCGTCGTGCTGCTGATCCAATCTATCTCTCCACCATACTTGCTGGACCAAGGAAGGTGGAGACGTCGCTGCACCGCACGTGTGCAACTCTCGGAGGCGCCGCCACTTGCGGCGTAGGATCGGATCGGATCGCGAGGAGGAGACGGCGAGTACGACTACGTCAACCACGTTCTCTTGAACGTTACCGCTGTGCGATATCTTCAAGGGTATGAAGATCTCATCTACCTCTCTCGTTGATTACATCTCCTAGATTAGATCTTGGCTTTCTTGTTCGCATCCGTAGGAAAATTTTTGATTTACTATGCTGCGAAACCCTTCAGATTATTAGTCATAGATGCAGTTGGATGACGGTCTATGTATCTTGTTGTAATGCACAGAGTAAATCTCATAGTGATCCTCTCATCATATGCACGTTGTCTTTATTCTATCAATTGCCCAACTGTAATTTGTTTACCCAGCATGCATTATTTTATCTTATGGAGAGACACCGCTAGTGAACTGTGGACCCCGGTCATATTTCCTTTATATTGCCATCACCTGTTTACTTTACTCGCACTGTTTACTTTACTCGCATACTGATGTCTACGCACGCGTCTGTTCTTGTAGACAGTGTTGGGCCTCCAAGTGCAGAGGTTTGTAGAGCAACAGCAAGTTTCCCTTAAGTGGATCACCCAAGGTTTATCGAACTCAGGGAGGAAGAGGTCAAAGCTATCCCTCTCAAGCAACCCTGCAATTACGATATAGAAAGTCTCTTGTGTCCCCAACACACCCAATACACTTGTCAGATGTATAGGTGCACTAGTTCAGCGAAGAGATAGTGAAATACAAGTGGTATAGATGATTATAAATAGTAACTGTAATCTGGAATAAAAATGGCAGCAAGCAAACAAGTAATAAAACTGCGAGTAAACGGTGTGCAAAGCTTGGAAACAAGGCCTAGGGATCATACTTTCACTAGTGGACACACTCCCAACAAATATAACATAATTGAACAAATAAATAACTTCTCTTCACTATAGTACTCTGAATTACTCTTCTATTGAATAACACTAATCATTGCGTAGGGCTACGAAGCACTCCTCAAAGTTCATCAAGTACTTGACAAACACCACTCATAGATATATCCAAATCAAATCACAACTCAAGATAAATATTATTGCAACTTAGACCAAGTACTAACACGGTGCACACACTGTCAACATTACACCATGAAAGGAGAAATAGATCACTTCAATACTATCATAGTGATAATTATTCTCATAATCCATAAGAGATCACAATCGTAGCCTAGACCAAGTACCACCATGATGCACACACTGTCACCGTTACACCATGGTAGGAGGAATAGATTACTTTAATAACACACTAGAGTACACATAAGGAAGAAGAGTAACATCTACTTATTCAACATGATACAAAGCCCACGATCACATAAAGATCACATCATGGGAGAGAGAGGTGAACCACATAGCTACCGGTAGAGCCCTCAGCCCTGGGGGTGAACTACTCCCTCCTCATCATAGGAGACAGCAAGGTTGATGGAGATGGCGGTGAGGTCGATGGAGATGGCGGAGACGGCGATGGAGACCGATGGAGATGGCTCTGGGGGCACCTTCCCGTCCCGGCAGGGTGCCAGAACAGAGACTTCTGTCCCCCGAAATTCATCGGTAGCGGCGGCGGAACTGCGGAACTCTTTCTGGAAAATTGCCGACTCCTTTAGGGTTTTCTGTCCCGAGGCTTTATATAGGCGAAGGGGCGTCGTCAGGAGTGGCCCCAGGCCTCCTCACACCTAGGCGGCGTGGCCAGGGCCTGGGCCGCGCCGGCCTAGTGTGAGGCTGGCCTGTGGCCCCTCTCCTTCGCCTCTTCGGATCTCTGGAAGCTTCCGGGCAAAATAAGACTTCAGGAACTTGTTTCGTCCAATTTCGAGAATATTTCCTGTGTATCACTTCTGAAACACAAAAATAGCAGAAAACAGGGAACTGGCACTGTGGCGACTTGTTAATAGGTTAGTTCCGGAAAATGCATAAAAGTGCCACGAAGTGTAACGAAACATTAGGCAAATGATGTAAAAATAAGCATGGAGCATCAAAAATTATGGATACGTTGGAGACGTATCACATACTATTATCACTTTCCACTCGATACGCTCATACCCTTTGTTTCAAGCAAACCGGTGAGATTGACAACCTCATCGCAAGTTGGGAACAAAGTATTTGGTTGTGTTGTGTGCAGGTTCCACGTTGCCGCTCGCAAAGCAAAGCTTGGACGAGGCGCCCTATAAATTGTCCAGAGCTGTCGCACGCTAGTGGGCATCACCTTCAGTCATTTGGCTCTTTCCTCTCCTGATCGACAAACCTTGGTTTCTTACTGAGGGAAAATCTTGCTGCTATATTCATCACACCTTCCTCTTGGGGTTCCCAACGGGCCGGTCGTTTACTCGGCATCAAGCATATTTTCTGGCACCGTTGCCGGGGAGGAAGAAGACTTCTGCGAGGGGAGTTTTTGCAGGCACATCCTTTACTTTGTTTATTGTTTTGCTTTACTTTATTTTTACTTGCATCGTTTTATCAAAAACCCAAAAAAATTAGAATCCTTGGTAGTTGTTATTTCTTTACTCTAGTTCATTATGTTGTTCCCTAAGTATGTTTTGGAGGACCTCTCAGTAGGGAGTGGTTCGATTATTGGAAAAAGTAACATTGAGGAGTTCTTTAATCATATTAGTATGCATAAAGAAGTTGAGGAAAAGTCTTTGGTTGAGCTTGCTCCTAGTATTGAAGTTGCTTCTGCTTATTTAATTCACATGTTGGAAGCTAGGTTTGCTAGCCTTAATCCTTTTATGCAACACATGTTCCTTAAGCTTCATGAAATTGAGGATCCTGAAAAGAAAGCTTTTATCTTGGAAACTTTGCGCTTAGAATTTAGAGATGTTGCCATTGAAGCTAGGAAAGTTCTTAAGTGCTTTAATAAGTTGGGTTCACCTATAAAGGTTATTAGTACAAACAATGAGGGAACCGAGATACCTATACCTAGCAAACTCTTAGGATTGTATGAAGCTTTTGAAAATTATTTTGATTGGATCTGTCCCAAAAATCTTTTTAGTGATTTGAGTGAACCAAAGCGTGATCACAAAGGGTCTTCAAAAACTTATGTGGATGAAATACAATGCCTTATTGAGAAGGCCTCTTCAATGGATCTTAATGCCTCTCTTGATAATACTTGATTCGCAATTTTCTGCGCCTAGCTCAAAGGCGTTAAAGAAAAGCACTCTTGGGAGATAACCCAATGTTTTTATATTCAGTTATTTTTCTTTTATTTGAGTCTTGGAAGTTATTACTACTGTAATGACCTCTCCTTATCTTTTTTATTTCGTTTTTGTGCCAAGAGAAGCCTCTAATTTGAGTGAGGTAAGATTTGGGGATGTTGCTGTCCTGAAACAGTTTTCGGTGCTGCACCGTAAAAAATCGTGAAAATTCTCTGTATATCTTTTGGACCTGCAATTTCTTGTCCATATGCCCCAGGTTATATCCAAACTTTCATTAGTTTAACACTTTTTCATTTGAGCAACAGAAAACCCTCAAAAATTCGACCTTTGTCAGCTGTTCTGTTTTGACAGATTTCTGCCAATATTTGTGTTTGCTGCTTTATTGCTTTCTTTTTTAGTTCTTTTGATCACGGAACTTTTGGGGAAGTTTATACAGTAGTATATGCTTTGTATGTGGTGGTCTTAGGTTGAAACCTGAAGAAAAAGAGGTTGATTCTATGTTATGCTTACACTAATGTTGCTAATAGATTTGTGTTTAGTTTTGTATGAAGAAGTTTTCAAGTGTAGGGATCGGAGAGTGATGAGATGAGTTGAAGAACAGACAAAAGCACAAGCTTGGGGATGCCCATGCATCACCCCAAGAAATATTCAAGAAGTACAAGCGTCAAAACTTGGGGATGTCCCCGAGGCACCCCTTCTTCATCGGCAAAAATCAGGTCACCTTTCAAAACACTATATTTTTATTGCTTCATGCATTAAGCGTTTTTCTTGGAGCGTCAGTTGTTTTTAGTTTTCAGTTTAGTTTAGTTTTGTTTTCTGCAATAAATGGTTGGACCCCAACAAATTCCTTTTGGAGAAGTTGCCTTGATTTTCATTTGCCAAGAACACTCTGTTTTTCATTCTTATAATTTCAACGAGTGTTCTTCTTTTTCTAGAACTGCGTTTAGTTTTCGATTTTTGCCTTGATTTGTGTTCAGATCTTGTTATATCTTTTCATCAAGGTGTATTTTTGCCTCTGATCCTTATTGGTTTTCATCAAAAGAGTTGGATTAAAAAAGTTTGAATGGTGTTGGAAAAGAGAAAAAGCTTTATGCAAAAAAGTGGTACAAGAAGGAGCTTGTGTAGACTGCGGCCTAGGCTTTTACATGTCGTGTTTGATGTCTTTTTGATAGTATGCTTAGTGGTTTTGCTGTAGCATGACTTGTCTCAAATAACTGAGATTGCTTAATGAGCCTTTGAAAAAATCATGCGTTGTTTTTATCGTTTGGAAGCATTATTTTAGTTTTCTCCTTGATGCTTTATTTGGGTTGACTTGGCGCATGCTCACACATGTTAGACTCTTACAAAGTCGCCAATAGCCTCTATGATCATTTAGTTTTTGACTTTTGATGCCATCTTATGCTTCTTTTAATGTCCCTTTGTCGCTTTGCATGATTATGGCCGTTATTGCTCTCTTAGTTGGTCGCTCCCAGTCTTTTGCTAGCCCTCGCCTTGTACTGAGTATGAGCTCTACTCGTGCATCCAACTCCTAAAAACCAAGTTTGCCATTGTGTCCACCATACATACCTATTAGCAATTTGCTATTCTAAAGTACATTTGACTTGCTTTTATCTACTCTTCAAATTAAACTCTTACCAGTGTTATGCGAAAATTGGTCAGTAAAGCTCTCACGAACCGGAAGGCACACTTTATTTTTCTCGTTTTTAAAAATTTGACATTGTGGTCTCTTATTTTGAGTTGTTATGCTTGCAAGTTGTAAGTTGGAGATTAGCCCAACCATGCCGTCATGGGGCAAGCTTTCAACATTGCACTTCTTATTTGAGTTGATATCGTGATCTTTTGTTTATGGATACTCGCGGTGTGAAATGAATTGGGAATCTTGACGGATCATGGAGTTTGTATATGTGTTAGAGAAACGCCTGGGCCGCCAATCTAAGCCATGCATAATTCATGGTGGAAATTTGCAGCATGCCCATAGTGGACATTCGACAACGCATCTCAAAATAAAAAGCTATACAAATGGTAAATAAAAGAGATGTCAAGGTTTTCATTGTCTGCTTGTCCTGTCATTTTGATATGGGCTTGTTCCATATCATCGGGCACGGAGATACCCCGTTGGTGGTTCTCAATGATACATATATACTTACAATGACAAGAGCCTTGCTTGGGACTCTAAGTAAAGTAGCATGAGGTTTGGGTACTCATATTCATGGGACACAAGGTTTTCAACTTACGATTTGTCAAGCATATGCAGCATAAGTGTTCTCGCATTAACTTTAACCATTCAAGATGCTTATGATGGGGGCAATGAGAGCTCAAAGCCGGTAAGTACCATAATTTTTGAAGGTTTATAAAACTTGCAATCACTGCTTCCCTCCGCGAAGGGCCTTTCTCTTACTTTTATGTTGAGTCACCACCTTCTATCTTTATGCACCATTAAGAGAGCATAGTTGTCATTCTTAGTATAATGTGCATTGTCCCAAAGTTTTCATTGATTGATTCATATTGTTAGTTTCACTTGTTCTCAAATTATTTGTATCTAGTCGCCCTCTTAAACTTGAAGGTGTCCTATGCATTTATGTTTTGCTCTCTCATGTAGGACAAGCTGAAAACCATTTGTATGTTTTTCCTTATGATAGGAACACACGTTTGACTTTCATTGTTTCATTTTCATGATCTTTTGTTTGTGTTCATTTTCATGTTATAACATGGTTGCTAAGTTTCTTCTATCAAGATTATGTCTTTCATGCCCATATTTTAAGTTCTTTTGATCCCAGCGCACAACGCTTACATAGATGATCAAGATTGTGTAGGTGCATGTCACCTCAAAAATTATTTCTTTTGTTATCACTTACCTACTCGAGGATGAGCAGGAGTTAAGCTTGGCGATGCTGATACGTCTCTAACGTATCCATAATTTTTGATGCTCCATGCTTGTTTTTACACCTTTTGCTTAGTGTTTCGTTACACTTCGTGGCACTTTTATGCATTTTCCGGAACTAACCTACTAACAAGTCGCCATAGTGCCAGTTCCCTATTTTCTGCTGTTTTTGTGTTTCAAAAAAGTTACACAGGAAATATTCTCGAAATTGGACAAAACCAAAGCCAGTCGCCCAGAATTTCACCGAAGCTTCTAGAGAACCGAAGAGGAGACGGAGTGGGGCCACGAGGGGCCCACACACCAGGGCGGCGCGGCCCAGGCCCTGGCCGTGCCCCCTATGTGTGAGACCACCTCGGTCCACTTCTGACGATGCCCCTTCGCCTATAAAAACCCCCCGATAGAAAAAACCTAAAGACCCGATCAGTTTTCCAGAACACATCGCGATCCGCCGCCGCCGTCGACCCGAACATCGGGATGGTCCAGAAGCTCTTCCCGGCACCCTGCCGGAGAGGGGAATCGCCACCGGAGGTCTTCTTCATCGCCATGCTTGCCTCTGAAGCGATGAGTGAGTAGTCTACCTTGGACTATGGGTCCATAGCAGTAGTTAGATGGTTGCCTTCTCCACCATGTGCTTCATGTTTAGATCTCATGAGCTGGCTTACATGATTGAGATCACCGTTATGTAATTCTACATGTTTGGTTTGTTGGGATCCGATGACAATTGGTGTTATGCTTGATTTGATGTACTGAAATTTATCTTATGTTATCTCTATGTTGTTTATGATCTTGCATGCTCTCCGTTGTTAGTAGCTATCTTGGCCAAGTAGTTGCTAGTGACTCTAAGAGGGGGTATTTATGCTCGATAGTGGGTTCATGCCTCTATTTAATCTGGGGGAGTGACAGAAACCTCTAAGGTTGTGTAACAACCCAAGTTTTTGGAAAATAGAAATAAATGGAATTTATCAAAATACCAAATTTTGGAGCGAACAAAAACTTTTATTTTAAATACAAGATTAATTTCTTGCCTTTTCGAAACTTCTGAGTTTGAGCATTTGCTCCCATGCTTCAAATAAAAAGAAAGAATATGAGAAAGGTTTTAAAACAAATCCTTTGAGCCAAACAATTTAAACCATCCAAAAAGAAAATATTTGGAAAGGAAGTAAAATATTATTTCAAGAAACCTAGATTGTTTTTAAAACAGTAGAATAAAAAGATCCCATTTTCGAAAATTATTTTTTTCTCTTCATCAAATGAAGATTTCCAAAATGATTTGTATGTATATACTACCTTATTCCAAATATTAACCCTTTGAAAACCTCCCCTGATTTCTTAGCCAAACTTGAAGACCAAAATAAGACCTGTGCTTATTAAATGATTTAATCAAAATAGTTTTTTCTACATATTTAAATCTTGCATAAGTGCAGGCCAAATCCATTCGGGAAACATAGTTCCAATAAACAAAGTCATCCAATCCCATGCAACCAGGAAGAAAACATAAAGAAATGAGAAGAAACACCAAACCCTGAATCGGAAAGATAAGAAAAGCTATCTTCAAAATATTATTGCCTACACCACTTTGCCCTTCTATATTAAGAAATCGTTGATCTAGACCATCATGGATCTCTCCACAGTACACAATAACAAGTTATAAAGATTCAAGACCGCATAGTTTGAAGCCAGAAACTATGTTGAACCCTATTCAAATTTCTACCAAAGTTTGAATTCAAATAAGAGGTCATTCCCAACTCCATGTCATCTCCAAGAAAACCAACACTTTTGGGCCAAGATAAAACTTTTTATCTATTATTGCATGCATACATAGTATTTTAAATACATGTTGTTCTATGATTTCATGTGTCTTTTAAATAGTTGTGAAATGATTAGTTAAACCACTCCTAACCAACAGAAACAATAGAGGTTAACCACCAGGACCAAGAAACCCGAAATCAAAGAAATAAAGAAAAGAGAGAAGAAAAGATGATCTAGAAAAAGTTAACCACTACCCTACTTTGGAAACTTAGATTAAGAAATCTGCAACTCAAATGAAGGTGTGATCAGTTGGTTGAGCAAGGCCAAACCACATTCTTGCTTGACCAACAAATTTCAAACAAAAACTCAAATGCTAACCTAACTCAAACATCTGCCAAAGATTGAATCTGAATCAGTGACCTTTCCTCAAATTGCAATTAGGTTTTTAGCAAAACACCACCTCTTGACCTAACAAAAATTGTTTCAGAATGCCCATCCAATATAATGACCAACCCAATTTGAAAATTTCGAAAATTCAAATTTTTATTTCTTGCGGACATTGTGTCGAGCACCTTGTGGGCAGAAATCGGTGACACCTAATTTGCTGTAGATGACGGCTTCCTCGAACGCCCTAGCCCACATAGCAGTACCTGTGGACCTTCCCTTTCGCCTTGCTGTCGATCCCAAGTCACCCCTGCCCAGGCCCCGGCCGTGAGACATGGACGAAAAGAGGAGAACCACCCGGACCCCTCCCCACAGCTCTCTGCCTCACCTCTGCCCGCTCCAGCACGCCAGCACGCGCACGACCTGTCCACAGTGCTCAGCCGCGCACGCCAGCAAGTCTCCAAAGACGCCGCGTCCGGCGTTGGACGACGCACGCCGTCCGGACCCCCACACTGGCCACCCCCGCTCCTGGCCTCCTGGCCTATTTAAACCCACCCAGATCGCGCCACCGAGCTCACACCACCTCTCTCTCCCTCCTAGACAACATCTCCCTCTCTCCCGTGCCCTAGGTCGAGCTCGGCGACCTCGCCGCTCCGCAGACCACCGCCCCGGCCACCGCTGGTCCCCAGCGAACCACGCCGCCTCCCGCACTTTTTCCTGCTGGAAGTGGCCGAGAGGAGCCCCCGCCGCCGCCTGGACAACCTCACCGCCGCCGCCATCCTCCTAGGTGAGCTCCCCAACCACCGCCACCTCCCAGCGACCTCCCTCGCTCCCGTCCGTGTCGAGGCAGAGAAGACGGCCCTAGGCCATCGGATCCGTTCTAATCGGACGGATCACGTAGCCCGTACCCCTTCGCCCACTTAAACGCCCTGACAGGCGGGCCCCGCCTGTCAGCGGTCTTTTTTTTTCTCCCGCGTGCGCCGGTGACCGTTTACTGGGCCGGCCCGAGTTCGTGTCCCGGCCCGTTCCAAATTTCGGCCGTTTACCTTTTTTTTCTGGATCTAGTTTAATAATTACTTAGATTACTGCAACTTCAAATTCAATTTCCTAGAGATTTAGGAATCCAAAAATAGCAAATGAATATGTTTTGGAAACCTTAGAACATAAGCTATCCTTTATAGTGGTTTCAACACAATTAGATTTACATAGTGGTTGCAGTAAAAATAACAAAACAGGAGCTTTTCCAACTTAGAAAATCCATATCAATTCAAATAAAATTCCTAAAAATATAAATCCAACTTTAGAAATTCACAATTAGTGATACCCATCTGCCTATACCATTAGATCTCATTTTTGAACCTTTTAAAGTAAATGCTATTTACCTATATGGTTAAATAGGCATTTGCCATATAGGATTTTATTAAACTCAAATCTATAATCGAAATTTTTATGGAACTCTTGTTGTTTAACCACATTTCCCAAATACCTATCAATGGGTATAAATCTTAGTTCTTGTGGACTTGTAGGAAGTATTTGGAAATTTAATACTACATAGTAGTAATTAGAAACTCAAACTTGCACACCAACCTCAAAATATGGAAATGATATGAAACCAATTCGAATCAACCACATTTCTAAATATTAATCTATAGCCCCTGATCCAAGTCAACTAGGATTAATATATTGTACTTGTAGATTCAAACTTGATTCCTAAATAGTTGCAAACTAGAAATGGCTTCAATAAAAGAAAAATACTCCAAATCCTATGAATCCTCTTTGGTTGAATCATAATCTTGAATATCTACTTGTGGTCTATGACCATGGTCAATAAGGACTTGCAAGAGATATTTCACGATTCAAAGTAAATTAAATCCTCACTTAAGTCAAGAAAGCAATAATCTCATCTATATGGATTCAATTAAATCGAAACCACTCTCCATAGACTACCTAGATCGCTCCCCTTACCTAAGTATCCTTATTTGCTTGAATATGTGTTGCTTGTGAATTGAGTGGTGATTGTATGCCTATTTTCTTCCTGACGATTAGACGACAACGAGAGTAAGGAGAATGGATCCCGAAGTCCACCCAGAAATGGAGATGGAGATCAATCAATCAAAGATGACGATGAAGACTATTTTGACTTTGCCAAGCCAGGCAAGCCATCTTTTGAATCATACCCAAATGCCTAGTTTTCCTATTGCATTCTATTTGTTTTTAAGTAAATTGCATGATTGAATTGCTACTTTAGAATAGTAGTTGTGTAGTGATATCTTGCTTAGCAAGAGTATCAAACTGAGTTTATCCGACACTCTCTTAGTGGTAGCATCACTCATAGTAGTTGCTTAGTCGCTAATAAAATTGAGGCCATCTATAAGGGGAACCCTACTTGAAAGTGGTGACTTGAACTTGAAAGCTTGAATTGGAGACTTCTCCTACATGATGGTTTTCTGAAAGAAAATAATCTTAACTAAGGACTATGGAATTTATTTCTCAATGATAATGAGTGATGTACTATGTGAGCCAACCATACCGTACGACCACATTACCCCTAAATGGGAAGGGGCTTGATCCGTAGCTTGTTTGCTTTAATATGGGAGACCTCATTTGAACTTATAGAAGCGTGAATCCCACAGGGACGCTTCCGAAGCCGGGACTTGCCATAGCTGTGATGGAGAATACCATAGACTATGGGAGTCCAAAATACAGCATCCTGTAGCCGGAAAAACTATGAGTTCCATTTCGTATCTGGACTCGTAGGGAGGATCCTATACTAAAGTAGGCAAGTGAAATATTTTGTTTGATCATCTGAACCCCGCATACTTGTGTATGATGATCCGTGGATTGTTCCCGACAGATGGATTGAATCTTGTGGGTAAAGTGTACCCCTCTGCAGAGGTTTTCAAAACTATTCGAATAGCCGCGTCCGCGGTCATGGACAGTTGGCAAGCTGTACTTACCTTTTGTCAAGAATGTTAACAACTGAAGTTGAACATGGTGAATGACTTGACTTGAATTTTGAAGGTGACCAACACTTGAAGTTCCTCTTTATATTTAACTTAGAGAATTAAATCTTCTTCTCTACTAATGAAAATTCTTGGGAAACAAACTAGCTTTTTGCAAATAAACTTAGTGCTTAGTCCACCATATCAACCATGCATATCTCTCTCATCACTTTGTTTATAAGATGGTTTGCGAGTGCATCCAATGTACTCATGGCTGTGTCCCTGGCTATTAACTTGGCCAGACTTGAAGGAGAAAGATCATGAAGGAAGGACATTCAGACGACTTTGCGAATTAGGCTCGTTTCCTACTGTCCGCTTTGCCTGTGCGGTTGAAGCTTGACAATATGGACCCAAAGTGTTATTCCGTTGCATGTTGATGTAATGTAAGGTTTGGTCTGTGCGACCACCTATGCAATTCCCTTTATTTACTATTAATAGCTATGACTGTGATATCAACTACGTTATGTAAATCACAACAATGATTCTGGGATTGTGATGGATTACATAACGGGCACTTCGAATTTGTTATAAATTCGGGGGTGTTACAAGTTGGTATCAAAGCCTAGGCTAACTCTAGGAAACCCTAGTTAGCATGGTCGTTAGAAAATGATATCTCTGATATCACAAGTTTGGTATCAGGACTATCATGACCTTAGGAGACCTTAGTTAGCATGGTCGTTAGCTAAGAAAGTGATATGTTGACAAAACCTTATTTCTACAAAAGAAATTTATTTGCTTTGGTACCCAAAGCCCAACTTATACTCCCATCTTATTCACTTCAAATATCTTACACTCTCAACGGATACTCTCAAGAGATTTTGACAAAGAATTTATTTACCTCTTTAATTACAAAGTCTTTTCAAATATTTGTTTTGCTCTATTCCTCATCTACTTCAAATATATACTATGGACGATATACCAACCTAAGACCGAAGGACTGTTGGATCAAAAGATTAGGGACTCAATATTTTTCAAGACTTCAACCTTGGATGTGAACTACGACCGCTACCATCGAAAGAGAGTCTCTTCACCTGATCCAGAAATCTTCCAACAAGAGTCAACCCGGTGAGACAAAGACTTCCAGAGCAAATCGAGAGTGATCAGAAATGATGAAGACCCATCAACCTTTTTGATCCACAGGATTTATAGGAATTGCTCAGTTGATTTCATTAAGCTGCCCTTACCTCCTGATTAGTAAGTGTGCTTAGTGCCTTGTGTGTATGAATGATTGATTTGATTTGTGATGTGTTACTCATATGCCCTCCGGCAACATGTAGCAACCACTTTGAAAACTTGTTTGCTCAAAAATGTTTTTTGTCTTTCTCGCCCAAACCAAACTCTAACCATACCAATCCCACATTAGAAACCTTTTTAAAATTGTTCCCTCTCATCTACTGCAGAGCTCCACCCCTGATGCACCTCACATGCTCGCCAGTCTACACAACTACACCAGGACCCACCCTAGGAAATCTACATTTCGAGTCATATCAAATTCTCTTCAGCTAGGAGCTCAAGTTGTCAAGACCAGCAAAAAGTCTCGATCTCGTAAGAGGCGAAATCAAGCAAGAGATATGTACCATCAAGCAAGTGGATGTCCAACACGCTGCAACGGAGACTATGAGAAGACTCTGCGATCTGGAAAAATAGTTACTGGTGGCAAGACCAACATTACCTGCTATGAGTGCGGAATCAAGGGGCACTACTCCAACGAGTGCCCAAAGAAGCCATGGAATAACTGAAGATCGTGTCAAAGGACGCACCAGCCTCCTCATCCTTAACACGATGGAAACACCCTTCCAAAGTAACCACGAGTATGTCTACCAACATGAAGACGCAAAGAAAGGAAAACCGGGAATCAGCCACTAGGTACCCGGAAGTTGCACTTAGCTACAAAGCTGGTAGGAACAAGTTGGATCAATATTTTGGATCACCAATCAAGAAGCCTTAGTCACCTTAGTTTGGTAATAGTAGTCTTTTTTTATCTCCTTCTAAAATGAATGAGGCATGTAATCCGCAAGACCATTATTAATGAAATTCTATGGTTTAAACCTAAAACATTTTGTTTTTGAAAAGTGTGATTGTTTGTTGAAAATGCTATGTGATTGATGAATATGTGTTTTGGACCTTTTGGCCTTATCACATTTTGGGTGTACCCAATCTTTCTATCTCGATAGGAATCAATATACACTACATCTCTTATCTGTTAATCTCATTTCCCAATCTATCTCAATCTTAACTTGTGAATCTTGGGACGAGATTCTTTTTAAGGGGGGAAGATTGTAACAACCCAAGTTTTTGGAAAATAGAAATAAATGGAATTTATCAAAATACCAAATTTTGGAGCCAACAAAAACTTTTATTTTGAATACAAGATTAATTTCTTGCCTTTTCGAAACTTCTGAGTTTGAGCATTTGCTCCCATGCTTCAAATAAAAAGAAAGAATATGAGAAAGGTTTTAAAACAAATCCTTCGAGCCAAACAATTTAAACCATCCAAAAAGAAAATATTTGGAAAGGAAGTAAAATCTTCTTTCAAGAAACCTAGATTGTTTTTAAAACAGTAGAATAAAAAGATCCCATTTTCGAAAATTATTTTTTTCTCTTCATCAAATGAAGATTTCCAAAATGATTTATATGTATATACTACCTTATTCCAAATATTAACCCTTTGAAAACCTCCCCTGATTTCTTAGCCAAACTTGAAGACCAAAATAAGACCTGTGCTTATTAAATGATTTAATCAAAATAGTTTTTTCTACATATTTAAATCTTGCATAAGTGCAGGCCAAATCCATTCGGGAAACATAGTTCCAATAAACAAAGTCATCCAATCCCATGCAACCAGGAAGAAAACATAAAGAAATGAGAAGAAACACCAAACCCTGAATCGGAAAGATAAGAAAAGCTATCTTCAAAATATTATTGCCTACACCACTTTGCCCTTCTATATTAAGAAATCATTGATCTAGACCATCATGGATCTCTCCACAGTACACAATAACAAGTTAAAAAGATTCAAGACCGCATAGTTTGAAGCCAGAAACTATGTTGAACCCTATTCAAATTTCTACCAAAGTTTGAATTCAAATAAGAGGTCATTCCCAACTCCATGTCATCTCCAAGAAAACCAACACTTTTGGGCCAAGATAAAACTTTTTATCTATTATTGCATGCATACATAGTATTTTAAATACATGTTGTTCTATGATTTCATGCGTCTTTTAAATAGTTGTGAAATGATTAGTTAAACCACTGCTAACCAACAGAAACAATAGAGGTTAACCACCAGGACCAAGAAACCCGAAATCAAAGAAATAAAGAAAAGAGAGAAGAAAAGATGATCTAGAAAAAGTTAACCACTACCCTACTTTGGACACTTAGATTAAGAAATCTGCAACTCAACTGAAGGTGTGATCAGTTGGTTGAGCAAGGCCAAACCACATTCTTGCTTGACCAACAAATTTCAAACAAAAACTCAAATGCTAACCTAACTCAAACATCTGCCAAAGATTGAATCTGAATCAGTGACCTTTCCTCAAATTGCAATTAGGTTTTTAGCAAAACACCACCTCTTGACCTAACAAAAATTGTTTTAGAATCCCCATCCAATATAATGACCAACCCAATTTGAAAATTTCGAAAATTCGAATTTTTATTTCTTGCGGACATTGTGTCGAGCACCTTGTGGGCAGAAATCGGTGACACCTAATTTGCTGTAGATGACGGCTTCCTCGTACGCCCTAGCCCACATAGCAGTACCTGTGGACCTTCCCTTTCGCCTTGCCGTCGATCCCCAGTCACCCTTGCCCAGGCCCCGGCCGTGAAACATGGACGAAAAGAGGAGAACCACTCGGACCCCTCCCCACAGCTCTCCGCCTCACCTCTGCCCGCTCCAGCACGCCAGCACGCGCACGACCTGTCCACAGTGCTCAGCCGCGCATGCCAGCAAGTCTCCAAAGCTGCCGCGTCCGGCGTGGGACGACGCATGCCATCCGGACCCCCACACTGGCCACCCCCGCTCCTGGCCTCCTGGCCTATTTAAACCCACCCAGATCGCGCCACCGAGCTCACACCACCTCCCTCTCCCTCCTAGACAACATCTCCCTCTCTCCCATGCCCTAGGTCGAGCTCGGCGTCCTCGCCGCTCCGCAAACCACCGCCCCGGCCACCGCTGGTCCCCAGCGAACCACGCCGCATCCCGCACTTTTTCCTGCTGGAAGTGGCCGAGAGGAGCCCTCGCCGCCGCCTGGACAACCTCACCGCCGCCGCCATCCTCCCAGGTGAGCTCCCCAACCACCGCCGCCTCCCAGCGACCTCCCTCGCTCCCGTTCGTGTCGAGGCGGAGAAGACGGCCCTAGGCCGTCGGATCCGTTCTAATCGGACGGATCACGTAGCCCGTACCCCTTCGCCCACTTAAACGCCCTGACAGGCGGGCCCCGCCTGTCAGCGGTCTTTTTTTTCTCCCGCGTGCGCCGGTGACCGTTTACTGGGCCGGCCCGAGTTCGTGTCCCGGCCCGTTCCAAATTTCGGCCGTTTACCTTTTTTTTTCTGGATCCAGTTTAATAATTACTTAGATTACTGCAACTTCAAATTCAATTTCCTAGAGATTTAGGAATCCAAAAATAGCAAATGAATATGTTTTGGAAACCTTAGAACATAAGCTATCCTTTAGAAGTGGTTTCAACACAATTAGATTTACATAGTGGTTGCAGTAAAAATAACAAAACAGGAGCTTTTCCAACTTAGAAAATCCATATCAATTCAAATAAAATTCCTAAAAATATAAATCCAACTTTAGAAATTCACAATTAGTGATACCCATCTGCCTATACCATTAGATCTCATTTTTGAACCTTTTAAAGTAAATGCTATTTACCTATATGGTTAAATAGGCATTTGCCATATAGGATTTTATTAAACTCAAATCTATAATCGAAATTTTTATGGAACTCTTGTTGTTTAACCACATTTCCCAAATACCTATCAATGGGTATAAATCTTAGTTCTTGTGGACTTGTAGGAAGTATTTGGAAATTTAATACTACATAGTAGTAATTAGAAACTCAAACTTGCACACCAACCTCAAAATATGGAAATGATATGAAACCAATTCGAATCAACCACATTTCTAAATATTAATCTATAGCCCCTGATCCAAGTCAACTAGGATTAATATATTGTACTTGTAGATTCAAACTTGATTCCTAAATAGTTGCAAACTAGAAATGGCTTCAATAAAAGAAAAATACTCCAAATCCTATGAATCCTCTTTGGTTGAATCATAATCTTGAATATCTACTTGTGGTCTATGACCATGGTCAATAAGGACTTGCAAGAGATATTTCACGATTCAAAGTAAATTAAATCCTCACTTAAGTCAAGAAAGCAATAATCTCATCTATATGGATTCAATTAAATCGAAACCACTCTCCATAGACTACCTAGATCGCTCCCCTTACCTAAGTATCCTTATTTGCTTGAATATGTGTTGCTTGTGAATTGAGTGGTGATTGTATGCCTATTTTCTTCCTGACGATTAGACGACAACGAGAGTAAGGAGAATGGATCCCGAAGTCCACCCAGAAATGGAGATGGAGATCAATCAATCAAAGATGAAGATGAAGACTATTTTGACTTTGCCAAGCCAGGCAAGCCATCTTTTGAATCATACCCAAATGCCTAGTTTTCCTATTGCATTCTATTTGTTTTTAAGTAAATTGCATGATTGAATTGCTACTTTAGAATAGTAGTTGTGTAGTGATATCTTGCTTAGCAAGAGTATCAAACTGAGTTTATCCGACACTCTCTTAGTGGTAGCATCACTCATAGTAGTTGCTTAGTCGCTAATAAAATTGAGGCCATCTATAAGGGGAACCCTACTTGAAAGTGGTGACTTGAACTTGAAAGCTTGAATTGGAGACTTCTCCTACATGATGGTTTTCTGAAAGAAAATAATCTTAACTAAGGACTATGGAATGTATTTCTCAATGATAATGAGTGATGTACTATGTGAGCCAACCATACCGTACGACCACATTACCCCTAAATGGGAAGGGGCTTGATCCGTAGCTTGTTTGCTTTAATATGGGAGACCTCGTTTGAACTTATAGAAGCGTGAATCCCACAGGGACGCTTCTGAAGCCGGGACTTGCCATAGCTGTGATGGAGAATACCACAGACTATGGGAGTCCAAAATACAGCATCCTGTAGCCGAAAAAACTATGAGTTCCATTCCGTATCTGGACTCGTAGGGAGGATCCTATACTAAAGTAGGCAAGTGAAAGATTTTGTTTGATCATCTGAACCCCGCATACTTGTGTATGACGATCCGTGGATTGTTCCCGGCAGATGGATTGAATCTTGTGGGTAAAGTGTACCCCTCTGCAGAGGTTTTCAAAACTATTCGAATAGCCGCGTCCGCGGTCATGGACAGTTGGCAAGCTGTACTTGACTTTTGTCAAGAATGTTAACAACTGAAGTTGAACATGGTGAATGACTTGACTTGAATTTTGAAGGTGACCAACACTTGAAGTTCCTCTTTAGATTTAACTTAGAGAATTAAATCTTCTTCTCTACTAATGAAAATTCTTGGGAAACAAACTAGCTTTTTGCAAATAAACTTAGTGCTTAGTCCACCATATCAACCATGCATATCTCTCTCATCACTTTGTTTATAAGATGGTTTGCGAGTGCATCCAATGTACTCATGGCTGTGTCCCTGGCTATTAACTTGGCCAGACTTGAAGGAGAAAGATCATGAAGGAAGGACATTCAGACGACTTTGCGAATTAGGCTCGTTTCCTACTGTCCGCTTTGCCTGTGCGGTTGAAGCTTGACAATATGGACCCAAAGTGTTATTCCGTTGCATGTTGATGTAATGTAAGGTTTGGTCTGTGCGACCACCTATGCAATTCCCTTTATTTACTATTAATAGCTATGACTGTGATATCAACTACGTTATGTAAATCACAACAATGATTCTGGGATTGTGATGGATTACATAACGGGCACTTCGAATTTGTTATAAATTCGGGGGTGTTACAGGTTGTAGATGTGCTGTTCCTACTAGGGGGAAAATAACATTCATATGCTCGAGGGCATATGCTTTGTTTACATTACACACTTTGCTTAATGCAATTATCTGTTGTTCGCAACTTAATACTTGTGGAGTTCTCGGATTGATTTGCCACAAGTGGATTATTAGTCATCGATGCAGTTGGATGGCGGTCTATGTATCTTGTTGTAATGCCCAGAGTAAATCTCATAGTGATCATCTCATCATATGCATGTTGTCTTTATTCTATCAATTGCCCAACTGTAATTTGTTTACCCAGCATGCATTATTTTATCTTATGGAGAGACACCGCTAGTGAACTGTGGACCCCGGTCCTATTTCCTTTATATTGCCATCACCTGTTTACTTTACTCGCATTGTTTACTTTACTCGCATTGTTTACTTTACTCGCATACTATTATCACTTTCCACTCGATACGCTCATACCATTTGTTTCAAGCAAACCGGTGAGATTGACAACCTCATCGCAAGTTGGGAACAAAGTATTTGTTTGTGTTGTGTGTAGGTTCCACGTTGCCGCTCGCAAAGCAAAGCTTGGACGAGGCGCCCTATAAATGTCCGGAGCTGTCGCACGCTAGTGGGCATCACCTTCAGTCGTTTGGCTCTTTCCTCTCCGGATAGACAAACCTTGGTTTCTTACTGAGGGAAAATCTTGCTGCTATATTCATCACACCTTCCTCTTGGGGTTCCCAATGGGCCGGTCATTTACTTGGCATCACCTGCGTCTTCACAAGGTAGTCCATATGCCCCGATAGCAAGCCTTTCGCAGCCGTAAGCTTTTCAACCTCATGCGCCAAAGTTCGGTATTTCTCCTTCTCCTGAACCAAATGTGAGCCTAGGCTAGCACAGCGCAGCTCGAGGGAATGTTTCTCGGCCAGTTGGCTCTGTATGTTGACATTCAGTGCGGCCACATCTGCCTCGATCTTCTCCTTCGCTTCCTGCACCGGAGTTTAGGGCATGCAATAAAAGAGATCAATGCTAATACTGCCTCTTTTCACAAATATATAGTTATTTTTATAGTTTTCAAAGTAAACTAGATACGGTTAACAATGAGTGAATCTATACACTGAATCTATACAGATCTACATGCGTAGCACCTAGCCGCATTGCCAAAGGCAGGTTATGAACAATGGTAAACGGGCTTGATCAGCAAGTAGACTAGATGGCATGCGATTAACTTGCTTAGCCGGGGAACGGGCTTCATCAGGAAGTCCATTGACGGGTCCATGGTCTTCATGGGAAGCTTCTTATCCGTTGATTTTGGGGGCCTAAAAAAGCAAATAGGTTACGAAGTTGGAAAGAACAAACAAACGGAAGATGAAGGCATCGTTAACCCTAAACCCACCTGGGGGAGACAACGTCCCCCTTGTCCGTTGGTGCGCAGAAAGAGAGGACGGCTTCAGCCTAACTGATTAGGCTGCTTGCATGGAGATCTACCTGCTGGCGGGTTAACTCCTTCCTCTCCGCCGCCCTAGTCTTGACCCCATCGGTCTTCAACGCCGGCCGGGTCCGCTTCTTGGGAGGCATGGCTTCGTCGTAGAATGGAGGGAGGGGCAAGGAAGGCAGGAGGAAGAAGAGGAAGTCGGTTTCTCTAGAATAGTGCTACCCGGTCAAGGACCAGCGTCAGCTGACCACCGTGTCCTTGGCTCCTGGGCACCATCTCAAGCAATCTCGGCCGTCCGTTTGAATCTAAACGTACCCCTTGGTACCTTGTCGACGAAGGATCACCATAGGTACGAACGAATAGGAAGCAGTAGCCCCTTGCTTTTTCACTGCGCACTGCCACGATGGGACTAGGCATTGAACTCGATGGGACTCTGCATTGGTCCAAGCTAAGCGGCGACACGATGCGCACGCCCAGCCGTACATGTACATCTATCTCCTCACCCGGTGTGCATCCATTCTAGGGTCCCACACCCCCAGGGGACCTCCCTGTATTTTTCCCCTATTTTTTTGGTATGCATTTCTTGTAGCCCCAGTGCAAAATTGGAATAAAATGGATTTAGGGCAAAAATAATTCATTATATGGTAGTAGGCCAAGATAATTCCTAACCTTCTGGATTTGGCACCCCTGGTAGGTCCCCCACCCATGAAAAATAGAGTGGTGATGTTTTGCACACTGCCCTTGGTGGCCCCTTCACAAAAAGCATCTATTTCGACCCATCCGGGCACCTGAAAAATGGGAAATGCATTTTTTATGTGGAAACTGCAAAAACACTAGTTGCAAAAGTTGTTGGGAATGCAAAGATGCACATCTCCACCAAAACAGGGACCATGGTTCCACAGTTTGCTGTGGAACTTGCACAAACCATGGTCATCTTGAAAGGAAGACCAAGAGAACTCCTGCGTGGAAGCACCTCTTTGTGAAAGAGTCCACATGTGAACCCTTGGGATGCCATGTTTGGTATTTTTCCTAGGTGATGCATCACTCACCATGACTCCATGCACTGTTTTCCATTTTTTTTGATTTTTTCTGAATTCCCCAGGCCCCCTTCGAGATCTAGGTCAGACCCGCGGTGCCATCGATGTCTGCCAGGTGGGGTGGGAACCATGGTTTGGTCTTGGTTATAGGGTCCCACACCCCTAGGGGACTTCCTTGTATTTTTTCCCTATTTTTCTGGTGTGCATCTTGTAGCCACAGTGCAAATTTGGAATAAAATGGATTTAGGGCAAAAATAATTCATTATATGGCAGCAGGCCAAGATAATTCCTAACCTTCTGGATTTGGCACCCCTGGTAGGTCCCCCACCCATGAAAAATAGAGTGGTGATGTTTTGCACACTGCCCTTGGTGGCCCCTTCACAAAAAAGCACCTGTTTTGACCCCTCCGGGCACCTGAAAAATGGGAAATGCATTTTTTATGTGGAAATTGAAAAAACACTAGTTGCAAAAGTAGTTGGGAATGCAAAGATGCACATCTCCACCAAAAATGGGACCATGGTTCCACAGTTTGCTGTGGAACTTGCACAAACCATGGTCACTTTGCAAGGAAGACCAAGAGAACTCCTGCCTGGAAGCACCTCTTTGTGAAAGAGTCCACATGTGAACCCTTGGGATGCCATGTTTGGTATTTTTCCTAGGTGATGCATCACTCACGATGAGTCCATGCACTGTTTTTCTATTTTTTTGATTTTTTCTGAATTCCCAGGTCCCCCTTCGAGATCTAGGTCAGACTCGCGGTGCCATCGATGTCTGCCAGGTGGGGTGGGAACCATGGTTTGGTCTTGGTTATAGGGTCCCACACCCCCAGGACACCTCTCTGTATTTTCCCCCTATTTTTCTGGTATGCATTTCTTGTAGCCCTAGTGCAAAATTGGATTAAAATGGATTTAGGGCAAAAATAATTCATTATATGACAGTAGGCCGAGATAATTCATAACCTCCTGGATTTGGCACCCCTGGTAGGTCCCCCACCCATGAAAAATAGAGTGGTGATGTTTTGCACAATGCCCTTGGTGGCCCCTTTTCAAAAAAGCACCTGTTTCGACCCCTCCCGGCACCTGGAAAATGGGAAATGCATTTTTTATGTGGAAACTGAAAAAACACTAGTTGCAAAAGTTGTTGGAAATGCAAAGATGCACATCTCCACAAAAAATGGGACCATGGTTTTACAGTTTGATGTGGAACTTGCACAAACCATGGTCACCTTGCAAGGAAGACCAAGAGAACTCCTGCCTCGAAGCACCTCTTTGACAAAGAGTCCACATGTGAACCCTTGGGATGCCATGTTTGGTATTTTTCCTAGGTGATGCATCACTCACCATGACTCCATGCACTGTTTTGACTTTTTTTTGATTTTTTCTGAATTCCCCAGGGCCCCCTTTGAGATCTAGGTCAGACTCACGGTGCCATCGATGTCTGCCAGGTGGGGTGGGAACCATGGTTTGTTCTTGGTTCTAGGGTCCCACACCCCCAGGGGACCTCCCTGTATTTTTCCCCTATTTTTCTGGTGTGCATTTCTTGTAGCCCTAGTGCAAAATTGGAATAAAATGGATTTAGGGCAAAAATAATTCATTATATGGCAGCAGGCCGAGATAATTCCTAACCTCCTGGATTTGGCACCCCTGGTAGGTCCCCCACCCATGAAAAATAGAGTGGTGATGTTTTGCACACTGCCCTTGGTGGCCCGTTCACAAAAAAAACACCTGTTTCGACCGCTCCGCGCACCTGAAAAATGGGAAATGCATTTTTTATGTGGAAACTGAAAAAACACTAGTTGCAAAAGTTGTTGGGAATGCAAAGATGCAGATCTCCACAAAAAATGGGACCATAGTTCCACAGTTTGCTGTGGAACTTGCACAAACCATGGTCACCTTGCAAGGAAGACCAAGAGAACTCTTGCCTGGAAGCACCTCTTTGTGAAAGAGTCCACATGTGAACCCTTGGGATGCCATGTTTGGTATTTTTCCTAGGTGATGCATCCCTCACCATGATTCCATGCACTGTTTTTCCATTTTTTTGATTTTTTTTTCTGAATTCCGAGGGCCCCCTTCGAGATCTAGGTCAGACTCGCTGTGCCATCGATGTCTGCCAGGTGGGGTGGGAACCATGGTTTGGTCTTGGTTCTAGGTTCCCACACCCCCAGGGGACCTCCCTATATTTTTCCCCTATTTTTCTGGTGTGCATTTTTTGTAGCCCCATTGCAAAATTGGATTAAAATGGATTTAGGGCAAAAATAATTCATTATATGGCAGCAGGCCGAGATAATTCCTAACCTCCTGGATTTGGCACCCCTGGTAGGTCCCCCACCCATGAAAAATAGAGTGGTGATGTTTTGCACACTGCCCTTGGTGGCCCATTCACAAAAAAGCACCTCTTTCGACCCCTCCGGGCACCTGAAAAATGGGAAATGCATTTTTTATGTGGAAACTGAAAAAACACTAGTTGCAAAAGTTCTTGGGAATGCAAATATACCCATCTGCACAAAAAATGGGACCATGGTTCCACAGTTTGATGTGGAACTTGCACAAACCATGGTCACCTTGCAAGGAAGACCAAGAGAACTCCTGCCTGGAAGCACCTCTTTGTGAAAGAGTCCACATGTGAACCCTTGAGATGCCATGTTTGGTATTTTTCCTAGGTGATGCATCACTCACCATGACTCCATGCACTATTTTTCCATTTTTTTGTTTTTTTTGAATTCCCCAGGGCCCCCTTCGAGATGTAGGTCAGACTCGCATTGCAATCGATGTCTGCCAGGTGGGGTGGGAACCATGGTTTGGTCTTAGTTCTAGGGTCCCACACCCCCAGGGGACCTCCCTGTATTTTTGCCCTATTTTTCTGGTGTGCATTTCTTGTAGCCCAAGTGCAAAATTGGAATAAAATGGATTTAGGGCAAAAATAATTCATTATATGGCAGCAGGCTGAGATAATTCCTAACCTCCTAGATTTGGCACCCCTGGTAGGTCCCCCACCCATGAAAAACAGAGTGGTGATGTTTTGCACACTGTCCTTGGTGGCCCCTTCACAAAAAAGCACCTGTTTTGACCCCTCCGGGCACCTAAAAAATGGGAAATGCATTTTTTATGTGGAAATTGAAAAAACACTAGTTGCAAAAGTAGTTGGGAATGCAAAGATGCACATCTCCACCAAAAATGGGACCATGGTTCCACAGTTTGCTGTGGAACTTGCACAAACCATGGTCACTTTGCAAGGAAGACCAAGAGAACTCCTGCCTGGAAGCACCTCTTTGTGAAAGAGTCCACATGTGAACCCTTGGGATGTCATGTTTGGTATTTTTCCTAGGTGATGCATCACTCACGATGAGTCCATGCACTGTTTTTCTATTTTTTTGATTTTTTCTGAATTCCCAGGGCCCCCTTCGAGATCTAGGTCAGACTCGCAGTGCCATCGATGTCTGCCAGGTGGGGTGGGAACCATGGTTTGGTCTTGGTTCTAGGGTCCCACACCCCCAGGACACCTCTCTGTATTTTCCCCCTATTTTTCTGGTATGCATTTCTTGTAGCCCTAGTGCAAAATTGGATTAAAATGGATTTAGGGCAAAAATAATTCATTATATGGCAGCAGGCCGAGATAATTCCTAACCTCCTGGATTTGGCACCCCTGGTAGGTCCCCCACCCATGAAAAATAGAGTGGTGATGTTTTGCACAATGCCCTTGGTGGCCCCTTTTCAAAAAAGCACCTGTTTCGACCCCTCCGGGCACCTGAAAAATGGGAAATGCATTTTTTATGTGGAAACTGAAAAAACACTAGTTGCAAAAGTTGTTGGAAATGCAAAGATGCACATCTCCACAAAAAATGGGACCATGGTTTTACAGTTTGATGTGGAACTTGCACAAACCATGGTCACCTTGCAAGGAATACCAAGAGAACTCCTGCCTGGAAGCACCTCTTTGTGAAAGAGTCCACATGTGAACCCTTGGGATGCCATGTTTGGTATTTTTGCTAGGTGATGCATCACTCACCATGACTCCATGCACTGTTTTTACTTTTTTTTGATTTTTTCTGAATTCCCCAGGGCCCCCTTTGAGATCTAGGTCAGACTCACGGTGCCATCGATGTCTGCCAGGTGGGGTGGGAACCATGGTTTGTTCTTGGTTGTAGGGTCCCACACCCCTAGGGGACCTCCCTGTATTTTTCCCCTATTTTTCTGGTGTGCATTTCTTGTAGCCCTAGTGCAAAATTGGAATAAAATGGATTTAGGGCAAAAATAATTCATTATATGGCAGCAGGCCGAGATAATTCGTAACCTCCTGGATTTGGCACCCCTGGTAGGTCCCCCACCCATGAAAAATAGAGTGGTGATGTTTTGCACACTGCCCTTGGTGGCCCGTTCACAAAAAAACACCTGTTTCGACCGCTCCGCGCACCTGAAAAATGGGAAATGCATTTTTTATGTGGAATCTGAAAAAACACTAGTTGCAAAAGTTGTTGGGAATGCAAAGATGCAGATCTCCACAAAAAATGGGACCATGGTTCCACAGTTTGCTGTGGAACTTGCACAAACCATGGTCACCTTGCAAGGAAGACCAAGAGAACTCTTGCCTGGAAGCACCTCTTTGTGAAAGAGTCCACATGTGAACCCTTGGGATGCCATGTTTGGTATTTTTCCTAGGTGATGCATCCCTCACCATGATTCCATGCACTATTTTTCCATTTTTTTGATTTTTTTCTGAATTCCGAGGGCCCCCTTCGAGATCTAGGTCAGACTCGCTGTGCCATCGATGTCTGCCAGGTGGGGTGGGAACCACGGTTTGGTCTTGGTTCTAGGTTCCCACACCCCAGGGGACCTCCCTGTATTTTTCCCCTATTTTTCTGGTGTGCATTTCTTGTAGCCCCAATGCAAAATTGGATTAAAATGGATTTAGGGCAAAAATAATTCATTATATGGCAGCAGGCCGAGATAATTCCTAACCTCCTGGATTTGGCACCCCTGGTAGGTCCCCCACCCATGAAAAATAGAGTGGTGATGTTTTGCACACTGCCCTTGGTGGCCCATTCACAAAAAAGCACCTCTTTCGACCCCTATGGGCACCTGAAAAATGGGAAATGCATTTTTTATGTGGAAACTAAAAAAACACTAGTTGCAAAAGTTGTTGGGAATGCAAAGATGCAGATCTCCACAAAAAATGGGACCATGGTTCCACAGTTTGCTGTGGAACTTGCACAAACCATGGTCACCTTGCAAGGAAGACCAAGAGAACTAGTGCCTCGAAGCACCTCTTTGTGAAAGAGTCCACATGTGAACCCTTGGGATGCCATGTTTGGTATTTTTCCTAGGTGATGCATCACTCACCATGACTCCATGCACTATTTTTCCATTTTTTTTTGTTTTTTTTTCAATTCCCCAGGGCCCCCTTCGAAATGTAGGTCAGACTCGCAGTGCCATCGATGTCTGCCAGGTGGGGTGGGAACCATGGTTTGGTCTTAGTTCTAGGGTCCCACACCCCCAGGGGACCTCCCTGTATTTTTCCCCTATTTTTCTGGTGTGCAATTCTTGTAGCCCAAGTGCAAAATTGGAATAAAATGGATTTAGGGCAAAAATAATTCATTATATGGCAGCAGGCCGAGATAATTCCTAACCTCCTGGATTTGGCACCCCTGGTAGGTCCCCCACCCATGAAAAATAGAGTGGTGATGTTTTGCACACTGCCCTTTGTGGCCCCTTCACAAAAAAGCACCTGTTTCGACCCCTCCGGGCACATAAAAAATGGGAAATGCATTTTTTATGTGGAAACTGAAAAAACACTAGTTGCAAAAGTTGTTGGGAATGCAAAGATGCACATCTCCACCAAAAATGGGACCATGGTTCCACAGTTTGCTGTGGAACTTGCACAAACCATGGTCACCTTGCAAGGAAGACCAAGAGAACTCCTGCGTGGAAGCACCTCTTTGTGAAAGAGTCCGCATGTGAACCCTTGGGATGCCATGTTTGATATTTTTCCTAGGTGATGCATCACTCACCATGATTCCATGCACTGTTTTTCCATTTTTTTTGATTTTTTCTGAATTTCCAGGGCCCCCTTCGAGATCTAGGTCAGACTCGCGGTGCCATCGATGTCTGCCAGGTGGGGTGGGAACCATGGTTTGGTCTTGGTTCTAGGGTCCCACACCCCCAGGGGACCTCCCTATATTTTTCCCCTATTTTTCTGGTGTGCATTTCTTGTAGCCCAGTGCAAAATTGGATTAAAATGGATTTAGGGCAAAAATAATTCATTATATGGCAGCAGGCCGAGATATTTCCTAACCTCTTGGATTTGGCACCCCTGTTAGGTCCCCCACCCATGAAAAATAGAGTGGTGATGTTTTGCACACTGCCCTTGGTGGCCCATTCACAAAAAAGCACCTGTTTCGACCCCTCCGGGCACCTGAAAAATGGGAAATGCATTTTTTATGCGGAAACTGAAAAAACACTAGTTGCAAAAGTTGTTGGGAATGCAAAGATGCACATCTCCACCAAAAATGGGACCATGGTTCCACAGTTTGATGTGGAACTTGCACAAACCATGGTCACCTTGCAAGGAAGACCAAGAGAACTCCTGCCTGGAAGCACCTCTTTGTGAAAGAGTCCACATGTGAACCCTTGAGATGCCATGTTTGGTATTTTTCCTAGGTGATGCATCACTCACCATGACTCCATGCACTGTTTTTCCATTTTTTGATTTTTTTCTGAATTCCCCATGGCCCCCTTCGAGATCTAGGTCAGACTCGCAGTGCCATCGATGTCTGCCAGGTTGGGTGGGAACCATGGTTTGGTCTTGGTTCTAGGGTCCCACACCCCCAAGGGACCTCCCTGTATTTTTCCCCTATTTTTCTGGTGTGCATTTCTTGTAGCCCCAGTGCAAAATTGGAATAAAATGGATTTAGGGCAAAAATAATTCATTATCTGGCAGCAGGCCGAGATAATTCCTAACCTCCTGGATTTGGCACCCCTGGTAGGTCCCACACCCATGAAAAATAGAGTGGTGATGTTGTGCACACTGCCCTTGGTGGCCCCTTCACAAAAAGCACCTGTTTCGACCCCTCCGGGCACCTGAAAAATGGGAAATGCATTTTTATGTGGAAACTAAAAAACACTAGTTGCAAAAGTTGTTGGGAATGCAAAGATGCACATCAGCACAAAAAATGGGACCATGGTTCCACAGTTTGCTGTGGAACTTGCACAAACCATGGTCACCTTGCAAGGAAGACCAAGAGAACTAGTGCCTCGAAGCACCTCTTTGTGAAAGAGTCCACATATGAACCCTTGGGATGCCATGTTTGGTATTTTTCCTAGGTGATGCATCACTCACCATGACTCCATGCACTGTTTTTCCATTTTTTTTGATTTTTTCTGAATTCTCCAGGCCCCCTTCGAGATCTAGGTCAGACTCCCGGTGCCATTGATGTCTGCCAGGTGGGGTGGGAACCATGGTTTGGTCTTGGTTCTAGTGTCCCACACCCCCAGGGGACCTCCCTATTTTTTCCCCTATTTTTCTGGTGTGCATTTCTTGTAGCCCCAGTGCAAAATTGGAATAAAATGGATTTAGGGCAAAAATAATTCATTATATGGCAGCAGGCCGAGATAATTCCTAACCTCCTGGATTTGGCACCCCTGGTAGGTCCCCCACCCATGAAAAATAGAGTGGTGATGTTTTGCACACTGCCCTTGGTGGCCCCTTCACAAAAAGCACCTGTTTCGACCCCTCCGGGCACCTGAAAAATGGGAAATGCATTTTTTATGTGGAAACTGAAAAAACACTAGTTACAAAAGTTGTTGGGAATGCAAAGATGCACATCTCCACCAAAAATGGGACCATGGTTCCACAGTTTGCTATGGAACTTGCACAAACCATGGTCACCTTGCAAGGAAGACCGAGAGAACTCCTGCCTGGAAGCACCTCTTTGTGAAAGAGTCCACATGTGAACCCTTGGGATGCCATGTTTGGTATTTTTCCTAGGTGATGCATCACTCACCATGACTCCATGCACTGTTTTTCCATTTTTTTTTGATTTTTTCTGAATTCCCCAGGGCCCCCTTCGACATCTAGGTCAGACTCGCGGTGCCATCGATGTCTACCAGGTGGGGTGGGAACCATGGTTTGGTCTTAGTTCTAGGGTCCCACACCCCCAGGGGATCTCCCTGTATTTTTCCCCTATTTTTCTGGTGTGCATTTCTTGTAGCCCCAGTGCAAAATTGGAATAAAATGGATTTAGGGCAAAAATAATTCATTATATGGCAGCAGGCCGAGATAATTCCTAACCTCCTGGATTTGGCACCCCTGGTAGGTCCCACACCCATGAAAAATAGAGTGGTGATGTTTTGCACACTGCCCTTGGTGGCCCCTTCACAAAAAAGCACCTGTTTCGACCCCTCCGGGCACCTGAAAAATGGGAAATGCATTTTTATGTGGAAACTAAAAAACACTAGTTGCAAAAGTTGTTGGGAATGCAAAGATGCACATCAGCACAAAAAATGGGACCATGGTTCCACAGTTTGCTGTGGAACTTGCACAAACCATGGTCACCTTGCAAGGAAGACCAAGAGAACTAGTGCCTCGAAGCACCTCTTTGTGAAAGAGTCCACATATGAACCCTTGGGATGCCATGTTTGGTATTTTTCCTAGGTGATGCATCACTCACCATGACTCCATGCACTGTTTTTCCATTTTTTTTAATTTTTTCTGAATTCTCTAGGCCCCCTTCGAGATCTAGGTCAGACTCCCGGTGCCATTGATGTCTGCCAGGTGGGGTGGGAACCATGGTTTGGTCTTGGTTCTAGTGTCCCACACCCCCAGGGGACCTCCCTATTTTTTCCCCTATTTTTCTGGTGTGCATTTCTTGTAGCCCCAGTGCAAAATTGGAATAAAATGGATTCAGGGCAAAAATAATTCATTATATGGCAGCAGGCCGAGATAATTCCTAACCTCCTGGATTTGGCACCCCTGGTAGGTCCCCCACCCATGAAAAATAGAGTGGTGATGTTTTGCACACTGCCCTTGGTGGCCCCTTCACAAAAAGCACCTGTTTCGACCCCTCCGGGCACCTGAAAAATGGGAAATGCATTTTTTATGTGGAAACTGAAAAAACACTAGTTACAAAAGTTGTTGGGAATGCAAAGATGCACATCTCCACCAAAAATGGGACCATGGTTCCACAGTTTGCTATGGAACTTGCACAAACCATGGTCACCTTGCAAGGAAGACCGAGAGAACTCCAGCCTGGAAGCACCTCTTTGTGAAAGAGTCCACATGTGAACCCTTGGGATGCCATGTTTTGTATTTTTCCTAGGTGATGCATCACTCACCATGACTCCATGCACTGTTTGTCCATTTTTTTTTGATTTTTTCTGAATTCCCTAGGGCCCCCTTCGACATCTAGGTCAGACTCGCGGTGCCATCGATGTCTACCAGGTGGGGTGGGAACCATGGTTTGGTCTTAGTTCTAGGGTCCCACACCCCCAGGGGATCTCCCTGTATTTTCCCCTATTTTTCTGGTGTGCATTTCTTGTAGCCCAGTGCAAAATTGGAATAAAATGGATTTTGGGCAAAAATAATTCATTATATGGCAGCAGGCCGAGATAATTCCTAACCTCCTGGATTTGGCACCCCTGGTAGGTCCCCCATCCATGAAAAATAGAGTGGTGATGTTTTGCACACTGCCCTTGGTGGCCCCTTCACAAAAAAGCACCTGTTTCGACCCCTCCGGGCACCTGAAAAATGGGAAATGCATTTTTTATGTGGAAACTGAAAAAACACTAGTTGCAAAAGTTGTTGAGAATGCAAAGATGCACATCTCCACCAAAAATGGGACCATGGTTCCACAGTTTGCTGTGGAACTTGCACAAACCATGGTCACCTTGCAAGGAACACCAAGAGAACTCCTGCCTGGAAGCACCTCTTTGTGAAAGAGTCCACATGTGAACCCTTGAGATGCCATGTTTGGTATTTTTCCTAGGTGATGCATCACTAACCATGACTCCATGCACTGTTTTTCCATTTTTTTTGATTTTTTCTGAATTCCCTAGGGCCCCCTTCGAGATCTAGGTCAGACTCGCTGTGCCATCGATGTCTGCCAGGTGTGGTGGGAACCATGGTTTGGTCTTGGTTCTAGGGTCCCTGTAACAACTCAAAAATTTGTAATCTTTCTCTTATTAATTAAAGTGCACAATTTTTGGGCCAAGATAAAACTTTTTATCTATTATTGCATGCATACATAGTATTTTAAATACATGTTGTTCTATGATTTCATGTGTCTTTCAAATAGTTGTGAATTGATTAGTTAAAACACTCCTAACCAATAGAAACTATAGAGGTTAACCACCAGGACCAAGAAACCCGAAATCAAAGAAATCAAGAAAAGAGAGAAGAAAAGATGATCTAGAAAAAGTTAACCACTACCCTATTTTGAACACTTAGATTAAGCTCTCTGCAACTCAACTCAGTGTGTGGTGAGTTGGTTGAGCTTGACCAGATCACATACTTACTCAACCAAAGTTTTTCAAACAAAGACTCAAACTAGAACCCCACTCAAACATCCGCCAAAAACCGAATCTGAATCAGCAACCGAACCTCATTTTCGAATTAAATTTTTTGCAAAACAATATCTTTCTTCAGGACAAAAATAGATTTGGAAACCCTACTAGATATCTTGACAACCCACGGTGGCCGTTTTCAAAAATTCAAATTTGGAGTTCATTCAGGCATTTGACCAAACACCTTGTGGGCGATTTTCAGCAAATCCTAATCTACTGTAGCCGACGTCGATTCCGAGCGCCCTAGATCATCTCCGTACTTGTAGAGCCCCGTGCTGTCGACCCCCAGCCTCACCTGCCCGGACCCCGCCTGTGAGACCAGGGAGAAAGAGAGTAAAAGGACCGGACCCCCTCTCCTTTCTCTCTGCCTCTCTGCTCAACACCGACCCGCGTGAGCGCGCCAGGGCACACCTACAGTGCCCAGACGCCGTGACCTCACCTCGCCGCACGCTCCCAAAGCCGCCGCGCCCGGCAGCGACCGTTGCACGCTGCCGGACCCCCACAGTCGGCCACCTCCGCTCCCGACCTCCCCCGCCTATAAAAGGCCCCCTGTTTGCCTGAAAAGAACCACACCACCCACAGCACCCTCCTAGACATACTCATCTCCCCTCTAGCCCTTCACATCGACCTCGCCGGAGCCGGCCAAGCTCCCAGGGCGCCTCGCGTTCCCGGCGATTGGAGCGCTGCCCCGACCTGCCGCCGGTCCAGGGCGGCCGAGAAGGACCCCCACCGCCGCCGTGACACCCCGCCGTCGCCTCTCCTTCCTCTACGCTGCCCCCCCCCATCGCTGCTCGTTTTCTCTGCAAGGTCGCGGTGAGTTTCGTGTCGAGGACGAAGAAGACTGCGCGTACCGGTTCGGTTAAGTCTGACAGGCCAGACCCCCCCTGTCAGCATAGAGTTTTTTTCCTTTTTCTCTTTCCACCCACAGTGAGCCGAGTGGGCCGGCCCAGTCAATTCGGTGTGTGCGACCCAGTTTCGTTCGGAATTGATCCATCCCGTTTATTAATTTTTCCCGCCCGATTTTCGAATTCAATTCAGCACTATTCTTGCAATTCAAATTCCAGGAGATTTATAAATCCGTTTTGAGCAAAAAAATACTCGTTGGAAAGCCTAGACAGTAACCTAGCCCCTGAAATTGGTTGTAATCTGATTTGAGTTAGCTATTTAATTTAATAAAACAAATTAACCCGCAGCCTTTAACCGTAGAGATTATTCTAGAAAGTTAATTAGCAATTAGAAAATCTTGAACTTAAGTTTTTGAACCCCTAAACTACCCTACCTACTGGTTACTAGAGCCATTACCATTTGAAACCTTGTTAGTACCCTCAATTAACTTCTAATCCAATCTTAGCTTATAGCATAAAATGATAGATCCCAATATACACTTAGTTTGATATTTTCCTCACTACCAACTTACTTAATTAGTCACTCTCTTCTTGAACTAGCCATAAGACCCCTGATTTGATACCAATGTTAAGAAAGTGATCAACACTTAGCACTTGGTAGAAAAATCTAGCTTGCACACTTAATGAAAACTTGGAAGAAGACTTGCAAACCAACTCAATAAAATCCAACATGAACTTTATTGTTTGAAAACAAGTATGTGTGTTTGGAATGTTGTTAGTATTGTTTAGTGATTGTGTGCATTGTGTTTATTCGTTATTAGACACTAGTGTTGCTGAGGAGGATATTGAGGGGGGATTCTATTAAGAAGAAGACTACCCAGGACACTTTGCCAACCAAGGCAAGCCATCTTTTGAATCATACTCCACATGCCTAGTTTTACTATTGCATCCTACTTGTTTTAGGTAAATTGCATGATTGAATTGCTAGAGTAGAATGATAGTTGTGTAGTGATATCTTGCTTAGCAAGAGTATCAAGCTGAGTTTATCCTACCTTACTTAGTGGTATCATCACTCTATATAGTTGCTTAGTCGCTAATAAAATTGAGGCCATCCATAAGGGGAACCCTATTTGAAATTGGTGACTTGAACTTGACAACTTGAATTGGAGATTTCTCCTACATGATGGTTTTATGAAGGAAAATAATCTTGACTAAGGACTATGGAATGTATTTGCAATTGATAATAAGTGATGTACTATGTGAGCCAACCATACCGTACGACCACATTACCCCTAAATGGGAAGGGGCTTAATCTGTAGCTTGTTTATTCTAGTATGGGAGATCTTGTATCATCTTTTATAGAAGTAAGCCATGCGTGGGTGCTTCCGAACCGAGTGGAAAATTTCCATTCATGCAGCACTCTGCAGCGGGCAAAACTATGAGTGCCAGAATGGACTCTTAGGGAAGGATCCTATACTAGAGTAGACAAGTGAAGGAGTTTGTTTGATTATCTGAAGCCCGCATACTTTGTGTATGACGATCCGTGGATTTCTCCCGGCAGATGTATCAAATCTTGTGGGTAAAGTGTACCCCTCTGCAAAGGTTTCAAAACTATTCGAATAGCCGCGTCCGCGGTCATGGACAGTTGGCAAGCTGTACTTGACTTTTGTCAAGAATGTTAACAATGTATGGTGAACTTGGTGAATGACTTGACTTGACATTGATGTTGACCAACACTTGAAGTTCCTCTTTAGATTGAACTTAGAGAATTAAATCTTCTTCTCTACTAATGAACATTCTTGGGAAATAAAACTAGCTTTTGCAAATAAACTTAGTGCTTAGTCCACCATATCAACCTTGCATATCTACTTCATCATTTTGTTTATAAGATGGTTTGCGAGTGCATCCAATGTACTCATGGCTGTGTCCCTGGCTATCAACTTGGCCAGACTATGGGGAAGATTATCCGGAGGAAGGTTATGAAGATGAGTACCAGAACTAAGATCATCTCCTGAGTCGCCATTGCCTGTAGGGTGAAGGCATGGACCCGAAGACGTTATCTCCGCTGCTATATTGTGTTGTAATATGAACTTGGTCACTATGACCATTGTATTTGAACTATTCGTATTGTAATGTCTATGGAACTGGTTACCAACTACGTTATGTGTATCACAACAATGATTCTGGGGTTGTGGTGGAATACATAACGGGCACTTTGAATTTCTGGAAATTCGGGTGTTACAAGTTGGTATCAGAGCCTAGGCTGACCATAGGAGACCTTAGTTAGAATGGGCGTTAAATGAAACCTTTATAAAAACAAAGAGATAAGTAATGGTTTAAAAATTGCTTAGTCTTTTCCTCTCTATTTACAAAGCTTTGTACATGATTCAGTTTTTGCCTACTTAAAATTTTGCACACTTGAGTTGATCACTAACCTAATCTAATCTAAAATTTTGTAGATGGCCCCGGTGTTCACTGAGCAATACCAGTTGGGCCATGGTGGTAGCCTTGTTTTCGAGCGCGACCTCACTACCCTGACCTTGTTCCTGGATCGTCTGTATCCGGAGTTCAAGGGATCCGTGCTCAATGAGCACCCGGATGGAGAGCTACGGTGGCTTATCAGGGCAAGTTGCCGTGGCAAGAAGGGAGATTTAAGTTCTCCAAGGATCAAGTTTGAGCTTGTGGAGAACACTTGGGCCGATGGTTTGGTCCGAGGTATGCAGGAGATGCTTGCCCGCTTATGCGGAATGCATGTTGAGGAAGTCCAGGTGGAGCACTTTAGGAACTTTGCTCGGCGTGATGCAGAAGGGCGTCCCGCAAACATGCCAGGGCAAAATGAGCCGAGTACATATATAGATCACATGGACTTCTTGCTGTACTCCACTCAGCAGGAGGCAGATCGTGCCCGTACCAAGTGTCGTCGTGGTGAAACAACATATGCCATGGGATTGCTTAAGTGGGGGCCGAACTAGATGCTGGAGGATTCGGGAGAGGGGAACGAGCTAAAAAGCACGACAGATAGGAACACAGATCTACCCAGGTTCGGGGCTCTCGTAAGGAGATAACACCCCTACTCCTGCTCTACTGGTGATATATTTGGATCGATGGAGTACACAACAATGGCACTTTCAAGCTCTCTGCTAGAGGAGGAAGATGAACTGCTAAGTGTAGGAACACCGAGTGACCAACCCCTTACTAGGGCTCCCTGTGCCACCTTATATAGTGGTGGCCAGGGTTACAACGGTCATAGGAGACCAGGAGACACCAACTACACTCCAAATAGGACTTGCTGACGAGGGCCGACGCCCTTGACTTTCTCCCTGATTGCTCTCGATGGGACTCGCCCTTGCTGTACCTTGTACTTCCAGGACTGTGACCTTACCACTCTGAGGTAAGCTTGTACTTGTGCACAGTGATGGTAGGTAACCTCCACTGTGCACCCTGCCATCACACTCTGCTACCATGCTTAGATGTTTTCTTCCTTGATTGTAGGGATTGGACACCTTAGCTGACTTATGTATCCCGGATATGACCGTTGGCCATATCCTAGACCTATATGCCGGACCATCGACCAATGAAGGTCAGGTAATCCGGCTACCCTGCTCCTGCATGATATAACATATAAGTTAGGCCGGCATATCTATATATACGCCGGCATTCCTCAATAAGTATCCCGGATATGCCGGTATATCCGGACATTAGCCGGGATACACAAATATGCCGGCCTAGCCGATGCTCTTATAATCCGGCCAGGCCCTTCCTTGATGACCCGGCATAAAGTCAACCATAAACCTTGTATCTTTCTAGTCTCTTGACCCTACCGGGGGTCATCCCCCCGACATTAGTCCCCGAAGCTGTCGAGGTCCCCCAGTCTTGACCGAGGGGCCTTGGCAGGTTCAACATATCTTGTTTTCATTATATCCCGGCTCTCCGTTATATCCCGACTATTAGATTATATGCCGGGACATCCATCATATACCGGCCACTGTTCCTTCTCCAAAAGTTAATCCGGCCGTCCCTGAGGGTATTCCGGACGGAACTTATTCTCGGGGCAGCCAAGCCGGCATATAGATGAGACTTCCTCAAGAAGCCACGCCTGACAGTTTGCATCGAAACTTGCAACTGCCCTGCCACCTCGAACGGTCACACGATGTGACGGTTCATAGCGCAGTTACTCCCCATCATCATTGCCTGGTGGCACGGTTACAATAGCCGCCGCCCCACTCCATGCCGCCATGTGGCGATCTCTCGTAGAAACGGTCGGGGTAGTGGAACACTCCCCACGATCCCCACGACCCTGGCCTCTTCGGTATAAATACGGGGGTGGGGGTAAACTTGCTCTTTTTACCCCCACAGTGCCTTCTTCTTCCTCCGCACTTCTGCCTCTTGCGCTTCACCGCCGGGCCGAAGGACAGAGAAGGAAAGCCGCCGCCGTCGCCCCTCTGCACGCCGGCGCCTCCGCTCGCCGACGTCCGACACCATTGTCGACGACGCCGCCGCTCCTCTCCGCGACACTGCTGAGAGACCGGATCTTTCTTCAACACGCTCACCGTCGCTCCACCGCCGCCGGCCAAGCTTCGGTGAGTTCCTCTTTCTCTGTTCTTGTTCTTCCTCCCTCCTGCCTCTCTGTAGCTATACCACGATAGCCCTGCTAGCTTGAATCTGTGCTAGTTTCTCTACTTGATGTCTCCTTGACTCGATTAGCATTGCCAGTGATATCCCTTTGTAGTTCACCACTGTTCTTCCGTGGGAATTATATCCACGTTTATTTCCGGTTTTAACTGCCTCAGTAGATCTTCTATTTCTGCTAACATTGGTGAGAGCTGTATGCCGGAGAGACTAACCTCCCTCTTTTCTCTGGCCTTGATAGGATTAACATCACGGGACTCCGGCTCTCACGCCTTGTTCCGGCCATCCAGATGGCTTCCTCAAGCATGACGGGTACCTCGGCCTCAGAGGAAGATAACTCGGCCCGGCTTCAAGGACGCTCCGGCTGGGAGGGGTCGGAGGTTACCCCGGCCGACATATCCTGGATCACATCTACCAGGAGAGTGCCGGAGGGTGTTGCATGCCGGCTACCGGCGGGAGAGATTGCGCCGGCACCCGAACCCGGCGAACGCGTCGTCTTCATTGCCCACTTTGAGCGGGGCTTTGGTCTGCCGGCGTCGGACTTCTTCCGGGACTTCCTCGACACCTACGACCTGCAGCCTCATCATATCCCGCCGAATGCCGTGATGATCCTCTCCGTCTTCGCCGCATTCTGCGAAGGCTTCGCCGGCATAGAGGCCTTCACCCAAGCTTGGGCGAAGTACTTCCAACTGCGGAAGCAAGTCGTCCAAGAGCCGCCCCGGAGCAAGGATGACCCGCAGGAGACGGCCCAGGAGAAGAAGGACCGCCCCATGACCCTATGCGGCGCGGCCACCATCATGTCCCGGAAGGGCTCGAACTTCCCCAAGGTGGAGCTGCTTGAATCTTGCAAGAAGTGGCAGAAGAGCTTCTTCTATGTCAAGAACACCACCGACGTGGATATGCTCAACCTGCCGCCATTTGTGGACGAGCCACCCTTGGCTATGAAGAATTGGAGCTACAACCCGAAGAACTCGGTGATGCCGGTGAATGCACTCCACCGGGTTAAGGGCGAGCTCCGGGATGCTGGCCTTACCCCTAACGATCTAGTGGCGTGCTTCATCAGCCGACGCGTCTCTCCTCTGCAGCGCCGGTCACACAAAATCTGCCAGATGAGCGGGCCCATGGACCCCACCCGGCATTCTACATACGAGCTTACTCCGACCGACATTCTGCGGCGGATCAAGGATGTCTGCAAGTCCTCTCAGGCCACCTTTGCCTGGGGACTTGAACCATACAGCCGAGATCGGCCCGCCCCAACGGTAAATACTTTGGCCGATATATACTCTCTTGTCCGGCATATAGACACTTATCATGCATGGCCCGAGATATTGTTGAATTGCCGACATACTTATAATGCTTGATCCGACATATTTCTTGCACCGGCATATTTCTTGCTTCTGAGCCATTTACTCTGTATTATGCAGAAGTTCAGCTTCCAGAGCATGGAGAACTCCCGGATCCAGATCGCGGCAGACCGCACTGCTGCGGATGTTGAAGATCTGGATCATTGGGACAAGCTGCCCCGGAACACCCGTGCTGCTTCTGCCGTGGGTAAGGCCTCTTCATTCCGGCATTTCACTCAAGGCCGGAGTGACGATGACTCCAATGAAGACTGCCAGACGTTTATCTGCCCGACACCTCTTGCTTATGCTTTTCCCGAAACACCTGTTGCTTACGCCTTTCCAATGCCGTCCTCAGCTATCCCGGACGACATGGTTGTCGACGCTGCCCCTCTGAACCAGGGACCTCCTTCTACCGGCGGACGTATCGGCCGGAAGCGAGGCGTGAAGCCCCAGCCCGACACACCTCAGCAACAGAAGAGGCAGAAGGTTGGCGTGCCTATTCCGAAGAAACAGAGGCCCGTTGCCTCGGGGTAAGTTTCTTTTCCTTGTATTGCCTCCGACATATCTCTTGCTTTGATTACTAACTTAGCATTTTCTCTCTTTCAGGGATCCTCTTGCGCCGGAACATGCTTCCAGCACAAGCGCTAGCCCCAACATTGAAAAGCCGGCGGCCACTGCCACCCCCGACATACCTTCAGCGAGCCATACTACCTCACCGGCGCCAGCATCTTCGCCTGCGCCAGACAAGACCACCTCCCCGGCGAAGGACGTTCCTCCGCCGGAACAAGATTTCTCTGCCCCCGACGTCCATATGGACTCGGGGGCTCAACAGGGTCCTTCGGCTTCTGATGTCCACATGGACACAGGAGCCCAGCAAGATGCCTCGGACTCCGGCGCGCCCGCCAGCGACGCCGGCACTACTGAAAACACCGGCGCAAGCGACAAGAGCGCCGACATAGACATCAAAGGAAAGGGCCCTGCTGTGCCGGAAGTCCGAACCACTCCGGAACCTGCCTCTGCCGGACAAGCTGCACCGGCCACGCCGGAACAACCTACACCCAAGACTCCATCCTCTGAGAAGACTCCAGCACCAGCCAAGACCACTGCCCCGGCCAAGACCTCCATCCCGGACAAGACCTCTGCCCCGGTCAAGTCCGGGACTCTCAAGATGCAGCCGACCAAGTCCGGCACACCATCCGCCGCCACAGCTCCTTCTAAAGCAGCATCCCGGCCCAGCTCTGCCCTGGCCCTGCATCTTGGCAGGGCAGCAACCCGGCCTGGCTACCGGACCAGCTTCTTCGACACGCCAGAACTTGAGGGCATCGTCCCCCTGGTGACGAAAAGTGACCAGAGCCTTGGGTCTCTTAAGGAGCACTGCGTTAGGTGGAATGACGCCGGCTGCATGGACACAGCAGACTCCAGGAGCAAGAAGTTGGCCGAGGCCCCGGCCACTGGCAATCCATCTGATATCCTGGCCGCAAAGCCCATTCCTATCGCCTGCGAGCTCCTCAGCCTCCAGCAAAGACTTCACCTCGTGGCCGATGCCACCAACGTAAGTCCTTTCCACATATATCCCCAGTCCCCGAAAATGTCGGCTATCCGGGATACGGACATCCGGGATTTTCCAATACTCTTTTAGTTAGCTGCTCTCAAATTAACTGCCCGACATATGAGCTCGATCCGAGCTTCAAATCCTAGTCACCGAGAGCCGGGATAGGTGCGCAGCACCTGTGCCGGGTCTCTAACAATTTCACATCTTAATCATTTTTCAAATCCTCTTGACCGAGATATAAGTTCGATTCGAGCTTCAAATCCTAGTCACCGAGAGCCGGGATAGGTGCACAGCACCTGTGCCGGGTCTTGAACATCCCGAATACTTCATGTAATCTTCGATTGTACTAGTATGCTAGACTTTTCTCATAACCTTCCAAATCCTAACACTTTTGCAGCGCATGAACAACACACGGGCCGACATGTACCACGACTTGGTGTGCGAGCATCGTAAGCTGTCTGATGCGCATAGCAAGCTCCGGCTGGAATTGTCCCAAAAAGGTAAACTTCGCCGACATATCCCTATATGCCGGATGCCTTGCCTTCTCTTTTCTCCACACATCTTGCCGGCATACCCTAATATGCCGACACTTAACCTTTTACCGACATTCCGTAGCTGGTGCCGAAGCCCAAGTCACCGAGCTTGTCAAGAGGGTGAAGGAGCTGACAGGTATGCCGGATTCTGTAGATCTTTTACCTCTTTCCTTGTACTTCAAATCCTTTAACTCTTGCCATTGTTTTCTATCTTCACATTATTTTGACTTCAAATCTTTTCAGATGATAAAGCTGCACTGGAGGCGCGCCACCAGGACTGTATGTCCTCAGTGGATGTGGCCAAGCAACTGGATGACCGGGATGCCACTCACAAGGTCGAGACAGAGCAGTTGAAGGGCCGAGTCGCCGAGCTTCTGGAGGAGAAGGAGCAGAGGGAGGGTCAACTCAAGAAGGCCCAGGAGCTGCTTGTCACCTCCGAGACTGATGCCTCCAATGCCCATGCCGAACTATCTAGCTTGAAGGAGCAGGCAACGAAATGGGAAGTTACAGTTGCACAGCTCAATGCTGACCTCGCCAGTAAGCTTCAAATCCCTTTTTTTTCTTTATCCTACCCGACATACCATAATCCTTTCCGGCATACCATTTATGCCGACATATTCCCCTCTTGCTAATATTATCTATTTTTCTCAGACATGTTTCCCGCTTCCGTCGAAGACGTTGAGAGGGCTCTGCAGTTGGATCGAGAGAACCGGGGTGTTCCGGTTGACTCGGCCAACTGGGACATGTCGGAGCAGCTGTTCGCCCTGCAATCCCGGAAGAACGCCATGACCCTCTACACATAAGAACTCTTTTATGGCGCCCAGGAGGCATTCTCTGCCCTCTGGCCGGGACAAAGGACGCCCACTGATCCTGTTGATCTCGGCAATGATCTGCAGCTTGCCAAGGTTCGCCTCCGGGAATGGCGGGATTCCGGCGCGAGGGTAGGAGCTGATGAAGCTCTCAGCTACTTCCTCTCCTGGTATGAAAAAGCTGATCTGGAGACTTTGCGCACTGTGCGCGAAGGATCCATCTGGACCACGGATCCGGAACACATCCGGCGTCGGCGGGAACTGGCCCATAGTTATGTGGATTATGCCGACACAGATGCCTTTGTACGGGACATCCGCGAGCCGGAAAAGACAGCAGACGATGCCAAGGATGCTGCTGATGCTGAGGGCTCCGATTCCAGCCAAGACGAAGAGGAAGCTGAAGAGGCCGACACTGATGCTCCGGAACAGGCATCTGTCCCGGGCGGAGGTGATGGCTTCATTCCATCTGGTGGGTCCGGCACTCCTGAAGCCGACATTTCCACTGCTACAGCTCCACCAGCCGGCGGCTCTGCTTCTGCCCCTGCTTCTTAACTTTGCAGCACCAAGAACTTTAAGTTTTATCAGATCCCTGGAATGCCGGGTGCAGTTGTAAGATACACGTTTAACTTCCTTTGGTTTGCTATCTGAACAAGTTTTAACTTGGTTTGTTTGTTTATCAATGCCGGATCATCTTTTGGCTAAGTCACCGAGTTTGTTTTCCTGTTTCCTCAACTTCACAACCTTGGCTACTTGTCTACCTTATTTGGCTTTCGACGTATGAGTCTCAAGGTTGCTTCATTAAACATACAGTACTTAAACTTTGATACTTAGACTTCAAATCATCCGACATTTCAAGTTTTAACACCAGCAATAACATAAATGTCGGTTCACTTGCTTTATCTTTCCTTAGCCGTTTTCCATGTGTAGACAATCTCCGGCATCTACTCTTGCTAGCCATGAAGCCGGATTCCGGACAGCAGCTAAGTCGAAGAGCGGCCTTTGGTGCCGACACATTACTAGGCTGACATAGGAAACATTCAAATCAAGCCAGCCGGCATATAAATAAAACTGAAAAATAAGCAACGATATATCTCGGAGGCCGTGCCCGATCTCTTCGGGATGCCGACATATTTCATTCATTAGTCTTGTGCCGGCACAAAGCGCCGGCACATAAAGCAAAATTTTTGGAAATACATACATTGTGCTGCTCAGGAGTAAAAGGGGCGTAGTAGAGCAATGTTCCATGGTCTCTTGGTTTCTTCTCCGGACCTGTCCGCCTTGTCCTTCTTGGGGGCCTGCGCATCTATAAGATAATAGGCATCATTGTGCAGAGCTCTGCTCACAATGAATGGCCCCTCCCATGGAGGAGTTAACTTATGCCGGCCCTCTGTTCCTTGCCTTAGCCGGAGTACTAGATCTCCCTCTTGGAATCTCCTTGGATTTACCTTCTGCGCATGATAGCGTCTGAGGTTCTGCTGATATACTGCTGTTCTTGACAGAGTTATTTCTCTTGCTTCCTCTAGCAGATCAACATCATTTTCCCTGGCTTCTTTAGCCTCTTCCTCAGTATATAGCACTACTCTTGGTGCATCATGTATTACATCTGTTGGAAGCACAGCTTCTGCTCCATACACCAGGAAAAATGGCGTGTAGCCTATTGACCTATTCGGAGTTGTCCTTAAACTCCAAAGCACTGCTGGCAATTCATCTAGCCAACATCCCGGAGTTTTCTCGAGTGGCTCTATCAGCCGGGGCTTTATGCCGGACAACACTAGTCCATTTGACCTCTCTACTTGGCCATTGGCACAAGGGTGAGCGACCGACGCAATGTCCAGCCGGATTCCCACTTCCTCACAAAATCTGGCAAATGGTCCTTGGGCAAAGTTCGATCCATTGTCAGTGATAATGCCATGGGGAACACCATATCTCAAGATTATATCTTTTAATAATTTCACTGCTGTGTGACCATCACACTTGCTTATGGGCTTCACTTCAATCCATTTGGTGAACTTGTCCACCATGACCAGGATATGGGTCATTTTTCCTCTGGCCGGCTTAAAAGCCCCGACCATATCCAGGCCCCAAACAGCAAAGGGCCAGGTTATCGGGATAGTCTTCAAGGCAGATGCCGGCTGATGAATCTGGTGGGCATATCTCTGACACCCATTGCACTTCCGGACCAAGTCTTCTGCCTCTTGCAGTGCCGTCGGCCAATAAAACCCATGCCGGAATACCTTTGCCACCAGTGCTCTGGCTGAAGCATGGTGACCACACTCCCCCTGATGAATTTCCCGGAGCATCTCCAGGCCTTCCGCAGATTCGACACATCTCTGCAATACTCCGGTGACACTTCTCTTGTATATTTCCTTGTTTATGATGGTATATCCTTTGGATCTCCTCGCAACCCGGCGTGCCTCGGTTTCATCCGCCGGCACTTGACCATCCACCAAGAAATCCATGATAGGACGTGCCCATGAGGGCACTTCCCTGATAGCGAACACTGCCTGATCTATTTCCATCATTTCGACCGACACATAATCGACCTCCGTGGGCTGCGAAGTCCCCGGGACTGAGGGATCAGTTCCCGGGTATACCGGCACAACCTCTTGGTACATTTTACCCTTGCCCCTATTTCTGCTCCGGAATACTACGCTCACCGCATATGTCGGCCCAGTCCCCGGGACTGAGGGATCAGTCCCCGGGTTATCTGATCTGGCTCCGGCATCTATCTCCATCGGAATTGCCTCCTCCGGACTTGGTGGGACATAAATGGAAGATGACTCCGGCGAGGGCTTGATCGACGGCTTCCTCAGATGCTCCAATGAAATGCCGGGCGGGATTGAATCTCTGGAAGATCCCAGCTTGGACAATGTATCGGCTGCTTCATTCTGAGCCCGAGGAACATGCCGGAACTCACAACCTTCGAAGTAACTGCTCAACTGCTGCACCAGGAAACGGTAGGATCCCATGTTTGCATCATGCGCATCCCATATGCCGGAACATTGCTGAATCACCAAGTCAGAATCACCGAAACACATAATCCGGCGAATGCCTATGTCCTTAGACACCTTCAGGCCATGCACCAGTGCCTCATACTCCGCCACATTATTTGATGCTGCAAAATGAATCTGCAGGACATATCTCAATTGGTCATTCTTTGGTGAACTGAGAACTATGCCGGCACCCAAGCCATGGATTGTCTTGGAACCATCGAAATGCATCCTCCAATAGTTTGCATCTGGCAATGGTGGCTCATATTGTATCTCGGCCCAGTCAATAAAGAAATCAGCCAACACCTGGGACTTGATTGTATCCCTCTTGTCATATTGAGGAGTATATGGCGACAACTCTATTGCCCACTTGGCTATCCTGCCACTGGCATCTTTGTTGCCTATGATCTCCGAGATAGGGGCCTTGGCCACTACCCGGATTGGATGCTCTTGGATGTAATGCTTGAGCTTCTTGGCCGCCATATAGACACCATATGTCATCTTCTGATAGTGTGGGTAGTTTTGCTTTGAGGTGGAGAGGACTTCACTCAGGTAATATACCGGCCGCTGCACGGTTTTTCCTCCTTCCTCTCGCTCCACTACTACCACTGCACTGACAACCCTGTTGGTTGCCGCTATATAGAGTAACATCGGCTCACGGGGCATTGGAGACGCCAATACCAGCGCTGTTGACAACATCTGCTTCAATTCCTTGAAAGCTGCATCTGCTTGCGTTGTCCAGACAAATGTCTCGAACTTCTTCATCAACTGATATAACGGCAAAGCTTTCTCTCCCAGCCGACTTATAAAACGGCTCAGGGATGCGAGGCACCCAGTGAACTTCTGTACTTCCTTCAAATCTGTCGGCGGCTTCATTCTTTCTATGGCACGAATCTTGCCGGGATTCACCTCAATACCCCGGCTGGAAACAAGGAAGCCGAGCAACTTGCCCGCTGGCACACCGAAGGTACACTTTGCTGGATTTAACTTCATCCGGAACCTCCTTAGATTTGCGAAGGTTTCCCGGAGATCATCTATGAGAGTCTTACTCTCCTTGGTCTTTATGACGACAACGTCGACATATACCTGCACATTTTTATCTATTTGATCATGCAAACACTTCTGCATACATCTCTGGTAAGTTGCGCCGGCATTTCTTAACCCGAAAGGCATAGTGAGATAGCAATAAGCCCCGTACGGGGTAAAAAAGGATGTCTTTATTTGATCCGGCTCATACAAAGGGATCTGGTGGAAACCAGAATAGGCATCTACAAATGATAACAGTTCACATCTAGCTGTGGAATCAATCACTTGATCGATCCGAGGGAGCGGGAATGGATCTTTAGGGCATGCCTTGTTCAAGTTGGTGTAATCAACACACATCCGCCATACTTTCACTATGGCGTCATCCTTCTTCTTTTCCACCAAAACCGGATTAGACACCCAATCCGGATGAAGCACTTCTTTGATAAAGCCGGAGGCTAAGAGCCTGGCTACTTCGTCCCATATTGCCTTCCTCCTATCATCTGCATTCTGCCGGAGCGGCTGTTTTACCGGCTTAGCATCCGGCCTTACATGCAGTGCGTGCTCAGCCAGCTCCCTCGGCACACCTTGCAGGTCTGAAGTAGACCATGCAAAGATATCCTGATTCTCACGGAGGAAGCTGGTGAGCTCGCTTTCCTATTTGGGGTCCATACCTGCCCCGATGAGGGCATGGCGCTCTGGGAAAACTTCATCCAGAGGCACCTTTTTGACTTCCTTGCCCACTTGAAAAGAAGCGCTGCCACCTGGGCTCGTCATGCCCGGCATAGATTTGCCGGCCACGACCGTCTCAGCAATTTCTACTGCTCGCTTGAGCCTCTTCTTTTCCTCTGCAATGATCAGAGTCTCGGCCAGGTTAGACCCGGCTGTGGCACATGCCATCGAACGCTTGTAATCACCAATGATGGTAATCGCCCCTCTGGGCCCCGGCATCTTCATCTTCAGGTATGCAACATGCGTAGAGGCCATGAATTTTGCCAATGCCGGCCTCCCCAGCAAAGCATGGTAGGGGCTTTCCAGATCAACCACCTCGAACATGAGATTTTCCACCCTACAGTTATCCCGGCTGCCAAACATGATATCCATCCGGATCTTGCCCATCGGCGCACACGAAAGTCCCGGCACAATGCCGTGGAATGTAGTCTTGCTTGGCTCCAGCATATTCTCCTTGATTCCCAGCTTCTGCATCGTATCCCGATACATGATGTTGATGCTGCTTCCATTGTCAATGAGGACCTTGCTGAACCTCACGTTATTAGCTGGCCCGACAAATGTCGGATCCATCACAAGAGCATACCCGCCGGGATTCGGCATGATTCGGGGATGATCGTCCCTGTCCCAGCCAATGGCCTGGTCAGACCAGTACATCAGCTTCGGAATAGCCGACATAACGACATTCACCTCCAAACACCGCCGGTACAAGCTCTGCTTGTCTGTTCTTTCGGTCTCAAAGACCATGTAGCTCTGATCATGCTCCTTGTATTCATTCCGGCCCGCTGCTGGACCTCTGGCATAGTGTTCCGGGTTATAGTTCTGATCCACTTGATTTACGCCGGCATTTCCGGCATTGTTCTGATTCCCGGGATTAACCGGCCTGGGCGGGACTGTGATTGTATTGGCACCTGTCAACGACGATGGGGCTGCCGGGACAGGTGGTCTAGCCGGTCCCCAGGGACCTGCACGACCTGCTAATATGTCGTCCAGCCATGAACAGTTTCTGGTCAAATGATTCGCCGGCTTACCCGGCTGGAATGTGTGAAACACACAAGGTTTGTCCATGGCCAAACCCACTGTATACTTCGGCCATTGCTTCTTCTGACCGGCGGCTTCGCCGGCATTCTTGTTGATCCAGACATTCTTTTTCTGGAAGGGCTGCGGTTGCTGCTGCGGTTGTTGCTGCTGAGGCTGCTGATAACCCTCGTATCTCGGTCGCTGGCTACTGCCGGCGCCCTCTTGCTCTTCCTCCATGGCTGCTACTTGTGCCGCTCCGTACCGATAATCCGGCCGCTCATCTCTCCTCTTGTTCCGGTTATCAGTGCGATAGAACTGCCCCGGTCTCCCGGTATTGCTACTATTCCGCTGGGTCTGCCCCTGTCCTTGTGAATCAAGGGTGGGCTGCATGGGGTCTCCCAGAGCATAACTATCAGCAATCTTGATTGTCTCGGCCAACGTGGCCGGCATGTCCCTCTGCAGCTTTTGCCACAACATGGTGCCGTGCCGGCACCCATGAGCGAACCACATGATGGCCTGCTGCTCCACAACTCCCTCGCAGGAATTGCGCAACGTGCACCACCTGGTCAGGTAGTCACGGTCAGTCTCATTCACTCCCTGTCGGCAGTTAGCCAGCTGCTGAGGACGGTTTGGCCTCTTATATGTACTGGTGAAGTTTGACACAAACTGCTCTTTGAAATCAACCCAGCCATTGATACTTCCGGCCGGCAGATTGTTCAGCCATATCCTGGCTGGTCCTTCTAGCATTTGCGGCACATATCATACCGCCCATCTGAGGTTTCCTCCGGCAATGTTTACTGCAGTGGAGTAGTCCTCCAACCAATCTTCCGGCTTTGTACTGCCATTATATGTCCTCGCGCCACGCGCGAGCTGGAAGTAGTAAGGTACCGGCTCACCCATAATCCGGGGTCCAAAGCACATAGGACCCGGAGCTCCTTGCCTTTCCACCAACTCCGATTGGTGAATCCTGTCCAGCTTGAAGCACGCATCGCTTGCTGCCAAGGACCGAGGTCCAAGCCGGGATGCAATTGGGCCCGCAATCACTTTTTCCTGCTGCTGCTCCGGCTGATACTGCTCACTTTGCCGGCCTTGTTGACGCTGCTGCTGATATCCCGCCCTGGCAAGGGCGGAATTCCCATCGTCTTCTCGATGTCCCGGTTGACCTGCACCTTGTTGCTGCGCTGCACCTCCGGTGCCCTGCTGCTGACGCCGGACTGCACTGTTACTCCGGCCACCACCGGCCGACACTGCCCCATGCCCGGCCGGCACATTCTGGCCAGCATTCTTGCTGCCGACATACTTGTCAGCTTGGCCGACACTCTTCTGAACTATTGCCTGCTTTCCGGCGATTGCCGGATCATACACTTGAATCTGCTTGTCCCGGCGGCCAGAGGTCACACTTCCGGCACGCCGGGCACTTGGATGCGGGGACGAAGCTTCGCCCCTCGACCTTGCACCGGCACCTCCTACCGACGCAATGTACTGGGATGCCCCGGCACCTGGGTTTGCCTTCTTGAAGGCTTCCTGTTGCTTAGTAGCTTCAGACAAAAGATGGTTAAGCCGGGCTTGCTGCTCACGCAGTGCTTCGCCGGACAAATTAGATAAGTCCTTAGCTACCTCTGCTGCTGCTCTAAGGTTCTTCACTGGTGAGCTATAAATTACCTTAGGCACAGTACTAGTTGCTGTATGACCCTTACCACTAGCACCTTTTTCTAGCTTTGTGTTAAGATCTCTACCTCTAGTTCTAACCTCATCTATCCGGCTAGGCCGGGTTACCACAGGAGTAAAACCATGGGCTACCTCATACTCACGGAGTTGCCGGTTAAACCGTTCGCGCTCCTGCTGCATGGCTAGGGCCTCGTCGATGAGGGCCTGGCGAGATCCCTCCAGGACCTCCCTTGTCTGCTCCGGATCATCGCCGGATCGCACCGGCTTGAGAAGCCGATCGATGATGGGAAGGAGCACCTGACCCTTTGCCGGCACAGCGGAAGTGCCGGCCAGGTTCTCGACACGCTCCAACGGAGGACGTGCCGACCTCTTGGCCTTCGGCGGCTTCGGGGGAGTATCTCCTGCTGCTGCTGCCTTGCCGGCACCATCTGCCGGTGGCACTGATGTGCCGGCCATCATTACCTCGGCCGACTCTACTGAGCGAGCGCTACGCCCAGCGTGAGCCAGCCGATGTGACGGAGGATCCGCCGCCACCAGCACCTTTTCCCTGCAAACTCTTTCAGTCCCCACGTACACCTCGTGGGAACCGAAAGACATGATCCGGCCTTCTCTGGGGAACATCCGGCGTTGTCACTGACGAAGCTGAGCGAGCCTAGCCTCTGGACGAGGCCAGAGACCACGCGCACTCCCGAAGCTGCTATCACAGACCCCGTCTGAATAAACACTCCGCCCAGCATATCGATAGGCCCCACGGTGGGCGCCAAATGTCGTCGTGGTGAAACAACATATGCCATGGGATGGCTTAAGTGGGGGCCGAACTAGATGCTGGAGGATTCGGGAGAGGGGAACGAGATAAAAACACTAGTAGAAAAAGGGCCTTTGGCCTGGACCCTTTAGTCCCGGCCTCCATCTGGTCCGGGACTAAAGGCCCGGCCACGTCGCCCCAAATTCGCCAGCTGCCCGGGAGGCTTTGGTCCCGGCCCGTAACGAGCCTTTAGTCCCGGTTTGAGACACAAACCGGGACTAAAGGGCTACGCGGTGTGCAGCCCGCATGTGCGCACCCTTTAGTCCCGGTTTGTGTCTCAAACCGGGACTAAAGTCCTCTGCCTATATATATGGCCGCAGCCCCTCTCTCCCATCTTCCTTGCATTTTTTTGGATGAAAGAGTGTGGGTGTGTGCTAGCTCTCCTTTTTTCTTGGATGCACTAGAGGTGTTTGTTGAAATGTGTGTTAGAGCGATGCCGCTTCAGTTCACCGAACACAACTACGATATAGTCGATGCCCGAGCCACGCTTAAACCTCTTCCTCTTTATTTCCACTCATTCTAAAAGGTTAGCAACTATATTTTCTCGTTTAGACCGTGCGGTACTAATTTTTAGGATCGTGATTGTGTTTGATATACTGTCGTATGACGCAGATGAGCCATCCATGGATGTACGGTGATCGACGCACAGCCGCTTACAGAGAAGGCGTGCATTCTTTTCGAGATGCGGCCGATGCGAACAAGCATGGTGGTGGCTATATGTTTTGTCCATGTGTTGAATGTCGGAATGAGAAGGATTACACTTCCTCAAGAGTAATTCAGAGCCACCTGCTTCGGTCCAGTTTTATGTCGGGCTATAATGTTTGGACCAAGCACGGGGAAAGAGGGGTTATGATGGAAGACGACGATGAAGAAGAAGAGAACGATGATGACAACTACCGATCTATGTTCCCTGAGTATGCTGATACCGCAATGGAAGACAATGCAGAAGAAGATCAGGGTGCAGAACGGGAACCAGATGAGCCTGCTGATGATCTTGGCCGGGTAATTTCTGAATTACGGCGAGGCTGCGACACAGAAAAGGAGAGGTTGCAGTTCGAGCAGATGTTACAGGACCACAACAAATTGTTGTACCCAACTTGTGAAGATGGCCAGAAGAAGCTGGGTAGCACACTGGAATTGCTGAAGTGGAAGGCAGAGACCGGTGTGACTGACTCGTCATTCGAAAAGTTGCTGGTACTGATGAAGAAGATGCTTCCAAGAAAGAACGAATTGCCCGCCAGCACGTACGAAGCAAAGAAGCTTGTCTGCCCTCTAGGATTAGACGTGCAGAAGATACATGCATGCCCTAATGACTGCATCCTCTACCGCGGTGAGAAGTATGAGAATATGGATAAATGCCCGGTATGCACTGCATTGCGGTATAAGATCAGAAAAGATGACCCTGGTGAGATTGAGGGCGAGCCACCCAGGAAGAGGGTTCCTGCCGAGGTGATGTGGTATGCTCCTATAATACCACGGTTGAAACATCTGTTCAGAAATAAAGATCATGCGAAGTTGTTGCGATGGCACATGGAAGATCGTATGAAAGACGATAAGTTGAGGCACCCCGCTGATGGTCGGCAGTGGAGAAAAATCGAGAGAGAGTTCCCAAGATTTGCAGGTGACGCAAGGAACTTATGGTTTGGTCTGAGTACAGATGGCATGAATCCTTTTGGGGAGCAGAGTTGCAGTCACAGAACCTGGCCCGTTACTCTATGTATCTACAACCTTCCTCCTTGGTTGTGCATGAAGCGGAAGTTCATTATGATGCCAGTGCTTATCCAAGGTCCAAAGCAACCCGGCAACGACATTGATGTGTACCTAAGGCCATTAGTTGATGAACTTTTACAGTTGTGGGCCGAACCAGGTGTACGTGTGTGGGACGAGCACAAACAAGAGGAATTTGACCTTCGAGCGTTGCTTTTCGTAACCATCAATGATTGGCCTGCTCTTAGTAACATTTCAGGATAGTCAAACAAGGGATACAATGCATGCACGCATTGTTTGGATCAGACAGAAAGTATATATCTGGACAAATGTAGGAAGAATGTGTATCCGTACAATCGTCGTTTTCTTCCGCCCAAGCATCCCTTAAAGAAAAAAGGCAAGCATTTCAATGGCAAGGCAGAACCCCGGGGGAAGCCTGTCATCCGTACTGGTGCTGAAGTATTTGATATGGTCAAAGATTTAAAAGTAATCTTTGGAAAGGGTCCTGGCAGCCAACCTGTTCCTAACGGCCCTGATAAGCGCGTACCCATGTGGAAGAAGAAATCTATATTTTGGGAGCTACCCTATTGGGAAGTCCATGAGGTCCGCTCCGCAATCGATGTGATGCACCTGACGAAGAATCTCTGCGTGAATATTCTAGGCTTCCTGGGCTTGTATGGGAAGTCAAAAGATACACCGGAAGCACGGGAGGACCAGGAACGTCATAAAGGAAGAGATGGCATGCATCCAGGGCAGTTTCAAGGGCGTGCCAGCTATGCTCTTACCAAGGAAGAGAAGGAAATCTTCTTTGAAGTCCTTTTCAGTATCAAGGTCCCGACTGGCTTCTCGTCGAATATAAAGGGAATCGTAAATATGAAAGACAAAAAATTCCAAAACCTAAAGTCTCATGACTGCCACGTGCTTATGACGCAATTGCTTCCGGTTGCATTGAGGGGAATTCTACCGGAAAATGTTCGCCTGGCAATTGTGAAGGTATGTGCATTCCTCAATGCAATTTCTTAGAAGGTAATCGATCGAGAAAGTCTATCAGGGTTACAGATTGATGTGGTCCAATGTCTGGTCAGCTTCGAGTTGTTGTTCCCGCCATCCTTCTTCAATATAATGACACACCTCCTAGTTCACCTAGTCGAAGAGATTAGAATTCTCGGTCCTGTGTTTCTACATAATATGTTCCCCTTCGAGAGGTTCATGGGAGTCTTAAAGAAATATGTTCGTAACCGTGCTAGGCCAGAAGGAAGCATCTCCAAGGGCTATGGAACAGAGGAGGTCATTGAGTTTTGTGTGGACTTTCTTCCTGACCTTAAGCCGATTGGTGTTCCTGAATCTCGGTATGAGAGTAGGCTGACAGGAAAAGGCACACTAGGAAGGAAAGCAAAAGTATGTATGGACGGGCATTCTTTCTCTCAAGCACACTACACAGTTCTACACAATTCCACCGTGGTGGCTCCGTATATCGTGAGACAGAAGAATATTCTACGCTCCGAAAACCCGGGGAAGGCTGACTCTTGGATTAAAGGGGAACACGAGAAGACTTTCGGTAGTTGGTTGCAGACACATCTCATGAATGATGACACCGTTGGAGATCAGTTGTACTGTTTGGCCAGGCCACCATCTTCGACTATATGTACTTTCCAAGGGTACGAGATAAATGGGAATACATTTTACACGGTTGCCCAAGATAAAAAGAGCACCAACCAAAACAGTGGTGTCCGCTTTGATGCAACAGACGAGAATGGGCACTGTTTGGAAACATATTACGGGTACATAGAGGAGATATGGGAACTTGACTATGGACCTACTTTTAAGATCCCTTTGTTTCGGTGCAAATGGGTGAAGCTGACAGGAGGCGGGGTAGTTGTAGACCAAAAGTACGGCATGACAACAGTGGATCTCAACAATCTTGCGTACATGGACGAACCATTCGTCCTAGCCAACGAAGTCGCTCAGGTTTTCTATGTGAAGGACATGTCTACAAAAACGAGAAAAAGAAATCAGCAAAAGAAGACATCGTCCGATGAGCCAAAGCGCCACATAGTTCTTTCAGGGAAAAGAAACATCATGGGAGTAGATGACAAGACAGACATGTCAGTAGATTATAATAAGTTTCATGAAATTCCGCCCTTCAAAGTGAAAACTGACCCAAGCATCCTACTGAATGATGAAGATTCTCCATGGCTACGACCCAGAAGAAAACAGAAATAATAGATAGGAATGTTGGTGCAATAATGTAATAATGTATTAAACCTTTTATGTAATGCATGATGAAGATTCTCCATGGCTACGACAGACACGGTTACATGGATGGCTGGATGTGAAGAATGGTATGGATCGGTCATCACCGCTCTTTAGAAAAAAAGCCGGCTCACTTTAATAGTTTTGTCAAATTCTAAAATATACAAAAAGAATATTAATCAATAATAGTTTGGATAGTTAAAATAATTAATTTTGAAAATAGAAAATGGTTTTGAATTAGTTAATCAATTTCAAACACTTTTCATATTGAAAGTTTTGTCAAATTCTAAATTATACAAAAAGAATATTAATCAATATAGTTTTAATTAAAAATGGCAAAATAGTTAATAGTTTGGATAGTTAAAATAATTAATTTTGAAAATAGAAAATGGTTTTGAATTAGTTAATCAATTTCAAACACTTTTCATATTGAAAGTTTTGTCAAATTCTAAATTATACAAAAAGAATATTATTCAATATAGTTTTAATTAAAAATGGCAAAATAGTTAATAGTTTGGATAGTTAAAATAATTAATTTTGAAAATAGAAAATATTTGAATTAGTTAATCAATTTCAAACACTTTTCATATTGAAAGTTTTGTCAAATTCTAAATTATACAAAAAGAATATTAATCAATATAGTTTTAATTAAAAATGGCAAAATAGTTAATAGTTTGGATAGTTAAAATAATTAATTTTGAAAATAGAAAATGGTTTTGAATTAGTTAATCAATTTCAAACACTTTTCATATTGAAAGTTTTGTCAAATTCTAAATTATACAAAAAGAATATTAATCAATATAGTTTTAATTAAAAATGGCAAAATAGTTAATAGATTGGATAGTTAAAATAATTAATTTTGAAAATAGAAAATGGTTTTGAATTAGTTAATCAATTTCAAACACTTTTCATATTGAAAGTTTTGTCAAATTCTAAATTATACAAAAAGAATATTAATCAATATAGTTTTAATTAAAAATGGCAAAATAGTTAATAGTTTGGATAGTTAAAATAATTAATTTTGAAAATAGAAAATGGTTTTGAATTAGTTAATCAATTTCAAACACTTTTCATATTGAAAGTTTTATCAGATTCTAAAATATACATAAGTTATTCAATTCAAAATTACAAATTCATATTTGAAATGAAAAACTGAAAAAATTTCAGCATTGGCGCGCATTTATTGCACCTTTAGTCCCGGTTGGATCCACCAACCGGGACTAAAGGGGGGGGGGGGGCTCGGGCGGTTACCGGCCCTACCACCCTTTAGTCCCGGCTGGGGGTTCAAACCGGGACTAAAGACCCCCTTTAGTCCCGGTTTGAGCCCCCAGCCGGGACTAAAGGGGGGGTATAAAGCCTGCGCCCCACTTCTCTTCTTCCCCACTGCACACTTAGCGCGAAAACCATCGACGAGACGCCGAGCGCGAGGAGCTTCCCGAGAGGAACGTTGCGGTCGGCCGGATCTTTGACGCCGCCGCCGAGACCCGCCGCGCCGCGCCGCCCTCCCCCCGCCACCGAGCCCCGTGTGCCGCACCGCCCTCCCGCGCCTCCGAGTCCCGTGCGCCGCCGCCCTCTCCCGCGCCGCCCGCCGCCAGCGAGCGCCGCGCCGCGCCACCGCCCTCCCGCTGCGCCGCGCCGTCCGGCCCCGACCCTCCCCAGCCGACGCTTGATGAGACCGCCGACCACGGTCCCTCCCTTTTTTTTGGTTAGGGTTAGATAGAATATAAATAGAAAAATAATAGAAATAGAAATAGAAACATAATTGTGTTAGGGTTACATAGAATAGAAATAGAAATTGTGTTAGGGTTAGATAGAATAGAAATAGAAAAATAATAGAAATAGAAATAGAAAAATAATTGTGTTAGGGTTAGATAGAATAGAAATAGAAAAATAATAGAAATAGAAATAGAAATTTAATTGTGTTAGGGTTAGATAGAATAGAAATAGAAAAATAATAGAAATAGAAATAGAAATTTTATGTTAAAACTTTATGTTAGATAGAAATTGTTAGATAGAATAATAGAAATAGAAATTGTTAGATAGAATAGAAATGCTTAGCAAAATAATTGTTAGTAAATAGGTTAGCAAAATAATTGTTAGCAAATAATTGTTAGCAAAATATTATTAGTAATAGAAATGCTATATAGATTGTTAGTAAATAGGTTAGCAAAATATTTGTTAAGTAGTAATAATTATTAGCAAATATTTGTTAAGTAGTAATAGTTGTTAGCAAATATTTGTTAAGTAGTAATAATTGTTAGCAAAATATTTGTTAAGTAGTAATAATTATTAGCAAATATTTGTTAAGTAGTAATAATTGTTAGCAAAATATTTGTTAAGTAGTAATAATTATTAGCAAATATTTGTTAAGTAGTAATAATTGTTAGCAAATATTTGTTTTGTTATTAGTTAGGGTTAGTAGTTAGATAATAAGTAAGATTTTTTTGTTAGTTATTATTCCATATAGCGTTGATAATTGAAATATAAATGTCTGTTTTTTGCAGAAACTATGGATCCACATAGCAGGAACCTCGAAGAGGAAGAACTTCTCGAAGATATAATCAAAGACGCCCCCGACGTTGAACCAGCTGAATCTCCGTCGTCGTTTCTGAACCCCTCCGGAGATGGAATGGAGGTCGACCGACACGAAGATGAAGCCGACGGGGCAGGAGATAACTCCAATGACGGAGAAGGGGATAGCTCCACTGATGGAGAAGCCGGTGGAGAAGCCGGTGGAGAAATAACAAAGTCGGGCGAGGTATTCATATGAAGTTCGGCAATCACTTGTAATATGTGAAAAATATTGGAGATAGCTCTATATTGTATACATATACATTAATTTGACGAATGTTTCTCCCTCTTAGGCCTCCACATCGAGCAAAGCTACGAAACGAGGCCCGACTAAAAAGTTGGATGCACGGACGCATTACACCTTTGAGGTGATATTGCCTACGGGCGAACCAAAGCTTCCTAAGAATGCTGCTGACACATTCAAGAAGCAATGCGGAGTTCTCGTTAGGGATCACGTCCCGATCAGCGTTCGGGAGTGGAACAAGCGCAAAGGGGCAGCCGATAGTGACTATGTCGCCGAAAGGTACAAAGATAATCTTTGGAATGATATCATGTCACATTTCAACCTGCCAGAATTTGAGAATCAAGACGCCGCAAATAAACTGAGGGCCAAAGTCAAGCAGTGGACTCTAAAGAAGATGGCCGAACTGTTCCGTAGCTGGAAGAAGAAGCTATGGCAAGACTATCTGAAGACAAAGAAAGTGCCAGTATTCGAGGGGTATCTAGCCAAGCAGGCGAATCACTGGAAGGCATTTCAGGAGTACAAGCAGTCAGAAGATGCCAAGGCATTATCAGAAAAGAACAAGAAAAATGCCGACAAGAAGAAATATCACCACACGCTGGGGCCAGGGGGCTATGAGACTGCCATCCCAAAGTGGGATAAGAAAGAGCAAGATCTGCTAGCTAAAGGCATCGTACCTGAACCCATCCGTGATGAGTGGGAATTGAGAGCAAGGAATTGGTTCCTTGCGCATGGTGGTTCGTACGACGAAGAAACAGGGGACCTCATATGCAGTGACGGTCTTAGGATACCCAGGGAGAATTGGAAAAAGATAGTGAAAGAAATTAAAGAGGGAAAAAGACAGTTCACTGCAGATAGAGAGAAAGATTTGCTCACACTGGTCCTCGGCAATGACGAACATGGAGGACGAACGCGAGGCTTCGGTCCTTCTTACCCGTGGTGGCTTGGGTTTGCCAGAGACCAAGACACTTACAGAAGCCGAGCGAGAGCAAAGAAGCGACAGCAGGATGAGGAGAATGACAAGTTCAACCAGTTGCTTGCCAGGCTTAACGAGCAACAGAAGCAGATTGACGAGCTTAGAGGAGTAGCGCGCCAGGAAGATCCTGCACTCGATATTACTGGCGCCCCATCTAAGCGGAAAAGCAGCGTGGCTGAATCTGAGGCCCCGCCCAACGATGCACGAAGAATGATAGAGGGCGGTCCCGGCTACCCCGTGGATGGAATCAAGGAGTCAACATCATGTGAACTCCATCAGAAATTCAAGAGCATATCCATGAAGGTGGCCGTCGGACACGCTTTACCTTTTGGCCCTGATGCACGCTGGCATGGCCGTGAGATTCCAGCTGGCTTTGCTAAAGTCGGGGTGGATGAAATCATGGCGGGGTTTCATGATATGGAGCTCGACATGGCTGGACCCGAAGATGAGAGGACACTCGGAGAAGTACTGGGTGGAGTCATCCTATGGGACAAGAACTACATCAAGCTTCCAGGCTCGGCCCCAAGGACAACACCGCCTCCGAGTCGTCGCAGGTCACCTACACCTCCATCACCTCCAAGCCCTCCACATGACGACGGCCACCACAACACGAGTCCATCTCGATCACCGCCGCCGGACTTGGGTCGGCCGTCTCCGCCGCCCCCCGCTAAGGATACTAAGCGGAAGCGTGCCAGCAAGAACGCTCCGTCGATGAGTTCTAAGCGACGGAGCTCCCCAAAGCGCAAACTGTCGCCCCTCCCAAAGGTACCTCATGCTAATCTTCCTATCAGACCTTATGATCGTACCGACGAGGAAAACGCCAGGATAGCAAAGGAACATTATGATGCGCAGATGAAAAAGAAGGAACCCGAGCCCCGCCCGGAATACACCGAGAAGCAAATAGCATATGCAAAATACTTCATGACCCTTCCATCACAGTATGACTTACACCATAAGCCTGACGACTATACACGCACATTGCAGAAGGAAGGGCAAAAGAGCAGATCACGTGCAAGTGCAAGTGGGAGCAAATCAAGTTCAACTACAAGCAAAAAAAGATCAGACGTTCCTCAGCTTGGACAACAGGCCAAACAGTCGATCCCACCCCTCAGGGTGTTACCCGAGAATGTTCCCTCTCTGGTGCAGGGGCAAGATTTGGAATTAGCAAAGAAGTGGGCGGCTGAATGGGGTATCCCGGTTGAAGACGTTCTGGCTTCCCAAGACGACAGGTTACCCAAGGCTGTGGTAGCCCCTAAGCCACAGTTTGTCATGGGAGCGCCTTTGGTCAGCAAAGATAAGTTGGATGATCTCCCAACAAATATGCGTTACTTGCATACATGGTACTTAAGTGTATCAAAGAATGGGAGAACGATGATCGTGGCGCGTGTCCCACGGGAGTACTACGGCCGCCCCGAAGACATCCATATCGACTTTGATGAACTCTTCCAGATGTACAATGCCGACGCCCTCGACAAATCGCTTATGAGTTGCTATTGTCTGTAAGTTTTTTAATTCGTTGTCTACATATAACTTGTTCAGTTATTTCAATTCATTGTCTACATATAACTTGTTCCGTTCTGACTTGTACTCTATTATGCAGAATGAAGATTCTGGAATATAAAAGTGGGAACATCCTAAATATTGGGTTTATTGACCCAGATAAAATACATATAAAGACGCTAACTGATAACCCCAAGGAGACAGAGGAAAACCTTCTAAGGTTTCTAACAGATCAAAATTTCTGTGACCACATACTGTTTCCATACAACTTCAGGTACGGGTCTTACTCTGTTGTGTCCATTCACTTATAAGTGTAATTGATAAGTTACTGACACACATATATATATACATGTGCAGCTACCACTGGATTCTGTTGGACATTCAAATTGATAAGGGAAGAGTTGATGCCTTTGACCCATTATCGAGACCCTTGGAACAGTTCCAAAGCCTGCAGGACATGCTCCAAGGGTAATTTCAATCATTCTTGCGCTCTATCGGTCTCTTTCGATGGTTTTCTGATATATCAATTAATGAAAAACTTAGCAAATCATTTTCCTTGTCGGGCAGGGTTTGGAAGCGGTTCAAGTGCGTGACTGACGGTATCGAGCATGAGAAGCTGACCTTTAGAGCCGCTCAGGTAAGTAGTAGTATGATATACTTCTATTTTCAATACATTTATGATGCTAGATTATTATTTTGATTATATATATTCTATTCTCGTAAAGTGCGACCAGCAGCCACGGGGGACGCATCTATGCGGATACTATGTTTGCGAGACCATTCGCACGTTTACCTCTGAGCACAAGGATTACAGATACGACGTAAGTAATGAACATTCACACCTCTATTTTTACCCGTCATTCTTTGTTATCATGATTGATATTCATATTCATCTCCTCTTCTTATATAGTACACGGCCATGAGGGAGAAGTACCTACCAGAGCAACGCGCGATTGCTGTTGCAGAGGAGCTAGCGACCTTTCTGAGGACGGAAGCTATAGATGACAAAGGACGATTTAGTGTGGCTAGGGGCCATTACTGATGTTGGTCCATGTAATCGAATAGACGGGCTCTAGTCCCGATAATTCTGATCTCCAATATAATTGTATATATATGCTCGCTTGTAAGATACATTAATCTTTTATATATGCATAAACTAATTCCCGAACACCAAACAAGGCACCAAACGAGGCATCACGTTAATCCCCCGAACACCTAAAACCCTAAAACCCCTAAACCCTAAAGAAAAAAACAAAATCTGTAGATGCCTTTAGTCCCGGTCTGTGTTACAAACCGGGACTAAAGGTCCTGGCCCTGGATTCACTCGGAGCCGCCCACGTGGACAGCCTCCAGTCCCGGCTGGTAACCGGGCCGGGACTAAAGGTTTACCCTTTAGTCCCGCGGCTGGGGTCCCGGTTTGCAAACCGGGACTAAAGCCCCTTACGGGCCGGGACTGGAGGCCCTGTCCCCACTAGTGAAAGCACGACAGAAAGGAACACAGATCTATCCAGGTTTGGGGCTCTCGTAAGGAGATAACACCCCTACTCCTGCTCTACTGGTGATATATTTGGATCGATGGAGTACACAACAATGGCACTTTCAAGCTCTCTGCTAGAGGAGGAAGATGAACTGCTAAGTGTAGGAACACCGAGTGACCAACCCCTTACTAGGGCTCCCTGTGCCACCTTATATAGTGGTGGCCAGGGTTACAACTGTCATAGGAGACCAAGAGACACCAACTACACTCCAAATAGGACTTGCTGACGAGGGCCGACGCCCTTGACTTTCTCCCTGATTGCTCTCGATGGGACTCGCCCTTGCTGTACCTTGTACTTCCAGGACTGTGACCTTACCACTCTGAGGTAAGCTTGTACTTGTGCACAGTGATGGTAGGTAACCTCCACTGTGCACCCTGCCATCACACTCTGCTACCATGCTTAGATGTTTTCTTCCTTGATTGTAGGGATTGGACACCTTAGCTGACTTATGTATCCCGGATATGACCGTTGGCCATATCCTGGACCTATATGCCGGACCATCGACCAATGAAGGTCGGGTAATCCGGCTACCCTGCTCCTGCATGATATATCATATAAGTTAGGCCGGCATATCTATATATACGCCGGCATTCCTCAATAAGTATCCCGGATATGCCGGTATATCCGGACATTAGCCAGGATACACAAATATGCCGGCCTAGCCGATGCTCTTATAATCCGGCCAGGCCCTTCCTTGATGACCCGGCATAAAGTCAACCATAAACCTTATATCTTTCTAGTCTCTTGACCCTACCGGGGGTCATCCCCCCGACACCAAGGCCAACCTTGAGCACTTCGCACTTGTGGAGGCAAGGAGCACCATCAGGGTCCTTGCCAGGGATCGCAAGAGCCTCCGCCGCCAGCGCGAGGAAAGGGATGGGACCATTGAAGAGTTGAAGGCCAAGGTGGCTGAGCTGACTGAGTACATTGGAGATCTAGAGAGCCATCTTGGTGAGGAGGAAGGCATTGACCTCCGCAAGGAGGATAATGCCCTCATTAGTGACGAGGATGATTTCATGGAGGACCTTGATGATCAGGAGGATGATGAGGATGCTGGATTCATCGAGGATGATGAGGAGGAAGACCCCGAGGAGCCCGATGTTTAGATTGGAGATCCAAGTGTTATCTAGTTATGAGTTCACTTTAAGTCACTTCGTGTAGGTGTGAGTTGTATCCCCCTCTCTAGTAGACGAGTCGCAATGGTTTGATGTAAACCATTTGTAATGTGTGAACTCGTATGTGTGGTATGTTTGATGTTTGTTGAATGAAATATGAATTTGGCCCTTAAGGCCTTAGTAAGACAAAATTGCATCATCTATGTTACATTTAAATCTTAGCAATTAGTTTTTCCCTCTTGTCTTACACCCGTTATCTTCAGATGCCGCGAGCACCCCCACCCCCAAACCCGGAAGTAGCACAACTGCTAAGGTTGATCATGGAAGACCGGGAAGCAGCCCGAGCTGAGTGCCAAGCTAACTTGGCCACTCTTCAGCAGCTAGCCCAGATGGCAATGAACCACAACAATGGCAATGGAAATGGCCATGGTGAAGGAGAGAACAATGGCCATGGTGATCACCGCTCCAAGTTAAGGAGTTTCCAAAACACCAACCCACCTATGTTCACTAAGTCTGAAGAACCCTTAGATGCTGATGACTGGCTTCGCACCATGGAGAACAATTTGGCAGTTGCCGGAGTTGGCGAGCATGAGAAGGTCTTGTACACCACTCACTATCTTGCTGGAGCCGCAAGAGCTTGGTGGGATAGCACTCGTGCAATGCAAGCCCAAGGGTATGTGATGCCTTGGGAGGAGTTCAGGAGCAAGTTCAGCAAAGCCCATGTTCCTTTGGGATTAGTTAAAAGGATGAGAGATGAGTTCAGAAATCTGAAGCAAGGTTCCCTATCTGTGGTTGACTACCGTGACAAGTTCCTTACCTTGTCTAGGTATGCCCCAGATGACACCAATACCAATGAGAAGAAGCAAGAGAGGTTTCTGAATGGACTTCATGATGAGATGCAATGTGTCTTGGTCAGCATTCCCTTTGCAGACCTGGAGTCATTGGTTGACTCTGCCATTCAGATGGAAGGCAAACTCAAGCAAGCTGCAGAGAACCGCAAGCGCCGTATGATGTATCAAGTCAACTCAAGCAACTCGCAGAAGCCAAGGGGAAATCCACCCATGGGTTTTGCCCCTAGACCTATGAGGCCACCTGCACTTGCCCCACGTCCCAACTTTCCCAACCGTCTGACCGGCAATAACTTCAACCGTACACCTCCAAGACCTAATGGCAACAACTTCAACCCCAATACTCCAAGGCCAAATGGCGCACCTGCGCTGCCCAAGTCTGGTGACAAGTCGGGTGTTACCTGTTATGAGTGCGGAATCAAGGGGCACTACTCCAATGAATGCCCTAAGAAGCTGAATGATGCATCCAAGACCACTGCTCCTGCTCAGCAACAACGCCGTGTTGGAAATGGCAAGAATTATCCACCAAGGAACCAGCCTCATCCTCGAGGCCGTCTGAATCACATGAATGTTGAAGAAGCACAGGAAGCAACCGACGTTGTGCTTGGTATGTTCCCTGTTAATTCAGTTCCTGCAAGAGTTCTGTTTGATTCTGGAGCTTCACACTCGTTTGTTACTAAGTTATTTGTTGATAAAAGTGGACTTCAACCAACACCCATGAAACATGCCATGTTAGTACAAATACCTGGGTCAACAACAAGGGCTGAGTGGAACTGTTTGGCAGTTCCCATAGAAATTCATGGGATAGCTTTCTTAGCCAACTTGATAGTGTTGGGAACTAAAGGTTTGGAAGTAGTTCTTGGTATGAATTGGATGTCTTCCCATCAAGGAGTGATAGATTGTGCCAAGAAGACCATCACCATGAAGAGTAGCACTGGAATTGTAGTAAAGCATGTGTCCAAAAAACCACCCCAAACCACCAGATGTCATAAGAGTATCTCAGGACCAACTTTAGAGCAAGTTCCCATCGTCTGTGAATACCCGGATGTTTTTCCCGATGATCTACCCGGAATGCCACCGGATCGGGATATTGAGTTTATCATTGAGCTTATCCCCGGAACTGGACCTATAGCCCAACGACCCTATCATATGAACCCAGCTGAACTAGTGGATCTAAAGAAGCAATTGGATGACCTTTTGAGTAAGGGATTGATTCAGCCAAGTTCATCTGCTTGGAGATCACCTGTCTTATTTGTGGATAAAAGTGACGGTTCCAGCCGACTGTGCACTGATTATCGCAAGCTAAATGATGTTACCATCAAGAATAAGTATCCTCTCCCAAAGATTGATGACCTGTTTGACTAATTGACTGGAGCTCAAGTTTTCTCAAAGATAGACCTTAGAACTGGATACCATCAACTGAAGATCCGTGCAACCGATATACCTAAAACAGCCTTCACTACCAGATACGGATTGTATGAGTACACCGTAATGTCCTTTGGATTAACCAATCCCCCGCCTATTTCATGAATCTCATGAATAAGGTTTTCATGGAGTTTCTGGATAAGTTTGTTGTTGTCTTCATTGATGACATTCTTATTTACTCCAAGTCTGAAGAAGAGCATGCAACCCATTTGAGATTAATCTTAGAGACCCTGAGAGAGCATCAGCTATATGCCAAGTTTAGTAAGTGTGAGCTTTGGTTGAAGGAAGTTGGATTTTTAGGCCATGTATTATCAGCTGGAGGAGTTTCAGTGGACCCCAAGAAGATCAAATCAGTCATGGAATGGGAAGCCCCTACCACTCAAACTGAAGTTAGAGGTTTTCTCGGGTTAGCAGGATATTACCGCAAATTTGTTGAAGGATTTTCAAGCATTGCCAGGCCCATGACCCAACTGTTGAAGAAGGACAAGAAGTTTCAATGGACCCCTAAGTGTGAAGAGAGTTTTCAAGAGCTCAAGAAGCGATTAGTAACCGCACCCGTCCTAACCATGCCCGATATCACCAAAAACTTTGATGTCTATTGCGATGCTTCCAAACTTGGACTTGGTTGTGTGTTAATGCAAGAAGGCAAGGTCATAGCATACCTCTTCCAGCAGCTTCGACCTCATGAAGAAAACTATCCAACCCATGATCTGGAGTTACCAGCCGTAGTTCTAGCTTTGAAGACCTGGAGGCACTACCTTATGGGTAACCGTTGCGAGATCTACACTGATCACAAGAGTTTGAAGTATATTTTCACTCAGAAGGAGTTGAACATGAGACAAAGAAGATGGATAGAGTTAATCAAGGATTATGATTTGGAGATTCATTACCACCCCGATAAGGCCAATGTAGTGGCCGATGCATTGAGTAGGAAGCCATGCACCTTGAATATGATGATCAAGGAGGAGCAACCTATGTTGCACCAAGAGTTTGAAAATTTTGGATTGGAACTAGTCAGCCAAGGATTCTTAGCCAACCTTGAGTTTCAACCCACCTTGATGAGCCAAATCAAGGAAGCCCAGAAGGGAAATGAGAGTATTGATGGAATTAAGCGCAGAATTAGTTCCGGCAAGGTGCCAGGATTTGAGGAAGATGACCAAGGAGTTCTTTGGTATAAAGGACGTATCTGTGTGCCTACGGATTCAGAATTGAAGGAAGTTATTATGAAGGAAGCCCATGAGACACCTTACTCCATCCACCCCGGTGGAACCAAGATGTATCAAGATTTAAAGGAACAATTTTGGTGGCATGGAATGAAGCATGAGATTGCACTGTTCATATCTAAGTGTGATATTTGTCAAAGAGTCAAGGCTAAACATCAACGTCCTGCTGGACTGCTGCAACCTTTGCAAGTTCCGGAATGGAAATGGGAATCAGTTGGAATGGATTTCATTACTGGATTTCCAAGGTCTAGCCGCGGAAATGACTCTATCTGGGTCATTGTGGATAGACTGACCAAAGTTGCCCACTTTATTCCTGTCAAGACCACTTATACATCAGGACAGCTGGCAGATCTTTACCTATCCAGAATTGTTAGTTTGCATGGAGTTCCTAAAACCATAGTCTCTGATCGAGGTACCCAATTTATCTCAAGATTTTGGAGAAGTTTGCACCAAGCCTTGGGAACCAAATTAGCCTTTAGTACAGCTTACCACCCTCAGACTGATGGACAGACTGAAAGAGTAAATCAAATACTTGAAGATATGTTGAGAGCCTGTGTTCTAGCCTATGGAGCTAAGTGGGAAGATTGTCTGCCTTTCGCGGAATTTTCCTACAACAACAGTTATCAAGCCAGTTTGCAAATGGCCCCATTTGAAGCTTTATATGGAAGAAAGTGTCGTACCCCTTTGAATTGGTCTGAGACTGGAGACAGTAAGATATTTGGACCTGACATTCTGCAAGAAGCTGAGGAGAAGGTTCGCATGATCCGTGAATACCTCAAGGCAGCCCAGTCTAGACAGAAGAGTTATGCTGACAAGAGACGTAGAGAACTGACCTTCAAGATTGGAGATTTTGTCTATCTTAGAGTGTCACCTCTCAAGGGAATGCAGAGATTCCGAGTCAAAGGAAAGCTTGCACCAAGGTATATTGGACCCTTCAAGATACTAGGCCGCAGAGGCGAAGTGTCTTATCAGTTGGAGATGCCCCCTGAATTGTCTGAAGTGCATGATGTTTTTCACGTGTCTTTACTTCGGAAATGTCTGGAAGTTCCGGAGAAGCCAGAGATCTTCAAGAATATTGATCACCGTTCTGTGGATATCAACAAAGATTTGACCTATCGTGAAGTGCCTACCCGTATCCTCGAGGAAGCATATCGAACCACTCGAACTCGAAGCATCAAGTTTCTGAAAGTTCAGTGGAGCAATCACACAGAAGATGAAGCCACTTGGGAACGAGAAGATTACCTCCAGAAAGAGTTTCCCGATCTTTTCAGTTCTTAGTTAGTGAATCTCGAGGACGAGATTCTTTTTAAGGGGGGAAGATTGTAACAACTCCAAAATTTGTAATCTATCTCTTATTAATTAAAGTGCACAATTTTTGGGCCAAGATAAAACTTTTTATCTATTATTGCATGCATACATAGTATTTTAAATACATGTTGTTCTATGATTTCATGTGTCTTTTAAATAGTTGTGAATTGATTAGTTAAAACACTCCTAACCAATAGAAACTATAGAGGTTAACCACCAGGACCAAGAAACCCGAAATCAAAGAAATCAAGAAAAGAGAGAAGAAAAGATGATCTAGAAAAAGTTAACCACTACCCTACTTTGAACACTTAGATTAAGCTCTCTGCAACTCAACTCAGTGTGTGGTGAGTTGGTTGAGCTTGACCAGATCACATACTTACTCAACCAAAGTTTTTCAAACAAAGACTCAAACCAGAACCCCACTCAAACATCCGCCAAAAACCGAATCTGAATCAGCAACCAAACCTCATTTTCGAATTAAAATTTTTGCAAAACGATATCTTTCTTTAGGACAAAAATAGATTTGGAAACCCTACTAGATATCTTGACAACCCACGGTGGCCGTTTTCAAAAATTCAAATTTGGAGTTCATTCGGGCATTTGACCAAACACCTTGTGGGCGATTTTCAGCAAATCCTAATCTACTGTAGCCGACGTCGATTCCGTGCGCCCTAGATCATCTCCGTACTTGTAGAGCCCCGTGCTGTCGACCCCCAGCCTCACCTGCCCGGACCCCGCCCGTGAGACCAGGGAGAAAGAGAGGAAAAGGACCGGACCCCCTCTCCTTTCTCTCTGCCTCTCTGCTCGACACCGACCCGCGTGAGCGCGCCAGGGCACGCCTACAGTGCCCAGACGCCGTGACCTCACCTCGCCGCACGCTCCCAAAGCCGCCGCGCCCGGCAGCGACCGTTGCACGCCGCCGGACCCCCACAGTCGGCCACCTCCGCTCCCGACCTCTCCCGCCTATAAAAGGCCCCCCTGTTTGCCTGAAAAGAACCACACCACCCACAGCACCCTCCCAGACATACTCATCTCCCCTCTAGCCCTTCACATCGACCTCGCCGGAGCCGGCCGAGCTCCCAGGGCGCCTCGCGTTCCCGGCGATTGGAGCGCTGCCCCGACCTGCCGCCGGTCTAGGGCGGCCGAGAAGGACCCCCACCGCCGCCGTGACACCCCGCTGTCGCCTCTCCTTCCTCTACGCCGCCCCCCCCTCCCCCCCATCGCTGCTCGTTTTCTTTGCAAGGTCGCGGTGAGTTTCATGTCGAGGACGAAGAAGACTGCGCGTACCGGTTCGGTTAAGTCTGACAGGCCGGACCCCCTGTCAGCATAGAGTTTTTTTCCTTTTTCTCTTTCCACCCGCAGTGAGCCGAGTGGGCCGGCCCAGTCAATTTGGTGTGTGCGGCCCAGTTTCATTCGGAATTGATCCATCCCGTTTATTAATTTTTCCCGCCCGATTTTCGAATTCAATTCAGCACTATTCTTGCAATTCAAATTCCAGGAGATTTATAAATCCGTTTTGAGCAAAAAAATACTCGTTGGAAATCCTAGACAGTAACCTAGCCCCTGAAATTGGTTGTAATCTGATTTGAGTTAGCTATTTAATTTAATAAAACAAATTAACCCGCAGCCTTTAACCGTACAGATTATTCTAGAAAGTTAATTAGCAATTAGAAAATGTTGAACTTAAGTTTTTGAACCCCTAAACTACCCTACCTACTGGTTACTAGAGCCATTACCATTTGAAACCTTGTTAGTACCCTCAATTAACTTCTATTCCAATCTTAGCTTATAGCATAAAATGATAGATCCCAATATACACTTAGTTTGATATTTTCCTCACTACCAACTTACTTAATTAGTCACTCTCTTCTTGAACTAGCCATAAGACCCCTGATTTGATACCAATGTTAAGAAAGTGATCAACACTTAGCACTTGGTAGAAAAATCTAGCTTGCACACTTAATGAAAACTTGGAAGAAGACTTGCAAACCAACTCAATAAAATCCAACATGAACTTTATTGTTTGAAAACAAGTATGTGTGTTTGGAATGTTGTTAGTATTGTTTAGTGATTGTGTGCATTGTGTTTATTCGTTATTAGACGCTAGTGTTGCTGAGGAGGATATTGAGGGGGGATTCTATCAAGAAGAAGAAGACTACCCAGGACACTTTGCCAACCAAGGCAAGCCATCTTTTGAATCATACTCCACATACCTAGTTTTACTATTGCATCCTACTTGTTTTAGGTAAATTGCATGATTGAATTGCTAGAGTAGAATGATAGTTGTGTAGTGATATCTTGCTTAGCAAGAGTATCAAGCTGAGTTTATCCTACCTTACTTAGTGGTATCATCACTCTATATAGTTGCTTAGTCGCTAATAAAATTGAGGCCATCCATAAGGGGAACCCTATTTGAAATTGGTGACTTGAACTTGACAACTTGAATTGGAGATTTCTCCTACATGATGGTTTTATGAAGGAAAATAATCTTGACTAAGGACTATGGAATGTATTTGCAATTGATAATAAGTGATGTACTATGTGAGCCAACCATACCGTACGACCACATTACCCCTAAATGGGAAGGGGCTTAATCTGTAGCTTGTTTATTCTAGTATGGGAGATCTTGTATCATCTTTTATAGAAGTAAGCCATGCGTGGGTGCTTCCGAACCGAGTGGAAAATTTCCATTCATGCAGCACTCTGCAGCGGGCAAAACTATGAGTGCCAAAATGGACTCTTAGGGAAGGATCCTATACTAGAGTAGACAAGTGAAGGAGTTTGTTTGATTATCTGAAGCCCGCATACTTTGTGTATGACGATCCGTGGATTTCTCCCGGCAGATGTATCAAATCTTGTGGGTAAAGTGTACCCCTCTGCAAAGGTTTCAAAACTATTCGAATAGCCGCGTCCGCGGTCATGGACAGTTGGCAAGCTGTACTTGACTTTTGTCAAGAATGTTAACAATGTATGGTGAACTTGGTGAATGACTTGACTTGACATTGATGTTGACCAACACTTGAAGTTCCTCTTTAGATTGAACTTAGAGAATTAAATCTTCTTCTCTACTAATGAACATTCTTGGGAAATAAAACTAGCTTTTGCAAATAAACTTAGTGCTTAGTCCACCATATCAACCTTGCATATCTACTTCATCATTTTGTTTATAAGATGGTTTGCGAGTGCATCCAATGTACTCATGGCTGTGTCCTTGGCTATCAACTTGGCCAGACTATGGGGAAGATTATCCGGAGGAAGGTTATGAAGATGAGTACCAGAACTAAGATCATCTCCTGAGTCGCCATTGCCTGTAGGGTGAAGGCATGGACCCGAAGACGTTATCTCCGCTGCTATATTGTGTTGTAATATGAACTTGGTCACTATGACCATTGTATTTAAACTATTCGTATTGTAATGTCTATGGAACTGGTTACCAACTACGTTATGTGTATCACAACAATGATTCTGGGGTTGTGGTGGAATACATAACGGGCACTTTGAATTTCTGGAAATTCGGGTGTTACAGTCCCACACCCCCAGGGGACCTCCCTGTATTTTTCCCCTATTTTTCTGGCGTGCATTTCTTGTGGGAAGTCAAAAATGGTAATCTGCTTGACTCTTTTAATCTTCTCATGCACATGAATCTGTGTTCAAAAACTGACTGTATTCTTGTACTCCAGTACTTTTCAGCAAAGTACAGCAATGCCCACCTCGCCCGCTATCTTCCATGCACCTTCCAACATATTGCGGTGAGCAAGATGGTTTCTATAATGTAAGCTTCACCCATCAGGGCAACGGTGTTGCCCAGATGACAGCAAACTGGCCTAAGGTTCTCCAAAAAGCGTCGATAGAAGAAGGGAATGTGTGCATCTTCACCTTCTTGAATGTGGGGTAGGAGGCTATGTCTGTTCATGTTGAAAAAATGTAGCCTATATGTTGCGCAGTTGCTATCAGTTAGTTAATTATGTTATTATATTATTGTGTCACCTGGTAGTCTAAACCATATGCCAACATGTTGCGCAGGCTATGATTACTTCCATTCTTCTCTGCATGCTTATACTCTATTTACTAAAACCATCTTGTTATGATGAAGTGCCTTAACTCGTACATGATTTTGTGAATTGAATTGTTTGTATTAACTGATTGCAACGTGTTGTGCTCTCTGTGATGCTCTGATGGTCAACATGTCTATAAATTAAGCTTAGTTGTATTCAAACGGAAACAAAATTATCTGGTCTAGCGGCTAGACGGACTAGATAGATGGCATCCAAAATCTAGATAAGAGAATACACAGCGTAATAGCATATAGAATACCATGTCATACAAGTTTTACAACTCAAGCCTTAATATATAGCATAAACCAACCGATCAGAACTAGTACTAAAGCCTTAATATCTGGCATACAAGTTGAGTTGGTGCAGATGCATACACCACCAGATAAGTAGTTCAAGTTAACACTTAACTGGCTTACCTATCGGCACATTACTCATCAGATGGATAAACAATACTTTATTTTCATCTGGTTCAAGCTCGAACACAGCCATGTCATCAACAGACATGCGTGAGGTGGTCACAAGCGTGCTCCAGTTAGTTGTAATCTGGGAACGACCATCGTTTCCCATCCGAAGCTTGACGTAATGCACATCCTGCTCAGTTTCACCTTAAGGTGCATACGGGTCATCGGCGCAGGCTGGCACCATAATATCTCCTGCTTCCAGGTACTGCTTGAGATAGAGCTGGCTGTACGGCTTCGAAAATACCTGATATGATAGTATAGATACTAGGGTGTCATGCAGTTGAGCAAACACGTTAGTATTCACTGTGCACAATGAAATCTTACCATCTTTGACTTCCCTTTAGCTGTCAGAGACTTCTTGACAGAGCAAACATACAAAGGGATCACCGGATTATCACTATCAAGCCTCCGTGAGAGCAATTTGAGAAGGCCAATCCTTACATAAGACATTGGTACATCATTTCCGTAAACGATGTTATTTAGCTCCCAAGGTGCTAGGTCAAGAGCCTCCCTTTTATACCCCTAACGATGGGACCTACAAGAATTATTTCATGAATGAGATATATGTCCTATCTCTCAAATTCTATAACCAGACATGTATAAGTTATTACCTTCATCTGTCAGCGCCGGTCCTAGATGGGTGTGGTACTGGTAAGTCCTGGGACTATGCCCAATCACATAGTTCTCATCGTCAGAGGGACAGTCGTAGCATGCTGATGCGTGGTGAATGACCAGCCCGTTGGGAACCCCAAGAGGAAGGTGTGATGAGTATAGCAGCTAGTTTTCCCTCAGTTTAGAAACCAAGGTTTATCGTTCTTGGAGAGGAGAGACAAACGACTGAAGGTGATGCTTGCTAGTTTGCGACAGCTTCAAACAATTTATATATGGTGCCTCGTCCAAGCTTTGCTTGCTAGCTGCAACGCGGAACCTGCACACACACAACCAAGTACTTTGCTCCCAACTTACGATGAGGTTGTCAATCTCACCGGTTGCCTTGAAACAAAGGTTATGAGTGTATTGAGTGGAAAACAGTAAAGTATGCGAGTAAAGTAAACAGTGCGAGTAAAGTAAACAGGTGATAGCAATATGATGGAAATAGGACCGGGGTCCACAGTTCACTAGTGGTGTCTCTCCATAAGATAAATAACACATGCTGGGTAAACAAATTACAGTTGGGCAATTGATAGAATAAAGATAAACGTGATATGTCAAGAAGATCACTATGAGATTTACTCTGGGCATTACAACAAAATACATAGACCGCCATCCAACTGCATCTATGACTAATAATCCACTCCCGGGGATATCAATCCGAACACACCATGAGTATTAAGTTGCGAACAACAGATAATTGCATTAAGCAAAGTGTGTAATGTAAACAAAGCATAAGCCCTTGAGCATATGAATGTTGTTTTCTCCCTAGTAGCAACAGCACATCTACAACCTTAGAGGTTTCTGTCACTCCCCCAGGTTAAATAGAGGCATGAACCCACTATCGAGCATAAATACCCCCTCTTGGAGTCACTAGCAACTACTCGGCCAAGATAGCTACTAACAACGGAGAGCATGCAAGATCATAAACAACATGGAGATAACATAAGATAATATTCAGTACAGCAACTCAATCATAAACACCAATATTCATCGGATCCCAACAAACCAAACATGTAGAATTACATAACGGTGATCTCAATCATGTAGGGCAGCTCATGAGATCTAAACATGAAGCACATGGTGGAGAAGACAACCATCTAGCTACTGCTATGGACCCATAGTCCATGGTAGACTACTCACTCATCGCTCCGGAGGCAAGCATGGCGATGAAGAAGACCTCCGGTGGCGATTCCCCTCTCCGGCAGGGTGCCGGGAAGAGCTTCTGGACCCTCCCAATCTCGGGTCGACGACGGCGGCGGATCGCGATGTGTTTCTGGAAAATTGATCGGGTACTTAGGTTTTTTCCGTCGGGGGGTCTTTATAGGCGAAGGGGCGATGTCAGAGGAGGGACCAGGTGGCCTCACACCATGGTGGCGCGGGCCAGGGGCTGGCCACGCCAGCCAGGCGTGTGGGCCCCTGGTGGCCCCTCTCCTTCTCTCCTTCGGATGACTGGAAGCTCCCGGACAAAATAAGACTTCAGGAACTTGTTTCGTCCAATTCCGAGAATATTTCCTGTGTATCACTTCTGAAACACAAAAACAGCAGAAAACAGGGAACTGGCACTGTGGCAACTTGTTAATAGGTTAGTTCCGGAAAATGCATAAAAGTGCCACTAAGTGTAACCAAACAGTAGGCAAATGGTGTAAAAAGAAGCATGGAGCATCAAAAATTATAGATACGTTGGAGACGTATCAAGCATCCCCAAGCTTAACTCCTGCTCGTCCTCGAGTAGGTAAGTGATAACAAAAGAATAATTTTTGAGGTGACATGCACCTACACAATCTTGATCATGTATGTAAGCATTTGTGAGCTGGGATCATAAGAACTTAAAACATGGGCATGAAGATATAATCATGACAATAAGAAACTTAGCAACCATGTTGTAAACATGCAAATGAACACAAACAAAAGATCATGAAAATGAAACAATGAAAGCCAAACGTGTGTTCAAATCATAAGGAAAAACATACAAATGGTTTTCAGCTTGTCCTTCAAAGAGAGCAAAACATAAATGCGTAGGACACCTTCAAGTTTAAGAGGGCGACTAGATACAAATAATTTGAGAACAAGTGAAACCAACAATATGAATCAATCAATGAACTTTGGGACAATGCATATTACACTAAGAATGACTACTATGCTCTCTTAATGGTGCATAAAGATAGAAGGTGGTGACTCAACATAAAAGTAAAAGAAAGGCCCTTCGTAGAGGGAAGCAGTGATTGCAAGTTTTATAACCTTCAAAAATTATGGTACTTACCGGCTTTGAGCTCTCATTGCCCCCATCATAAGCATCTTGAATGGTTAAAGTTAATTCGAGAACAATTATGATGCATATGCTTGACAAATCATAAGTTGAAAACCTCGTGCCCCATGAATACGAGTACCCAAACCTCATGCTACTTTACTTAGAGTCCCAAGCAAGGCTCTTGTCATTGTAAATATATGCATATCATTGAGAACCGCCAATGGGGTACCTCCGTGCCCGATGACATGGAACAAGCCCACACCAAAATGACAGGACAAGCAGACAATGAACACCTCAACATCTCTTTTATTTGCCTTTTGTTTAGCTTTTTATTGTGAGATGCGTCGTCGAATGTTCACCATGGGTATGCTGCATATTTCCACCATGAATTATGCATGGCTTAGATTGGCGGCCCGGCGTTTACCTAACACATATAAAAACTCCATGATCCCCATAAGATTCCTAATTCATTTCACACCGCGGGCATCCATAAACAAAAGATCACGATATCAACTCAAATAAGAAGTGCAATGTTGAAAGCTTGCCCATGACTGCATGGCTGGGCTAGTCTCCAACTTACAACTTGCAAGCATAACAACTCAACATAAGAGACCACAATGTCAAATTTTAAGAACAGGAAAAGTAAAGTGTGCCTTCCGGTTCGTGAGAGCTTTACTGACCGAATTTCGCATAACACTGGTAAGAGTTTAATTTGAAGAGAAAATAAAAGCAAGTCAAATTTACTTGGAATAGCAAATTGCTAGTAGGTATGTATGGTAGACACTTTGGAAAACTTTGGCTTTTAGGAGTTGGATGCACGAGTAGAGCTCATACTCAGTACAAGGCGAGGGCTAGCAAAAGACTGGGAGCGACCAACTAAGAGAGCAATAATGGCCATAATCATGCAAAGCGACATTAAAAGAAGCATAAGATGGCATCAAAAGTCAAAAACTAAATGATCATGAAGGCTATTGGTGACTTTGTAAGAGTCTAACATGTGTGAGCACGCGCCAAGTCAAACCAAATAAAGCATCAAGGAGAAAACGAAATAATGCTTCCATACAATAAAAACAACGCATGATTTTTTCAAAGGCTCATTAAGCAATCTCAGTTATTTGAGACAAGTCATGCTACAGAAAAACCACTAAGCATACTATCAAAAAGACATCAAGCATGACATGAAAAAGCCTAAACCGCAGTCTACACAAGCTCCTTCTTGTACCACTATTTTGCATAAAGCTTTTTCTCTTTTCCAACACCATTTGAAATTTTTATAAACAACTCTTTTGATGAAAACCAATAAAGATCAGAGGAAAAAATACACCTTGATGAAAAGATATGACAAGGTCTGAACGCAAATCAAGGCGAAAACGAAAACCAAAGGCAGTAGCAGAAAAAGAAGAACACTCGGTGAAATTGTAAGAATGAAAAACGGAGTGTTCTTGGCAAATGAAAACGAGTACATCTCCTCCAAAGGAAATTTGTTGGGGTCCAACCATTTATTGCAGCAAACAAAACTAAAATAACAAAGAAAACTAAAACAACTGATGCTCCAAGAAAAACACATAGTGCATGAAGCAATAAAAATATAGTGTTTTGAAAGGTGACCTGATTTTTGCCGATGAAGAAGGGGTGCCTCGGAGGCATCCCCAAGCTTTGACGCTTGTACTTCTTGGATATTTCTTGGGGTGATGCATGGGCATCCCCAAGCTTGAGCTTTTGTCCATTCTTCAACTCATCTCATCATTCTCCAATCCCTACACTTGAAAACTTCCTTCATACCAAACTAAACACAATTCTATTAGCAACATTAGTGTAGCATAACATATAATCAACCTCTTTTTGCTTCAGGTTTCAACACAAAACCACCACATATATAGCAAATACTACTGTAGCAACCTCCCCAAAAGTTCCGTGATCAAAAGAACTCAAAAGAAAGAGATAAAGTGGCAAACACAAATATTGGCAGAAATCTGTCAAAACTGAACAGCTGACAAAGGTCGAATTTTTGAGGGGTTTTCTGTTGCTCAAATAAAAAAGTGTTAAACTAACAAAAGTTTGGATATAACCTGGGGCATATGCACAAGAAATCGCAGGTCCAAAAGATATACAGAGAATTTATACGAATTTTTATGGTGCAGCACCGAAAACAGTTTCAGGACAGCAACATCCCCAAATCTTTATCTCACTCGAATTAGAGGCTTCTCTTGGCACAAAAACAAAATAAACAAGATAAGGAGCAGTCATTACAGTAGTAATGACTTCCAAGACTCAAATAAAAGAAAAAGTACTGAAAATAAAACATTGGGTTATCTCCCAAGAGTGCTTTTCTTTAACGCCTTTGAGCTAGGCGCAGAAAATTGCGAATCAAGTAACATCAAGTGATGAAGCATCAAGATCATAATTTGCTCTAAGAATAGAGTCAAAAATTAATTTCTTTCTTTTCCTAGGGAAGTTTTCCATAACTTTCTTGAGTGGAAATTGATATTTGATGGTGCCTTCCCTCATATCAATGATGGCACCTACAGTTCGAAGAAAGGGTCTTCCCAAAATAATAGGACATGAAGCATGGCATTCAACGTCCATAACAAGAAAATCAATGGGAACAAGGTTATTTTTAACCACAATAAGAACATCATTAATCCTTCCCAAAGGTTTCTTCTTAGCAACATCAGCAATAGGAACATCAAAATAACACTTTTCAAGCGGTGGTAAATCAAGCATGTCATAAATCTTTCTAGGCATGATAGAAATACTAGCACCTAGATCACATAAAGCATGGCAATTAAAACCATTAACATGCATATCAATGATGGGTTCCCAACCATCTTCTAACTTCTTGGGAACAGAGGCTTTTTGCTTCAACTTTTTATCCCTAATTTTCATAAGAGCATTGGTAATATGCTTAGTAAAAGCAATATTTAAAGAACTAGAATTGGGAGTCAAAGCAAGATTTTGCAAGAACAAAATAACTTCAGATATATTGCAGCCATCAACATCAAAATCATTAAAAGAAGTAGAGCTATCATCTCCTACACTCCGAAAAATTTTAGCACTCTTTTGAGAAAAAGTTTTGGCAGTTTTAGGCTTTTTAACACAAGGAGTGGGAGTTTTCTCTACACCAATCAAAGTAAGAGGATTGCTAGCATTAGGAGCAACATCATTAGAGGTAGTAATGGTACATACCTTCATCTCTCTAGCCATCTCATCTTCTCTTTCCCACCTGGCATGCAATTCCGCTAACAATCTAATATTTTCATCAATTCCAGCTTGAATAGCATTAGTGATACGTCTCAAACGTATCTATAATTTTTGATGCTCCATGCTTGTTTTTACACCATTTGCCTATTGTTTTGTTACACTTAGTGGCACTTTTATGCATTTTCCGGAACTAACCTATTAACAAGTGCCACAGTGCCAGTTTCCTGTTTTCTGCTGTTTTTGTGTTTCAGAAGTGATACACAGGAAATATTCTCGGAATTGGACGAAACAAGTTCCTGAAGTCTTATTTTACCTGGAAGCTTCCAGAGATCCGAAGGAGAGTAGGAGGCGAGGCACCAGGGGCCCACACACAGGGGCGGCGCAGCCAGCCCCTGGCTCGCGCCACCCCCGTGTGAGGCCGCCTGGCCCCTCCTCTGACATCGACCCTTTGCCTATAAAGACCCCCCGACGGAAAAAACCTAAGTACCCGATCAGATTTCCAGAACACATCGCGATCCGCCGCCGCCGTCGACCCGAAGATCGGGAGGGTCCAGAAGCTCTTCCCGGCACCCTGCCGGAGAGGGGAATCACCACCGGAGGTCTTCTTCATCGCCATGCTTGCCTCCGGAGCGATGAGTGAGTAGTCTACCTTGGACTATGGGTCCATAGCAGTAGCTAGATGGTTGTCTTCTCCACCATGTGCTTCATGTTTAGATCTCATGAGCTGCCCAACATGATTGAGATCACCGTTATGTAATTCTACATGTTTGGTTTGTTGGGATCCGATGAATATTGGTGTTTATGATTAAGTTGCTGTACTGAATTATATCTTTTGTTATCTCTATGTTGTTTATGATCTTGCATGCTCTCCGTTGTTAGTAGCTATCTTGGCCGAGTAGTTGCTAGTGACTCCAAGAGGGGGTATTTATGCTCGATAGTGGGTTCATGCCTCTATTTCACCTGGGGGAGTGACAGAAACCTCTAAGGTGGTAGATGTGCTGTTGCTACTAGGGAGAAAACAACATTCATATGCTCAAGGGCATATGCTTTGTTTACATTACACACTTTGCTTAATGCAATTATCTGTTGTTCGCAACTTAATACTACTGGGGTGTTCGGATTGATATCCCCAGGAGTGGATTATTAGTCATAGATGCAGTTGGATGGCGGTCTATGTATTTTGTTGTAATGCCCAGAGTAAATCTCATAGTGATCTTCTTGACATATCACGTTATGTTTATTCTATCAATTGCCCAACTGTAATTTGTTTACCCAGCATGTGTTATTTTATCTATGGAGAGACACCACTAGTGAACTGTGGACCCCGGTCCTATTTACATCATATTGCTATCACCTGTTTACTTTACTCGTACTGTTTACTTTACTCGCATACTATATTATTTTCCACTCGATACGCTCATAATCTTTGTTTCAAGCAAACCGGTGAGATTGACAACCTCATCGTAAGTTGGGAACAAAGTACTTGGTTGTGTGTGTGTGCAGGTTCCGCAACACCTTCAGTCGTCGCCGTCTCTCCTCTCCTGACCGATATTAAACCTTGGTTTCTTAACTGAGGGAAAACTAGCTGCTATACTCATCATACCTTCCTCTTGGGGTTCCCAACGGGCTGGTTATTCACCACGCACAAGGACAGTTTGCTCCCACATCAACTGGTCGCCATCAGCTAATTTTCTGGCGCCATCAACAAGGGATCAGCTAATTTTCTGGCGCCGTTGCCGGGGAGGAAGAGAAGACTTCTGCGAGGGGAGTTTTTCGCACACACATCCTTTACTTTGTTATTGCTTTGCTTTACTTTATTTATTTTACCTGCATCGTTTTATATCAAAAACCCAAAAAAATTAGAATCCTTGGTAGTTGTTTTTACTTGTTTACTTTCATTTTGCTGAAATGGCCAATCCTGAAAACACCAAGTTGTGTGACTTTACTAGCACAAACAATAGTGATTTTATCTGCACTCCTATTGCACCACCTGCTACTACTGCAAACTTTTATGAGATTAAGCCTGCTTTATTGAACCTTGTTATGAAAGAGCAATTTTCTGGTGCTAGTACTGAAGATGCTGCAGCTCATCTCAACAATTTTGTTGAGCTATGTGAGATGCAGAAATATAAGGATGTTGATAGTGATATTATTAAGCTCAAGTTGTTTCCTTTTTCTTTGAGTGGAAAAGCTAAAGATTGGTTGCTGTCTTTGACTAAGAATAGTATTGATTCATGGGCTAAGTGTAAGGATGCTTTTATTGGTAGATACTATCCTCCTGCTAAGATTATAGCTTTGTGCAGCAATATTATGAAGTTTACTCAGTTTGATAATGAACATGTTGCTCAAGCTTGGGAAAGAATGAAATCTATGATAAAGAATTGCCCCACTCATGGACTAACTACTTGGATGATTATCCAAACTTTTTATGCAGGACTGAATTTTTCTTCAAGGAATCTACTTGATTCAGCTGCTGGAGGCACTTTTATGACCCTTACCTTGGGTGCCGCATCAAAGCTACTTGACAACATGATGGTAAATTATTCTGAATGGCACACCGAGAGAGCTCCACAAGGTAAGAAGGTAAATTCTGTTGAGGAAACCTCTTCCTTGAATGATAAGATTGATACCATTATGGCTATGCTTGCTAATGATAGGACTCATGTTGATCCTAATAATGTTCCTTTGGCCTCTTTGGTTGCTCAAGAAGAGCAAGTTGATGTGAATTTCATTAGAAACAATAATTTTAACAGCAATGCTTATAGGAACAATTTTGCTAGTAACAATTATAGGCCGTTTCCTTCTAATGGTGATAATAGCAATCTTGGTAGACCTAAAATGCCTAGTGAAGAAAGAATTTTTGAAATTGAAAAGGCTACCAAGAATTTTATGCAGATGCAATATGAGCAGAACAGGGCTTTCACCAAGACTATGGAGTAGCAATCAGCTTTGTTGAGGACTATAAGTCATCAGCTTGAAAATTTAAACAAAGCTATTCCTGAACTGCAAGCTAAGGTTTCCAAAGCTGAAACCGACATTTCTTTATTGTCTAATGTGCAATCTTCTTTGGTTAACAGAATGTCCGCTAAGCCAGATCCTTTTGCTACCGCTAATGCTATTCAAGTTGGAATTGATGAAAATATTAGATTGTTAGCGGAATTGCATGCCAGGTGGGAAAGAGAAGATGAGATGGCTAGAGAGATGAAGGTATGTACCATTACTACCTCTAATGATGTTGCTCCTACTGGTACCAGTCCTCTTACTTTGATTGGTGTAGAGAAAACTCCCACTCCTTGTGTTAAAAAGCCTAAAACTGCCAAAACTTTTTCTCAAAAGAGTGCTGAAATTTTTCGGAGTGTGGGAGATGATAGCTCTACTTATTTTAATGATTTTAATGTTGATGGCTGCAATATATCTGAAGTAATTTTGTTCTTGCAAAATCTTGCTTTGACTCCCAATGCTAGTTCTTTAAATATTGCTTTTACTAAGCATATTACCAATGCTCTCATAAAAATTAGGGATGAAAAGTTGAAGCAAAAAGCCTCTGTTCCCAAGAAGTTAGAAGATGGTTGGGAACCCATCATTTATATGCATGTTAATGGTTATGATTGCCATGCTTTTTGTGATCTAGGTGCTAGTATTTCTATCATGCCTAGAAAGATTTATGACATGCTTGATTTACCACCGCTTGAAAAGTGTTATTTTGATGTTCCTATTGCTGATGTTGCTAAGAAGAAACCTTTGGGAAGGATTAATGATGTTCTTATTGTGGTTAACAATAACCTTGTTCCCGTTGATTTTCTTGTTATGGACGTTGAATGCCATGCTTCATGTCCTATTATTTTGGGAAGACCCTTTCTTCGAACTGTAGGTGCTATCATTGATATGAGGGAAGGCACTATCAAGTATCAATTCCCACTAAAGAAAGGTATGGAACACTTCCCTAGGAAAAGAAAGAAATTACTTTTTGACTCTATTCTTAGAGCAAATTATGAGCTTGATGCTTCATCACTTGATATTACTTGATTCGCAATTTTCTGCGCCTAGCTCAAAGGCGTTAAAGAAAAGCACTCTTGGGAGATAACCCAATGTTTTCTTTTCAGTACTTTTTCTTTTATTTGAGTCTTGGAAGTCATTACTACTGTAATGACCGCTCCTTATCTTGTTTATTTCGTTTTTGTGCCGAGAGAAGCCTCTAATTTGAGTGAGGTAAAGATTTGGGGATGTTGCTGTCCTGAAACTGTTTTCGGTGCTGCACCGTAAAAATTCGTGAAAATTCTCTGTTTATCTTTTGGACCTGCGATTTCTTGTGCATATGCCCCAGTTTATATCCAAACTTTTGTTAGTTGAACACTTTTTTATTTGAGCAACAGAAAATCTATCAAAAATTCGACCTTTGTCAGCTGTTCAGTTTTGACAGATTTCTTCCAATATTTGTGTTTGCCACTTTATCGCTTTCTTTTGAGTTCTTTTGATCACGGAACTTTTGGGGAGGTTGCTACAGTAGTATTTGCTATATATGTGGTGGTTTTTAGTTGAAACCTGAAGCAAATAGAGGGTTGATTATATGTTATGCTTGCACTAATGTTGCTAATAGAATTGTGTTTAGTTTTGTATGAAGGAAGTTTTCAAGTGTAGGGATTGGAGAATGATGAGATGAGTTGAAGAATGGACAAAAGCTCAAGCTTGGGGATGCCCACGCATCACCCCAAGAAATATCCAAGAAGTACAAGCGTCAAAGCTTGGGGATGCCCCCCTAGGCACCCCTTCTTCATCGGCAAAAATCAGGTCACCTTTCAAAACACTATATTTTTATTGCTTCATGCACTATGTGTTTTTCTTGGAGCGTCAGTTGTTTTAGTTTTCTTAGTTGGTTTAGTTTGTTTGTTTGCTGCAATAAATGGTTGGACCCCAACAAATTTCCTTTGGAGGAGATGTACTCGTTTTCATTTGCCAAGAACGCTCTAGTTTTCACTCTTATTAAAAATCGAGTGTTCTTCTTTTTTTGCTACTGCTTTCGGTTTTCGTTTTCGCCTTGATTTGTGTTCAGATCTTGTCATATATTTTCATCAAGGTGTATTTTTGCCTCTGATCTTTATTGGTTTTCATCAAAAGAGGTGTCTTTAAAAATTTCAAATGGTGTTGGAAAAGAGAAAAAGCTTTGTGCAAAATAGTGGTACAAGAAGGAGCTTGTGTAGACTGCGGCTTAGGCTTTTTCATGTCATGCTTGATGTCTTTTTGATAGTATGCTTAGTGGTTTTGCTGTAGCATGACTTGTCTCAAATAACTGAGATTGCTTAATGAGCCTTTGAAAAATCATGCGTTGTTTTATTGTATGGAAGCATTATTTTGGTTTTCTCCTTGATGCTTTATTTGGGTTGACTTGGCGCATGCTCACACATGTTAGACTCTTACAAAGTCGCCAATAGCCTCCATGATCATTTAGTTTTTGACTTTTAATGCCATCTTATGCTTATTTTAATGTCGCTTTGTTGCTTTGCATGATTATGGCCATTATTGCTCTCTTAGTTGGTCGCTCCCAGTCTTTTGCTAGCCCTCGCCTTGTACTGAGTATGAGCTCTACTCGTGCATCCAACTCCTAAAAGCCAAAGTTTTCCAAAGTGTCCACCATACATACCTACTAGCAATTTGCTATTCCAAGTAAATTTGACTTGCTTTTATTTTCTCTTCAAATTAAACTCTTACCAGTGTTATGCGAAATTTGGTCAGTAAAGCTCTCACAAACCGGAAGGCACACTTTACTTTTTCCTGTTCTTAAAAATTTGACATTGTGGTCTCTTATGTTGAGTTGTTATGCTTGCAAGTTGTAAGTTGGATTCTAGCCCAGCCATGCTGTCATGGGCAAGCTTTCAACATTGCACATCTTAATTGAGTTGATATCGTGATCTTTTGTTTATGGATGCCCGCGGTGTGAAATGAATTGGGAATCTTGTGGGGATCATGGAGTTTGTATATGTGTTAGGGAAATGCCGGGCTGCCAATCTAAGCCATGCATAATTCATGGTGGAAATTTGCAGCATACCCATGGTGAACATACGACGACGCATCTCACAATAAAAAGCTAAACAAAAGGCAAATAAAAGAGATGTCGAGGTGTTCATTGTCTGCTTGTCCTGTCATTTTGGTGTGGGCTTGTTCCATGTCATCGGGCACGGAGGTACCCCATTGGCGGTTCTCAATGATATGCATATACTTACAATGACAAGAGCCTTGCTTGGGACTCTAAGTAAAGTAGCATGAGGTTTGGGTACTCGTATTCACGGGGCACGAGGTTTTCAACTTATGATTTGTCAAGCATATGCATCATAATTGTTCTCGCATTAACTTTAACCATTCAAGATGCTTATGATGGGTGCAATGAGAGCTGAAAGCCGGTAAGTACCATAATTTTTGAAGGTTATAAAACTTGCAATCACTGCTTCCCTCTGCGAAGGGCCTTTCTTCTACTTTTATGTTGAGTCACCACCTTCTTTCTTTATGCACCATTAAGAGAGCATAGTTGTCATTCTTAGTGTGATATGCATTATCCCAAAGTTCATTGATTGATTCATGATGATTGGTTTCACTTGTTCTTAAATTATTTGTATCTAGTCGCCCTCTTAAACTTGAAGGTGTCCTATGCATTTATGTTTTGCTCTCTTTGAAGGACAAGCTGAAAACCATTTGTATGTTTTTCCTTATGATTTGAACACACGTTTGACTTTCATTGTTTCATTATCATGATCTTTTGTTTGTGTTCATTTGCATGTTTACAACATGGTTGCTAAGTTCTTATTGTCATGATTATATCTTCATGCCCATGTTTTAAGTTCTTATGATCCCAGCTCACAAATGCTTACATATATGATCAAGATTGTGTAGGTGCATGTCACCTCAAAAATTATTTCTTTGTTATCACTTACCTACTCGAGGACGAGCAGGAGTTAAGCTTGGGGATGCTTGATACGTCTCAAACGTATCTATAATTTTTGATTCTCCATGCTTGTTTTTACACCATTTGCCTATTGTTTCGTTACACTTAGTGGCACTTTTATGCATTTTCCGGAACTAACCTTGTCGTGGGAATTTAGAGACAGTAGCCATGGGGAGGCTTAACGGAGGGGCTCGACGTTGGTGACGATGGGTCCGGCTCGGGATTGTGCCAACAGAGACACCTCGGTTTACCCAGGTTCAGGGCCCTCCCGGTTGGAGGTAAACCCCTACTTCCTGCCTGCTTCGTATTGATTGGGTTGTAACGATTACAGTGCTCCTCGAGCTGTTCGGCTAGAGGAGGAAGAAGAAGATCGGATCTCCCCTATGCTAAGGGCCCAGGCCCCCTTATATAGACGGGGGCCTGGTTACAGGTTTTGGTAGCGATTCGGCTGGCTGCCGGCTCCTCAGCGGCGGTATCCTTGGCGTCATCCTCTGGCCCTGCTCTGGCAAAGGCACTTTATAAAGTGCCTTTCCCCTGGGCCGGCATCTGGAGGGCATATCCCCTCCCTTTCGCCTCGTATCCTATCGTGGGGAAGGGTCTTCGATCGCTCATTGGCTGGACATGGTCGTGGCTCTCATCACTCCTGTCCTGTGCCCCTGCCGCTCTTGTCGGGGTTGTCCTACTTTTGGCCAGACAACCGTTGAGAAGCTTTGTCTTCATCGCCCTGCTCCAGTTCTCCTCGGTGGAGTCGCCAGCCGGCTACTGGCGTAGCCGGCCCTTCGGTCGGAGCCGGTCTTCTCGTGCTGAAGTCGTGGGAACTCCTGGGATGCCAGTCGGCATACTGCCTGGCCCGTGATGCGCCCCCTAAGTCATCCCCACGACACTAGCCCCCGAAACTGGCGAAGTCTCATGGGCTAGCATGGGGCTTCGGCGGGCTCTTCTTCTCGCCGAAGTCTTGCTCGTCCTCGTCGAAGTCCCAGGATTGCTGGTCCGGCTTGGTCGCGCCAATTATCAAGGTCTGGTCTTGCGGAGTTCCTCTGACCGTCTCGGGGCGAGCCGGCCCCGCGATGCGGCCCGGCTGGAGGTCGCGAGCCGGCGCGTTGCCTCCTAGGAACTTGCGCCGCCTCGGGCCGTGTTTCCACGCGGCGGCCGGCGCAGCGCGCCAGTGGCCAGTCTTGTCATTTGACTTCGGAATTACCACCATCTTAACTTCCCGAGTCATCATGCGAGGTGGGCTGGCGTGTGTCAGCGACGTGTCCCATCAACTCCTTCCACGATCCGCTGTGGCAACTGCCGCGGTGACACACGATGCGGAAGTAGGTTGCTGAAACGTCGGGGGTTATCCCTTCGCCGCTCCTCTTTAAATACCGAGCGTGCTAACTGCGCAGGGCATCCTCCACTTCTCCCCTCACCTCGAGCTCTGCCCTTCCGAAACCGGCCCGGTCATGTCGTCCCCTAGTGGTTCCACTGCCAGCGATGACAAGGTCCCGGAGGGGAGCGAGAGGGAGGTCGAGGCGCCGGAGACGGCGCCTTCCACATCTCGGAAACGCGGTCGCCCGAAAGGGAGCCGCAACAAGAGTACCTTGGAGGCCCTCGCGGCGAAGGCCACCGCCGCTGCCTCTACCTCCGTTGCGCCCCAGGCGGCCGGAGCTTCCGGCGACGCGGGCGTCCCGGAGAAGCGGAGGCCCGGCCGCCCGAAGGGGAGCGGGAAGAAGACCGCTTCCACGGCGGCCGCTGCTCCCTCGTCGCCTCGCCGTCGCGGGCGGCCGCTGGGGAGTAAAAACAAGAAGGCCTCGGTGGTCTTTCGGGTTGCTACCACTCCTGCGGGGCCCCGCGCGGCGGCTCCTCCTCAGCTAGGCCCGTCGCGGCCCTGGCTGGAGAAACCGGCGCTCCAACCGCCGACTTATATTTCGGCCCAAGGGTGGTCCACCTGCATCGTTCCTGCGCTCGCCGGGTCTCGGGACCTCCTCCGCCTTCCGTCACAGTTCACGAACTCGATGGAAGGCCAGGAGCTGGCCTACGCCAGGCTGCGGGAATGCAGCGGCGGCCAGCCCTCATACCATGTCGAAGTTTACTACGACGGCCAGGGGGTGTGCTACTTCCGCGACGGGTGGTCGAAGTTCTTCCTCGACTACAGCGCGCACGAGGGCTGGTTCATCCTCCTCACCCGCCACGACGGGAAGAAGGAGTTCACCGTCTGCTTCTTCGACGCCACCCTCTCCGCCCGTACTTACGCCCCCAGCCGTGAGGGACGGGGGCTCCATCGGCCTCTGGCATGGGCTTCTCCGGGACAAAGTCCATGCGGCGCTTGCGCCAGGCCGAAGAAGGCGAGGATCTCCCGAGCGAGGGATTCTTGGCGCCCTTAGGGTAGTAGTTTAGGGGACTTTTGTAATCGCCAGACTAAATGAACTCTTCTAATTTCGTGCAAATCCTCGCTTGTTCGTATTTGTTTGCTGTGTGAATGTCTCTCTTCACTGTGTGCTTTGCCATCGCGCAAGCGTCTTCTGCTTGACACCGTTGTGATGCGACGGTTCTTTCCTTGACGAAACCGCTATCACGCGAATCCGTAGATAGGGATTACGATAGTCACTGGCCTACGCAGACGCTTCGGGCGGGCTCCTCCGACTTCAACGTAGAGGGAACGGTGCTTCTGCTTGCCGGCTCCGGGGAGAACGGACCAGTCCCGGCTCAGCGGGGTTGAGACGGAGACTAAGTCTAGTACCGACTAGGGTGAGGTCGAAGCCGGCATGTTTCCTTTCCCGAGCCTTCGCGCGTCCCAAGCCATGATTGGAGTAGATCTCCCAGTTTCCGGCTCTAGCCGTTGCTTTGCGAGTGTTAAGTTTCGATTTCGTTGCTCATTTGTTGATCGTGTCACAGCGCCAGCTGAACGGACAGCCGGCGAGGTACTGGAGCCGGCCTGCTTCTGAGGGCCAATTCCCTTTCACCCTAGCCCCCGAGTTTTGGGTAGCTGGACTATCAGCTAGCTCGAAACTAACTCTTCGCGAACGGTGCCGACGCCAAGCGAGGTAGCTCTAGCTTCGAACCTCTTGGGCGTGGCTTCTCAGCCCAAACATCAAAAACAGTGACTATCAGCTACTCGCTGGCTTTGCCTTCGTCCGGTTCCCTCAACCTTTTCCTTAATCTCCCCACCCTTCGGCCCTTCTACCCCCAACCGGCAGCCTGGTGCCGGTTGGTCTCCCTTGGGCCGGCAGCCGAATGCCGGCCTAGGGTGGGAGCGTGCCGCGGAGTGAGAAGTAGTACTTCGGTTTATCGGGCCCCCGACTTGTGCTAACCAACGCTTAGTTAACAATCACTGCCCTTAACACTTGGTCGAGCGATTTTTCTATCGTTTGCGGTTCTGCTCTGCGGCTTTCCCTCGTATGTGGTCTGCCGGCTCCTATCCATCCGGCTGCCCGGAGCTGGAATGTGGAGGTTGGGCTCGAGTCCTTCGCCATACGTAGTACTCATCCGGCTGGCGAGAGATCGATCTTTTTCGGGGCTGCCGGCTGTGGCTCGGTGCCTGGAGCCGGCTGCCGGTCAAGTGAATAACGCAGGAAGCAAAACATACGCGAAGTGTTTTCCTCGAAGCCGGCCGTAACTAGCCACTACGTTTTCCTTTATTCATTGACATGTTATTCGGGGGTACAAGCTTTTGCCTTAGCAGAAGAAAGGTCTTAGGAGACTGACATTCCAGGGATGCTCGGTCTCCATGTCAGAGTTATCTGCCTTGTTCTTTCTGGGCTCTTGTGCGTCGATGAGGTAATATGCCCCATTGCCCAGCACCCGGCTGATAATGAATGGTCCCTCCCAGGGAGGAGACAGCTTGTGCATGCCTTTAGTGCTTTGGACCAGCCGGAGTACGAGATCTCCTTCGCGAAACGCGAGCGGGCGAATTTTCCGGCTGTGGTATCGTCGCAGCTGCTGCTGGTAGAGCGCTGATCTAGCCAGAGCCTGTTCTCGCGCCTCCTCGAAGAGGTCGACGCCATCTTCACGAGCTTCTTTTGCTTGCTTCTCCGTGTACTGGACAACTCTGGGCGCGTCGAACTTAATGTCCTTGGGCAACACCGCTTCTGCTCCATAGACTAGGAAGAAAGGTGCGAAGCCAACAGAGCGGTTTGGAGTGGTGCGCAGGCTCTAGAGCACTGAGGGTAGCTCTTCGACCCAACAGCCGGCTGAGCGTTCGAGAGGCTCGACCAGTCTTGGTTTGATGCCGGCTAGGATCAGCCCATTTGCCTTTTTCACTTGTCCATTTGACTGAGGGTGCGCTACTGACGCCAAGTCCAGCCGGATGCCCTTCTGACCACAGTAATCAGCAAAGACTCCCTTCGCAAAGTTCGTCCCATTGTCGGTGATAATGCTGTGGGGAACTCCATATCTTGTGATGATCTCGTTGAAGAACTTGATCGTGGACGAACCGTCGAGTTTTTTGATTGGCTTGGCCTCGATCCACTTGGTGAACTTGTCCACAGCAACCAGCAAATGCGTCAAGCCCCCGGGTGCGGTCTTGAATGGCCCTACCATGTCCAAACCCCAGACCGCGAACGGCCAGGTGAGCGGGATGGTCTTAAGAGCTGCCGCTGGAGTGTTTCTGTGCTTGGAGAAGCGCTGGCAGCCGTTGCATTGCTTCACCAGTTGCTCTGCATTCTGCTTGGCCGTTGGCCAGTAGAAGCCATGTCGGAAGGCTTTGGCTACCAAGGCTCTGGAAGATGCGTGATGTCCACACTCCCCTTGGTGTACCTCTTTTAGTAGCTCCATCCCTTCTTCCGACTCGATGCACTTCTGGTAGATGCCTAACACGCTACGCTTGTACAACTCGCTGTTGATGATAGTGTACGCCCCAGCTCGACGTTGAATTCGCCTAGCTTCCACTTCGTCTTGCGGCAAGTCCCCAGTGATGAGGTAGTTGGAGAATAGCTCCGCCCAGGAAGGTATCTCCCGTATGTGGAAGACACTGGCAACCAGAGGATCAGCAGCCCCTGGGTCCGTCATTGTGCCGGCTTCATCTGATGGTCCGGCCGGGGGAGCGGGCGTGGAGCCGGCAGTCCCCTTGTCCTTCGTCGAGCCGGCCGCGCTGGGCTGGCCGGCTGCCTCCTCCAGCCCCGAGACGGCAGCCCCCGGGTCCGGTAGCGGTACCTGAGCCGGGGCTGGGTCTCCAGGCACGTAGATGGATATGGATTCCGGTGAAGGTTTGATAGACGGCTTGTGGATGATCTCCAGGGACACCCCAGCTGGGATATCCTGCTTGGTGGAGCCAATCTTGGACAGCCGGTCTGCTTCCTCGTTGTTTGCCCTGGGGACGTGGTGGAACTCGCAGCCCTCGAAGAATCCGCTGAGCTGCTGCACATAGAAGCGATAGGAGGCCATGTTGGCGTCCTTGGCGTCCCAATCCCCTGAGACCTGGTGCGTTACCAGGTCAGAGTCTCCAAAACAGAGGATCCTCCTGATGCCGATCTGCTTGGCCATCTTGAGCCCATGTACCAGGGCTTCGTACTCAGCGATGTTGTTCAACGCACGAAAGTGCATCTGCAGCACGTACTGCAGCTTGTCTCCCTTGGGAGAGGTGAGGACGACGCCGGCTCCCAAGCCCCCGAGCAGCTGGGAGCCATCGAAGTGCATGCGCCAGTGGGTGGAGTCCGGAGCCGGCGGTAAGTACTGGTGCTCTCCCCAGTCAGCGAAGAAATCCGCAATGATCTGCGACTTGATCGTCGTCCTGGGCTTGTACTGAATGGTATGAGCTGCGAGCTCGATCGCCCATTTGGCCACTCTTCCTGACGCATCCTTGCACCCGATGATCTCTGAGAGCGGGGTGGTGCTTACCACCGTGATTGGATGCTCCTCGAAGTAGTGCTTCAGCTTCTTGGCCGCCATGCACACGCCGTACGCGACCTTCTGGTAGTGCGGGTAGTTCTGCTTGGAGAGAGTGAGCACCTCACTCAGGTAGTACACCGGGCGCTGAACTGGCAGCTCTTTGCCTTCCTCGGTGCGCTCCACCACGATCACCACGCTGATGATGCGCGGGGTTGCTGCGATGTAGAGCAGCATTGGCTCTCGCGGTGCCGGCGCTGCCAAGATTGGCATGGTAGACAGGGCTCGCTTGAGGTCGTTGAAGGCGTCGTCAGTGCGTTGGGACCAAACGAAGTGGTCCGCCTTCTTCATCAGCTAGTACAGCGGCATGGCCTTCTCCCCGAGCCGGCTGACGAACCGGCTAAGCGAGGCCAAACATCCAGCAAACTTCTGCACATCTCTGAGCTGGGTGGGCTTCTCTAGGGCCTCGATGGCTTTTATCTTCGAGGGGTTAGCCTTGATCCCTCGCTGGGAAACTATGTAACCTAGGAGCTGCCCAGCCGGCACACCAAAGGTGCACTTCTCGGGGTTGAGCTTCATGCGATAGCGCCGCAGGTTGGTGAAGGTCTCCTTGAGATCGTCCAGGAGCGTGCCACTCTGCTTGGTCTTCACCACCACGTCGTCCGCGTAGGCGTGCACGTTCCTCCCAATCTGCTCCTGCAGACATCGCTGCATGGTCTGCTGGTAAGTGGCTCCGGCGTTCTTCAGGCCGAACGGCATGGTGACGTAGAAGTAGGCTCCATATGGGGTGATGAAGGAGGTCTTGATCTGATCCGGCTGGAAGAGCGGGATCTGGTGGTAGCCTGAATAGGCATCCAGGAAGGACAGCAGGTCACAGTCGGCTGTGGAGTCAATAACCTGGTCAATCCGCGGCAGTGCGAAAGGATCCTTGGGGCAGGCCTTCTTGAGGCTAGTGTAGTCGATACACATTCGCCAAGTGTTATTCTTCTTCAGAACCAAGACTGGGTTCGCAAGCCAGTCAGGGTAAAACACCTCCATGATAAAGCCGGCTGCAAGGAGCCGGGCAATGTCCTCGCCAATAGCTTTCCTCTTTTCTTCTGCAAACCGCCGCAGCGGCTGCTTGACCAACTTGGCGTCCGGCCGGACGTTAAGTGCGTGCTCAGCCAGCTCCCTCGGCACACCAGGCATGTCCTTTGGAGACCATGCGAAGATGTCCCGATTCTCACGGAGGAAGCTGGTGAGCTCGCTTTCCTATTTGGCAGACAAGCTGGTGCCGATGATGACATACTTGGAGGGGTCGCTCTCATCCAACAGGATCTTCTTGGTGTCGTCGGCTGGCTTGAATTGCTCCACAGGCGACTGGCGAACTAGTACGTCTTGCTGGGTCAGCTCCATGTGATGTAGAAGCTGCCTCTTCTCCTCGGCGACGACCAGTGCCTCTGCCAGCTGCGAGCTCTCCTTTGCGCAGGCCAGGGACTTCTTGAAGTTTCCCAAGACTGTGATCACACCTCTGGGCCCTGGTAGCTTCATCTTCAGATAAGCGTAATGCGGGACAGCCATGAACTTAGCCAGGGCCGGACGGCCTAGCAGCGCGTGGTAGGGACTGCTGATGTCCACCACCTCGAACCAGATGGGCTCGCGGCGGCTATTCCCCTTTTTCCGAAGAGAACCTCCAGCTGCACCTTGCCCAAAGGGGTGCAAGAATGCCCAGGCACGATGCCATGGAAGGTGAGCCGGCTAGGTTTCAGCTGAGCAAGCGGGATGCCCAGCTTCTCCAGGGAGCTTCGGTAAAGAAGGTTGATACTACTACCGCCGTCGATGAGCACGCGGGAGAAACGGCACATGTGCGTATCGGAACACACGACAGGATCCACGACCAGGGCATACTCTCCAGGGCTGGGCATCAACCTCGGGTGGTCCTCGCGCCCCCAGGTAATGGCCGCCTCGAACCAATGCATGAACTGGGGTTCTGCAGGCATCACAGCGTTCACCTCTGCCTCATGCCAAAGGTCATTCCTTTTGTCCTTGCCGGGGGTAGAGAAGATGTGATACTGCTCCACACCCGTCGGGAAGTCATCATCTTGATCCGGCCCGCCTCCAGCCGGGTCGCGCTGTTGGTCCTCTTGATCTCCAGCCGGTTGCGCTTGCGACGTACCAGGGATCTGCCGAGCGCGCTGCTCCAGCTCTCTCATGAAACGACACTGACGCGTGGAGTGGGTCGCTTCCCTGCCCGGGGAGGTGTGAAATTTACACGGCTGATCAAGCGCAGCATCGAGGGTGTACTTGCCCTCTTTGCGCCCATGACCGCTGCCTGCAGCCCCCAGGCCTCCTTGGTCAGAAGCCGCTTGCTTTGAGCTAGCAGATCCCCTAGAGGACGTCTTGACGTGGTCGAGCCACAGGTGGATGTGCAGCGCCGATGGGCGAGCCTGGGACTCCGACCCTGGCGCTGACTCCGCGATCAAGCGTGGCTCGCTTGCTCCGCCGCCTGGCTGGACGCGGCGGCCTTGGGCGCCGCCGCTCGGAGCGCGGCCGCCCTGTCCACGCCCTCCGCGGCCTCGGCTTGCCGATGGCGACCGCTGGATCTGGCCGGGGACGACGGTGGCGAAGCTGCGGCGCGAGTCACGGGCGAGCTCGGTCGGTGCGTCTCCATGCACGTCGTAGAACTCGCTGAGCGTGGTGCTCTCGCGGCGCCGGTTGGCCTCATCCTCTGCCACCTTGCCAAGGAGGACGAGACGCGTCCGCTCCAGGGCCTCGGCGACCCGGGCGGGATCGATGACGCGGTTGAGGGGAACGCGCAGGTCCACCACGGAGACGTCCAGGGCGTCCCGCTCTGGGAGTGGAGCATCTTGCTCCTGAGGAGGTGGGCGCTCGAGCGACGGGCGCTCGGGGTGCGGCAAGTCGCCGCTCTCATCCTCTCCCAGGGCCATCACCTCGACCATGGCGCCAAGATTGCTGCTTTCACCGCAGCTCGAGCCTCCGTCGTAGAGGGAGTCGAAGATGTCGGTGACCTCCTCTGGGAAGGGCTTGGCGACGTAGAAGCGGTGGCTGCCGACGTCGAGGAAGGAGCCACTGTTGCCGAAGCCGTTCTTGAAGTGGGCCAAGTTGTCGTCGATGCAGTCGAAGGTGCCGAACCTCCAGACGAGGCCGGAGGCGACCTTCTCACCAGAGGGTCCCGGCCAGAACTTGACTCCGCTCGCCACCGCGCTTTGCCCCACGGTGGGCGCCAACTGTCGTGGGAATTTAGAGACAGTAGCCATGGGGAGGCTTAACGGAGGGGCTCGACGTTGGTGACGATGGGTCCGGCTCGGGATTGTGCCAACAGAGACACCTCGGTTTACCCAGATTCAGGGCCCTCCCGGTTGGAGGTAAACCCCTACTTCCTGCCTGCTTCGTATTGATTGGGTTGTAACGATTACAGTGCTCCTCGAGCTGTTCGGCTAGAGGAGGAAGAAGAAGATCGGATCTCCCCTATGCTAAGGGCCCAGGCCCCCTTATATAGATGGGGGCCTGGTTACAGGTTTTGGTAGCGATTCGGCCGGCTGCCGGCTCCTCAGCGGCGGTATCCTTGGCGTCATCCTCTGGCCCTGCTCTGGCAAAGGCACTTTATAAAGTGTCTTTCCCCTGGGCCGGCATCTGGAGGGCATATCCCCTCCCTTTCGCCTCGGATCCCGTCGTGGGGAAGGGTCTTCGATCGCTCATTGGCTGGACATGGTCGTGGCTCTCGTCACTCCTGTCCTGTGCCCCTGCCGCTCTTGTCAGGGTCGTCCTACTTTTGGCCAGACAACCGTTGAGAAGCTTTGTCTTCATCGCCCGGCTCCAGTTCTCCTCGGTGGAGTCGCCAGCCGGCTACTGGCGTAGCCGGCCCTTCGGTCGGAGCCGGTCTTCTCGTGCTGAAGTTGTGGGAACTCCTGGGACGCCAGCCGGCATACTGCCTGGCCCGTGATGCGCCCCCTAAGTCATCCCCACGACAAACCTATTAACAAGTGCCACAGTGCCAGTTTCCTGTTTTCTGCTGTTTTTGTGTTTCAGAAGTGATACACAGGAAATATTCTTGGAATTAGACGAAACAAGTTCCTGAAGTCTTATTTTACCCGGAAGCTTCCAGAGATCCGAAGGAGAGTAGGAGGCGAGGCACCAGGGGCCCACACACAGGGGTGGCGCGGCCAGCCCCTGGCCCGCGCCACCCCCGTGTGAGGCCGCCTGGCCCCTCCTCTGACATCGACCCTTTGCCTATAAAGACCCCCCGATGGAAAAAACCTAAGTACCCGATCAGATTTCCAGAACACATCGCGATCCGCCGCCGCCGTCGACCCGAAGATCGGGAGGGTCCAGAAGCTCTTCCCGGCACCCTGCCGGAGAGGGGAATCGCCACCGGAGGTCTTCTTCATCGCCATGCTTGCCTCCGGAGCGATGAGTGAGTAGTCAACCTTGGACTATGGGTCCATAACAGTAGCTAGATGGTTGTCTTCTCCACCATGTGCTTCATGTTTAGATCGCATGAGCTGCCCTACATGATTGAGATCACCGTTATGTAATTCTACATGTTTGGTTTGTTGGGATCCGATGAATATTGGTGTTTATGATTAAGTTGCTGTACTGAATTATATCTTTTGTTATCTCTATGTTGTTTATGATCTTGCATGCTCTCCGTTGTTAGTAGCTATCTTGGCCGAGTAGTTGCTAGTGACTCCAAGAGGGGGTATTTATGCTCGATAGTGGGTTCATGCCTCTATTTCACCTGGGGGAGTGACAGAAACCTCTAAGGTGGTAGATGTGCTGTTGCTACTAGGGAGAAAACAACATTCATATGCTCAAGGGCATATGCTTTGTTTACATTACACACTTTGCTTAATGCAATTATCTGTTGTTCGCAACTTAATACTACTGGGGTGTTCGGATTGATATCCCCAGGAGTGGATTATTAGTCATAGATGCAGTTGGATGGCGGTCTATGTATTTTGTTGTAATGCCCAGAGTAAATCTCATAGTGATCTTCTTGACATATCACGTTATGTTTATTCTATCAATTGCCCAACTGTAATTTGTTTACCCAGCATGTGTTATTTTATCTATGGAGAGACACCACTAGTGAACTGTGGACCCCGGTCCTATTTACATCATATTGCTATCACCTGTTTACTTTACTCGTACTGTTTACTTTACTCGCATACTATATTATTTTCCACTCAATACGCTCATAATCTTTGTTTCAAGCAAACCGGTGAGATTGACAACCTCATCGTAAGTTGGGAACAAAGTACTTGGTTGTGTGTGTGCAGGTTCCGCAACACCTTCAGTCGTTGCCGTCTCTCCTCTCCTGACCGATATTAAACCTTGGTTTCTTAACTGAGGGAAAACTAGCTGCTATGCTCATCATACCTTCCTCTTGGGGTTCCCAACGGACTGGTTATTCACCACGCACAAGGACAGTTTGCTCCCACATCAACTGGTCGCCATCAGCTAATTTTCTGGCGCCATCAACAAGGGATCAATTAGCGGTAGCAAAAAAATTGTTCTATTTCACATCATTAGGCAACACTTTTAATTTCAGAAGTTCAACATCATGAGCAAGGCTATCAACTTTAGAAGCAAGAATATCAATTTTGCCTAACTTTTCCTCAACAGACTTATTAAAAACAGTTTGCTTACCGATGAAGTCCTTGAGCATTACCTCAAGCTCGGAGGGCGCGGCCCTAGTGTTGTTGTAGGAATTACCATAAGAATTACCATAACCATTACCATTGGTAGAAGGATACGGCCTATAATTGTTACTAGCAAAATTGTTCCTATAAGCATTGTTGTTAAAATTATTGTTTCTAATGAAATTCACATCAACATGCTCTTCTTGAGCAACCAGAGAGGCCAAAGGAACATTATTAGGATCAACATGAGTCCTATCATTAGCAAGCATAGCCATAATGGTATCAATCTTATCATTCAAGGAAGAGGTTTCCTCAACAGAATTTACCTTCTTACCTTGTGGAGCTCTCTCGGTGTGCCATTCGGAATAATTTACCATCATGTTGTCGAGTAGCTTTGTTGCGGCGCCCAAGGTAAGGGACATAAAAGTGCCTCCAGCAGCTGAATCAAGTAGGTTCCTCGAAGAAAAATTCAGTCCTGCATAAAAAGTTTGGACAATCATCCAAGTAGTCAGTCCATGAGTGGGGCAATTCTTTATCATAGATTTCATTCTTTCACAAGCTTGAGCAACATGTTCATTATCAAACTGAGCAAACTTCATAATATTGCTACGCAAGGATATAATCTTAGCAGGAGGATAGTATCTATTAATAAAAGCATCCTTACACTTAGCCCATGAATCAATACTATTCTTAGTCAAAGACAGCAACCAATCTTTAGCTTTTCCTCTCAAAGAAAAAGGAAACAACTTGAGCTTAATAATATCACTTTCTACATCCTTATATTTCTGCATCTCACATAGCTCAACAAAATTGTTGAGACGAGCTGCAGCATCTTCAGTACTAGCACCAGAGAATTGCTCTTTCATAACAAGGTTCAACAAAGCAGGCTTAATCTCATAAAAGTTTGCAGCAGGAGCAGGTGGTGCAATAGGAGTGCAGATAAAATCACTATTGTTTGTGCTAGTAAAGTCACACAACTTGGTGTTTTCAGGATTGGCCATTTCAGCAAAACGAAAGTAAGCAAGTAAAAACAACTACCAAGGATTCTAATTTTTTTGGGTTTTTGATATAAAATAATGCAGGTAAAATAAATAAAGTAAAGCAAAACAATAACAAAGTAAAGGATGTGTGTGCGAAAACTCCCCTCGCAGAAGTCTTCTACTTCCTCCCCGGCAACGGCGCCAGAAAATTAGCTGCTGGCACGTAGTTGACGTGGGAGAGTATAGTTGATGTACGAGCTTCTTCTTCTTCAAGTCCCCGGCAACGGCGCCACAAAATTAGCTTGATGCGTGGTGAATGACCAGCCCGTTGGGAACACCAAGAGGAAGGTGTGATGAGTATAGCAGCTAGTTTTCCCTCAGTTTAGAAACCAAGGTTTATCGTTCTTGGAGAGGAGAGACAAACGACTGAAGGTGATGCTTGCTAGTTTGCGACAGCTTCGAACAATTTATATATGGCGCCTCGTCCAAGCTTTGCTTGCTAGCTGCAACGCGGAACCTGCACACACACAACCAAGTACTTTGTTCCCAACTTACGATGAGGTTGTCAATCTCACCGGTTTGCTTGAAACAAAGGTTATGAGTGTATCGAGTGGAAAACAGTAAAGTATGCGAGTAAAGTAAATAGTGCGAGTAAAGTAAACAGTGCGAGTAAAGTAAACAGGTGATAGCAATATGATGGAAATAGGACCGGGGTCCACAGTTTACTAGTGGTGTCTCTCCATAAGATAAATAACACATGTTGGGTAAACAAATTACAGTTGGGCAATTGATAGAATAAAGATAAACGTGATATGTCAAGAAGATCACTATGAGATTTACTCTGGCATTACAACAAAATACATAGACCGCCATCCAACTGCATCTATGACTAATAATCCACTTGTGGCAAATCAATCCGAGAACTCCACAAGTATTAAGTTGCGAACAACAGATAATTGCATTAAGCAAAGTGTGTAATGTAAACAAAGCATGTGCCCTTGAGCATATGAATGTTGTTTTCTCCCTAGTAGCAACAGCACATCTACAACCTTAGAGGTTTCTGTCACTCCCCCAGGTTAAATAGAGGCATGAACCCACTATCGAGCATAAATACCCCCTCTTGGAGTCACTAGCAACTACTCGGCCAAGATAGCTACTAACAACGGAGAGCATGCAAGATCATAAACAACATAGAGATAACATAAGATAATATTCAGTACAGCAACTCAATCATAAACACCAATATTCATCGGATCCCAACAAACCAAACATGTAGAATTACATAACGGTGATCTCAATCATGTAGGGCAGCTCATGAGATCTAAACATGAAGCACATGGTGGAGAAGACAACCATCTAGCTACTGCTATGGACCCATAGTCCAAGGTAGACTGCTCACTCATCGCTCCGGAGGCAAGCATGGCGATGAAGAAGACCTCCGGTGGCGATTCCCCTCTCCGGCAGGGTGCCGGGAAGAGCTTCTGGACCCTCCCGATCTCGGGTCGATGACGGCGGCGGATCGCGATGTGTTTCTGGAAAATTGATCGGGTACTTAGGTTTTTTCCGTCGGGGGGTCCTTATAGGCGAAGGGGCAATGTCAGAGGAGGGACCAGGTGGCCTCACACCATGGTGGCGCGGGCCAGGGGCTGGCCACGCCAGCCAGGCGTGTGGGCCCCTGGTGGCCCCTCTCCTTCTCTCCCTCGGATGACTAGAAGCTCCCGGACAAAATAAGACTTCAGGAACTTGTTTCGTCCAATTCCGAGAATATTTCCTATGTATTGTCGTCGTGGTGAAACAACATATGCCATAAGATGGCTTAAATGGGGCCGACTGTACGCTGGTGGATCCGGGAGAGGGATGACTCGGTAGAGACCGAGCACAGAAGTCACTGCTAACACATCGAGCTACCCAGGTTCGGGGCCCTCGTGAGGAGGTAACACCCCTACTCCTGCATGTCTGATCTATATGAGCTTCACATGAGAGCTACAATGGTGCTCCTTGAGCTGTGTATCTTGCCTATCTATCTTGCCTATCTAAGGCTGCACTGGGCAGGAGCTAAAGAGCTAGTGCTAGAGAGCTCCCATGGAGCGAGAGAGAATGAGCCTCCTCTGGAGGCTTGGGGTGATCGATCCCCCTGGTGCCCCTTATATAGGGAGCCCAGGGGACAAGGGATGCCCCACAATACACTATACATGCACTGGTGCTGAGTTGACTACTGGGGTCTTGTCATACTGTGGCTTGCATCAGCACGGTACCGTCCTCGGCACCGTGCGATGCGTCACGGTCATGGGCTAGTCCCATCGATGTCTGTACTTAGAGTCCTTGCCTTCGTCTTCTAGCGTCTGTCTTCAGGATCACCATGTCATCAGTCTTATCCTCCTCCTGAGGATAAGACTGACTAGGAGAGGAGGGATATGCTAGTCTGAGCCAAGGGCGTCCCAAGACCAGCATACGATGGTGGAGGATGTGCCAGTCCGAGCCTGGAGGCGTCCCAGGACTGGCACGATGCGCTGGAGTTGATGCTAGACGAGGAATATGTCCCGGAGGTAGTAAATCCCGACCTGGAGAGGAATAATCCGGCCTGGGAGTGAATATCCCGGCCTACCAAGGGGATAATCCGGCCTGGGCCAGGGATCCCAGCCTGGCCCGGCCGGAACACTGTAATCCGGCCCAGCCGGGGGAGCTTATCCCGGCCCAGCCGCGCTTTATCCCGGCCTGGACCGCTATATCTCGGCCCAGCTGGGTTTATTCCGGCCTAGACAGGGATGACTCGGCCCAGGCTTGTATATGCCGGCCTAGGAGAGTTATAATCCGGTCAGGGCACTTATAATCCGGCCCAGCTACTGTTTACTCGCCTTTTAATATCCTGCACACATAATACAACATATATAATATATATTAGTCATATAAAAAGGGTACTTTGGTATACCCGGGGTTATATCCCCGACATTAGCCCCCGAGGCTGTGGAGGACTCGCAGAGTCGTGCACAGGCTTCAACAAGAAATATACCAAAGTCCCAACTCGTATATTCATACAACTGATATGCTGGCCTACACAAGCCAATTCTATCTCATGCCATCATAGGCAATGTCCTGATTGACAAGAACTCATATATATATGATATGCTAGCCTTCATGGGCTATCTCAAAATACTATTGTGCCCTCTTTGGCTATATCGACACTTTGCCTCCTGGGCTATGTCTCATCAACATCGTCTGTTTCGACAATGCCGGAATGCTGCTTTGCCCTCTTTGGCCATATCGATACTTTACCTCTTGAGCTATTTGCCTCCTGGGCTGCTTTGCCTCTTGGGCTACTTTGCCTCTTGGGCTATATATCGACACTTAGCCTCTCAGGCTATGTCTCATCGACATTGTCTACTTTGACAATGCCGGTATACTGATATGCCTCTTGGGCTGCTTTGCCTCTTGGGCTACTTTGCCTCTTGGGCTTTATATCGACACTTTGCCTCTCGAGCTATGTCTCATCGACATTGTCTGCTTTGACAATGCCGGTATACTGATATGCCTCTTGGGCTGCTTTGCCTCTTGGGCACTATATCGACACTTTGCCTCTCAGGCTATGTCTCATCGGCATTGTCTGCTTTGACAATGCCGGTATACTGATATGCCTCTTGGCTGCTTTGCCTCTTGGGCTACTTTGCCTCTTGGGCTTTATATCGACACTTTGCCTCTCGGGCTATGTCTCATCGACATTGTCCGCTTTGACAATGCCGGTATACTGATATGCCTCTTAGGCTGCTTTGCCTCTTGGGCTACTTTGCCTCTTGGGCACTTGTTAGTATGCAAAAATGATAAGACATGTTAATATGCTAAACCGGGATACTCTATGAAACCGGATATGATAAGAGATATGATGCTTGTTAGCTTTGAGATCGATGTCTCGATATGTTACTGAGCCAGAATTGGCGATAACTGAAAGGATTATAGAATGACGTGATATGCTGGCATACCGAAATAAACGGCGATATGAGTTATTGATAGATGCCTTGATATGCTGGCGAACCGAAATAAACGGTGATTGGGGATTTTGGTCGATGCCAGGATATGCTGGCATACTGAAATTTTGCTCTTGCTATGATATGCCGGCATACCGAAATCTTACTTTTGCATTGATATGCCGGCATACTGAAACCTTGCTCTTTGCCATGATATGCCGGCATACTGTAACTTTACTCTTGCCATGATATGCCGGCATACTGTAACTTTACTCTTGCCATGATATGCCGGCATACTGAAACACATATGACTCAAGATATCACTTAATAACATGATGTGCTAACAAACTGACATACCTGAGAACTGAGACTTTGAGATATGCTTGCCAAGATGTACAGATATGCTGGCTGGGACATAAAATATGCCGGCCAGGATACAAAATATAACATATGCCGGTATACTGAAATTTTGCTCTTTGCCATTATATGCCGGCATACTCTGAAATACCTGAGACTTTGAGATATAAACTGAAACCCTGGTGATATATATAATAGTAATTTCTCCTTTGTAACGGCAATATGGAGAGTCATAGCCGGGTAATAGACATATATATAATGAGACATCCAACCTGTTCTGTAGTCATTCTAAAAGACATAGCAATGGTCCTAGCATTTGGCATATTTGCAATCTAGCATATGGAGTTTGGCATATAGCCCATATCATTCGGTACATAGCACTTGACATACAGACTGAGATATAGCAATTTGACATATATGCTAACTTGGCAACTCACAAGGAAGAACTAGGCACTCATGTGCCGGCATATAAATGTAGACATACTGTAACTGGCATATAAGCAAACTTGGCATCTTACAACGGGTATTTGGCACTCATGTGCCGGTATATAAATGGTAGTATACTGTAACTGGCATACGAGATCTGGCATATAGCACGTAGCATGCAGAAACTGGTACTGAGATAGGCATATAACTGATCTGACTGTAAACATGTAACAACTAGCACATGGCATTCAACATATAAAAAACTGGCATACGAGCCTTGGCATACGACAGCCGGCATACAACACATAGCATATGAGATAAAGCATGTGGCATATAAGTAGATACTGAACTTGATATGTTAACTGGCATACTGACTATAGCACTGTAGTAGATATACCAATTGGCATATGCAAAGACATATAACTTGACATAACATCTTGTTGTCGGCATATAAAACCGGCATATAACATGCCCAGATAAAACTCTGCCCAAGACTTGGAGACACAAACTGATACTAAGGATACTATTTGCAGCAGGCATATGTAGCAATTTGGCATATAGATAGACATACAGGAGGAAACTGAGAAGCTGATATGCTGGCATGCAAACTAATATATACTGAAACAGTACTTAAGAAGCAACTTGCTGGGCTTTAACCTAGCCCCTGAGCTATTTTTTCTATTAAGCTGACCAGGATATGGAGTGAACCAGCATAAATACTTACTTGCACCGTTGAAGAAGTTTGAAATACCAGCAGATGCTCGAGGCGAAGGCGGAACTGTCCCTGGTACGACAAACATAGAATATACCGGCCGGGACATAAGATATGCTGGCCAGAACACAGGATATGCTGGCCAAAACACAGGATATGCTGGCCGGAACACAGGATATGCTGGCCGGGACACAGGATATGCTGGCCGGGACCCAGGATATGCTGGCCGGGACACAGGATATGCTGGCCGGAACACAGGATATGCTGGCCAGAACACAGGATATGCTGGCCGGGACTCAGGATATGCTGGCCGGGACTCAGGATATGCTGGCCGGGACACAGGATATGCTGGCCGGAATACAGGATATGCTGGCCGGGACTCAGGATATGCTGGCCGGGACTCAGGATATGCTGGCCGGGACTCAGGATATGCTGGCCGGGACTCAGGATATGCTGGCCGGAACACAGGATATGCTGGCCGGGACTCAGGATATGCTGGCCGGGACTCAGGATATGCTGGCCGGGACTCAGGATATGCTGGCCGGAACACAGGATATGCTGGCCGGGACTCAGGATATGCTGGCCGGAACACAGGATATGCTGGCCGGGACTCAGGATATGCTGGCCGGGACTCAGGATATGCTGGCCGGAGGAAGCCGAGCGCCGGCCCGGAGATGCCGATGTAGATCCGGGACAGCCGTATGCTGGCCCGGGCGAGTTGAGGTCAGCCCGGGAGTTGAAGAAGACCTGCTGTGCTCGGAGGCGTTGCTGATGTCGAGCCCCCGAGCAGATGAAGAAGATCCCGTCCGGATGTACTCCTACCAGCGCCTTGATCAGCCCCACGGTGGGCGCCAAATGTCGTCGTGGTGAAACAACATATGCCATAGGATGGCTTAAATGGGGCCGACTGTACGCTGGTGGATCCGGGAGAGGGATGACTCGGTAGAGACCGAGCACAGAAGTCACTGCTAACACATCGAGCTACCCAGGTTCGGGGCCCTCGTGAGGAGGTAACACCCCTACTCCTGCATGTCTGATCTATATGAGCTTCACATGAGAGCTACAATGGTGCTCCTTGAGCTGTGTATCTTGCCTATCTATCTTGCCTATCTAAGGCTGCACTGGGCAGGAGCTAAAGAGCTAGTGCTAGAGAGCTCCCATGGAGCGAGAGAGAATGAGCCTCCTCTGGAGGCTTGGGGTGATCGATCCCCCTGGTGCCCCTTATATAGGGAGCCCAGGGGACAAGGGATGCCCCACAATACACTATACATGCACTGGTGCTGAGTTGACTACTGGGGTCTTGTCATACTGTGGCTTGCATCAGCACGGTACCGTCCTCGGCACCGTGCGATGCGTCACGGTCATGGGCTAGTCCCATCGATGTCTGTACTTGGAGTCCTTGCCTTCGTCTTCTAGCGTCTGTCTTCAGGATCACCATGTCATCAGTCTTATCCTCCTCCTGAGGATAAGACTGACTAGGAGAGGAGGGATATGCTAGTCTGAGCCAAGGGCGTCCCAAGACCAGCATACGATGGTGGAGGATGTGCCAGTCCGAGCCTGGAGGCGTCCCAGGACTGGCACGATGCGCTGGAGTTGATGCTAGATGAGGAATATGTCCCGGAGGTAGTAAATCCCGACCTGGAGAGGAATAATCCGGCCTGGGAGTGAATATCCCGGCCTACCAAGGGGATAATCCGGCCTGGGCCAGGGATCCCAGCCTGGCCCGGCCGGAACACTGTAATCCGGCCCAGCCGGGGGAGCTTATCCCGGCCCAGCCGCGCTTTATCCCGGCCTGGACCGCTATATCTCGGCCCAGCTGGGTTTATTCCGGCCTAGACAGGGATGACTCGGCCCAGGCTTGTATATGCCGGCCTAGGAGAGTTATAATCCGGTCAGGGCACTTATAATCCGGCCCAGCTACTGTTTACTCGCCTTTTAATATCCTGCACACATAATACAACATATATAATATATATTAGTCATATAAAAAGGGTACTTTGGTATACCCGGGGTTATATCCCCGACATGTATCACTTCTGAAACACAAAAACAGCAGAAAACAAGGAACTGGCACTGTGGCAACTTGTTAATAGGTTAGTTCCGGAAAATACATAAAAGTGCCACTAAGTGTAACGAAACAGTAGGCAAATGGTGTAAAAACAAGCATGGAGCATCAAAAATTATAGATACGTTGGAGACGTATCACATGCTTCATGATGTTCCATTGTAACCTGCAATTGTGTGAGGGACAGTTCATTATTATTTTAAAACAGGAACATGACAATATAACCAATATCATTACATAGCTTCCAATAGCAATTTAAAAGCTCCACCAAGATCATGTCCTAACTATGTATAATCATTGGAATCCGATCTCATTGGAAAGACCTAAAAGCATGCCAATTTTGTGAAGAGTTTGCCTATGAATCCTTGGCATGCCATGTTTGGTATTTTTCCAAGGTACTACATCACATACAATGACTCCATGCGCTGGTTTTCCAATTTTTTGATTTTATTTGTATTTCTTTTGCTCACTTTTGAAATCTAGGTCAAACTCACGGTGCCGTGAGCCCTAAACCCCATAACCCATCACATCTATTTACTTCTTATAAATAATCAATTATAAATCACCAAAAAGCATGATGTAGCTTGCAATGTTTGATATAGAAATAACCAATAGCATGGCTAAGCTTTCAATTATAATATGTAAATTAGAACATGATTTTAAACCCAATAGCTTTACATAGCTTCCAATAGCAATTAAAAAGCTCCACCACAAGCATGTACTAACTATGTATGATCATTGGAAACTGACCTCCATTTCAAAAGCATGTGGAAAAACTTGGTCAAACTCATTGTGCCGTAAGCTCCCAAAAGCATGCCAAATTTGTGAAGAGTGTGCCTATGAATACTTGGCATGCCCTGTTTGCTATTTTTCCAAGATACTACATCACATACCATGACTCCATGCGCTGGTTTTCCAATTATTTGATTTTATTTTTATTTCCTTAGCTCAATTTTGAATTCTAGGTCAAACTCACGATGCCGTCACCCCATAACCCATCACATCTATATTCTTCGTCTAAATAACAAATTAAAAATCACCAAAAAACATGATGTGGAATGCAATATTTGATATAGAAATCACCAATAGCATGACATAGCTTTAAATTATCATTTAAAATTCATCTCAACAAGAACATGTCAATATATCCAGTTGCATTGCATAGCTTCCAACAGTGCTTTAAAAGCTCCACCAAGAGCATGTCCTAGATTTCCCCTTTTAGCACAATGGAGAAATGTTGTGTCCGAGATACAACACAATTTAAACTGGAATAAGAGCACCCATTCAATCATTTTAAATATTTTGGCAACAAACTGAACCAAACAAAGACTAAAATACAATAGGTAACCAATGTTTTGGCAGGGCATGCAAGTTTCGGCAACATACATAGCAACCATATGGTTCTGATTATAGAACAATCAAGCAGGCTCAGTGACCATATGAACCACTCCTTTTGTGAAATATCGATTACGAAATTATTGAACTATCATTACAGAAGTAGAAATATTTTTGGAACATTCCCCTTGAACAAGTGTCGCCCCTTGAACTAGTACTACATCGGAGCATTGGGCAATCCGTACGGGAAAACCCTACACTTACCTTGAGAAGGGATTCCTGCGTGCAGGACGCCGTGGAGGTCGAACGCCACCCGGCCGGCGTTGGTTCGAGCAGCCGCTGTGGGCGGGGCGGCCAACCCCTAGCAGCCGCCAGTTTGGGAGGAAGGCGACTGGAAATGTGATTTAGGGTTGAGGTCGCCAGGGGTAGAGGTATCTAGTACTTTACCCCATATAGCAATCCCAGTCTAACTGACAGTGGACCCAGAAAAATGAAGTAAAAGCCCAAGTAGATAAACTTGGACAACTGTTATTTTATTTACGGGGCAAATTAAGGCTGCAACGCGTCTTCCTCCCCTGTCTCACTCCCCACTTCATAGTCCCAACCCTAATCTCGCCGTAGCTCATGGCACCGCCACCGCCGACGCTCCAATATCAAGCCCCCATCCGGCAGGCAATGACTTGCCTTGTCAAAGCCGGTGTGCAGGTGCCAATAGCGGCTGTCATGAACTTTCCCAAGTTGTCTTTGTCGGCGGGGGCGTTGCAGGCGGGGAGGAGGGTTTCCCCAAGGTCTAGATGCTCACCGGATCTGTCTGAGGTAAGGGCTATGAAACTGAAGTGGGCTATGAAACTGAAGACCAACAAGAACTTGCGGCGGGCGAGCAAGCGGTCCATATCGAGTTCTACGATATGGCGTGTTTATGCGCCGCCGGCGAACCACAACTACACTGATCTATCATTGCGACTGTGGTTCACCAGGAAATACGACCCCTATCAAGAGCTGCCGTACTACTCGTTTGAAGAATGCCTCGCGGCAGCGCTGCTGGTCAGGTTCAACCAGACGCTTTTCCGCCAGAAGCGCGGAAAGCCCTCCTCCCCCAAGGGCGAGCGCAGCCGCCCGAGGAAGGGGAAGCCACGACGTGCATGCTGAATGGAGAAAAGCAGCAGGAGTTAGGCGGGAAGGGAAATCGTTCAGTTCCGGTTGATTTAGCAATGAACTTTAGCCCTTCGCAGCATTTTGGTATGCCAACTTCGAAGAAGGCTGCTCTCCCCTAGTTTCTTCAGTTAAGTATAGTTAGTGTTGGACTAACTCTGAAGAATAGCTTTTGTATAGACAATGCTAAAGCCGCCTTTTGTGTTACTAACTAGCTTCTGTAAGTTTGAAGCAACCAAATATTATGAACTTTCAGATTTAGTGGTTTCTCCTTTAATTTCAGATCTGAAATCTACATTTATTGTTCTTCATTTTTGAGATTCGCATTTACAGAGATGAATTCGGTGAAAATTAACATAACAAGAAACTAGATGTTCATGAGGTTCCGCCACCAAGTCCACAGGAACGGCCACCGCCGCCGTCGCCATTAGAGACAGCTAGCCGATCTCCTCTGAGATTGCCGCGCTTCCATTGGTGTCGTCGCCATTAGAGACATTAGAGGGAGTGATTCTAGATCTCCTATCTGGGGAGCTCAGATCTGTGGGGGAAGGGAGGAGCCGGAACTGCGACCTGGGGAGCCCTTGCCACTATGTGGGAGATCCTAGCACCAGGGTGGTGTCAGTGACAGGGAGATCGATTCCGGCGAAGCGACGGCGAGCTCGATTCCGGCGTAGCGACGGCGAGGGGTCGACGGCGAGCTGGGCGGGCAGACATAACAGGGGAGGACGACAGAACAGGGAAGAAGACGGTGGCAACGGAACTCTAGCGCTGACAAAGTCAAGTTCTGTTAGAATAATGGGTAAACCTGACAAGGTGGGCTCAGCAAGCGGCAGCGGAACGGGAATTATGAGTTCAAACATTTTCTCCCCAATTCAAACACTAGGATTTGGGCTTAAACAAATTTTACCAAAAAAGACCCTCTGAGCTATTTGTTAAGGGCTTTTGGACCCCCAAGGTGATTGCAGCGAACTAAGGCACCTGTGAGCATGTGGCAAGGAACTTGGTGACCGCAAACTGAATAGCCCACGCAGGGGGTGGTACGGCCAGGCCTGAGGCCCAACCGATGACCGGAAAAGCAGATAGGCCTTGGCCCAGTTGGAGCGGTGAGGTACATAGGGTAAAGAAAAAAAAAGAGGGTACAAGGGGAAAGAGAATCGTTTTGACGGGAAAGCCAGCAAAAAGCTTGGCATGTACATGCATGGTTATAGGACACTGCTCAAAAATATTCAGGGAGAAAATCATCAATGATTTCATGAATTAAGTAAAAGAAAAAGCACTAAATCTAAGTATTTGAGTTCCCTTTTGATTAATTGATGTTTAATAATGACACTAAGCGAAAAATCACTCTGGATCCCGAGTTCCATTGATTTTTCTAATTTTGATTTTTTTTTCAAAAATCATATTTACAATTTTTATAAAAATCTGATAATGAAACATGAATTGTTCACTATAGCGTAATACACAGTTTTATCATTTTTCTGTAACTCAAATATAAAATATATTGAAAATGAGATTTTTTACAAGTTTATGATATACATCATTGATTGCCTCCATTTTATTAAAAAAACTTGTACATATGATTGTTATTATTATTATTTTCAAAAATAAAGCATGTCTGGAGCTCCAGAGCCTGAAATATCTAAACAAAATATTCGAATTCCCTTTTGTGTCATTATTGGTTTGACCCCCTAGTCTCTATTGTTATTGTTAGTCCCTCCATTTCATAGTTAAGTGTCGGTGATTTTATACTATTTTAGTATAAAGTTTATGTTGAAATATGGGGTGGGCTCTAGGCCCATTTAACAATTTCAGAAAATCCCTAAGGGCCCATTCATGCTTGGCAAGGGAAGTGGTGGGAGTTTAGTCCCACATTGCTAGTTGGGAGAGATGAGCACCAAAATATAAGGTGAGCTCTTCCACCACTAGTATGTGGAAGTGTGAGAAGGAAGAGGAGCTCCACACGTGCGCTCCTCCTCCGACGCACGCACGCCCGCCTCGCCTTGCCTCGCCTCGTCACGACGCGCGCACGCCGCGCGTTGCGGGAATCTCGCCGAGCCGAGTTTCTTTTTGTCGCGCAGAAACTGACACAAATGGTTGCAACTGAAACACTAATTACGGGCCGTTAATGAGAATGAATACGAGCTGAAATGTCTATATTAAGTGCTCTTAAGTACGGACGTTTCCAGTCCTTCATTGCGGACGTTTATGGCCTTCATTACGGGCGTTTCTTTTGCATCCGCCCCTGTGTCTGTGCCTATATATGGGAGGGATCGCTCCTCTCTGAGATAGACCACAACACTCTGCGCCTCTGCCCAGTCGTTTTCTCCACTGTTGCTGTCTCCGGTGATCCCATCCCATCCACTGCGTACACGGTTGGCGGGAGAGCAGGCCTCTGAAACCCCATCCTCTCGAGATCCTGTACGGGAGAGGGGCGATTAGGTTTTTTGGGAGCGTCTTCTACGCGACTGCTCAACTTTGACCTTCTGCTTCCACTTCTTCTGCGGCGTCTTCGTCATCACCATGTCTTCTGAAGCTGATCAGGCTGCTGCCGACAAGAGGGCCGCCGATGAGGCTGCTGCTGCTTCGGCCAACTGGCCTACTGGAGGGTACTATATGCTTGTCCCTCTCCTGCTTATTTCCATGTGCATAGTACTAGTGATATCTGTAGATGTTTCTACAATCTGTCTAGTATTGCATAGTTATATGATCAAATATCAGTATGTCCACGTCATGCTCATGTTTTATTCTTGGATTAATATAATCGAAAAATTGCCTAGATTCTTAACAATCCAAAAACCTAAAATGTGTAGGCAATTTTCGATCCAAAAACCTAAAATGCCTGGCCGCGCCCCCTATGTGTGAGAGCCCCTCGGGCCACCTCTTACGATGCCCCTTCGCCTATAAAGACCCCCCGACGGAAAAAACCTAAGTAGCCAATCAATTTTCCAGAACACATCGCGATCCGCCGCCGCCGTCGACTCGAAGATCGGGAGGGTCCAGAAGCTCTTCCCGGCACCCTGCCGGAGAGGGGAATCGCCACCGGAGGTCTTCTTCATCGCCATGCTTGCCTCCGGAGCGATGAGTGAGTAGTCTATGACTAATAATACTTGTGGAGTTCTCGGATTGATTCGCCTCCGGAGCGATGAGTGAGTAGTCTACCTTGGACTATGGGTCCATAGCAGTAGCTAGATGGTTGTCTTCTCCACCATGTGTTTCATGTTTAGATCTCATGAGCCGCCCTACATGATTGAGATCACCGTTATGTAATTCTACATGTTTGGTTTGTTGGGATCCGATGAATATTGGTGTTTATGATTAAGTTGCTGTACTGAATTATATCTTTTGTTATCTCTATGTTGTTTATGATCTTGCATGCTCTCCGTTGTTAGTAGCTATCTTGGCCGAGTAGTTGCTAGTGACTCCAAGAGGGGGTATTTATGCTCGATAGTGGGTTCATGCCTCTATTTAACCTGGGGGGAGTGACAGAAACCTCTAAGGTTGTAGATGTGCTGTTGCTACTAGGGAGAAAACAACATTCATATGCTCAAGGGCATATGCTTTGTTTACATTACACACTTTGCTTAATGCAATTATCTGTTGTTCGCAACTTAATACTCATGGGGTGTTCGGATTGATATCCCCGGGAGTGGATTATTAGTCATAGATGCAGTTGGATGGCGGTCTATGTATTTTGTTGTAATGCTCAGAGTAAATCTCATAGTGATCTTCTTGACATATCACGTTTATCTTTATTCTATCAATTGCCCAACTGTAATTTGTTTACCCAGCATGTGTTATTTATCTTATGGAGAGACACCACTAGTGAACTGTGGACCCCGGTCCTATTTCCATCATATTGCTATCACCTGTTTACTTTACTCGCACTGTTTACTTTACTCGCACTCTTCTACTGCTTTCCACTCGATACGCTCATACCCTTTGTTTCAAGCAAACCAGTGAGATTGACAACCTCATCGCAAGTTGGGAACAAAGTATTTGGTTGTGTTGTGTGCAGGTTCCGCGTTGCTACTGGCCGAAGACGAGTCAACAAGTATCGTTAAACGGCGCCCTTGTTGGAGTGTTACTAAGCCAGTCCGCATCACCTTCAGTCGTATTGTCTGCTCTTCTCCTGATCGATAAACCTTGGTTTCTTAACTGAGGGAAAATCTTGCTGCTATATTCATCACACCTTCCTCTTGGGGTTCCCAACGGGCCGGTTATTTACTTCATCAACTTGGCACCAGCAAGTAATTTTCTGGCGCCGTTGCCGGGGAAGAGTGGAAGACTTCTGCAAGGGGAGTTTTTCGCACGCACATCCTTTACTTTGTTATTGTTTTGCTTTACTTTATTTTTACTTGCATCGTTTTATATCAAAAACCCAAAAAAATTAGAATCCTTGGTAGTTGTTTTTACTTATCTACTTTTAGTTTTGCTAAAATGGCTAATCCTAAAAACACCAAGTTGTGTGACTTTACTAGCACGAACAATAGTGATTTTATCTGCACTCCTATTGCACCACCTGCTCCTGCTACAAACTTTTATGAGATTAAGCCTGCTTTATTGAACCTTGTTATGAAAGAGCAATTTTCTAGTGCTAGTACTGAAGATGCTGCAGCTCATCTCAACAATTTTGTTGAGCTATGTGAGATGCAGAAATATAAGGATGTAGAAAGTGATATTGTTAAGCTCAAGTTGTTTCCTTTTTCTTTGAGAGGAAAAGCTAAAGATTGGTTGTTGTCTTTGACTAAGAACAGTATTGATTCATGGGCTAAGTGTAAGGATGCTTTTATTGGTAGATACTATCCTCCTGCTAAGATTATATCTCTGCGTAGCAATATTATGAAGTTTACTTAGTTTGATAATGAACATGTTGCTCAAGCTTGGAAAAGAATGAAATCTATGATAAAGAATTGCCCCACTCATGGACTGACTACTTGGATGATTGTCCAAACTTTTTATGCAGGACTGAATTTTTCTTCAAGGAACCTACTTGATTCAGCTGCTGGAGGCACTTTTATGTCCCTTACCTTGGTCACCACAACAAAGCTTCTTGACAACATGATGGTAAATTATTCCGAATGGCACACCGAGAGAGCTCCACAAGGTAAGAAGGTAAATTCTATTGAGGAAACCTCTTCCTTGAGTGATAAGATTGATACCATTATGGCTATGCTCGCTAATGATAGGACTCATGTTGATCCTAATAATGTTCCTTTAGCCTCTTTGGTTGCTCAAGAAGAGCATGTTGATGTGAATTTCATTAGAAACAATAATTTTAACAACAATGCTTATATGAACAATTTTGCTAGTAACAATTATAGGCCGTATCCTTCTACCAATGGTAATGGTTATGGTAATTCTTATGGTAATTCCTACAACAACACTAGGGCCGCGCCCTCTGAACTTGAAGTCATGCTCAAAGACTTCATGGTAAAACAATCCGCTTTTAACAAGTCTGTTGAGGAAAAGTTAGGCAAAATTGATATTCTTGCTTCTAAAGTTGATAGCCTTGCTCATGATGTTGAACTTCTGAAATTAAAAGTGTTGCCTAATGATGTGAAAGAGAACAATGTTTTTGCTACTACTAATGCTATCCAAGTTGGAATTGATGAAAATCTTAGATTGTTAGCAGAATTGCATGCTAGATGGGAAAGAGAGGATGAGATTGCTAGGAATTTGAAAGTTTGTACTATTACTACCTCTGATGATGTTGTTCCTAATGCTAGCAATCCTCTTACTTTGATTGGTGTAGAGAAAACTCCCACTCCTTGTGTTAAAAAGCCTAAAACTGCCAAAACTTTTTCTCAAAAGAGTGCTGAAATTTTTCGGAGTGCAGGAGATGATAGCTCTACTTCTTTTAATGATTTTGATGTTGATGGCTGCAATATATCTGAAGTTATTTTGTTCTTGCAAAAGCTTGCTTTGACTCCCAATGCTAGTTCTTTAAATATTGCTTTTACTAAGCATATTACCAATGCTCTCATAAAAATTAGGGATGAAAAGTTGCAACAAAAAGCATCTGTTCCCAAGAAGTTAGAAGATGGTTGGGAACCCATCATTGATATGCATGTTAATGGTTTCGATTGCCATGCTTTATGTGATCTAGGTGCTAGTATTTCTATTATGCCTAGAAAAATTTATGACATGCTTGATTTACCACCGCTTGAAAAATGTTATTATGATGTTCCTATTGCTGATGTTGCTAAGAAGAAACCTTTGGGAAGAATTAATGATGTTCTTATTGTGGTTAACAATAACCTTGTTCCCGTTGATTTTCTCGTTATGGACGTTGAATGCCATGCTTCATGTCCTATTATTTTGGGAAGACCCTTTCTTCGAACTGTAGGTGCTATCATTGATATGAGGGAAGGCACTATCAAGTATCAATTCCCACTAAAGAAAGGTATGGAACACTTCCCTAGGAAAATGAAGAAAATACTTTTTGACTCTATTCTTAGAGCAAATTATGAGCCTGATGCTTCATCACTTGATGTTACTTGATTCGCAATTTTCTGCACCTAGCTCAAAGGCGTTAAAGAAAAGCACTCTTGGGAGATAACCCAATGTTTTATTTTCAGTACTTTTTCTTTTATTTGAGTCTTGGAAGTCATTAATACTGTAATGACCTCTCCTTATCCTTTTTATTTCATTGTTGTGCCAAGAGAAGCCTCTAATTTGAGTGAGGTAAAGATTTGGGGATGTTGCTGTCCTGATACTGTTTTCGGTGCTGCACCGTAAAAATTCGTATAAATTCTCTGTATATCTTTTGGACCTGATATTTCTTGTGCATATGCCCCAGTTTATATCCAAACTTTCGTTAGTTTAACACTTTTTGATTTGAGCAACAGAAAACCCCTAAAAAATTCGACCTTTGTCAGCTGTTCTGTTTTGACAGATTTCTGCCAATATTTGTGTTTGCCGCTTTATCGCTTTCTTTTGAGTTCTTTTGATCACGGAACTTTTGGGGAAGTTGCTACAGTAGTATATGCTATATATGTGGTTGTTTTGGGTTGAAACCTAAAGCAAAAATAGGTTGATTATATGTTATGCTACACTAATGTTGCTAATAGATTTGTGTTTAGTTTTGTATGAAGTAAGTTTTCAAGTGTAGGGATTGGAGAATGATGAGATGAGTTGAAGAATGGACAAAAGCTCAAGCTTGGGGATTCCCATGCATCACCCCAAGAAATATCCAAGAAGTACAAGCGTCAAAGCTTGGGGATGCCCCCGAGGCACCCCTTCTTCATCGGCAAAAATCAGGTCACCTTTCAAGACACTATATTTTTATTGCTTCATGCACTATGTGTTTTTCTTGGAGCGTTAGTTGTTTTAGTTTTCTTAGTTAGTTTAGTTTTGTTTGCTGCAATAAATGGTTGGACCCCAACAAATTTATTTTGGAGGAGTTGTACTCATTTTCATTTGCCAAGAAAACTCCGTTTTTCATTCTTACAATTTCACCGAGTGTTCTTCTTTTTCTGCTACTGCTTTTGGTTTTCGTTTTCACCTTGATATGCGTTCAGAACTTGTCATATCTTTTCATCAAGGTGTATTTTTTCCTCTGATCTTTATTGGTTTTCATCAAAAGAGGTGTCTTAAAAAATTTCAAATGGTGTTGGAAAAGAGAAAAAGCTTTATGCAAAATAGTGGTACAAGAAGGAGCTTGTGTAGACTGCGGCTTAGGCTTTTTCATGTCATGCTTGATGTCTTTTTGATAGTATGCTTAGTGGTTTTGCTGTATCATGACTTGTCTCAAATAACTGAGATTGCTTAATGAGCCTCTGAAAAAATCATGCGTTGTTTTTATTGTATGGAAGCATTATTTTGGTTTTCTCCTTGATGCTTTATTTGGGTTGACTTGGCGCATGCTCACACATGTTAGACTCTTACAAAGTCGCCAATAGCCTCTATGATCATTTAGTTTTTGACTTTTGATGCCATCTTATGCTTCTTTTAATGTCGCTTTGCATGATTATGGCCATTATTGCTCTCTTAGTTGGTCGCTCCCAGTCTTTTGCTAGCCCTCGCCTTGTACTGAGTATGAGCTCTACTCGTGCATCCAACTCCTAAAAGCCAAAGTTTTCCAAAGTGTCCACCATACATACCTACTAGCAATTTGCTATTCCAAGTAAATTTGACTTGCTTTTATCTTCTCTTCAAATTAAACTCTTACCAGTGTTATGCGAAAATTGGTCAGTAAAGCTCTCACGAACCGGAAGGCACACTTTACTTTTTCCTGTTCTTAAGATTTTGACATTGTGGTCTTTTATGTTGAGTTGTTATGCTTGCAAGTTGTAAGTTGGATTCTAGCCCAACCATGCCATCATGGGGCAAGCTTTCAACATTGTACTTCTTATTTGAGTTGATATCGTGATCTTTTGTTTATGGATGCCCGCGGTGTGAAATGAATTTGGAATCTTGTAGGGATCATGGAGTTTGTATATGTTATAGGGAAATGCCTGGGCCGCCAATCTAAGCCATGCATAATTCATGGTGGAAATTTGCAGCATACCGATGGTGGACATTCGACGACGCATCTCACAATAAAAAGCTAAACAAATGGCAAATAAAAGAGATGTCGAGGTGTTCATTGTCTGCTTGTCCTATCATTTTGATGTGGGCTTGTTCCATGTCATCGGGCATGGAGATACCCCGTTGGCGGTTCTCGATGATACATATATACTTACAATGACAAGAGCCTTGCTTGGGACTCTAAGTTGAGTAGCATGAGGTTTGGGTACTCGTATTCATGGGACACGAGGTTTTCAACTTATGATTTGTCAAGCATATGCATCATAATTGTTCTCGCATTAACTCTAACCATTCAAGATGCTTATGATGGGGGCAATGAGAGCTCAAAGCCGGTAAGTAACATAATTTTTGAAGATCTATAAAACTTGCAATCACTGCTTCCCTCTGCGAAGGGCCTTTCTTCTACTTTTATGTTGAGTCACTGATACTCCAAGTTGATGTGGGAGATCAGAGGTCCTTGTGCATGGTGAATGACCAGCCCGTTGGGAACCCCAATAGGAAGGTATGATTAGTATAGCAGCTTGTTTTCCCTCAGTTAAGAAACCAAGGTTTATCGTTCAGGAGAAAAGCAGACAATGACGAGTGAAGGTGATGCTTGCTAGTTTGCGACAGCTTCGGACAATTTATATATGGCGCCTCGTCCAATCTTTGCTTGCTAGCTGCAATGCGGAACCTGCACACACACAACCTAGTACTTTGTTCCCAACTTGCGATGAGGTTGTCAATCTCACCGGTTTGCTTGAAACAACGGTTATGAGCGTATCGAGTGGAAAACAGTAGAAGTATGCGAGTAAAGTAAACAGTGCGAGTAAAGTAAACAGGTAATAGCAATATGATGGAAATAGGACCGGGGTCCACAGTTCACTAGTGGTTCTCTCCATAAGATAAATAACACATGCTGGGTAAACAAATTACAGTTGGGCAATTGATAGAATAAAGATAAACGTGATATGTCAAGAAGATCACTATGAGATTTACTCTGGGCATTACAACAAAATACATAGACCGCCATCCAACTGCATCCATGACTAATAATCCACTCCCGGGGATATCAATCCGAACACCCCATGAGTATTAAGTTGCGAACAACAGATAATTGCATTAAGCAAAGTGTGTAATGTAAACAAAGCATATGCCCTTGATCATATGAATGTTGTTTTCTCCCTAGTAGCAACAGCACATCTACAACCTTAGAGGTTTCTGTCACTCCTCCAGGTTAAATAGAGACATGAACCCACTATCGAGCATAAATACCCCCTCTTGGAGTCACTAGCAACTACTCGGCCAAGATAGCTACTAACAACGGAGAGCATGCAAGATCATAAACAACATAGAGATAACTTAAGATAATATTCAGTACAGCAACTCAATCATAAACACCAATATTCATCGGATCCCAACAAACCAAACATGTAGAATTACATAACGGTGATCTCAATCATGTAGGACAGCTCATGAGATCTAAACATGAAGCACATGGTGGAGAAGACAACCATCTAGCTACTGCTATGGACCCATAGTCCAAGGTAGACTACTCACTCATCGCTCCGGAGGCAAGCATGGCAATGAAGAAGACCTCCGGTGGCGATTCCCCTCTCCGGCAGGGTGCCGGGAAGAGCTTCTGGACCCTCCCGATCTTCGGGTCGACGGCGGCGGTGGATCGCGATGTGTTCTGGAAAAGTGATCGGGTACTTAGGTTTTTTCCGTTGGGGGGTCTTTATAGGCGAAGGGGCAATGTCAGAGGAGGGGCCAGGCTCCCTCACACCATGGCGGCGCGGCCAGGCCCCTGGCCGCGCGAGCCTGGCGTGTGGGGCCCATGTGGCCCGCCTCCTACTCTCCTTCGGATCTCTGGAAGCTTCCGGGTAAAATAAGACTTCAGGAACTTGTTTCGTCCAATTCCGAGAATATTTCCTGTGTATCACTTCTGAAGCACAAAAACAGCAGAAAACAGGGAACTAGCACTTTGGCAACTCGTTAATAGGTTAGTTCCAGAAAATGCATAAAAGTGCCACGAAGTGTAACGAAACAACAGGCAAATGGTGTAAAAACAAGCATGGAGCATCAAAAATTATAGATACGTTGGAGACGTATCAAGCGTCCCCAAGCTTAACTCCTGCTCGTCCTCGAGTAGGTAAGTGATAACAAAAGAATAATTTTTGAGGTGACATGCACCTACACAATCTTGATCATATATGTAAGCATTTGTGAGCTGGGATCATAAGAACTTAAAACATGGGCATGAAGATATAATCTTGACAATAAGAACTTAGCAACCATGTTGAAACATGCAAATGAATACAAACAAAAGATCATGAAAATGAAATAATGAAAGTCAAACGTGTGTTCAAATCATAAGGAAAAACATACAATGGTTTTCAGCTTGTCCTTCAAAGAGAGCAAAACATAAATGCATAGGACACCTTCAAGTTTAAGAGGGCGACTAGATACAAATAATTTAAGAACAAGTGAAACCAACAATATGAGTCAATCAATGAACTTTGGGACAATGCATATTACACTAAGAATGACAACTATGCTCTCTTAATGGTGCATAAAGATAGAAGGTGGTGACTCAACATAAAAGTAGAAGAAAGGCCCTTCGCAGAGGGAAGCAGTGATTGCAAGTTTTATAACCTTCAAAAATTATGGTACTTGCCGGCTTTGAGCTCTCATTGCCCCCATCATAAGCATCTTGAATGGTTAAAGTTATTGCGAGAACAATTATGATGCATATGCTTGACAAATCATAAGTTGAAAACCTCGTGTCCCGTGAATACGAGTACCCAAACCTCATGCTAATTTACTTAGAGTCCCAAGCAAGGCTCTTGTCATTGTAAGTATATGCATATCATTGAGAACCGCCAATGGGGTACCTCCGTGCCCGATGACATGGAACAAGCCCACACCAAAATGACAGGACAAGCAGACAATGAACACCTCGACATCTCTTTTATTTGCCTTTTGTTTAGCTTTTTATTGTGA